>CM065592.1:172832414-174032414 GCA_033119425.1 Bufotes viridis | reverse complement strand
TCCTTTCACTTGGGATAACGTGTATAGTGTACTTCGCACCATCTCTGTGTGATTTACACTTTACACATTGTCCCATGGGAAAGGAGAGGTTTCTGCTAGGAAAATAAAGCGTGAAATGGTTAAAAAAGAAAAAAAAATGAAACAGGTAGCAAGAAAAAAAAATCTTGAGTTAGTTCAGGTTTTAAAAGTTCAGTTTTTTTCATGTTCAGGTTTTATTCATGTTTTATAAAGTTTGCAACGTTCAAGTCATGTGCCTGTTGCCTGTTTTTCTTTTTTTTTTTTTCCCCTAACCACCCTTTATTTTCCAGGTAGATCAACGGACCAACCGATGAAACGCCGCAGCACTGATGTGAATTCTGAGAGAAGCATTGCGCTGCTGTCAGAAGACACGTGAAGTCGGTGTATGCGGCGCTGCAAGGCGAGATTTCTCCTCTGCAGGACAGGTACGTTTGCCCTGACATGTGAGCTGAGGAGAGGTGTTGGAGTTCATATGCTTTGGCAAACACTTTGTATCAAAAATCTGGCAAAGATGTCTTCCTCCACACCGATGGATTGATCGATGTGAATGGAGAAATCACGTTTGCCAGGACATAGGAGCTGAAGTGGGTATGGATGTTTGGGCGGAGCCCCTATGTCCTGGCAATCGCCAGGCCCCTCTATTTTTTGCATATTTTTGGCAGAGATTTTTCATCCACATCGATCGATGCGAATGAGGAAATCTGTGCCGTTCATTTTCTTTCAGCCCAGAGGCTGAACAGAAAAAAATCTCATTACCTGTATGCTCCATATAAGGAGAATAGCAGAAACTCCTAATGCTGGCCATACGTGTAATGGTTGCGGAGACCCTCAAATGCCAGGGCAGTACAAAAACCTCACATGTGACCCCATTTTGGAAAGAAGACACCCCAAGGTATTCGCTGAGGGGCATATTGAGTCCATGAAAGATTGAATTTTTTGTCACAAGTTAGCGGAAAGGGAGACTTTGTGTGAAAAAACAAAAAAAATCAAATTCCGCTAACTTGTGCCAAAAAAAAAAATCTTGTATGAACTCACCATGCCCCTCACAGAATACCTTGGGGTGTCTTCTTTCTAAAATGGGGTCACATGTGGGGTATTTATACTGCCCTGGCATTTTAGGAGCCCTAAAGCGTGAGAAGAAAAATGCGTAAAAATGCCCTCATGAAAGGTACTCATTGGAATTGGGGTCCCTTTGTGCATCTTGGCTGCAAAAAGTGCCACACATGTGGTATCGCCATACTCAGGAGAAGTAGGGCAATGTATTTTGGGGTGTATTTTTACATATACCCATGCTGGGTGAGAGAAATATCTCTGTAAATTGACAACTTTGTATAAAAAAATGGAAAAAGTTGTCATTTACAGCGATATTTTCACACCCAGTATGGTATATGTAAAAATACACCCCAAACTTGCCCTAACTCTGCCAGCTGCGGCGATACCACATGAGTGGCACTTTTGCAGCCAAATGCGCAAAGGCCTAAATCAATGAGTACCTTTAAATTTCACAGGACATTTCTACTCATTTGGATTCCAAACCGCTTCTCACGCTTTAGGGGCCCCTAAAATGCCAGGGCAGTAAAAATACCCCACAAGTGACCCCATTTTAGAAAGTAGACACCCCAAGGTGTTCTGTGAGGGCATAGTGAGTCCATGTAAAATTTTATTTTTGTCACAAGTTAGTGGAATATGAGACTTTGTAAGAAAAAGAAAAAAAAAAAAACATTTCCGCTAACTTGTGACAAAAATAAAAACTTCCATGAATTCACTATGCCCATCAGCGAATACCTTAGGGTGTCTACTTTCCAGAATGGGGTCACTTGTGGGGTATTTTTATTGTCCCGGCATTTAGGGGCCCCTAAAGCGTGAGAAGGAGTTTGGAATCCAAATGCGTAAAAATGCCCTGTGAAATCCTAAAGGTACTCATTGGATTTAGGGCCCCTTTGCACGTCTTGGCTGCAAAAAGTGGCACACATGTGGTATCGCCGTACTCAGGAGAAGTAGGGCAATGTGTTTTGGGGTGTATTTTTACATATACCCATGCTAGGTGAAGAAATATCTCTGTAAATTGACAACTTTGTATAAAAAAATGGAAAAAGTTGTCATTTACAGAGATATTTTCACACCCAGTATGGGTATATGTAAAATACACCCCAAGCTACATTGCCTACTCTGCAGTGCGGCGATACCACATGTGTGGCACTTTGCAGCAAATGCAAGGGCCCTAAATCCAATGAGTACCACTGAGATTTCACAGGACATTTCTACTCATTTGGATTCCAAACCGCTTCTCACGCTTTAGAGCCCCTAAAATGCCAGGGCAGTAAAATACCCACAAGTGACCCTATTTTAGAAAGTAGACACCCCAAGGTGTTCTGTGAGGGGCATAGTGAGTCCATGTAAAATTTTATTTTTGTCACAAGTTAGTGGAATATGAGACTTTGTAAGAAAAAGAAAAAAAAAAAAAAACATTTCCGCTAACTTGTGACAAAAAATAAAAACTTCCATGAATTCACTATGCCCATCAGCGAATACCTTAGGGTGTCTACTTTCCAGAATGGGGTCACTTGTGGGGTATTTTTATTGTCCCAGCATTTTAGGGGCCCCTAAAGCGTGAGAAGGGGTTTGGAATCCAAATGCGTAAAATTGCCCAGTGAAATCCTAAAGGTACTCATTGGTTTTAGGGCCCCTTGCGCATCTTGGCTGCAAAAAGTGTCACTCATGTGGTATCTCCGTACTCAGGAGAAGTAGGGCAATGACTTTTGGGGTGTATTTTTATATATACCCATACTTTGTGTGATAAATACCGCTGTAAACGACAACTTTTTAAAAAAATGTATACAAAGTTGTCAATTTACAGTGATATTTCTCTCACCCAGCATGGGTATATGTAAAATACACCCCAAAACACATTGCCCTACTTCTCCTGAGTACAGCGATACCACATGTGTGCCACTTTTGCAGCCAAGATGCGCAAAGGGCCCTAATTCCAAAGAGTACCTTTAGGATTTCACAGGGCATTTTTACGCATTTGTATTCTCACGCTTTAGGGGCCCCTAAAATGCCAGGGCAGTAAAAATACCCCACAAGTGACCCCATTTCGGAAAGTAGACACCCTAAGGTATTCGCTGATGGGCATAGTGAGTTCATGGAAGTTTTATTTTTGTCACAAGTTTGCGAAAATGAAATTTTTGAAAAAAAAAAAACATTTCCGCTAACTTGTGACAAAAATAAAAACTTCCATGAACTCACTATGCCCCTCAGTGAATACCTTAGGGTGTCTACTTTCGGAAATGGGGTCATTTATGGGGTATTTCTACTGTCTGGGCATTGTAGTACGTCAGGAAACAGGACAGGTGCTCAGAAAGTCAAAGTGCGGAAATTCACTTTTTGCACCATAGTTTGTAAACGCTATAACTTTTACCCAAACCAATAAATATACACTTATTGCATTTTTTTATCAAAGACATGTAGAACAATAAATTTAGAGAAAAATTTATATAGAAATGTAGTTTTATTTGACAAATTTTCAAACAGAAAGTGAAAAATGTCATTTTTTTGCAAAAATTTCGGTAATTTTTGATTAATAGCAAAAAAAGTAAAAATGTCAGCAAGAATGAAATAGCACCAAATGAAAGCTCTATTAGTGAGAAGAAAAGGAGGTAAAATTCATTTGGGTGGTAAGTTGTATGGCCGAGCAATAAACGGGTAAAGTAGTGTAGTGCAGAATTGTAAAAAGTGGCCTGGTCATTAAGGGTGTTTAAGCTAGGGGGGCTTAAGTGGTTAAAGGCAGTTACACAGTATTAAACAGTATAATTCAATGCAAGTTAACCATTTAAAGTGAAAAAATATAAAGAGTTGATGACTGCATAAGGGAAACGGGCAAATTTCCCCAAATATCCAGACTTTGCTAAATGATAATGTCCTGAAAAATTAAATTCCAAACAAACTCTGAAAAATATTTTAGCCCGTAGCTGCCTACTAAAAAAGAAAACAATATTACTGGCTCTTTCAGAAGTGAGAAGAAAGAGATCAAGACGGGTGATTTCTGGTCCGGTCTTGATATCTCCTGTGCTACCAGAAGATGCACCTAATATATGACGAGGCACATGCGGCAGCATGGGAGCTTCCTCTGGTAGTTCGTGCGCCTAAACAGAAATCTACAGCAGCTTGGAACTGCCAAACATTTTGGACGGTCCTTAAAAATAGGCAACTTTTTTCCTGTGTTCATGAAAAAAAATTAACCCGTGTCCGTGATTTTTTTTTTTACTTGTCTAGAATATTTTGGTGGCAATTATCAGTTTACAGCTCACAGTAATTGATGGTAATGAGTTCTTATCAGTATATTGAGCCATAGACATGTATTACTTATCATCTTTGGCATTTATTATGGTGACACCATTTTCTACCGCACCGGGTGACACCAGCCCTAGCAACACCACTGGCTGGCAGCCATGCACACTGCAGTTTTATTTAACATCTACATGAAATAATTACATATTTGTGCCTCTTTTTTTAACTGCTGTCTGTGAAATATTTTATTACCATGAGTGAAGAGAATTTTTATCTCCAGTTTACAACTTTAAACCAATTTATTGCAAATGCAAAGTTTGAAATTTTTTCTCACTTATCTAAGTATTAACTCACTGTGACTAATATCCAAGGTAGTAGATATGTATGATAATCACACCTTTTACACAGCAAAGCAAACCACAGATAGTTGTCCTGATTCCTGAATAAAAGTGCTCCTACAGACAAAAGAAATGTGTTACCAGAAAGGATTGTTAAAAGGATTTGTGGAGTTTGGAGATTTAACTAATTTACTGTTGAACAATAGGAACAATCTTAAGTTAAGTGAAAGTTTAAAGCTGGGCACAAGGAGTAGCAAAAGGGAGTGCATAGGTAATGGAATAAAGGTAGTGGGCTAAATGTAATCCCTGCCTCACAAAAAGGCACCAGTATTATAAATGGCACATGGTAGGATGGGGCAGTGGAATAGATTTTGCATTGGTACCCAAGAGCTTCAATTTAAGGCGTTATTCCTATTAAAAATATTACTATGCCTTGAACACAGCATTTTAAATTAAGTATTATTGCAATATACATTCAATAAAAGGTTTGTGATTGGACGAGGGGAAAAGTGTTTGAGGGTATATGCATTTCAACCAGGTTCCAGTCTTGTTCATGGTAAGAGCAGCCAGGGAGTAGGAAAGCTGATGGTCTCCCTACTTTATTTAGCCACTCCAGGTATTTGGGGAAATTTTGGCTAATCACTAGCAGAGTGGGGATTTTGCTTCAGAAGGTGCAGAGGATGATGGGGGAGATTTATCAAGACTGGTGTAAAGGAAAACTAGCTTAGTTGCCCATATCAACCAATCAGGTTCCACCTTTCATTTTCCAAAGGAGCTATGAAAAATGAAAGGCGGAATCTGATTGGATGCTATGGGAACAACAGTTTTGATAAATCTCTCCCATAGACTGTACACAAGCGCCTTCAGAAAACAGCAGGTGATTAGGCTACATTCACATGACAGTGAAAAATGGCTATGTGACTACCGTTTTTGTAACTGCCATCACACGGTCATTTTTAGAGCCTATTAAAGTCTATAGGATGTCCTGTTTTTGGCTGTTTTGACGTCTGCTTTGACGTCCATTTTGAATGGCCATTTAGACAGGAGTACACCCTTCTAATGGCCATTAAAAACGAGTACACAGTAAAAAAAAAAGAAGAAAGTTCAGGGGGTAAAGATAAAACCTGAACCACTTGCACATGCGGGGACACTTACTCCTTATTAGAGACATCAGAACCTGACATACACAGTGTGGTGACATCACATGATGTGACGCCATGACGCTAGGAGTGCCAGGTCCTGGTGCTTCCAGTGAGGAGCGAGTGTCCCCGTGCGTACAAGGGATGAGGTATGTTGTTGGAACTAACTGGAGTGGGGGTGGTGTGGAGGGCATTATTTGGTGTTAATACATAGTAACATAGTATATAAGACCGAAAAAAGATATTTGTCCATCCAGTTCCTACAAGTTGATCCAGAGGAAGGCAAAAAACCCCTGTGAGGCAGAAGCCAATTTTCCCCACTTAAGGGGAAAATATTCCTCCCCGACTCCAATCAGGCAATCAGAATAACTCCCTGGATCAACGACCCCTCTCTAGTAGCTATAGCCTGTAATATTATTACACTTCAGAAATACATCCAGGCCCCTCTTGAACTCTTTTAGTGAACTCACCATCACCACCTCCTCAGGCAGAGAGTTCCATAGTCTCATTGCTCTTACTGTAAAGAATCCTTTTCTGTGTTTGTGTAGAAAGTCACAGTGAGAAAATCACTAAAATATAACTTTTATTGAAGAACATTAATATTTTAAACTCGATAATGTGACACCTCCGTTCCGTGTAGGCAGGAGGGGCAGGGGGGAAAAAATTCTTGCCCTATCACTGGCACTCAATAGCTATATTGCCCTGCCTAAAAACGGAATGGCTGCCACGATAGGGGCGATCCCTACCGGGTCCCTGACACAGAACAGAACCCAACACCAGTGCGATTTAAAAGCAGTCAGTATGGTCAAAAAGAAAGTCCGTCAATGTCTCTTACGGTTGAAACAATTACTCTAAATACGGTATGTGAGTATTACACGGGTGCATAATCCAATCTTATTAAGATATCAAAAAAGGAAACCGTAGTTCCAATATACAAGTGTAGTCTCCCGTCCCGACGCGTTTCACTGCTTACCAACCTTGGTAGCAGATCATCAGGGGACAAAAATACAGTAATATAGTGGGCTCGATGTCCCAGATATCAAAGCACCATGGATATTAACCAGAACGGATAAAGTGGTTGTATATAAAGATAAGAATACTCAGATAGACACAGCTGATATTACTTAGGAACAGGTATAGGAATATACAACTTATCAACTTATGAGGATCATCAACAATGAAACAGATGCCCCCATTCACAGAAAAGCCAATATATAATAGTTTAGATATATTACCACGAATCACATTCAATTCATTTTAAATGCATGTGGTTAATAATATGTAAATGGCTTGGTCAGTAGGCGCGATACTTGCGTATTTCCTAATGCACCGATCATCGCGTGTTACGTGCTTGCTGTGAAGAGTCCTGTCTCCCTTGTTCCTGGTAGCCTCTATGTTTGTGTACAAACCTTCATTCCTCCAGACGCAGAGGATGTCCCCTCGTCACAGTCACAGTCCTGGGGATAAATAGATGATGGTACAGATCTCTGTACTGACCCCTGATATATTTATACATAGTTATTAGATCTCCCCTCAGTCATCTTTTTTCTAAAGTGAATAACCCTAATTTTGATAACCTTTCAGGGTACTGTAGTTGCCCCATTCCCGTTATTACTTTAGTTGCCCTCCTCTGAACCCTCTCCAGCTCTGCTATGTCTGCCTTGTTCACAGGAGCCCAGAACTGTACACAGTACTCCATGTTTGGTCTGACTAGTGATTTGTAAAGTGATAGGACTATGTTCTCATCACAGGCATCTATTTGCCCCTTTTGATGCAACCCATTATCTTATTGGCCTTGGCAGTAGCTGCCTGACACTGGTTTTTACAGCTTAGTTTGCTGTTTATTAAAATTCCTAGATCCTTTTCCATGTCAGTGTTACCAAGTGTTTTACCATTTAGTATGTACGGGTGACTTGCATTATTCCTTCCCATGTGCATAACTTTATATTTATAGGGGACATTATTATGGCCACTATGAGGAAATATATACAGGGGGCACGTGGGCTATTAGAGATACTGGGGTTACTATGGGGGCTATTAAAGAACCTGGGGGCACTAAGGGACACTACAGAGGGATATTATATATACTAAGGACACTGTGTGGGGTGGGGGGGATATAATATTTTATGGGGTTAAGATTTAAAAAAGACTATGAAATGCATCATTTTTTTTAATGGCATTGTTTAATAGCTGATAACAACTGATGCAAAATGGCCATTAAAAATGAATACACGATAAGAAAATGGATGTACATGTAGTACCCAGACCTGAGAGTACTATTATTGGGTTCTTGAATTGCTGCATTTTCATGTGTTTTATATGTAGAGATAATGTATTTTGCTTATGTCACGTCATTTTATTCAGCAGAGGAGGTAATGGTTGGCAATGGCTGGTTTTAACAGGGTTAACCACCCTGTTCCACCCCTCTTGTTAGGAGTGGGCTGGTCTGACTTCCTTCCAAGAGGGGGAAGTTCAGAATAGTGAGTGAGAGCTAGGGAGTTTTAGCAGGAGAGGGGACGAGAGAGCTCATGTCTTTATAGGTGGGGATTCGGAAGTAGCTTGTAGAACACCAACTCCCATGAACCGTATCAATGTGCAGGATCCAGATATCCCTCTCCTGCCAGAAAGACAGCTAACTTCAGCCTCAAGTGAAGCCTCGAGATTCCAGACAGCAGAGTGAACTGCTAAATAAGCATCTACAGACACTGCTTCAAGGTGAGGGAGAACAGCCAAGCCACCCATCACCAAACCGCCACTAGGCCAGCATCATCTAAATGCAGAACTTCAGCCATCCATCCAACCACCATACCTTCTTAGCTGGTGCCAGAGAATAATTGCACAAGTCTGCTGCTACTGTATGTATTTCCAGTTCTTCATTGCACTTAGTAAAAAGACTTTGTTAGGTTTAACTGTGGCCTCGTTCTTCAGTACTATGATTTCACTACACTGATCCCCAGGGAGCCACGGCCTGAAACATTTCATCAGGGCAACTATCACTCCCATTCTCTACACTGGCTCCCACAAGGACTCGCTGCATACACACTGATGCAAAATGTCCTTGCAAAACTAACAGTGCATCCATTTTTAATGGTCATTATTTTTCATTTTCGTGTGAATGCAGCCTTAGTAAAAGTCTGATGGAGAAGATAAAGCTACAGGCAGAGAAGCCTCATGTTCAAGCGGAAAGCTGCTTCTGCTGGTAGCAGAGTGCAAGCCTCAATACAAAAAATTACACATGAGGATGATGTCGAAGCCTTCCTTACCATTTTTGAAAGAACTTATGAAGGAGAAAAACCTTTGGAAGACCAGTGGGCAGATACAGGTGCTCCATTTCTCAGTGTGAAGTCTCCAGAAATAATTTTGGGTCAGTTCAACGTCCACATTTTAAAATGGAAAAAGATGTGTTATATAGAGAAAATAAGGAGAGACGATAAGTTGTGGAGAAACTAGTGGTAATTAAATCTCACCAACAGGTGATAGTTCTAGCTTACTCACGTGCTAGGTAGTCATTTGGACTATGTAAAAACCAAAGTCCATATCTTGCTAAGGTTTTTTTTGGCCTGGTGTACATGAAGAGCTAAAAAGATACTGTGAATCTTGCTCACAATGCCAACTAAGCAACCCTGTATCAAACTTTAGGAGTCCCTCGGTTTCTCTGCCAATCATTGAAACTCCTTTTAAGAGGATTGCAATGGACCTCATAGGGCTTATGGTTAAGCGTAATTGTTTTTACTACTTAATAGCCTGCTGGAAATGACTCAAGGCTGGTCTGGGGCCTACATGAGACCCCAGCCAGCCTTTACACACATCAGCACCCCGTGATTGCATTTGCGGGGTGCCGATGGGAGACAGAGGAAGTCCGCTCCCTTTGTTAGCACTTTACATGCGTTGGGCGCCATTGCCCGCAGCATGTAAAGTGTTAAACAGCCCAGGTCTGCACTCCTGCTGGTCCGGGCTGTTAGAGCAGGGCCGCAGCTCTCATGTGAGAGCCGGGCCCCCGCTCCCTGCTGCACAGGGGACCCGTGCAAAGCTTAGACTGGGCGGCTGCCCACAGAGAGGGCTCTGGGTGCCGCCACTGGCACCCGCGCCATAGGTTCGCCACCACTGTTATAGGGCATCAGTGGACATTACATGGAGAGGGGTATAAGAGGAGAGAACTAGCACTTCCATCAAATTATTATAGGGCATCAGTGGACATTATAGGGAGAGGTGTATAAGAATACAGAATCACAACTCCCAGAATGTTCAGAATGTTATTATGGGACATCAGTGGACATAACATGGATAGGAGTATAATCGTCAAGAACTACAACTCCCAGCATGATTAGACTGTTATTTTGGGGCATCTGTGGACATTATAAGGAGAGAGGCAAAAGAGGGAAGAGCTACAACTCGCAGCAGGTTCAGACTGCTATTATAGGACATCAGTGGACATTATATGGAGAGGAGAATAAAAGGAGAGAATTATAACTCCCAGCATGTCCAGACTGTTTTTAGAGGTCATCAGTGACCATTGCATGGAGAGAGATATAAGAGGAGAGAACTACAACTCCCAGCATAACCAGAACAAACAAGCCTGTAATAAGTACATCTCAATATATCAATAACACCTACAAAATTGTTCCCGAGGGAACAAATGATGATACCCAAAAACAGTATATACTAAAATGTAAAGTTTATTAAGAATAAACAAACAAACAAACATGATTAGAAAAACATGATAGAGGCAGAAAAAAAAAACATCAGACAATGGTTAAGGTGGCCATAATTGTAATACCGAGTCACATTCCCTCCAATAAGATGTACCATGTCATATACCCACAGGTGGGATACAAAATAATAATACTAATCAGGAGCTCCCATATAGTCATCACTATCATCTACTGGCACATGATTGGGGGGCATGGAGAGGCACTTGTTAATGGCACATGATTGGGGGGCATCTATGGGGGCACTTCTTACTGGCACATTATTGGGGGGCACTATGGGGCACTTCTTACTGGCACATTATTGGGAGGCACTATGGGGGCACTTCTTACTAGCACATTATTGGGGGGCGCTATGGGGGCTACTACTGAGGCCACAAATAAGGGCTATTTTATATGGGGGGCTTGTGTAGTACTAGTATTATCAGGGGTATTATCTGTTTCTGCAGTATAATATTGGGGAGCACAGTAATGGGGTAGTAGGATGATTTGTCCAAAAGATGGGAAGATGATGGAAAAGTAGTAAACTAATTTTTTATTTTTTTTTGTCAAACTGCAGAGACGAGAAATGGTGGTCTGGTCTGAAGGTCTGAAAGGAGAAGGTGTGGAAAGAAAACATCTACATCAAAGGAGACGTCACTGGATGTAAGAGGTATGTGGGGCTGTATTACCCTGTATTTCTGTAGTGATGGGAGCAGGGGCATAACGATTGCGGTCGCAGAGGGTGCAACCGGTGGGTGGAGGCGGAGGGGGGGCCCCAATTCAAAGTTTGCCCTGGGGCCCATACAACTCTAGTTACGCCACTGCTTCCACAGGTGTCTGATTGGGCTCCAAAGTAAAAACTATATTGTTATATTTTTATAGTATGGGCATTTTTGCATGTGGCAATATCCAGGATGTGTATTTTTTATTTTTTTTATTTTGGGGAAATGGTGTGATTTGAATTTTTATATTTTTAAAAAAATCTTTTTTTGAAAACGTTATAATTTTTTTTCCACTTTTTATAGTTCCCATAGGGAACTATAACAAGCAATCATTAGATTGCTATTCTCATAGAATCCAATGCATTAGCCTCAGAGTCTATGAGAAATGTACTAGTTTTCTATGGAGTCCTGCTACAGACAAGGGCTCCATAGTAAACACTATGCATGTCTCTGACATGGGCTGCTGCATACAGGCTCCGGCTCCTCCGATCACCGCATGCTTTCGGTAATACACACGCTCAGATGCCGTGGTCAGGTCAGAACCAGAAGGGTGGGAGTAACTAAAAAATACAGGTAAGAAGAGTACATTCACTAGAGATTACATCATGTACCTTTCTAACAGGTCAGAGAATGAAAAAAATTTGTGGGATTTCTTCTTTAACCTTCCAGCAAGACACTGTGCCTAAACATACTGCTAAAACTATGTGGAATGGTTTAACCCCTTAGTGACCACCCATATGCCTTTTTACAGAGGTCACTAAGGGTCTTTAGGCTGGGCCGCCACTTTTTTGCTGCTGCACCCTCTAAGCACTGCATGGGGGAGCCACGCTCCTGCTTTAACAGCCTGGACCGGCAGAAGTTCCGATCTGGGCTGTTTAAAACTTTATATGACGCGCCGCATGTAAAGCGTTGACAGATGGATCGGACTCCCTCTGCCTCCCATCAGCAGCCCGCAAATGCGATCATGGGGTGCCAATGCTTGTGAAGGCTGGCTGTGGTCTGGTAACCAGCCCTGAGTAGTTTTCACCAGGCTGTGCCTGCTGGTCAATGTCAGTATAGCACTGGCATTAAAGTGCAATGCACTATAGAAATAGTGCATTGTATTTTAAAATCAATCAAAATGTTGTCTGTTATTTTTTTTCCATTGAAAATACGCAAGTTATGTGTACCCCAAAATGGTTTCAATAAAAACTGCAACTTGCCCCGCCAAAAACAAGCCCTCATACAGCTATATAGATGGAAAAATAAAAAAGTTATAGCTCTTGGACGGCGACGATGAAAAAAGGAAGAAATACACTTGGTCAGTAAGGCCCAAAACAGGCTGGTCACTAAGGGGTTAAGGGGAGATATTTAAATGTCTTGAAATGGCCTAGTCAATGGCCAGACCCAACCCAATCCAATAGAGAATCTGTAGTATGACTTATAAGGCCTTATTCACACGTCCGTCGTGTTTTGCGGATCCACGGATCCGCGGATCCGCAAAACACGGACATCGGCGATGTGCGTTCCGCAATTTGTGGACCGCACATCGCCGGCACTCTCATAGAAAATGCCTTTTCTTGTCCGCAATTGCGGACAAGAATAGGACATGTTCTATTTTTTTCGGGAACGCAATTGCGGACCCGGACGTGCGGATCTGCAATTGCGGACCCGGCCGGGACATCGTCTGTCCCCATTGAAACTAATGGGTCCGCAATTCCGTTCCGCAAAATGCGGAACAGAATTGCGGACGTGTGAATAAGGCCTTAATGACTGTTGCATCCCATCTAACTTGAAACAGTTGGAACAGTTTGCCTGGAAGAATGAGTGAAAATCAGTGTCTAGATGTGCTAGATACCACAATAGACTTACATCTGTAATCGCAGCAAAAGCTGGTCTAAAAAATGTTGACTTTCAGGGGGTGAATATGTATGCAGGTTACACTTCTATCTGTCTTATTTGTGTAACAGTAAAAAAAAAATTTGCACTTTTAAAAGTGGTAGGCTTATTGTGTAAATCAAATGGTACAGGCTTCCATTTTAATTTCACAAAACAGGGAAAACACCAAAGGGGAGTGAATACTTTCACAGGGTAGACGATTTTATTTTTAAATTGAAACATATTCAAAGCTTATCCATTTTTGGTGGCAGATGATTTCTTCTCTGTATTCAGACCTGTAACATGGTGGCCACCTTTTTGAGAGATTTGTCTGAATTGAATCAGACAATTGTAAAAGATTTAGATACGGCTGGAATCTGAATCTTTGGGGAATTTGAGCCAAATTTTTTAGTTTAGAATTAATTCACTCATCTCTATCAGACAGACAATTGATAGGTCACATTCTGGTTGTTCATAATCTTACGTGTTGTGCTACCTTTAGAGATAGTTTGTTTGAAAGAAAATTGTCTACTCTTTAAAAGTCACTACATGATGCACTGGCACTCTGCAAATGTTAAATATATAAATTATACATTGTACAAATGCTGTAGTCAATATGTAATGAATATGAGGTCCAATAGCACATATTTTCATCCAAATAAATGAGTCCATCTGCACCAGTTGACCTCTTATAAATTGGGACCCAGGGCCGGCGTCAGCATCCGGCATACCTGGGCAAGTGCCGGGGCCCACTGTTTCTTAGGGGGCCCACTCGTTTCCTCACTTCAAAATTGCAGGGGCTGCGGTCCTTTTAAACATCACCGGGCCTTGACATACCGCTGCTGCTCTGCCTTTGCAAGATGTCACTGCTCAGGATCTCCAGGCCTGCGGAGCGTCCGTGCGTGAGTACAGTGGGATCAGCAGTAATTTACATGCACAGACAGATTACATACTTAGGAGGAGGACGGATCACAGCAGGGGCGGAGGCGGAGCTTATCAACAGAAGACAGCATAGCAGCCAAAGAAACCAGGAGTTTTATTATGATCAGGTGACCAGTCACATGAGGGGAGGGACGGGGCTTAGCAGTGTGTGGCGCGGAGCTGGGCTGTGAGGGATGGAAGTGTTTCAGACACAGACTTGTAGTTCTCTCTTTGCTGACATGCAATTGCTGAGCCTAGTTCTCTGCCCTTATACTCCTTCCCAGTACTGTCCTCTGGTAATCAATAATGACAGGCTGTTAAGGCTGGACATGCTGAGCCTTGTAGTTCTCCCAGAGAACTACAAGGCTCAGCATGTCCATTCTGTCATTACTGATTATCAGGACAGTACTTGGAAGGAGTATAAGGGCAGAGAAGTACAAGGCTCAGCATGTCCAGGCTGTCATTATTGATTACCACAGGACAGCACTGATGGATAGTGTAGCAGAAAAGTTCTCTGCTTTACTATCCTTTAGTACTGTCCTCTGGTAATCAATAATGACAGGCTGGGCATGCTGAGCCTTGTAGTTCTCTGCCATACTCTCTACCAATACAGTCCTGTGGTAATCAAGGCAGGCATAAGGATTGATTCACATACTGTGTATCCACTCTGTAGCGTGTTCTGTCTATTGTATTTGGCACCATATATACATGCAGTTTTATTGCCTAGTGTGTTGTGCAAAATGCCACAAGGGGGCCCACTGAGGCTTTAGCGCCCAAGGGCCCACATAAACCTGGAGCTGGCCCTGTTGGGACCTTACACTAAAGAGACTCACAGCTTTCTTTGGTTCTAGGCCTTAAAAAAATATAAATGGATAGACTACAAAACCAAAATAGAGGCAGCAACACCCACATACTGTACGTACAATGCAAAAACAAAGTTAGTCAGTGCATCCTATAGAGTGAAATAAATGTGCAGGTGCACGTACGTTTTGGCAAAACAAAAGCAAGTGCAAGATACAACAACGATCTGCAAATACTGACTATATGGATTATAACTTACAAACTCTCATATGCATAAAGACGGTAACACACTCGAGGTGGTCTTTTTCTGGCTCTGCTCCATTTCCGACTTTACTATCCTCTCCCGCTCTCTGACCACAACCCACTCTCCTTCACTGTCACAAGTCCTCATCCATCTCAGCACACACCTACTTATCACACATTCAGAAATCTACATGCCATTGACACTAAGAAACTTACAGACCCTCTACAGTCATCACTGTCACCAATCTCTTCCCTCTCCTGTCCTGAACTGGCTGCAAAACACTATAATTACACCCTCAGAAGTGCGCTGGTTGAAGTAATGCCACCTACACTTAGAACCTCCAAATAGAGACAAAAGCATCCGTGGCTTACTCCTCAAACTCGCTTCCTCCAGCGATGCTCCAGAAGTGCCAAAAGCTTATGTAGAAAAACTCGCACACCACAAGATTTCTTCCATTACAAATTTATGCTGACAACTTATAACTCTGCCCTTCACCTCGACACACACACCTACTTCACGACCCTGATCTCCTCATTATCCAATAATCCAAAAAAGGTCTTTGCCACTTTTTACTCTCTCCTCAGTTCAAAAGTGCAGGTACCTAGTACAGACCTCTGTGCTGAAGATCTAACCACCTATTTCAAACTGAAAGTTGCAAATATCAGCTTCCAGCATCTAAGTTTCATCGATCCCCTTCCCTGTTGTATCTCCTCTGGCTTCTTTTCAGAAGAAGAAGTCTCAAGGCTTCTCTCTTCTATCACATGCAGTACTGACCCTATTCCCTCATACCTTCGCCAGTCTCTCTCCGTTTGTCACTACTAACCTAACTAAAATCTTCAATCTGTCTCTGTTCTGGCATTTTCCTCTCTCCCTTCAAACATTATAACCTCATAAAAATAAACTTCTCTTGACACATTCTGAGCAACTAATGTCCCTTTCATCTCTAAACTCCTGGTCTACTCTCGCCTCATCTTCTATCTCTCAGCTAACTCTCTCCTTGATTCATTACAATCTGGTTCTCACACCCTTCATTTTACAGAAAGTGCCCTCACCAAAGTGACCAATGACCTCCTGACAGATAGAAGCAACGGTGACTACTCTTTAGTAATTCTCCACAATCTCTCTCAATCTCCTCCTCACCATGCTCTAATCTATCGACCTTAAGGACACTGCTCTCTCTTAGCTTTCTTTCTATCTCTCAGGCATTCTTTCAGTGTGTCATTTCCTGGCTCTACTTCCCCTTCTCGCCCTCTTGCTGTTGGCGTTCCTCAGGGTTCAGTCCTTGGTCATCTCTTCCCTTCTCCCTACATAGCCCCTATTGGAAAGAATATCAGCAGATTTGGTTTCCAGTACCATCTCTATGCCGATGACACTCAAAACTATATACTTTTCCCTGTGATATCAACCCTGCTGTATTACAGAACACCAGTGACTGTCTGTACACTGCTCTAACATCATATTTCATCTACAACTGAAACTGAATCTTTCAAAAACTGAACATCTAGTGTTTTCTCCATCTACTAACCTATCTAAACCTGATGTCTCTATCTCAGTGTATAGCACTACCATCACATCTAGGCAGCACGCCTGCGGTCTCAGTGTTATTTTTGACACTGGTCTTTCCTTTATACCCTATATTCAATTGTTTGCCTGCTCATGTTGTCTGCACCTCAAAAACATCTGTAGAATCTGCCTCTTTCTTATTGTGGAAACAACAAAAACTCTCATTGTTGCCCTGATCCATTCCCATCTTGATTACTGTAACCAGGGGTGGATTGGGAACCTAAAGTGGCCCTGGAAAAAATTCTTAAAAGTGGCCCCATATTATAGGAGGGTCAACAAAAGTAGGAGGGGTCAGCAATACCATAGCGCAAAATACCACATACCACAGTGCCGCACAATGTATTGCCCGAAAAGCTGTCCCTCTGAGTACCTGATTCTCACAGAGTTAATTACCACTGATTATTAAACACATTAAAGTGGGCATGAATCTATCTGTGTCTCAAGACTTTTACTTTTTACTTATGCTTCTTAGATCAACTTATGACATGGCTAAAAATGCATCAAACAAATCCACCAAATTGCCCTCTTTATATAACACAAAGATTGAAAAAATAAAACTCAAAATCCCTGTTCATTATCTGTGATCTGTCATAGAAGCAGTTAATAGGTAGTTGTCTCTGTGAACAATTTTGCAATGAGACCCTGGAGCATTCCCTTTAGGTTTATGGACTTCACATTTTCCATAATAAACTGAACAAGCTGCGCTGGCGTCTTTATATGTCTTACATCATGGCTGACATTACTTCTGGTACACAGGACCATTAAGCTGCTCTACCACTGTACAATCATTATACTACATTCATAACACACGTAAACACATAACTGTTGCTCCCATTTAAATCTCAGAGCATGTGTTACATCCATCTATATAAATCTTTACTCCTACCCCTTTCTTATTTCATTATGCATATTGAAGATCCTCATTAAGACAGTAAGTCTTTTATGATAAGTAGGGAAGAAATGCGCTGCTATGGGAACATCTGTTTTATTAAGTTTTAGTTTTATGTGCAGTCACATCATATGCCCTCTTTATACAAAGCACTGTTTTGTTTTAAATCACATAAACACACAGGGTTAACCCATTATTACAATTATTATTATAATTATTGCAAATCTGACCAGTGTCACTTTATGTGGTAATAAGTTTGGAACGCTTTTACTTATACAAGCCATTCTGAGATTTCTGTTTTCTCATGACACATTGTACTTCATGTTAATGGTAAATTTGAGTCAATATGTTTTATCTTTATTTATTTAAAAAAATCCAAAAGTTAATGAAAATTTTAAAACATTCACTGTTTTCTAAATTTGAATCTCTCTGCTTTTAAGACAGATAGTGATGCCTCAAAAATATTCATGAATTAACATTCCCCAAATGTCTACTTTATGTTCGCATCCTTTTGGTAATATAATTTAAATTTTTAGGATGTTAGAAGGTTTAGACTTTTAGAAGCTATTTTTGAAATTTTTAAGAAAATTTCCAAAGTCAGCTTTTTTAAGGACCAGTTCAGTTCTGAAGTCACTTTGTGGGGCTTACATAATAGAAACAACCCATAAATGACCCTGTTTTAGAAACGACACCCTTCAAACTATCCAAAACTGGTTTTAGAAATGTTGTTAACCTTTAGGTATTCCACAGGAATTAAAGCAAAATATAGGTGAAATTTCAAAATGTTACTTTATTTTTGCAGATTTTTCATTTTAATAAATTTTTTCCTGGAACACATCAAGGGTTAACAACAAAACAAACCTAAATATTTATTACCCTGTTTCTGCAGTTTGCAGAAACACCCCATATGTGGTCGTATACCGCTGTATGGGCACAAGACAAGGCACAGAAGGCAATGAGTGCAATATGGTTTTTAGAGGGCAGATTTTGCTGGAATGGTCTTTGGGCACCATGTTGCATTTGAAGAGACCCTGACGTATCCCCACAGTGAAAACCCCCAAAAAGTGACCACATTTTGTAAACTACACCACCCAAGGAATTTTGTACAGTGTGTAGCAAGCACTTCATTTAGCAGGTGTTTCATAGAATTTGTAATACTTGGGTGTGAAAATGAAAACAAAATTTTTTTTTCTTACAAGAAAATGGTGTTTTAGGCCCAAACTTTCTTTTTCACAAAAGATAACAGGAGAATATCACCCCACAATTTGCTACCCACTTTCTCCTAAATACAGTAAGACTCCAATTGTGGTCGTAAACTGTTGGGAATACGCCAGGGCTCAGAAGGAAAGGAGCGGAATCTGGATTTTCTAGCATGGAATTTTCTGTCATGGTTTTTAAGAGCAATACCTTTTTTTTATTTTTGTTGAATGAGCTGCGTGAGGGTTTATCTTGTGTGGGACAAGCTGTAGTTTTTATTGGCACCATTTTGGGTACATTTGACTTTCTGGTTGCTTTTTATCTCTTTTTTTGGGAGGTGGTCACAAAAAAAGCTGTTTAGTGTAATTTTTCAATTTTTTTTACACAATTCACTTGATGGGGTAGATCATGTGATATTTTTGTAGTCAACTGTTACGGACACGGCGATACCAAATATGTCGTTTTTTTACACATTAAGAGCATTTTTAGAAAAAAAATTGTTTTTGTGTTGCAATTTTATTAGAGCTTTTTTTTCTGCCTATGGTCTTGTGTGGGGGCTCATTTTTTTGCGGGATGAGGTGACATTTTTATTGCTACCATTTTGGGATACATACGATTTTTTGATTGATTAACAATATGTTTTTTGGAAAGTAAGCTGACTAAAAAATGTTTGTTTTTTTACGGCGTTCACTGATGGATTTGGGGGGAAAATGTTTTTTTTTTAAATGTGAAACTTTTAAAAAAAAAAACACTTTAGGCCTATTGCACACGACCATATGGTTTTGCGGTCTGTTTTTAACGGATCAGTTTCAGTTTTAGTATTATTTCCGTTTCCGTTCCATTTTGCACTTCCGTTTTTCTGTTTGGTTTCCGTTTTTTTGTGGAAGCATACAATAATGTTTAAACAGTAAGTACATTGAAAAATTGGTCTGGGCATAAAATTTTCAATAGATAGTTCCACAAAAACGGAATGGATACGGAAGACATACGGATGCATTCCGTATGCATTCCGTTTCTTTTGCAGACCCATTGACTTGAATGGAGCCACGAAACGTGATTTGCGGGCAATAATAGGACATGTTCTATCTTTGAACGGAAATACGGAAACGGTATGCATACGGAGTACCTTTGAAATGAATGGTTCCGTATAACTCGTCCGTATACGGAACGCAAAAAACGTAACGTAAACGGAAAAAAATGTTTGCGTGCATAAAGCCTTATTTTTTTTTTTTTGACATAGTAGCCCCAGTTACAGTGGAAATACCCCCAGAGAGGCTGTACAGCATTAGGCCTCCTGCACACAACCGTATGGTTTTGCGGTCCGTTTTAAACGGATCAGTTTTTCCATTTTTTTGTTTCAGCAGTGTTTCCGCTTCCGTTCCGTTTTGCCATTCCGTTTTTTTCGGAAACGGAAGCATACAATAATGTTTAAACAGTAAGTATATTAAAAAATTGGGCTGGGCATAAAATTTTCAATAGATGGTTCCACAAAAACAGAATGGATACGGAAGATATACGGATGTATTCCGTATGTATTCTGTTTTTTTTTTGCGGACCCATTGCTCTATACTTTTCCCTGACCTGTCTGGTATGTTCTTTGGTTTTCATGATGCTGTTGGATCATTAATGTTCTCTAACAAACTTCTGAGGCCTTTGAAGAAACAGCTGTAGTAATACTAAGAATAAATTACGCACAGGTGGACTCTATTTAGTAATTAGGTGACTCCTGAAGGCAATTGGATATTATTAGGGGAATCCAAGTACACACTTGAATACAAATGCACGCCACACTTTTCAGTTTTGTATTATTAACAATTTTGAAAACCATGTTTCATTTTCTTTTCACTTCACACATATATGGTACTTTGTGTTGGTCTATCACATAAAATCCCAATGTAGGTTTACTTGACCTACTTGCTGCAAATAGAAGCAGATTTAGAAATGTAATTTTGGCCCATCCCCCCCACCACTACTTACACTCTTCTTTAGAGTCATTACTCTGATACTAAAATTCTAATTATTCCACTTTAGCTCTATGCTTTTGCTTATCAATCATCTCCTTTTTTAAATGAACATCTAGAGATAAAAATACCCCCCTTAAAATGTTTTCAAACATTCCCAAACCATCATATGAGAAGTTGACCCTTTAGTCCTCTTTCACACGGGCGTCAAGTTTGACGCCGATAAGATGCGGGTGCGTTGCGGGAAAATGTACAATTTTTCCACGCGAGTGCAAACTGTTTTAATGCGTTTTGCAAGCGTGTGAGAAAAATCGTCATGTTTGGTACCCAGACCCGAACCCGGACTTCATCACTAAAGTTCGGGTTTGGGTTAGGTGTTATGTCGATTTTATTATTTTCCCTTATAACATGGTTATAAGGGAAAATAATAGCATTCTTTAATACAGAATGCTTAGTAAAAGGACAATTGAGGGTTAAAAAAGTTTTTTCTCCTGGTCTCTCTTCAGCTGTGGGTGAAGGACCTGTGGTGATGTCACTGAGCTCATCACATGGTCCATCACATGATCCATCATCATGGTGATGGACCATGTGATGAGCTCAGTGACATCACCACAGGTCCTTTACCCACAGCTGAGGAGAGAACAGAAGACCGGCACCTACGCGAACAATTGGAGGAGGTGAGTTAATTTTTTTTTATTTTTAACCCTCAATTGTTCTTTTACTAAGCATTCTGTATTAAAGAATGCTATTATTTTCCCTTATAACCATGTTATAAGGGAAAATAATAAAGATCGGGTCTCCATCTCTTAGCAACCATGCGGGAAAATCGCACCGGCCTGCGTTGCGCGAAAAACGCACAATATAGAGCTTGCTGCGATTTTCACGCAACGCAGAAGTGATGTGTGAAAATCACTGCTCATGTGCATAGCCCCATAGAAATGAATGGATTTGGATTCGGATTCAGTGCTGGTGCAATGCGTTCACCTCACGCATTGCACAGGAACGGAAAACTCGCCCGTGTGAAAGCGGCCTTACTGTCTTCTACTGTATGAAGCCCTGTACCTGATCTAACACCAATTTAGAATTTTCTATTCCTTCAAACAGGGATAGATCATGTGAAAGGCCTCGTGTGAAAGGCCTCTTTTACACGAACGTGTCTGGAATAGGTCCGGATGCGTTCAGGGAGCATTCAGTGAAACTTGCACCATTTTGCAAGCAAGTTCAGTCAGTTTTGTCTGCGATTGCGTTCAGTTGTTCAGTTTTTTCCGCGCGGGTGCAATGCGTTTTAATGCATTTTTCATGAAAAAAAACTGAAGGTTTGCAAACAACATCTGTTAGCAACCATCAGTGAAAAGCGCATTGAATCCACACTTGCTTGCGGATGCAATGCGTTTTTCACTGAAGCCCCATTCACTTCTATGGGGCCAGGGCTGTGTAAAAAACGCAGAATATAGAACATGCTGAGTTTTTCACGCAACGCAGAACTCATGTGTGAAGAAAAATGCTCATGTACACAGACCCATAGAAATGAATGGGTCAGGATTCAGTGCGGGTGCTATGCGTTCACATCACGCATTGCACCAGCGCGGAAAACTCGCTCGTGTAAAAGGGGCCTTATTCTCCTGGTATCCATCTCCACCAATAAGGGGGTATGATCTGATATTCCTGGTGTTTCCTACAGCACTCAAACTATTCTTATAGTCACTGAATGATTTACCAATGCCAAATCAATTCTGAAAAATAACCCGAAAATGTAATACCCCCTTTATTTTTCTCCATATGTATGACCTAACTCTTCTCTTGTATAAGTTCTGCAAAAGCTACATTAATTCTTCTTTGCAGTGACTGTATCTTCCCAATCCAATCCTTTTCTTCACAGGGTACTGAAATCTCCAATGATTAAGAGTGGGCATAAAGCTTTATCTACTACCAGGTACATATATTAAGACATCTAAAACATTCAACCTATATAAAAGGGGATGTACACTGCCACAATAAGACAGATGAACCCATCCTAAGATCTGTGGAGAAATATAACTTTCCCCTCCAAATCTATCTTAACATCAAATCTTTGTGTGTTGATTTTTTTATGAATAAAAATGCTCACTCCTCGAATAGGATGTATGGGTCGAGTGAAAGTCCTTAGCCATCCACTTATAAAACTTATATACATTTTCTTTATATAAACGTGTCTCCATCAAATTTATTATTGCTGGAAGACAATGACAAATCAGAGTAGCAAATCTCTTGAAGGGATTCTCTCAAAAAAAAAAAAAATGAAAATATTGAAAAGTATGCTAATAAAATGTATATGTTAGGCCTCTTTCACACTAGTGTTTTAGCTTTCCGTCCTCAGAGAGAAAATTCAGGATGCATCAGGATGTCTTCCGTTCAGTATGTGAACGTTTTTTGGACGTTGACAAAAGCGCAGCATGCTGCGGATTTGTCTCCGTCCAAAAATCCGGAAGACATGCCGTAACGCCGGATCCGGAAATAATGCCCATTGAAGTGCATTAATCCGGATCCGGCCATAAGCTAAACGTTGTTTCGGCGCATCGCCGGATCCGACGTTTAGCTTTTTGTCAATGGTTACTATAGCAGCCAGGACGCTAAAGTCCTGGTTGCCATAGTAAAGAGTAGGGGAGCGGGGAGCGGGAGCGGCATGCTTACATTCCGTGCGGCTCCGGGACGCTCCAGGATGACGTCAGGCGCCCCAGTGCATAGATCACGTGATCGCATGGATCACGTGATCCATGCGCGTGGGCGCTCTGGCGTCATTCAGGAGCGCCCAGGAGCCCGCACGGAATGTAAGTATGCCGCTCCCTGCTCCCCACTGCTACTATGGCAACCAGGACGCTAGTAGCGTCCTGGCTGCCATAGTAACACTGAAAGCATTTTGAAGACTGATCAGTCTTCAAATGCTTTCAGTTCACTTGCGTTGTGCCGGATCCGGCGTGCATTCCGGCGACGGAAGTGCACGCTGGATCTTCACAACGCAAGTGTGAAAGAGGCCTTAATAAAATATAAATAAACTCTTACATGGGCAACAGAGGGGCGGTCCGCAAGGGGTCCCTTTAAGATGAGATAAGTGTTTTGTGACACCAGTTGCAATGAAGCAACAACTGGACAGAATCCCCTTAAGAAATGGTGTTGGCACCCAGGTGTAGGAATGGCCGAGTGGTATAGGGTGGCCTATAATGTCCCTTAATGTTTTGTGCATGTTTCACGGTGCTCCTACCTGGATACGCTGGAACCCCAGGTGTTGGCTCTGAAGCAGACAAAGGGGGTAGTTAAATTGTGGGATGAAGAATAAGTTGAGTCTAGACCTTGTGATGAAGTTGAAAGGCAACTTTCCGAGCAAGCTTTAGCATTAACTATGGCAGGCAAACTCCTATCTGCTACATCTGTTGCTCTCTGGCTCTGCTGTACTAACAGGGTAGCTGTATAACTTAGCTTTTGTTGAATGCTGCAACTTCTCTCGGTAGTCTGTCTCTTAAGTAGTACCAGGGAACTCAACTTACTGGCTTCTGAGGCTTCAAGCTGTGGCCTCCATATCCAGCAGAGCTGAAAGTGCTCTAGCTGGCTTAGACAGGGCACATCCAGCAGGGACGTGCTCGTGCACAACCTCCCTGAGCAGGGGGTAAGCTAGAACTAACTCTGACTAACTAGTCCCCTCCCCTCCTCAGAAGGAGCGTTAGAATGGAAAGAAGGGTTCCATTCTCTCTAACTGTAGCTCGGCCATGCTTGCTGCCACCTACTGATGAACCAGGTACATTACATTTGAACATAAACAGTTGCAAAATAGGAAATGCACAGTATTTGGACCTGAAATAAATACACCTGATGACATGAGGTTAACAATAAAGACAGTAGTGGGGTGCAAATGTGGTAATGCCACTCTGGGGTGTTACACATTCTTTTAATTATTTATGGACCGTTTTGTCTAGGGGACAATTGGTGGACAAATTAAAATGGTCTCTGTCTGATTCCTAGACATGGAATCCATCCTAATGGACATACATGCTGCTGTGGGGGAGGTGACAAGCTGACGTGTAATGACCCACCTCCCCCACAGCAGCCTGTGTGTCTGCTCATGAGTATAAGGTGAACTACATTCAGACACATACGAGAGATTATCTCAGCTGTGATCTGTAGATGATATAGTGTTTTACAGGGCTGATAAAGCAGAGAACGGAGCTTCCATACGGCTCCTGCTCTGTGCCCTGCATTCACTGTAACAGCGGCTGCTGTGCGCTGCTGTTCCCCTGCTTACTGCCGCGTTCCCGGGCGCTGTGTTAATCGGTGATTTGCTGCCAGTGCTTCCCCATTCACCGCTGCAGTCCTGGGCTCTGTCTGTGTAGGTACTGTTTGTTCTGGGATCCGCTCCACAGCTTCCTTTCAGCCCTGGCCACAGCTTGCTTGCTGCTTGTTCCCTGCAGCACTTCCTTAAGAGCCAGTGCACATTACTTCCTGTGCTTTTTGGGTTGAATCATGTGACCTCGCTGACCAATCCTAGCCCTCCTGCACATATGCAAGTGGCTCAACCCACTTCTCAGATGCCTGAGTGTCAAGGTCCTTGTGTCCGGCAAAGGTTGCTGATATCTTCTCATCTTCCTGTGTACCTGACTCGTTCCTGTGTTTCTGGACTTCGCTACCCATTTGATCCCTGCATGCTTGCATTGACTCTCCTGTTGCCGACCTGGATTGCCTGACCTGTACCTGCGCCGCCTGCCCTTACCTATTGCTCGTTTGACTTCGCCTCTGCCTCATCCTTCAGTCCTGCACTGTTGCTCCTGGTTACGTCTCGGCCTGCTTACTACATCTGTCTGTACCTCTGGTACCTTGCTCAGGTACCTCCTGGTCCGCCTGGACCAGTTCCCTCGTGTGCCAATCCTCCTCAAGAGGTAGCAACCTGGTGTTCCCCTCAGGAAAGTCTATCTCCACCATCAGGGGTATTGTGAAGAACGAGGGGTTTACTTAGACAATGCCCTTAGAGGAGGTAGGACACGTGGCACAGTGGGTTCACACCCGCTGGTTTGTGACAGCAACTACTCGGAGCAATGGCGCAGAAACAATATTGACAGGGTCAGGAGAAATGCCCAGCACTGTCAATGAAGGGGGGGTGAGCCTCTTGAGCAGCAGAGACAGCACCTTACTGGTCAACAAATCTGTTTTGATAAAGAAATCAATTCATACAAATCGATTCACTCTAGTCTACACCTTCTACTCCTTCTGGACAAACAACTGTTGGGAAGCAATGGTCAGAGATCTCCTCCACAGTAGGGGGAGGAGTGATCACTAATGCCATTTCTCATCCCCATAGAGAATCACTTTCTGCCTGCAGCAGAGGCTGTTTAGACGGACTGATCTGCTGCCAGCAAATTATGATTTAGGTGTCCATACAAACACAGAAAAAAAGCAACAGCACTCTGCAGCCAGCACTCTGCCCTACCTATATGTTGGAAAAGTGAGGCGCCAGTGTACATTTTGATCAAAAGGTAATAAGCCCATCGCCGTGCCAAGGCCGCCTCTATGAGTGGTTCTAATGCTAAATCCTACCTGTTATGGGCCATGACAGCCACATAAAATCCAGGGAGTGCAGGCCCAGCATGCATGCTGCATCCACCTTGCTTAGTAACCCAGTTTTTGGTGCCATAACAGCCTCCATTAGATCCAGGGATGCAGGTACCAACATGCACGCTGAGCCCACCATGTCCTCCTCTTGGAGCCAAAATGGCTACTAGTAGGGGAAAGCTCAGCTTTATACTTACTCTGATTAAAACCAGCCTTTAGGGCAGTCAAACTGGTCAGGTGTGCACGACTAACTGAAGGCTGCCACACCTCCAATACATACTACACAAAAAAAGGAGGTCAGTCAGCACGTCCCTGAAAGCAGGTGCGCGTAGCGAAATATACATACAAACACTGAAAAAATGCGCTTTTCCCTACTAATAGCCATTTTGGCTCCAGGAGGAGGACATGGTGGGCTCAGCGTGCATGTTAGTACCTGCATCCCTGGATCTGCTTTCCCGATACATCCCCACACGCAATCTTCGATCCTCACAGGACCTCCTTCTCTCCTCTCCTCTTATCACCTCTTCCCACACTCGCCTCCAGGATTTCTCCCGTGCATCCCCTATACTCTGGAACTCGCTACCCCAACATATCAGACTCTCACCTACAGTGGAATCCTTCAAAAGCAACCTGAAAACCCACTTCTTCAGACAAGCCTACGACCAGTGACACTGCTGCTTCTATACCGCCATGACCAGCTTCACCCTCGCCTACTGTCTCCATCCCCCATACCATGTAGATTGTAAGCCCTCACGGGCAGGGCCCTCTATCCTTCTGTACCAGTCTGTAACTTGTCTCGTTCATGCTTAAGGCAATTGCCTGTATTATGTATGTGCACCGCTTATGATATGTACAGCGCTATGGAATGAATGGCGCTCTAAAAATAAATAATAATAATAATAATAATCTAATGGAGGCTGTTATGGCACCAAACAGGGTTACTAAGCAAGGTGGATCCAGCATGCATGCTGGGCCTGCACTCCCTGGATTTTATGTGGCTGTCTTGGCCCATAACAGGTAGGATTTAGCATTAGGACCACTTATTGAGGCGGTCTTGGCGCGGCGAGTGGCTTATTACCTTGGCGCGGCGAGTAGCTCATTTTTTCAGCATACAGGTAGGGCAGAGTGCTGGTTGCAGAGTGCTGTTGCATTTTTTCTGTGTTTGTATGTATATTTCGCTATGTGCACCTGCTTTCAGGGACGTGCTGATTGACCCCCTTTTTTGTGTAGGATGATTTAGGTGTCCACATGAACAATCCTATTACTCTATAAACATGCTTTTCGCTCGTTCATCGGGTAATCAGCAGCATCTTTACATCAGCAGATTATCGCTAACAAGCTTGTGTATGAACACTCATTAGCGATAATCTGCCTGAACATCGGGCAGTGTAAATGGGCCTTTAAAAAGAGGCAGCCTTGAACATTGCAGGTGGTTACCCACCACTTCCTGCTTAGGGTACATTCACACGACCATATGTGTTTTGCTGTTCGCAAATGCAGATACTGGCCATGTGTGTTCTGCATTTTGCGGAATGTACATGGCCAGCTTTATTATAGAAATGTATTTTCTTGCTAGCAGTTGCGGACAAGAATAGGACATGCTCTATTTTTTTTGTGGGGCAATGAAACAGAAGTATGCTGTCCAGATCTTTTGCGGCCCCATTGAAATTAATGGGTCCGCATCCGTTCCGCAAAATTGCAGAAGGAATGCGGCCCAATAAATACATTCGTGTGAATGGGCCTTTATAGTCTGTAGGTGGGCCTATATAAACCAAGAGGCCCTGCATTCAGAGAATGACAGGCAACATTTACCAGTCTGCCTAAACCCTGCTGTGAGTGTACTAAAGGTGTGTATGGTGGCCCAGCAAATCTGTACGGCCTGAGCTGCACTGTGGCCTGAATCTACAGACTATCCTGTTGCAACTACTTGTTTGTTGCCCCTGCAATAAGGAACAGGCAAGTGGTGTAAACAACTAAACTGGTGGTTACAAACAAGTCTCAGAGACATACAGATGTAGTAGAGTTCATTAAAAAAATGAAATACTTAAATATTACTTTATTATAAATATATTCCCAAAATATATTTTGAGAGCAATCATTAGAAGAAATAAAATGGCCGCTGTCCTATTAGTACACACAAACCCTGGCCTAATCACACAGGAGGACAAGTTACTTCACAACACTGAGGTAAAGAGCTGCCTCATCCTCCTCTCTGCTCTGCTTGTCAAGGATTATGATCCTGAATACAGATGATAAGATCTTCGGCTGAATCTCTGTAGGAATGGTGCTCATGAGGAGACATGAAGTACAGGGAGGACAGACAGGACCGACTGTGTTAATGGAGACTGCATACAAGTGCTGCTTCTCATTACCCACATCACCACCCTCCTCTCTGTACTCCTACAGAGATTCAGCTGAAGATCATATTTAGAGCTCATGCACACAAACTTATTTTCTTGCTTTCTTTCTCAGTTCCGTTTTTTTGCGGGCCATATGCGGAACCATTCATTTCAATGGGTCTACAAAAAAACGTGAGTTACTCAGTGTGCATGTCCATTCTGCAAAAAAATAGAACATGTCCTATTATTGTCCACATAATGCACCTCAAAATACATACAGTTGTGTGCATGAACCCTAAAGGCATGCTGAGGCAACTCATTACCTCAGTCATCTGAAGTAACATGTCTTGCTGTGTGATTAGGACAGGCTTTGTTCGAACTAATAGGACGGCGGCCATTTTATTTCCCTAAGGATTGCTCCCTAGACAAAACGAGCCATTAGAACTAATAAAAGGTATTTGAGAATTTATTTATAATAAAGTAATAGTTAATTATTTTCATTTTCTTAATCTCAATTTCCGGAGAACCCCTTTAACTAGATGCCTTAACTAGTTCTGTTGACACCTTTAATTGGTTTTCATTTGCTTTACAGGATATCACGATAAGTTAAGAAATGTGAGTTAAGAGTCTGAGTGTTAAGTGCTCATGCAAATGACCGTATGTATTCTGCGGTCCACAAAACATGGATCTGCAATAAAAACGGTTGACATCTGTGTAACTTCAGTGTTGCATCCGTTATTTTTTTTTTGCGGATCCATAACAATGCCTGTCCTTGTCCGCAAAACGGACAAGAATAGGACACGTTCTATTTTTTTTTTGAGGCACGGACATACGGAAACAGAATGCACATGGAGCAATTTCCATTTTTTTCAAGCCCCATTGAAATGAATGGTTCCGTATACAGACCTGTAAAAAAAAAACGGAGCGGAAACTGAAGAAAAATACGTTCATGTGCATGAGTTCTAACTCTGCTACATCTGTATAGGTTGCAATCAAACAAATACTATTTCAAAGTAAGGGCACAATCTTAGCTGCATTAAATTGTGGATAAATCTATGGGGCACATTTATTTAGACTGGCATTTAAACGCTGGTCTTAATAACGGCCTGTAGCTGGCGGTGGTTCCACCAAAGTTATGAAGAGACACCGGCCTCTCAGGGGCGTAGCTAATGGCTCATGGGCCCTGGTGCAAGACTTCATCTTGGGCCCCCTTCCCTCAGTACTTTGTGTGTCTTCTTATGCGGCACAAGGGTCTTTGGGACCCCTCAGGCTCCTGGGCCCGGTAGCGACTGCTACCTCTGCACCCCCTATAGCTACGCCCATGCAGCCTCTCCATAACACGGCGCACCCAGCGCCAGTTCTAAATGTAATGTAGCTTCCTAGCTGTCTTACATTTAGACCATTTTCTTTGCCTAAAACAGGCGTAGAAAATGGTAAATCAGACAGAACTTCCGGGCCGCCCCCTTCCCTGCCCATGCCACGCCCACAATTTTAGACCTGGCATGAGCGGGGAAAAGTCTCAGATGGCGGTGCAACTAACCGTTGTGCCGCCATCTGTGCCTCAAATATGTCTAATTTAGGCATATTTCAGATTAGTAAATGACCCCCTATGTGTTTTGCCTTCTTTAAAAGCTGAAGCCCTGATTAGAGCCACATATTTCACCAAACTAAATCTTTCTGTATTCTGTATCATAAATCAATTAAAAAACAACTTTTAACTGAATCGCGGTTGTTATGTTCCTTTCATGCAAACCCCATTCTGTTTAAGGTCCCAAAAGAACAGCCTATGGAAATCAGAAAGTGGGTAGGCATGCATATAAGCATTCTGGAATAATACTGATATCTTATGGGACATAGTTATACATAGGCAATACTTACCTGCACACTAATAATTATGCGGAAGCTCCGGGTCTTTTATTCATATCACACTGACTTTTTACATTATTCAAATTCTAGTTAATTTTCAGAAAATAAGTCCGAGCTGTTTATATAGCAATTTCTTATGTAACATTTTTTTTCTTTTAGTATAATGGCAGCATTAAAGGGGTTGTCAGTCACCCTTCAGAAAATAACATTTATCATGTACATAATACATAAGTGAATACAAGGCACTTACTAATGTATTGTGATTGCCCATATTGCCTCCTTTGCTTGTTTCCAGGGGTTTTACGACTACTGCCGCAGCGCAGATACAAGGTGACCAGGACGGGAGCTGCAATTTGCCTTTGTAGATAGGCTTTTGTTAGTATAGGGTCATCTTATATTTATTCTGTTTCATTTTCAGCCAAAGAGAATTCAAAATTTGTCATCTTAAAGGGGTATTGTGAGATAATACAAAATTACCGAGAGGTAAAAATGAGCTATAATAACAAATTAACCTATACGTATATTAAGTATAGAATATAGCAGTGGCTCCACCCACTTGTCTCAATAGGGACAGGTGCGCACCTCTCGGTTCACCCAAAACCGGCTACAAGAACTCGTAAAAAATATATATAAGTGAGGGGCACTCAAAACACCTGGTGGCATATGGATTAGATCAAAGGGCATTTAATGGATACAAAAGTATTAAATAAACACAAAATAAAATGCTAAAACCACTCTCCAAAGACATATAAAGGAAAATATTGTGGGCACAAGCGCCGGTGATAGTCCGTTGGTATAGGAATGTAAACACAATATACTCAATATTATTGTATTTTAAATACGTCCATACATATGGTTCTTGTTGGTGCTGCACTATTGTTGCGATTCTAAAACTGCACACCTAAGTACACTTGATATTACTGAAATTAAATTTGTCCATACAAATGGTTTTGGTTGTTACTGCACTAATATTGCAATTCTAAACAGCACACCTATTTGGTATACCTGTTTGCAAATTGTCAATAATCTGTGTATTAGTAGGTTACACCTCTGATGTTAGTAGTTAATGCAAAGTCCCAATAAGCGCTCTCTGCTTATGCCGATATTGGTATTGTATATTGCGGCACTAAGACAAAACGTTCATGTACTTGGTATTAAATTGCGGCACTCAGGGAGGTAAGACATTCATATATTCTACCCATGTAACGGGATTACATTACCAACATTCCTTTCCTTCGGATCGCTGTATATGCGGAGTACCTTTCATCTGCCAGGACCTGCCGCGGCGTCCCACGTGGTCCAGCTGTCTAATACGTGGCATCCCACGTGACGAGGCAGAGAAGCCAGTTGGTTGAATATTTCGGTCACTATTTTAAAGTTGATATTGTTATCCACAGTTCTTTGTTTGTCAATCCGGGTATAATGACAACCTCCTCTGGTGTTAGACTCTGGTGGTTGTCAGTGAGAGTCTAACACCAGAGGATGTTGGCATTATTATATTTACCTGTTAATCCCCCGCCACTCCAGCGTTAGCACTCTGGTGCTCCCTAGTGGTCTTTTCTCATGAATGAATATACAGCAGTCATGCGTTTACTGCATACAGATGTGACTGCTGGAGCCAACCAATGGCTTTAGACGTCTCATACTGTGTACCGCTAAGGTCAGTGATTGATTGCAGCAGCAGGCATTTGAGTATACACAGAGAACTCCAGATGGGGATTAAAAAAGGCTGTAATCTGTATGAAATAACCATTCTGGAACCTCTATTCTTATAACACTCTGTTATTCCTACTATAGAATTATGAATAAATTTGCAATTGGGTGTTACCATTCCCCTTGTGAAAGGATTATGTCCCTACACAGTAAGCCACTGTCAGTAATGATTGTGCTGTGTCAGACTGGACAGGGACACACACAACATAGAGTTAAAAGAATAAAAATAGATGCTCCAGAATGGTTATTTCATGTGGAATACAATTATTGTCATATCAATGCTGGCAGTGTCAGACTGTGCAGGGACACGCCCATTTGACAAGGGGGCTGGTAACATCCAGCTGGCAATTAATACATACATTTGTAGTAGGAATAATAGAGGAGCAACACAACATACAGAATGCTCCAGAATTGTTATTTCATGGGAATTGCAAATAGTTACTTAGACATATCAGGAGAGGTGGCAGGTCCTCTTTAAGGTCTCATGCACACTACTGAATTACTGCTCGCTGCACAATCTCCAGGTTGTAAAGAGCCATGGAATAGCACCAATGGAACACTGTGAGGCCTTAATATAGATTCAAATGTCTGCAACAGAAAAAGATTATTATGTCACGTTCAACCAGACGACTTACTGCAAAGGTATTGTCTTTGTAAAAAATCTATACGTACTATATTGCTGTCTAGGGACCCCATGCGGTGTGCACACAGGGTGCCTAAGGCTCCATAGCACAGACCTGCACTAGCTACATGTTCTTTTCCACAACCTCCATCCCTAATGACTCTGCTGTGTGAATAATGCCTTATATTCAAATCTTTTGAAATATATAACAAGCCCATTAATTTGAACTGGATAGCAGATTCTTAGGAAATATGAAGTTGTGTACAGATTATGACAATGAAAAAGATTCAGACTGTCACAATAAATCTCTAATTCTCACAAAGTTCTTTGCTTCCAATGTTCCTTTCAATTTACTGTTGCGGGTACAGCACCTACTTTAAATTATTTACTGGTGAATCGTTATGAAAATTTGAGTAACTGCAGCAATGTAATTACTGCTATACTATACAGCTTGTCCTGTGCCCTATAGTAACCCTTTCAGCCCTGGAGGCTTTTTCATTTTTCACTCCTTGCCTTTTACGGGGCCAACTTTTTTTTATTTTCCCTATCACATAGCCATATGAACGCTTGTTTTTGCACTTTCTAATGCCACTGTGCAGCAGCCTCGGATAATTCAGGAGGACCAAGGCTGCCGCACTCACCATCTGGCTCCCATGATGCTCTCTAGGGAAGCCAGTGCACATCTGGAAGCGTGCCCTTCCAGGTTTTTGCACTCCGATCTGAGGGGTTAACGTTTTTGTTAATCGCCTACAATAGTCCCAGGTGTCTGCTGTTTAAAACAACAAGCACCTAGCAGCTATGACGCCTGCCCTGCTCGTGAGTGGAAGCCATCTTTAAACTCCCAATGTACAGCTCTGGTCGGGAAGGGGTTTTCTGAGTGTTTAATACTGATGACCAATCTTCAAGATAGGTCATTAATATCTGAACACTATGACACCTTTCTCGGGAACCCTGTCTTTCACCCCACCACATCACTTACACCAAGAGCACCCCAACCACCAACAGGCACGAGACTCCCCTGAATCCAGTGTGCTCTGAGGGAACCAGAGGGATCTAATATCTTGGTGCCAGATAACACAGGACACCTTTAGAAGTTTTGTGGAGTTCATGACTTGATCCATATCATTTTGACAGCATGACATGGACCCACTAAGTATTAAGCAGGTGGCCTTCCTTTTATAGCTGATAAGGTACAGACACTTTCACAGAGGAATAACAAAGCAATCAAACCATTAAGGCCTCATAGACACAGCCGTTGCCCGGCCATGGCCATATTGCGGCCCGCAAACAGCGTGTCCGCAATATGCAGGCACCGGCCGTGTGCTCTCTGCATCACAGATGCGGACCCGTTCACTTGAATAGGTTCGCAATCCAGAGCTGTGGTGCGGAACGGAGATACGGAACCCCACAGAAGCACTACGTAGTGCTTCCATGGTGTTTCTGTCTGTGCCTCCGCACCGCAAAAAAATAGAACATGTTCTATTTTTTCGCGGTGCGGACGGATCACGGACCCATTCAAGTTGCCCGTGCATTGGGGACCCCAGATTGCGGTCCCCACTGCACGGAACGGCCCACAGCAGCCGTGTGCATGAGGCCTAAGTATAATCGGACCTGGGGAGTTTTTCTCCCCAGTCTCATTACATTCCGTGCAGTCAAGAAGCATATGGTAGAAGAGCACATTCTGAATAAGCGTTTTTAGAATCCTGCACCTTTTTTAACAGCCTGTAAACCTAATAAATCTAAATGAATGAAATGTAAATTACTGCTCATGAATGGCTTTCTTGCTCAAAATTAAAATAATTATTCATGTTTTTTTTACCCTAGAGATAGAGGAATATATTTGTGACAGGAATCAAAAGGCCTATTGTGCGCACTAGAACACAAAATTCAGTCAGTGTCAAAGCTACAGAACATCAATGAAAATAGCGATGTCACTCAAAAAGGTTATATGTGGCCCAAGAGGAGCTGTACTCTAATAAGTGTATTTATTCAAACCTTACATCCTTGATTAAACTGACATATCATACAAGAAATGTATATTGATAGCACATCATCATTTTTGATAAAGTATTATTGTGACGAGACCGTGGAATATTAGATACATGCATCTACTGTATAAGAGGCCTAAAGCTGCCATACACATGCAATAGATGCTAGTCAAGCACTCAGTTAACAAGTGTTTCATCCAACTCCACCATAAACAAGCAGGCTCAGCGTGCTCAGTGAATTGTCATAGTGCAGAGAATTATATACAGTATGTCACTTTACACGGTAAAGCAGCCTATTAGACCCTGCCTGTGGCAGCACTTGGAAGACTTTGTTTCATGGCAGACCTGTAAGCCATTGTCAGGCCTACAATTCTCTCAGCAAACATTGGTGCCCAGCAATGGCGTTGTGCCCCTTTCTCTAACCCTGGGTTCAGACCTGAGCGTTCCAAAAACGCGCGTTTTAGTCGCGCGTATTTCAGCGCGTTTTTTCAAATAGGAAACGCGCGTTCGTACACGCGTTCTTGTGATTGACTACTGTGGTGTCAATCACAAAACGCGCGACAAACGCCCCAAAAAAAGCTCAAGTACTTGTTTATGCGTCGGGCGTTTGAACCAGGGCCATAGGAAAGCATTGGTTTTCATGTGTTGAGCGTTTTACAGCACGTTTGAACGTGCTGTAAAACGCTCAGGTGTGAACTTAGGGTAAAACCACTTAGATGAATTTAACGGACTGGCTTGGACTGGCTTTCCTGAGCCTGCCCTTAGATCAGAAGCCCTGCTTGCTGCTTCATAAAAGGTGAATGTGCAGATTTTCGAGGCCCCTTACTGGCCCATAAAAGAGGGTATCCGTGGTCATTATGGGGTTGGGTTGTCTTCAATTGCCAACTGTATTTTATGGCAGAGATGCATTTACAATTCAACTTACATTGCTAAATTCCCCAGCTTTTCTTGTAGTCCCAATGGTTGTTTAAATCCTTCTCTGGTAATTTGCATTAACCCCTTAAAGATCGGGCCCAATTTCATTTTTTCCTCTTCACATTCCAAGAGCCATTAATTTTTCAATTTCCATTTTTCCATTAACATAGCCATATAATTCCTCCCTTCTTTTTTGGGGGATTTTAAATATTACAGTGTTCAATGTGCACTAAAAATGACATGATGTCCCTATTTTTCAGGTCAATACGATTACGGCGATACCTTGTATAGTTTTTACTTTTTTTTACTACTAAAAAAATAAAACTTTGAAGAAATCAAAATTTTGCTTGCATCACCATTTTCTGACAGCCATAACTTTTCCATACTCTACAGAGTTGTATGAGGACTGTAGTTTTTTATCACTTTAATGATTGGGGGGACAAGGTGAACAAAAATGCATTGTGGATATTTTTTATCATTATGGTGTTCACCACACAGTTTAATTTTTTATTTTTATATGTAAAATTGGGAAAGGTGGGTGATTTGAAGTTTTGATATATTTTAATAGTTTTATGCTTATTTTTCATTTATTATAGAATACTATTGTGGTCCATGGGATTATGAGACACTGGCAGGCTGCTAAGCCTAGGCTCATGCACAGCTTGACAGGAAGTAAACTATGACTGGCCTAGGAACCTTCATAAGGCCCCAGGTTGTCATGGTGACTGATTGGAGCCCAGCAATTTAGCTGCAGATGATAAGATGGCAGAGGGAGCCCCTGCATCTGCCTAACCCCACAGATGCCACGGTCTCCCGTGGAATCTGAGGGTTAAAGGACTGGGTTCAGTGTCATCACCAATCCTGGTCATTGTAGCCAGGTGCCTGCTGTATTATACAGCCAGCACCTGCTGCATATGTAGCGAGTTCAGCATGGTAGCCCCCTCCATACAGCTCCTTAAAGAACATTTGTCTGCAGATTTGTACCTATGTTACATGTGTGCTTGGCAGCTGAAGGCATCTGTGTTGGTCCCATGTTCATATGTGCCACCATTGCTGAGAAAATTTATGTTTTATTATATGAAAATGAGCCTGTATAGCATTCATGCAAATGAGAACAGGGGGTTAGGCCCCTTTCACACGGGCGAGTTTTTCGCGTGGGTGCAATGCGTGAGGTGAACATATTGCACCCGCACTGAATCCAGACCCGTTCATTTCAATGGGGCTGTGCAGATGAGCGGAGATTTTACCGCATCACTTTTGCATTGCGTGAAAATCGCAGCACGCTGTATATTCTGCATTTTTCACGCAACGCAGGCCCCATAGAAATGAATGGGTCTGCGTGAAAATCGCAAGCATCCGCAAGCAAGTGCGGATGTGGTGCGATTTTCACACAGGGTTGCTAGGAGATAAACGTCTATTCACTGTATTATTTTCCCTTATAACATGGTTATAAGGGAAAATAATAGCATTCTTAATACAGAATGCTTAGTAAAATGTGGGTTTCCATTTGTTCGTGCAGCCCGGCTGTTCTTCTGCGTTTGGTTGAGGACCTGGGAGGCAAAGGACCTTTGGTGACGTCACTGCGCTCGTCACATGGTCCATCAAATGGAAGAGGTGAGTTAAAGAAATTTTTAACCCCCTCAACCCACATTTTACTAAGCATTCTGTATTAAGAATGCTATTATTTTCCCTTTTAACCATGTTATAAGGGAAAATAATACAATCTACACTACAACTAACCCAAACCCGAACTTCATTGAAGAAGTTCGGGTCTGGGTACCACGCGCGTGCACTTGCGCAGGAAAAACTGAACCATGCAACGCAATCGCAGTCAAAACTGACTGAAATTGCGTGCGCACTCGCACGATTTTCCCGCCACGGACCCGCGTTCTATCCGGCCCCATTCCGCAACGCCTGTGTGAAAGGGGCCTTACTGTTATACCTACAGGCTCTGCTCTCTCTCTCTGCAACTGCCGCGCTCTCTGCATTCACAGGGCCATTGTCAATTGACAGGGCCAAGCGTGATGACGTTTTCACTGCCTGGCCCTGTCAATCAAAGTGGAGAGGATGCTGCAGTTGCATATGCAACCATATGCATATATTAAAATGTCATTATTCTCAGCAATGCGGGCACAAATGAACATGGGAACAACACAAATACCTTCAGCTGGCAAGTGCACATGCATCAGGTCAGCCAGTTTCATAGGTACAAATCTGCTGACAAATGCCCTTTAAGCATAATAACGTACATATACGTGATTATGCGTTAGGGGGTTAAGATAAGAGTTGTCTTTTAAAGGGGTTCTCCAGGAATTAAGAGAATGAAAATACTTAAATATTACTTTATTATAAATATGTTCCCAAATACCTTTCATTAGTTAAAATGGCTAGTTTCATCTGAGGAGAAATCATTAGGAGAAATAAAATGGCTGCCGTCCTATTAGTACACAAAACCGGTCCTAATCGCACAGCAGGACAAGTTACTTCAGAACTCCGAGCTAAAGAGCTGCCTCATCATGCCTTTAATATGATCTTAAGCTTAATATCTGTAGCAACGGAGCTCAGGAGGAGGCATGAAGTACGGACAGGACAGACTATGGTAATGGAAATTGCATACAAGTACTGCTGCTCATTAGCCACATCCCTACCCTCCTCTCTGTACTTCATGTCTCCTCCTGAGCTCCTTTCCTACAGAGATTCAGCTGAAGATCATATTCAGCTGTATTTAGGATCATAATCCCTGACAAGTAGAGTTGAGAGGAGTATGAGGCAGCTCTTTAGTTCAGTGTGTGAAGTAATTTGTCCTACTATGTCAGGGGTGGGGAACCTCCGGCCCCCTGCCAGAACATATTGTGAAAATGCTAATGACCGCTTCCATTATGGAAGTGGTCATTAGCATGTGGGAGGCACAGAAAGGTGAGAACTGCACTGTCTGTATTTACCTTCCCTGGCCTTCTTCCAGACCCTGCTCTGTGTCCTGACACATACAGCGTCAGGAAATAGTGCATGTAGACGCGCACTATGACCTGCCGCTGTGCGCTGTCAGGTCACAGTACAGCACGGTGGGAAGAAAACCAGGGAGGGTAAGTGAATCTGCCAAGAGGCAGCACCATCTGGAGCTGGAGAGGTAAGTTTATTTATTTTAAATGTCTGATCTGAGGTCTGATTGTGGCTGATCTGAGGCTAATGGAGGGTGCGGAAGGTTTGATGGGGGTCTGATCTGAGGCTGGGGAGGGTCTGATGGGGGTCTGATCTGAGGCTGGGGTGGCTGATCTGAGGCTGGGGAGGGTCTGATGAGGCTCTAATCTGAGGCTAGGGGGTCTGATCTGAAGTTGAGGGGTTCTGATCTGAGGCTGGGGGCCTGATGGGGCTAATCTGAGGCTGAGAGGTCTGATGGGGTATTATCTGAGGCTGGGGGTCTGATCTAAGACTGAGGAGGGTCTGATGAGGGTTTGGTCTGAGGCTGGGGGTCTGATCTGAGGCTCGGAGGTATGATGGGGGTCTGATCTGAGGCTGGGAGTCTGATTAGAGTATGATCTGAAGCTAGGGAGGGTCTGATTTGGGTCTAATCTGAGGCTGGGAGGTCTGATCTGAGGCTGATGTCGGCTTGGGGGTCTGATAGGAGGCTGATTTGAGGCTGATAGAGGTGGCGGGCAGATCTGAGGCTGAAAAATGAACAAAGGCAGGGACAGTTGCAAAGAAAGAGGCAGGGACTGCGGCAGGGAGAGTGAAAGCTGTGTGAACCCCTCTCTGGACCCCACTAGGATGAGCTTGGTTGCCATTAATGCCAAATAAAGAACTAAATATGTAACATTCTGAACTGCTATGCTATGTGTGGTCAAAATGGTGTAGTATATGTAATATCTAAAGTGCAGGTGCCATTTTGTGCTGCAAAAATACAGCGCCCTGGATTTTTTAAAATTGAAGAGCAATTTCTATACCCCTGAGTCAATTATATGTTTGACCAAATACAGCAGTCAAATTTTAAGTTGAGAATTTGGTATGGCCCGCCAATGATGTTACAAATATCCTAATGGCTCTCGGCAGCAAAGGTTCCCCATTCTTGTCCTATGTGATTAGGACAGGTTTTGTGTGCACTAATAGGACGGCGGACATTTTATTTCTTCTAATGATTGCTCCGCAGACAAAACGAGCCATTATAACTAATGAAAAGTATTTGGGAATATATTTGTAATAAAGTTTAAGTATTTTCATTTTCTTAATTCCTGGAGAACTCCTTTAAGGCACCTTTACATGGGTCAATGACTAAGGCAATTCCTAGAAACGCTCCTTCCTGATAATTGCCCGATGTTAAATTGCCACTGATTCCCTGATGAATGAGTAAATAAATGCTTTTTAATCAGGTGAAAACATCACTGGTGCAGTCTAATCAGTGAAGCAATGGTTCACTACGGGGACAGCAATCACTGGAGCAATTTTGAGTTTGCATATAGAAGAGATGATGACCAGGCAATTATCAGGAATGCAGGGTTCTTCCCTTATACTTGCCTGTGTTAGCCCATCTAAAGAGACCCTAACATAATCTGCATCATCTCAGATAAACTGCCAAAAAGTGTTTGACTACAAACTTGTCAATGGTTTTTAATAACAATTGGCAGAACTGTGAATGCAGATAAGTAATAATAATGATAATAATCTTTATTTATATAGCGCCAACATATTCCGCAGCTCTTTACAGTTCAGAGGTTAATGTACAAACATTCATAAATAATATAGCAACAGACAAGTCAATAATTACAACACGAGGAATGAAGACCCTGCTCGCAAGAATTTACAATCTATGAGGAGATAGGGGTGACACAAAAGGTAAAAGTGCTTGTTTTATACAATGGTCCGGCCATCTTGGGAAAATAGGTGAGTAGATATAAAGGTCCATGAGCCGGTCACCAGCCGATATAGAAAGTGCTTCTGGGTGCATGGGTGTGGTGGAGAGCTTAGTGGAGGATCAGGTTCAGAAAATGATGATAAATGGGCTATACGGAAAGGAGTTAGATCAGGGGATGTGATAAGCCACCCTAAAAAGATATGTTTTTAGGGAGCACCTAAAGCTGTGTATATTGTGATTTCGATTTCTTGGAGTAGGGCATTCCAGAGAACTGGTGCAGTTCGGTAGAAGTCTTGGTGCCGTGAGTGAGAGGTTCAGATTATGGCAAATCTTAGTCAGACTCATAAATCCTTTACAGAGCGAAGAACACGGGAAAGGTGGTAGACATTGATGTTGGAGGAGATTTAGGGGGGTACAGCACTGTTGAGAGATTTGTGGGTGAGAACTAGCAGTTTAAATTGGATTCTATAGTGTATGGGCAACCAGTGCATCGATTGGCACAGGGCAGAGGCATTGGAGTGGCGATTGGTCAGATAGGTGACCCTGGCTGCTGCATTAAGGATAGATTGAAGAGGGGATAGTCCGGTGAGGGGGAGGCCAATTAGTAGTGAGTTGCAGTAATCAAGGCAGGAATGGATCAGGGAATGAGAGTTTTTGTTGTTTCCTTAGTGAGAAAGGGGCGGATTCTAGAGATGTTTTTGAGGTGCAGTCTACATGAGCAGACGAGGGACTAAATATAGGAGAAGGAAAGATCAGTGTCAAACATAACGAGGAAACAGCAGACGTGCTGCCTAGGAGTGATGAGGATGTCACACACTGAGGGAGATACATTTATTAAGGTTACTCACCTTTTTATATAGATTATATTATATATAAACAATAAATATGTTCTCAATGGTAATTTATTTATTAATGTTGTTTAGTAAAAAGAAAGTAGTAAAAGTAATTTTATAATGTTAACCTTATTTATATGGTGTATCATTTTCAGTGCAGCTAGCATTACATTCCATCTCTTAGTTCAACTAGATGGGCATGTTTTTTTTTTCTCAAACGTACTATGTTATACTATAATGAATTTATTTTTTTATACTGGTTGCCATGGCTACATCCAGGGATATGTATACATATAAATACACTCATTGACAATAGAAATGTCAGATTACAAATAATTAAAATAATTATCCTCCAATACGTTGCCTGAATATTGCAGCTAGTCCAAAAGTGAAGTAGGGTATTCACATGTAGCGATTTTTCATATATCAACAGACCGCGCACTACAGATCCAAAATAGTTAGTTGCATGCGGGGATCTTTAGATTTCCACACAGGTTAGTTAAAGGTTCCCCCAGGTAGATCCTCTCTCAGGTAACTCCTATGGGACAGCCAAAATAGCACCAATAGTGAAGTATTGCAGCACCTCTATGTATTAGCGCACACAGATAATACCCTGGGCATGTCTTAAAAGCAGAGGCAGTTCACACACTCTCCAGCTCCACCCGAATTTCTTGCTGCGGCTACAATCAAAGTGCTCTAATAGTGAGGTATTGCTTATACCTTATAAAAGTTTTTTTATTTATATACTTACAAACATATGTATAAAAAGTGCATATCATAAAACAAAGTCATCCAGCCCGACCTGGGTTTCGCACCGTGATGATTCGTCAGGGGTGTCTCACCCTAATACACCTGAAGCTCCTTAAATAGTCACCACTTCCTCTATTCACTCCCAAGTAACCCCTTCATTACTACTATCTTAATACAGCGCCAATACAATGTTACAGAAATTACATATATTTCCCTCCGTAGGTTTTTTCAATCCATCAACCCATCATACACTATTTCATTCAAACTTCACTCACTTTTCAAACCACTTTACAATGATACGGCTGACCCAGGTACTATTCCATTCATAAATCCTGGGTATAACGTTATCTTAAATACTCCGATCACGTGGCATATACTTGCCAATGATGGTTCACTACAGCCGCAAATCACTCCCTCCTTCCTTCCATTCATCAGATTGGGAAAGGAATTTAAGGTGAGGGGTGCATTGTCCTGTTAAAGCTCGGGGGTGGTCTACATGCTGGAATGTCCGTGTGGACTCCAGTACGTGGGCTGAACCATGAGAAATTTTAAGGTGAGAGTGCAGGAGCACATACAAAACATAAAAAAGGGTTTGGAGACACATGGAGTGTCCCTGCACGCTAAAATTGCCCATCAAAAGAATCCTAAGGGTTTAAAATTTATGGAAGTCGAATTGGTGAGAAACAGCTGGTGTGGAGGTGACATCTTGGCAAAGATCAACAAACAGGAGGTGCGGTGGCTTTACGAACTCCACACATTGCAACCGTACGGTATGAATGTGGAATATGACCTTTAACCTTGCCTGGTTTGAACTTGTAGCTCCCGCACTAATCCCAATGTGGAGGTTGCAAGAATATGATGAATGGAAGGAAGGAGGGAGTGATTTGCAGCTGTAGTGAACCATCATTGGCCAGTATATGCCACGTGATCGGAGTATTCAAGATGACGTTACACCCAGGATTTTTGAATGGAATAGTACCTGGGTCAGCCGTATCATTGTAAAGTGGGTTAAAAAGTGAGTGAAGTTTGAATGAAATAGTGTATGATGGGTTGATGGATTGAAAAAAACCTTTGGAGGGAAATATATGTAATTTCTGTAATGTTGTATTGGCGCTGTATTTAGATAGTAGTAATGATGCAAGGTGATACAAGGGACGCTAACAGTTCAGATATATGTGTAGGACATCCTCTGGCTACATATGTTGCGTCTCATGACAGGGTATTCAACTGCCATTTTTCAGTAGAATGCTCATTCACACAGCAACGGTTTCATAGCAATGTCTCCGCCAGATTGCAACACTTCCTTGGCCTGCGCAGTCTCCTGAATTATCGACAATCGGGCAATTATGGGACCAGTAGCATCTGAGTGTCCTATTCTGCACTAATGTATTAGCAGAAGGTGTGTACTAGTGTGCTGGATCTACAGGCCCAACTCGGCAAATATGCCTCAGGTACCATACAGAACCAGTATGTCTCCATACCCAACCTTATCGCATCTTGTATCCAAGCTAGAGGCTACCCAACAGGGTACTAGAACATAGAGTACATAAATTCAAAAGATTTGAAAATGAATAAGCTTACGCAGGCTAAGTGAATAAATATATTTACTAAGTGTGTGTAAATATAAGATAATTATAAAAATACTGTTCCATGTCAAATGCCCTCATAAGACAAGGGGGCACTTCAGTCTCCAGAATCGTCAAAACTTCTTTACTGTAAGAACTGTGAATCTGTGGAATAGACTTCCTCAGGATAGGATCACAGCAGGAACAGTGGACAGTTTTAAAAAGGGTTTAGATGAATTTTTAAAAGTAAATGACATTAATGCTTATGAAAATGTGTAGAAATCTGAGTCTCACTTCCTTCTGGGATTCGCATCCCCCCCTATTCCCTTGGTTGAACTTGATGGATTTATGCCTTTTTTCAACCAGGTAACCATGTATACATGTAACTATGTAAATAAACATCAGTAGCCTAAATATGCAATATGGGGTAGGGCTCCGGTTGCCCATGCTATAACACATGACTGTCTACCACGTTATAACACATGAACGACACCGCAGGGTGTATAAGAGATAGGTCAAATCAATACTTACATCCTACCTAGGATGGAATTCCAAGTGGAGTCCCCCGTAATTGTCAGTGGAGACCACAGTTATTCCCATCAGCCCCTCTCCAGTGTACATAATACATGTCCCGGATCACTCAGCTACACGTGTTATAAAGTGAAAGTTAGAAGCCTGGGAATGAGATATGACCCATAATGCTGTGCAGTGAGCCAATCAGCAGATAGCCATACCTTAGTGATGTCACAGCCCTATAAAAGTCTCATCCTGAGCAGTGGCTGAGATATGGCAAGTGCTAGGAAGAGTGTCTTAGCAATCTTTTAATTGTAGAATATTAGATAGAGACAGTGTAGAGAGATCGTAGGGAGAGTTTTCGGACACTGTAGGGAGAGCATATGGAGAGCATAGGGAGACTGCAGGGACAGTGCAGGCTCAGTGTTATCACCTTGTGCATCTTGTTCATCTGCTGTGCCATTCATTCTTAATCTGTTCTGTTATACATAGATTTACTGTGCGTTAGACTTATTGTGAACAGGTGGTCTAAAATATAGGCGTGTTTACCTAGTTCATCTGCTGCATTATTTATACTTAATCTGTTCTGTTATACATAAACTTACTGTGCATGAGACTCTTTGTCAACAGGCTGTCTAATATATTGGCGCATTTACCTAATTCATCTCCTGCGCCATTTATACTTAAAGGGGTATTCCCATCTCTGGCATCTTATTCAATATTATAGTCATTGTAATAATATTGAATTCAGCAAATAAATTAATATTTCAAAAATGTACTAGATTTCCTGACCTTTCCACCCAGGATTCCCCTCCTTGTATATCCACAGTTGCCCATGGTCACGGCCACTTCAGCAGGGGTGGCCGCGCTTGTGCTGTTCTGTCAAGACATTCACACAGAGGATGGCTGGGTTCTCATGAGCATACAGTAGCATCTGAGCGTCCTATTCTGCACTAATGTATTAGCAGACAAGAGAGCCCTTATCAGGGCTGTCACGCTGTTTGCTCCAAAGCGGGACGGGAGCCTAATACACAGAGCGATGTTTCATTTTTCACACAGCAGCTAGAATAGGGCATGGATTAGCAGAGCACACAGACACACAGTGACAAGGGGTGTGTGAGGAGAGTTACGGGTGAATTAGTGTACAGATGTGAGTCCAGCAGCCTGACTGCCATACATTACTGTGTACATATTATGGTGAAGCTGCCCCTGCTTTGGTTTAACACTTTCCTTGCCAAATGAGTCTAAAACAGTGTTATAAAGGAGCCCTCACAAGAATGCATGAGGGGTTTACATAGTGTGATGTGTACCTGCAGCTGCTCTAACAGCACTGCCTCAGGTACATTGACAGAAGCAAGCAGTGTACATACTATGTGAATGTGCCTGTCACCACTGTGTCTGAAAAACTCCAAATGCTGCATACCTTACTGTAAGAAAGCATTGAGAGTGCACACACAGCCAGGCCAATATTCATGACTGTCATGTGACTCATTAGCATGGCCCTGCCTGCAAAGCAAGTACAGCAGTGGAGCTAAAAGTGAAGCAGTTATGCCAGTTAGTGATAAAGGTGGAAGATGGGAATACCCCTTTATTCTGTTCTGTTATACATAGACTGACTGTGCATCAGACTTATTGTCAACAGGCGTTCTAATATATTATCACATTTACCTAGTTCATCTGCTAGACCATTTATACTTAATCTGTTCTGTTATACATAGACTTAATGTAAATCAGACTCATTGTCAACAGGCAATCTAATATATAAGCATGTTTACCTATTTTACCTGCTGCACAATTAATAATTAATCTGTTCTGTTATAAATAGACTTACTGTGCATCAGACTTATTGTCAAAAGGGGGTCTAATATATAGAAACCTTTACCTAGTTCATCTGCTGCGCCATTTAAATTGAATATGTTCTGTTATACATAGATTTACTGAGTATCAGACAGTCTCAACAGGTGGTCTAATATGTAGGTGCATTTACCTAGTTCATCTGCTGCACCTTTCATACTTAACTTGTTACATTACTGATTCAGTTACTGTACACTATGACAACAGACAGTTCCCTGTAGCTCAAAAGGAATGGGCAGCAGCAAAAATTTTGCAATAGCCGGCACAAGTAGCAGCAGAAGAAGGGGTGGTGGTAGCAGCAGCTGCAGCAACAGGCCAGAGATGTCACTGTCAACCTGTAGTCATGTTTTGATCAACAATCCAGCTGTGCTGGAATGTTTGACTCGCTCTTCTTCATCATCTCAGGTGACAAAAGATACACACAGCCAGGAATCGGTGGGTTTCTCTGACACCACACTTAGGGTCCATTCACACGTCCGCAATTCTGTTCTGCATTTTGCGGAACGGAATTGCGGACCCATTCATTTCTATGGGGACACACTATGTCCCGGCCGCATCCGCAATTGCGGATCCGCACTTCTGGGTCCGTAATTGCGTTCCCTAAAAAAATTGAACATGTCCTATTCCTGTCTGCAATTGCTGACAAGAAAAGGGGTTTTCTATGAGAGTACTGGCGATGTGCATTCCGTAAAATGTGGAACGCACATTGCCGGTGTCCATGTTTTGCGGATCCGCTGATCCGTGGATCCGCAAAACACACACGAACGTCTGAATGGACCGTTAGTTGGCATGGCCCAGGAAAAACCTCTGTGCTCTCACCTGTCCTGCAACTGCCTCTTTCTTTTGCTGGGTGGTTCATAAAGGCAGCAGCAGGCAGTCAGCACGAAGTGTTGGGGGTGAAATGGCATACTCGACAGTGCAGGAATGTTTAATCAAGTCATTGGAGAACGTTAGCGTGGCGGTATGCAGGATATGTGGGCAGAAGGTGAAGCGTGTTCAGGGTGCTAATGTTGGCACCACAGCCCTGCATCAACATATGCTCCTTCTCATCCTAGTCATGTGTTTTGCCTGCAATTGATCACTGAGGCGATTGCAAAGAGACAACAGTATGTCTGCACTCATCCAATGGCGCAGATGCTGAACGTGCATCTGACCAAGTTGCTGGCACTACAGTCCCACCCTTTTCATATCGTGGACTATAAACATTTCAGAAAACTGATGGCTTGTGCCTACCCAAAGTGGAGAATCCCATGTCGTCATTACTTCTCTATAAAAGCTGAACCAGCCCTGCACACGTATGTTGAGCAGTGCTTGAGCCTAGTACAGTTCATGCCAGTGCTTATATGTGGCGCTGTAACTTTGGTCACGGGCAATATATGTCCTTTACAAGCCACTGGGTAAATGTGGTTCTGGCCCAGGCACACCAGCAACTTGGCCAGGTGATGGCAATGCAGCCTCCACATTGTAATTGTGGAATTTCTGCGCCAATTTCCTCCTCATCATCCACCTTGTCCTCGTCCTCCACTGTAGGCACAGTTCAGATTGGTCCTCCAGCATACCACCTATGCAAAGCATGGCATTTTCAGGTAGTTCTGCACCTGGTCAGCCTGGACAAATGGAGATAGGAACCATGGTCACCAATAACAGGAAGAACATTCTTTCTGCGCTGTGTCATGGAGGGTTGACCCATGTGACCTGAATGGCACACGTCTTCAATCTGGTTGTCACCGGGCTCCTGAAGTCTTCCACCCAACTGCAAGATGTCTTCAAAATGTCACGAAAACTGTGCATGCACTTCAGCCACTCTTACCGTGCAAAACATGCTCTCCTTGAGCTGCTCATGCGTGCCACCTGCCGTTTGCTCAGACCTTTTGAGGAGGCCACTTTACTTGTCAGTAGCCAGGACTACAGGATGAATGATGTCATTCCAACCTTCATGTCCTGGAGGGGATTCTGATAAATTTGACTGGCAAGGAGACAGAAGACGTCGTGTCTACATCTCACGGCCACCTGAGCCTTGTGGAGGCTAAACTGGCACAGGAGGAGGAAGAGGAGGACATAAACGCACAGGAATTCTATACAGAACTAGGAGGTTTATCTGCCCAAGCAACAGGAGAGGAGCAAGAGGAGCTAGAGGGTGACGATAAAGACGACGCAGAAGACCCAGACAGACCGTGGCAGTATACAGTGGAGATGGAGGCAGGGAGTCCCTCTGCACAAATGGCCCCGGTGCATGCTGAATTGCTTGCATAGTGACAGACGCATTATCATAATTCAGCAGAGGGATGAAAACTAGCTTTCTACAATGTTAGACCTTTGCTACCGGTCCAAAATAGGGGCCTTTTTTATACCTTCAGAGAGGGATAAAAAACTAAATTACTATCGAGACATCCTTTGTAGTCAGTTGGTCTCTGTCTACGCACCCGATCACCCATCCTCATCTAATCGGGGGACCTTCTGAACTCACGCTCCACTGCAATGACTGCTGGAAGGGGCTGGGAGGCAGGAGCACCAACAGCTACATCAGAAGCAACTTAAGTCTTGAGTCTCAAATAATCACTTTTCTTCACCCGCCTACTTAAGAAACCAGCCAGCAGCAGAACCTAAACCAGCAGGTGGTGGCATACTTGGACTGCACCCTGTGACCCCAGATCAAAGATTCCTTGGATCACTGGGCAGATAAACTTGAATTCTGGCTGCAACTGGCTGAGTTTGCCCTGGGCAAGCTATTCTGCCTGGCTAGTAGTGTGGCATCAGAGTGAATGTTTAGTGTGGTGGGTGGGTTACCCCAAAGAGAACTCGTCTTTAAATGCAAAATGTTGAGACACTAACCTTTATAAAGATCAATTAGGCCTGGATCAACCAGGATTTCCAGACATCGGTGCCTCATACAACAACCTACTGTAGATCCTTCTGGCAGTAATCTGTGTGCTGCCACACCGGAACACTGTGACCACGTGCTGCTGCCCCTATTCTGATGATGTCATTCACCAGAAGCCACATGCCTGCTGCCTCTACTGCCATCTGTTCCTACTGTGATCTAGCACCATCTTGTGCTGTTACTGCCACTGCTATTGCCCCACCTCCCCACGCTGTTATGGGGCCACTATTGTGACTCTTTATGCTGTTGCCACGCTCACCAGTCTGTTACAGGGCAACTAGTGTCCCCATTTGGCCATGTTCGCATCAACAGAAGAACAGGAAAATAACCAAAAAAAAGGGTCCTGTCGTTTGAGTGTTCATAAGGTCTCTATCACACAGTCAGCTAACACTCAGTATTTTGCATCAGGATTTAATAGTGATTTGGAATCCAATAGCAGGAGTGGGTCCAAAACACAGAACACATGCAAATATATTTTGGACCCACTTCTGTTTTTTCCTTACCAATACTGATCAAATACTGATGCAAAAAACTGACCAAATACTGACCGTGTTATAGAGGCCATAAAAGTCCAGCATGCAGGACTTATTTTCCATCTAAATAAAACAGATTTCAGATGCAAATGGCCAAAACTCATTGAGCAAATTGAGCATGTGGCCATCACATGTTATCTGTGTTTTGGACCCACTCCTGTTTTTGCCTTACCAATACTGATCAAATGCTGACCAAATACTAACGGTTTGAAGGTGGATGCTCCGATTACAGGAACCGCTTTTTATGGGCTGTTCTTCTAATAGATCAAAAGAGCAGAAAAATAAACAGTGATGTGAACACAGCCTTACTGCTGATACCCCCTCCACTCACTGTCATGGGGCCATTACATGAATCTTGGGCCACCGCACGGTTAAGTCCACGCTGATAAATTAGAGCTGATGCTAACATTGACCTGTAAGGCTGAATTCACACTTCTGGTATTTGGTCAGTTATTTCCATCACTTATTGTGAGCCAAATTCAGGAGCCAAGCATACTCTCAGATTATCATGAATACATCTGCAACTGTTCTGTGGTTCTGACCTGCTTTGGGGTGACAATAACTGATGAAAATAACCAAATTCACTACACACAAAAAGTTAGGGATATTTGGCTTTCAGGTAAAATTTATAGAAAATGTAAAAAGTTCACTCTACAGTGATATTATGTCATGGAAGTAGGGCATTTAAGTAGTAGCATGCAATGGTGATTTCTTCATCTCAAACAAGTTATTGAAGCAAAAGCCAAAGACAGTAGTGGGTGTATCCTCACAGAAATGTCAATGTCTCAATAACTTGTCATGTGGCCTTGAGCATCAATTGCAATTGGAAAACGACGTTTCATGCAGTTCACAAGTGACCCTCGGGTCATTGAGGTTCTGAGGTACAGAGTTACAAGCCTCTACACTGCGACTCAGAGTATCCCATAGGTTTTCAATGGGATTCAGGTCTGGAGAAAGTGCAGACCACTCCATTTAAATTACCCCAGTCTCCAGTAGCCGGTCCCTAATGATGTGACCTCGATGAGCTGGCGCATTGGCATCCATAAAGATGAAATTAGCCTTTTGTTGCTCATGCCATGGGACAATGACTGGATTATTGATGTTATTTAAGTAGTATGGGCTTGTCACTGTACCATTCACAAGACTCACCTGCTCACACTGTAACACCTCCACCACCAAAGACTCATTTGGTGAAAACAGTGCTGATGCATAGAGCTCTTGACGTCTCCAACTTTGTTGGCGGCCATCATTTCTGCTCTGCGTGAATCTAATTTCATCAGTGTACAGCACTGAGGCCCACTGGTTTTAAATGGTCTGATGTTACACTTGGGGGCCTCTCACCTCCCTTATATGTGCCTGGAGTTGTGTGGCATTCATCACATCACCTGGTTCCGCAGGGCGTTGTTCACAATGAAGCGGTCATCAGTGTAGGATGTGGCCAAAGGGCGTCCACTTCTATGCCTTTCAGTGACTCTTCCAGTCTCTCTCTGACTCTTTATGCTCAGTGGCCACTTCCGTCTGAGAAGATTCTGCTTGAAGCCTCACAATGGCAAGGTACTGTTGATACCTAAGTTTTTGTAATAGTGCAATTCAAGTGTGAACTAAGCTTAATAATGATGCACAGTCATTCTTCAGCTAACAGAGGGGATTGAAAGAACCTTTTTTTTTCTCCACCATTTTATTGGCGCTACCTCTCTCCTTTGTTTTTCTTCTTCTCTGTTTGGTGACTTTCTGAAGCTTTAACCTAAGAAGAGGGAGCACAAGTCACAGCTTCTCTCTCTACAAACTCCAGTCTAGACTGACTCAAAGTTATGGGTGGGGCAAGCCCACAACTAATCTCCTACAAAGGCTGAACCAGGATTGCTAACCCTGGCTGTGCTATCAATGCACAGTGATGCTGTGTATGATACATTACATAACAATACATCAAATGACATTGAAGAATAAACAATTTGTAGATACCCCCTTGCCCTGGAGTACTGCATATTATTATACTATTGTGAGCCTTATTGCTGTCCTGTAATATCATTATGCACATTGTACCTGTGCTGTAACTTCACTGTGCACATTACCCCACCATAGTGACATCACTGTGTACATTATCACTGTGCATTAAGAAAATCAACGTATACATAAGCTTCCCTTATTCATGCTACCAAAGCTGGACATTTTGGTTTAAGACTCCATTCTAAGTTTTGCTATATGGCCCCATGGGTCCTTGTAACGCTCCTGTACTTATAAATGATGTTTATTTCACTTTCTTGCATTATGATATTTTTGTATAACTAAAATCTTATTTCTCTCAATGCTGTTTAGAAGTGCGGTCATTTTTGTGACTATGTCTACCTTTTGTGCTTACCTTTTATTAACCTACACGTACAGCAAACTTTTTCTATGTGAGTGGAATTTTCTTGTGTTTGTGGATATGAATTATCCTTCTATTATGTGGCGAGAAATAGAACTTTCATCTTTGTAGGTTATTTTCTACATTCAGGAATCATAGGTTATTGGTGAATGAGTCTTCACAGGAGTACTATATGGGCTTATTACAGTTATTAACTAGTCTGCTGTGTCCCGATATCACAGTATGATAACTTGAACTGTCACTATGATGTCTATTCACTTCAAACCAACTGTATAGTATTCATCAAAATTAGCTACATTTTATATCGTGTTTGCCATAATCCAGAACTGACTTTATAATTAGGCTCAAAAGGTGGTAGATGGCAGATGATTCATTCTCTAAACAACATGTGTGACAAACCTGCTTTCAAAAGTAAGCAAGGCATTGCTGAGGCAAGATGATGAGTGTACGTAACGGAATATTCTCTCTGAAACAACAGGAAAACTACAAACTATTCTGCCTACTGGTTTAGGTCTCCTAAGGGTACTTCTTGCATGTGATAAAGCTATCCGGCAGGCTGTTCCAACTGTTCCGGCAGTTCCTCTGCCAGATAGCTTTACCATAGGTGCAAAACTAGCCTTAGACTGGGTGCACTAGAGAACATTTTTTTTAAATTTAATTTGGGTCCAATTCACCCGAATCAACTGTTCATTTAAAATCAGGTACACATAAATTCGACAAAGAATGAAAGTGCTTTGATTTCCTCAAAAAGCCTCTAATTTTACACTCTTTCTTTCTATCTCTCTCTCTCTCACTCTTTCTCTCTTGCCCTCCCTCTCTCTCTCTATTTCTCATAGCTTTCAAAAAGTCTGGGTCCATTTTTTTTCCCAATTTTAAAATCGATTCAATTATCTCTTCTGAGTGCTTATAGGGATAATACAAGGGCTGCGCCATGCATTATGCATGGAGAAAATTTACCTCAGACAGCTTCCCTCTCTGGTGAAAGCTGCATCTCGCCAAAAACAGTCAGTTATAAACACAGGTGGGCATGGTGATTCTGGGGTCCCTTATCTGGACAATCTGGAAAGGAAGCTCTATTCCTGGCAGTAGTCCCCTATCTGTCCGCAACCTTGAGTCTCCATAGGAGACAGATACGGTTGAAAGCTGTGGCCAGAGACAATCCTACCTCTTCTGCTGCCTGAGGTGAAAATTAAAATGGCGCCCACACCTCCCTGCCAAATTCTCAATCCATACCCTCCCCCCCAACCCTACATCTAAAGGCATATTTGAATTTGAAATTACATACTGCACCACATACCTCTAACATCCAGTGATCACTCTTCTGATGTAGAGGTTCTTTTTCCTCATGTTCTCTTTTCATCCAGACCACCATGACGAATTATTTCAGCCCCATCTCATCTCTGCAGAGTTTGCCACAACAGATTCCTCACTTTTCCATCATCATTCTCCTCCTCCTGATTCCCCAACAGTGTTATCCTGCTGCTACTTACAATACTGTATCCGCTGTGTCCCCTAACAGTGCCCCTGTATTTAAAATTTCCCTCTCTGTACTGCCTCCTGTATTATTATAATGTCCCACAGCAGTTCCCCTTGTAATTATAATCCACCCTCTTTGTACCGCCCCCAATTTATTATTATTATTATTACTATTACTATGTCCCCACCCCCGTCACAGTCCCATGTAAACATCACTCCATTGTCTTTAGCTCCTCCTACAGTCCCATGTAAAAAAAATACTTCAAGCCCCTCCCTTCAGCTCCATCCAACATACACACCCATGTAAAAAAAAAAAAACATCACTCATCTCCCTTCAGCCCTTCCAACATACAGTCCTATGTTAATAACATTGCTGCCTTACCTTTAGCCCCTTCCAACATACAGTCTCATGTAAATAACATCACTCCACTGCCTTCAGTCCCTCAGCATACAGTCCAATGTAAATAACATCACTGCCCTTCTTTTGCATCCCCAAACATACAGTCCCATGTAAATAACATCACCCTCCACCCTTCAGCCCCCTGCGACACACAGTTCCATGTAAATACATCACTCTCCTACCTTCAGCTACCTGTAAAATGTGTCCCAAATAAAAAAGAAATCATCGTTCCCATCCACACACAAACCTGCAACAGCCAGCTTCTCTCTCCACCACATGCTCTGAAGCTTCTCCTGTAATCTAGAAGCAGGGGGGCACTAGATGATGAGACTCCGTCTCTTGCTCTGATATCATACCAACTAGGAGCACCTGCATTTGTATGCTCTGTAATAGTGAGATCACAGACATCCATGCAAGCACTGTGCGATGTGCATTACACAAGTCTGGAAAGGTAAAGAAGCATCGACTTCAATATCGGCATTTTTTGCAAAAAAGTACAAACAGCAAAAGATTGGAAACGGCCGATTTGTAGCGATGAGATGAAAGTCAATAGACTGGGCTCTGATGGTTGCAAAAGGTTCTGGAAGAAACAAAGGGAAAAAAGGGCTAACAGATCAAGAAATTGCAGGAACTGTCAAGTTCGGAGGAGGAAGCCTGATGATATGGGGTTATTTCAAAGACGTTGGATACTTGACCAGGATCGATGGTGGTCTCAATGCTTAGCTATATGCAAGAATCCTACAAGACGAGTTACTTCGTACACTCAAGTACTATGGGTATTAAAAGGACGACAGTGTAACAGCAGGACAACGACCCAAAGCATACGTCGAGATTGGCAAAGAAATAGTTCAATGACAAATAAGTAAAGGTGCTGGATTGGCCCCCACAGTCCTCAGACCTCAACCCAATCAAACACTTGTGGGTACAGTTGAAGAAAAAGCTGTATTCATACCTAAGTGAGTCGACCATTGGGAACATTTAGAAGAGACCAGGGAACAGATTTTGTTTGAGACATGCTTGAATCCGATCAAGAGCATGTCCACTTGTCCAGAAGAATTCAGGCAGTGTTGAAAGCCAAATAAAAATTTAGAATTTTAGGAGAAAAACAGTAACAATGCAGTTACATGACAAGAATCTGCATAACTAATCATATGCTAAATAGTTAAGTTCAATTGATTTATGAGATAGCCAAGATGATTGTCTATAAAATGATAGTAGTCTCACATTCGAAGCTGTAGTGGATGGTGATATATGGAGCCTGAAATTCAAAAGTTTAAAACATTGTTACCCTTTTTCTCGTCAGTGTATGTACCCCCTCATAGTACTTATGCCCACATTGTGACCCCTTCATCATAGTCATGCCAACATGTGTTCTTTTGCAGTACCTATGCCCATATGTAATCCTTCACAGTACTTATGTCCAAATATGTGCCCCCTGGAGGCTTGTCTGGACGCCAACCAAGATGGCCGCTTGAGCACTCGGCTCCCACCTGCACCACTGCAAACTGTCCAGCGACACCCACACCACAGGCCACATGGGGAAAAAATTGCTCCCCGCAGATCCTCTCCTCCTCCCTGATCTCCCTCACGACCCAGGACGCTGTAGGAGTGCTGGACGCAGGCTCCCAGGACGGCTCTCCCTGCGAGGCGCTCAAAACAGCAAATAGCCTCCCGCCATTGCACCCTCACCCCACCCTGACACAGTGTTTGAGAGGGAGCGCAGGAAGATCCACCGGAGGGAAGAGACCAGCCACCCACCAGTACAGAGGCGGCCCCATTATCCGGAGACATTCCACCCCAGAAGACTGGACCTGAGCTCTCCCCTGCTGCAAGGGAATTTTTGCCTGCCGCTACCAAGCACTCAGGAGACAACATGGTGGCCCTAGAGGGCAGTGCAAACCAGAGGACTGAGGTTACAGGTACTGTGCCCTCACCCACCCCACAGATCTCAGCCTCCTCGTGCTCTCCTAGGAGACCACATATGGCCCTTTCTGGTGACCCCTGGTCTGCCCCTCTTGAGGGTATCCCATCTGCACTGAAAACAGCAGCTCCCCATTCCCTACAGATGTCTGGGCTAGCTCACCAAGCCATTATGGCGAAGGCCCAGACCCTACGCAATTTCGAATTTGGTGGGGCCCCTGTTAAGCTTTTTCCTGACCTCTTCTGGCTTACCCTGCAAAAAAGGAAACACCTATAGCCCCTCCTCACAATGCTACAAGACCGTCAAATAACATATCGTTGGGGATTTCCATTTGCCCTGTCAGCACGCCAACAGGTAAAAACAGCAACCCTTCGCTCCTTCTCAGATCTGCACCCTTTCTGTGAGATGTTGGGACTTCCTGTACCTGCGATGACGGACTGGGAGATCGAACCCCCCCATACCACTGTCATCTCGCGTCTGGTCCCAGGTGCCAAGGAAGAGAAGAGCGGGTCCTAATGCAGGTTCATTTTTATCCTCGAGGGCCCCCTCATCCTCTGCGCTCATCCTCTGCCCTCTCTTTAATCCTTTAATCGGTTCCTATCAGGTGACGCAGTGCCTACTGCCATATTTAATGTTAATCCTGAAACCTGAAAAAAAAAACTCGATTGTCAAAATTATAGGCCCATTGCATTGCTTAATTCGGACCTCAAGATCTTTACTAAAATACTGGCCTCTCGCCTAAATGCTTTTCTCCCCTCATTGATCCATAAAGATTAAGTAGGTTTTGTCCCATGTCGACAGGGCAGTGATAATACACGAAGGAACATTTACTTGATGGAGGTGGTTGCCCTTTCGGGGGAGGAGGTATTGCTTCTTAGTTTGGACGCTAAAAAAGCGTTTGACCGTCTAAGCTGTCCATTTCTGTTTGCGACCTTGAAGGCATACGGTCTCTCTGGCCCTTTTGTTCAGGCCATCCGAGGCTTATACTCCTCCCCCACGGCGACAATCAAGCTACTGCACGCTAAGTCTCGACCAATATACATAGCCAATGGGACAAGACAGGGATGTGTATTGAACTCCTAGCGGCTAAAATTAGGGCCTGCCTAGATGTCAAGGGTATTATGGTCAGGGATAAAGAGTTTAAGCTGTCACTATATGCAGACGATGTCCACCTCACCCTCACTGAACTCCATATATCCCTCCAAAACCTCCACTCTATATTACTCTATAAGAGTTTGAACGACTGTCAGGGTATAAGGTCAACACCCATAAAACTGGGGCCCTCCCCCTCAATATACCTCAGGCGACCCTTGGCCTACTTCGGGGAAACTTTCCTTTCCATTGGAAGGAGGATTCCTTACGATACTTGGGTGGGAACCTTACCCCCCGTTACACAGACCTCTACAAACTTAATTTCCCGCACATATACATTTGTGTTCAAAATTATTCAACCCCCAATGCTGTAAAGGGTTTCAGGGAATTTAGTGTACATTTGTAATTGTGTTCAGAATGAAATCTTACAAGGACTTTTTAAAGAACCAAATGCAACTAAAATGACATCAATTGTTTTTATAATACAGTATTAAATGGTTTTTTTGTGATTTCTTCATTGACACAGTTATTTAACCCCTTAAGACGACCACTCTTAAGAACAGAGGTTCATTCAAGTGTTTTCGATCAGGTATTGAAAACACCTCTGGATGTCAAGGAGTAGCAATCAAGCATAATAAGCACCAATTAGGCAGATGTAAAATGACTGTGATACTCAGCTCCTTCTAGACATTTATTGGTGTGTTTACAAACATGGTGAAGTCAAGAGAATGGTCCAGGAAGACAAGAGAAGAGGTGATTTCTCTTCACAGGAAGGGCATTGGCTATAAGAAGATTGCAAAGATGTTAAACATGCCAAGAGACACCATAGGAAGCATCATTCGCAAATTCAAGGCAAAGGGCACTGTTGAAACGCTACCTGGTCATGGCAGAAAGAAGATGCTGACTTCGACTGCTGTGCGCTACCTGAAGAGCAAAGTGGAGAAAAGTCCCCATGTGACTGCTGAGGAACTGAAAAAAGATTTGTCAGATGTGGGTACTGACGTGTCAGCTCAGACAATAAGGCGCACACTGCGTAATGAAGGCCTCCATGCCAGACCTCCCAGGCGCACCCCCTTGCTGTCTCCAAAGAATAAGAAGAGTCGACTGCAGTATGCCAAAAGTCATGTGGACAAACCACAAAAGTTCTGGGATAGTGTCCTGTGGACTGATGAAACAAAATTAGAACTGTTTGGGCCCATGGTTTAACGCTATGTTTGGAGGAGGAAGAACAAGGCCTATGAAGAAAAGAACACCTTGCCTACTGTGAAGCATGGCGGGGGGTCAATCATGCTTTGGGGCTTTTTTGCTTCTACAGGTACAGGGAAGCTTCAGCGTGTGCAAGGTACCATGAATTCTCTTCAGTACCAGGAGATATTGGATGAAAATGTGATGCAGTCCGTCACAAACCTGAGGCTTGGGAGACGTTGGACCTTTCAACAGGACAATGATCCCAAGCATACCTCCAAGTCCACTAGAGCATGGTTGCAGATTAAAGGCTGGAACATTTTGAAGTGGCCATCGCAGTCACCAGACTTAAATCCGATTGAGAACCTCTGGTGGGACTTAAAGAAAGCAGTTGCAGCGCGCAAGCCTAAGAATGTGACTGAACTGGAGGCTTTTGCCCATGAAGAATCGGCGAAGATACCCGTAGATCGCTGCAAGACACTTGTGTTAAGCTATGCTTCACGTTTAAAAGCTGTTATAACTGGAAAAGGATGTTGTACTAAGTACTAAGATTGAATGTCACTTGGGGGTTGAATAAAACTGATAATGATGTGAGCACAGAAAAGACATTTGTGGTTATTTCATTATAAATGTTATATTTGTCTGACTTACAAGTGCCTCTTTGAATTAATTGTAAACGAGATGACTGAAATGATCAAAATCAATGTCAAACTGGCCAAAACACTCAATTTCAGTGGGGGTTGAATAATTTTGAACACAACTGCATAAAGAAATTAGGGACCTCCTCGCCAAATGGCAAGCACTCCCAATATCCTTTCTAGGTCGCATTGCGGCAGTAAAGATGACAATCTTAAACATAACCATAGCAAAGGCAGGTGCACTCTGCGGCAATACTAAACCCTCACACTGATGTTAGAATTGAGAGGTCAGTTCGACACATCCTACTAGGAGGACATGTCTTAAGCTCGGACACCACGCCAAGGTCTCTCAAGTAGCCCGAGACCCTACCACTTAACCTACCTGTGCCTGCTTTTCATCTCAATCTACATGTGCCTGCTTTTCATCTACAGGCTACATTCAGGTGCACCTGGGAGGCTCTGGGCCATATCAGCCGGTCTCGGGTGGGGCTCACAGGCACCTCCCACTTCCCATTGCAAGCTTGGTTACATGCTGGAGGTCACTGGTGAGCTGTTTGTGAGTCAGGCCTTACGCTCCCGTAATGCCCAACGGCCCCTGGTATCGCCCATACGGCACAGGTAGGTTGAGTGGTAGGGTCTCGGGCTACTTGAGAGACCTTGGCGTGGTGTTCGAGCTCAAGACATGTCCTCCTAGTAGGATGTGTCGAACTAACCTCTCAATTTTAACATCATTGTGAGGGTTTAGTATTGCCGCAGAGTGCACCTGCCTTTGCTATGGTTATGTTTTTGATGGTTCTCCACATCCACATTATCGTTATCGTATGTAGGATGGTTATTGTGGTACTTGTAGTCGGTTGCTGGCATCTTCCATTGTATTCATTTTTTGCTGTAGATTGCTCCTAGCAACGGACTACAAGTGCAGGATGTGCTCCCCTAGATACATGCACAACTGCATATGGGTTGAGCATATCCTGCTTGTTAAACACCACACCACGTTTTCTAAAGATGACAATCTTACCTAAGATCCTGTACCTGTTTGAGACCTATGGGACCCTATGGGACCTATATAAAAGTGTAAAAAAAAATAAAAAAAAAATAAAATTAAAATTAAAATTTTCAAATTTATATTTTATTTTAATTTTGGGGATTAATCAATTTTAATTTTGGGGATTAATATAAAATAATAAAAAAAATACACAACATGGGTGTCGCAATGTGCGAAAACGCCCGTAGTATAAAAATATTAAAATATATTCCCCATACGGTAAACAGAAAAACGGAAAAAAGCTTCATTTCCTAAAAAAAAAATCTAAATAAGAAGTTATCAAAAAGTCCTACACACCCCATAATGGTATCAACTAAAAGTTCAGATCGCCCCGCAAAAAATAAGCCCCCATACAATGCCATACACTTAATTACCAAAAAGTTATAGGGGTCAAAATATGGCGGAAAAAAAAATTCCCACTTTTGAATTTTTTTTTTTTACTATGAAAACAAAGAAAAACTATACATATTGGGTATCACCGGATTCGTACTGACCTGTAGAATAAAACTAAATGGTCAGTTTTATCACACATCAAATGTCGTAATTTGAAAACCCGTAAAACTGTGGTGGAATTGCTTTTTTTTTTGCAATTTCACCCCATTTGGAATTTTTTTCTCGCTTCCCACTACATCGTATGCACTATTAAATGATGGCGTTGGAAAGTACAACTTGTCCCGCAAAAAAAAGGGATTCTATCAGCCAGATTTTCAATAGTTAGTTGTTCACATCGTCATATCCGTCTCCACGATCTAATTAAAAATATACTAGTTTTACAACAACCTGCCTTGTCATTTTTAATAAAAATCAGTTTATTCATATGCTAAATACCTTGCGATTGTGCCCAAGTGGCTGTCCCTTCTGCCGTTTGTGTCCAGCCACACCCATTTTCGCCCAGCCCAGCGCTGCCCCGCTATTAATTATTCACTCCTCCCCTCTTTTTTTTTCCCCTAAATGCACCGTAATTTAGCACATGCACCGCTCTTACTCATGTCCGGGCCCGCGCGGTGTCCCTAGTAGCAGCCTCATCCAGTGTAACAGCACATGCGCCAGCTTTCCCTGCTCTTCACTCTGCCTTGAAAGGAAGAACAGAGTGGCGACAGATCCGAAAGCTGGCGCATGCGCGGTTACACTGGATGAGGCTGCTGCCAGGACACCGCGCGGGCCCGGACATAAGCAAGAGTGGCGCATGCGCTAGATTACGGCGCATTTAGGGGAAAAAAAAGAGGAGAGGAGTGAATAATTAATCACTGGGTGGCGCTGGGCTGGGCGAGAGTGGGCTCAGCTGGGCACAAACGGCAGAAGGGACAGCCCCTTGGGCACAATCGCAAGGTAATTAGCATATGAATAAAACTGATTTTTATCAAAAATGACAAGGCAGGTTGTGGTAAAACTAGTATATTTTTAATTCGATCGGGGAAACGGCTATGACGATATGAACAATTTACTATTAAAAATCTGTCTGACAGAATCCCTTTAATACGCACCTTCTGGTCTAGAGTCAGGACTCTTTTGAGTGGTATTTTTGGCTGCCGTATACCTCCTGATCCCATATCCTTCCTACTTCATTCTATACCAGCACATATAAGGAAACATTCACTTAAACTCACTGCCTTATTGCCCGCCTCTGGAAACGATCTGACCCCCCAAAAATCTGTGACCTATATGCTAGGGTGATGGAGTTCCGGACCCTGGAATACACGACTGCTATTTTCCAGGATAGAGTAGACCTATTTCATGCCATTTGGGATGTCTGGGACAATTACTGGGCTACTAGGCAACCCTGAGACGAGCCCGGGAGAATACTGTAAACACCCCCCCCCCCACACACACACACACCCACACCTAATGTTTCTTTGTCTGTATTGTCTAAGTCTTTCTTTCCTCTGTTGTTACGGTCTCTACGACAGTGATGTTCTGATAGGATTCAGCGTAGATCATATTCACCCTAATAATGGATTTATGTAGCTACTTCCTCAGGAACGTTCTTTTAATGGTGGGACAACGTTGATAATTGTTCCTTCTTTTTTTTCTTTTTTTTCTTTCTTTTCTTTTCAACTAACTGAGTATGACAAGACGCTGGATTTTCACATAGCCTTTATTGGTTTTTGTCTGATTTATATTGCACATATTACCTGATGTTATATTATGTGTTCTTTTGCTGAATACTTTGTGCATTCTGCCTTGTTCACTTCACTTTGTACAATTGTGCATACAGTTGAAACAGATTTGTACTGTTGTATTTCAATAAAAATACAATTATATAAAACACATATGTGCCCCTTCACAGTAGTTATGCCCAGATATGTGCTACCACACAGTAGTGATGCCCAGGCATGTGCCCCCTTCACAGAAAGTGAAAAGCACAACTGACTCCTGGCCCCTGTCCCTCCAGCACAAACCAGCAGTGTGGAGTGCCGGCGGGGGGAGGAATGGTGAAGCGGGGAGCTCCCTACTTCATCATTACAGGCAATTGTCTCTGTGTCCTATGGATGCAGAGACAGCTGCTTGAGAGGGGACATACCTCACCCATTCCAGGACCACGGGACAGCCACTGAAATCCGGGACTGTCCCACCAGATCCAGTTGGGAGTTATGATACTGCCTGAGGCCTATGAGTAGGAATAGCAGGGACAGGAGCCATAGGCTCATATACCACGCCTTCAACTGACACTGTTTGACTCACCAGTTAGGGGCCCCATGCAATTGTGTAGTTTGCCTGGTGTTCAAGGTGATAGAGAGCTCTTGTTGCATAGATATTTTTCCAAAATTTTATGACAGAAACAGGTGTGACAAAAGCATTCCTTGACCAGACATCCTTTTTGTATCCTCACAGGCACCTGTTGATTTTTCTCATTTTCAGTTTTAGGGAGGAAGGGTTTCAATTACTATATGAGGCATTTAAAGGGGTATTCCTATCTCAGACATTAGGGGAATATCGCTAGGATATGCCCCCATTGTCTGATAGGTGTGGGTCCCACCTCTGGGACTCGCCCCTATCTCGTAAACACAGCCGAAAACAAAGCCGGCAAAGCGTTCCTATTGGCCAGCCGAAAATAGCCGAGCAGCGCGTTAAGCTATTTTCGGACTCCTCACAGAAATGAATGGAAGCGCACTGTGCTTGCGCAGCCACCGTTTACATTCACTTCTATGGGTCCGACGGAAATAGCTGAGCCAGTGCTTCGTTTACAAGATAGGTGCAGGTCCCAGAGGTGGGACCCGCACCTATCAGACAATGGAGGCATATCCTAGTGATATGCCCCCAATGTCTGAGATGGGAATACTTCTTTAAAATAGTCTTTGGGTACCAAACCAGTAAACTGCTTCCAGTAAGTTAAGGGTACTTTCACACTAGCGTTAGTGTGATCCGGCAGGCCGTTCCGTTGTCGGAGCTGCCAGCCGGATCTGCCGTTCAGTGTGACAACTGACAGCATTTGTAGACGGATCCGGGTGCGGATCCGTCTACAAATGCATTGCAAGAACGGATCTGTCTATCCGCTTGTCATGCAGATGGATGGATCCGTCTTGCAGTCTTTTTCACAGTTTTCCCGGTCTGTGCATGCGCAGACCAGAAGGACGGATCCGTCCTTCAGTTGTTTCGCAATGCCGGATCCGGCACTAATGCAAGTCAATGTAAATTAATGCGGATCCGGCATTCCGGCGACTGATCAGGCATTTTGGATGGACTTTATACCGCAGCATGCTGCGGTATTATGTCCGGCCAAACCGCCTGACAGTGACTAAACAGAAGGCATACTGATGCAAACTGAACAGATTTCCATCCATTTAGAATGCATGGGGATATGCCTGATCAGTTCTTTTCCGGCATAGAGCCCTTTTGAAGGAACTCTATGCCGGAAAAGAATGACGCAAGTCTGAAAGTACCCTAAGATGGATCATTTGGTTAATAATGCATGTCGAGGCTATTCTCTGCTATTCCACAAGTTATGTATGGATTGAAACCATCTCACAGAAATCAACCAATATGTTGTAGTAGACAACAATGTATCCCTACATAAAAATATTAAATCTCATAGTTTACTGTAGAAGGTCCTGGAGATTAGAAATTGAGCGCTGTCATTCTGATTAATGTTATGTCTCCATCCTGGTGATTTAATAGTTTATATATAGCTGTGCTGTGTTACTGGAATTCAATGTTTTCTTCTTTTTGGGAATCCTGAAGGATGAATCTGTTGTAACATACCCTTCGGACATCTTCCATTTTATACAAATTCCATTTTCAAGACTTCTCTTGGACATTTTTGCCTTTTTACTGAGCCAAAACTTCACTTCTGAGCTTTTCTGGTCCAGACGTACAAAAATAATAATGATAAATTAATCTTTAGAGAAATAACAGCCATATATACACAAATACCAGAAAACTGCTTTCACCTGCCAAGGTACTCTGTGATCTGTATTCAACAGGAATTAAATAATAATAAATATATGATACTATGCCAATCTGAAATGAAGAAGTTAAACTTGCCCAGCTAGAACCACACACATTATCTATATATTCCTTTTGCACACATGGATCATAAGCTGTGAAAGTCTTCTCTTACTGCTGCACACAAATTGAAGTCACTTGATAAATATCTTGCACTCATGTTAGGATTTTGGTTGCTTTTTTATAATGTAAGTCAGTTTTAGTGTCGTATTGCTTTCAGAAGAAACAAAATACAAATAGGAGCTTGAATTTTCATCCGTAGTGCTGCTATTATTCAGAGAACTTGCGTACGGCCAGTGTGGACATATTCTTAGGATATGATTACACAACTCTAAGGTTATGTGGAAAAATCAAACACGGAAATCAAGCTTTGAATTCTTCCATGGATTTGCAGTTTGCGATGCCACAGGTCCACACACAGATTTATTCAATATTTTTTTTAGTGCAGCAATGGGATATCATAATGCGATCTTCTGATTAATGATAAAATGCTTTGTTATGCTTAGTATACCTTTGCACTATTGCTTGTCAGTGTAAATCTATTAGGCCATGACATGTAGACATATAGCCATATAGCCGCAGCAGAAGAGAAAAATCACAACACTCCATATAGAAGAGAGGTCCTGCTAGAAGTTTCTCATATTGGAAATACAATTTATAATTAAAATGTCTGCACACTCAAAAATCATATTCACTATGTTTTTAAGTCAAAATCAGATTTTCGGTCAGTGACTATATCTCTATGCTTTCCTCATGTCTCACTGACTGGGCAGTGGAGGTGTGGCTGACTCCGGTTGGTCTTGCACCCCTGACTAGCCTGTCTGTCTCATAGGCTGATTTTAATTAGAGTAAGTATAAAGCTGTAGTCTGCTCTCATTGTATTTACTGGAAGACATTTGGCACCAGGAGAGTGGGCTCAGCATGCATGTTGGTACCTGCATTCCTGGATTTAATGGAGGCCATTATGGCACCAAAAATGGTGAAAAGCATAGTGGACCCAGCATGCATGTGGAGCCTGCAGTCCCTGAATTTTATGGTGGCCACTATGGCACATAACAGGTAGAATTTAGTGTTACAGTTGTGTTCAAAATTATTCAACCCCCAATGCTGTAAAGGGTTTTAGGGAATTTAGTGTATATTTGTAATTGTGTTCAGAATGAAATCTTACAAGGACTTTTTAAAGAACCAAATGCAACTAAAATGACATCAATTGTTTTTGTAATACAGTATTAAATGTTTTTTTTGTGATTTCTTCACTGACACAATTATTCAACCCCTTAAAGACGACCACTCTTAAGAACAGAGGTTCATTCAAGTGTTTTCGATCAGGTATTGAAAACCCCTGTGGATGTCAAGGAGCAGCAATCAAGCATAATAAGCACCAATTAGGCAGATGTAAAATGACTGTAATACTCAGCTCCTTCTAGACATTTACTGGTGTGTTTACAGACATGGTGAAGTCAAGAGAATGGTCCAGGAAGACAAGAGAAGAGGTGATTTCTCTTCACAGAAAGGGCAATGGCTATAAGAAGATTGCAAAGATGTTAAACATACCAAGAGACACCATAGGAAGCATCATTCGCAAATTCAAGGCAAAGGGCACTGTTGAAACGCTACCTGGTCGTGGCAGAAAGAAGATGCTGACTTCGACTGCTGTGCGCTACCTGAAGGGCAAAGTGTTGAAAAGTCCCCGTGTGACTGCTGAGGAACTGAAAAAAGATTTGTCAGATGCGGGTACTGAAGTTTCAGCTCAGACAATAAGGCGCACGCTGCGTAATGAAGGCCTCCATGCCAGAACTCCCAGACGCACCCCCAAAGAATGAGAAGAGTCGACTGCAGTATGCCAAAAGTCATGTGGACAAACCACAGAAGTCTTGGGATAGTGTTCTGTGGACTGATGAAACAAAATTAGAACTGTTTGGGCCCATGGATCAACGCTATGTTTGGAGGAGGAAGAACAAGGCCTATGAAGAAAAGAACACCTTGCCTACTGTGAAGCATGGTGGGGGGTCAATCATGCTTTGGGGCTGTTTTGCTTCTACAGGTACAGGGAAGCTTCAGCGTGTGCAAGGTACCATGAATTCTCTTCAGTACCAGGAGATATTGGATGAAAATGTGATGCAGTCCGTCACAAACCTGAGGCTTGGGAGACGTTGGACCTTTCAATAGGACAATGATCCCAAGCATACTTCCAAGTCGACTAGAGCATGGTTGCAGATTAAAGGCTGGAACATTTTGAAGTGGCCATCGCAGTCACCAGACTTAAATCTGATTGAGAACCTCTGGGGGGACTTAAAGAAAGCAGTTGCAGCGCGCAAGCCTAAGAATGTGACTGAACTGGAGCCTTTTGCCCATGAAGAATGGGTGAAGATACCCGTAGATCGCTGCAAGACACTTGTGTCAAGCTATGCTTCACGTTTAAAAGCTGTTATAACTGGAAAAGGATGTTGTACTAAGTACTAAGATTGAATGTCACTTGGGGGTTGAATAAAACTGATAATGATGTGAGCACAGAAAAGACATTTGTGGTTATTTCATTATAAATGTTATGTTATATTTGTCTGACTTACAAGTGCCTCTTTGATTTAATTGTAAACAAGATGACTGAAATGATCAAAAGCAATGTCAAACTGGCCAAAACACTCAATTTCAGTGGGGGTTGAATAATATTGAACACAACTGTAGGTTTCCGTCTTATAGAGATCACCTTGACGTTTGGCAGACAGGCCCAAATAATTTTGTACAAAATGTATTTGCCAAGAATCTCAAATTTGCAAATTAAGCGTAGCATTAGCACCAGAATGTTTTCTACAATTATAGCATTATTGTACTTTATTTGTGTCTGCAGAGTGCTGTTGCATTGTCTTTTTTTCTTTGTGTTTCTAGCCATGGCAGCGTGCACCTGCACATTGGATTTTCTGACTGACCCCCTTTTTTTGCAGTTTCACTGACCGGGCAATCAGATGGCTTGAAGAAGGGTTACTTATGAAAAATATTTGCCTATAATCTGATGAGAAACCAATAAAAACATATTGAACACAAATTTGGAGTGTGAGTTTCCATTACCAATAATATAGCCATAGCAGGCAGGTATACAGCCATTATCCTGAATTGAAAAATCCCCATATCTCTATAAAACAAACATAATTCTCAATTTATGACTACTGAACTATTGCTGTACATAGCCAGTTTTACCTCTTCAGTCGAAATCCTCTTTAAAATGTACCTCCAGTTCCAAATAAACTATAATATGTGCTGGCATTTGTAACACCCCAGAGTGGTGTTACCACTCCTGCACTCTGCTTTATCTCTTTCTCTCTGCTGTACTGACAGGACAGTTCCTGGTGGGCAGGGCTGTTATTTCCCGCTCTTGGACTGGGCGGTTCCCTGTTTTCCGCTCTTGTAGTACAAGAAGAACATATGCCATCACTGGCAAAGATGGCAGATTAACCCCTCGGTCACAGGCGCATACAATCCATTGCCTGTTAATCCAGAACAAATGCAGCAGTCATTTTTCGTGGGGTTTTCTGTCAAATCTGTAGGCCTGCATGATAAAGGCACAAAAGTAAATCCTGTTCGTGATGCCAAAATTGCAACGGTGTCTCCCCCCAGGACCCCCTAAAACGCGTCCCAGGTGTAGGAATGCCGAGTGGTGTAGTGCGGCCTAATTGTCCCTTTATGTGTCACAGTGCTCCTACCTGTACAGGCTTTGGCTCTGAAGCAATAAAAAGGGGGGAATAATTGAGGGATTGAAAAGAATTGAGTCCAGACCTGGAGATGACATTAACGGCAGCTTTACTTGAATAAACGGTTCTTCAAACAGTTTTCAGGCTTTGTCTTGGTTCCATCATGCTTTAGCATATAACTGACAAGCAAACTCAACTCTGCTATATCTTTCTCTTTGACTGCTGTACTGTCAAGCTTAAATAGTATCTTTCTTTTCTTCTTGATGCTGCACTTTCTCTCTGTAGTCTGACTCTAGGTTATGCCAGGGAACTTTCCTCCTGGCTCCTGAAGCTTTAGGCTTCTGCCTCCATGGGAAGCAGAGCTTAAGGTGTTCTGGCTGGCGGGGGCACTTCCAGCAGAGACGTGCCCCTGCACACTCTTTCCTCTGCTGGGGGTAAACTACAACTAACTATAACTGGTCCCCACCCTTCCTGCAGGAAGTAGGACTAGCCCACTTCTCTTCAGAGGGGGGGTTAGAATGGAATGGTAAGTTCCATTCTATCTAAGTACAGCTCTGCCATATTTGCTGCCTCCTGCTGGTGACCGCAAGTGGTCAGAAGAAGCGCAAGCCGCGCGAAACGGCCGTCACCGCCACCGCACGACGGGAGGCTGTCCCTCTCTCCCCCTTGCTTCTACAGCGCAGTTTCAAGTCCTGAACCTGCTGTTCCTTTAATAAAGGTATTCCCTTTCTTGCACCTGACTTGGGTGAGTGCCGCCATTTCTTTTATGTATCCTCGTTGCTTTTCATATGGATGGACTTATACTGTTTTTTTGTTTTAGATTTTATGGCTGGTGAGAGGCACTGACTGGGGGCTAATGGAGGGTCACTGGGGGCTGATGGAGGGGGCACAGGTGGCTGATGGAGGGGGCACTGGTGGCTGATGGAGGGCACTGGTGGCTGATGGAGAGGCACTGGTGGCTGACGGAGGGTCACTGGTGGCTGATGGAGGGGTCACTGGTGGCTGATGGAGGGGGCACTGGGGGCTGATGGAGGGGGCACTGGGGGCTGATGGAGGGGGCACTGGGGGCTGATTGACTGGTCACTGGGGGCTGGTGGAGAGGCACTGGGGGCTGATGGAGGGGGCACTGGGGGCTGATGGAGGGGGTCACTAAGGGCTGATGGAGGGGGTACTGTTGGCTGATGGAGGGGGCACTGGTGGCTGATGGAGGGGTACTGGTGGCTGACGGAGGGTCACTGGTGACTGACGGAGGGGTCACTGGTGACTGACGGAGGGGTCACTGGTGGCTGATGGAGGGTCACTGGGGGGCTGATGGAGGGTCACTGGGGGCTGATGGAGGGGTCACTGGGGGCTGATGGAGGGGTCACTGGTGGCTGATGGAGGGGGCACTGGGGGCTGATTGACTGGTCACTGGGGGCTGGTGGAGAGGCACTGGGGGCTAATAGAGAGGCACTGGGGGCTGATGGAGGGGTCACTAAGGGCTGATGGAGGGCACTGGTGGCTGATGGAGGGGGCACTGGGGGCTGATTGACTGGTCACTGGGGGCTGATTGACTGGTCACTGGGGCTGATTGACTGGTCACTGGGGGCTGATTGACTGGTCACTGGGGGGCTGATTGACTGGTCACTGGGGGCTGATTGACTGGTCACTGGGGGCTGATTGGCTGGTCACTGAGGGGCTGATTAACCTGGTCACTGGGGGCTGGTGGAGAGGCACTGGGGGGCTGATGGAGAGGAGGAGGCACTGGGGGCTGATGGAGGGGCACTGAGGGGCGTGGAGGGGGCACTGGGGGCGTGGAGGGGACACTGGAGGCTGGTGGAGGGGGCACTGGGGGCTGATTGACTGGTCACTGGGGGCTGGTGGAGAGGCACTGGGGGCTAATAGAGAGGCACTGGGGGCTGATGGAGGGGTCACTAAGGGCTGATGGAGGGGCACTGGTGGCTGATGGAGGGCACTGGGGGCTGATTGACTGGTCACTGGGGGCTGATTGACTGGTCACTGGGGGCTGATTGACTGGTCACTGGGGGCTGATTGACTGGTCACTGGGGGCTGATTGACTGGTCACTGGGGGCTGATTGACTGGTCACTGGGGGCTGATTGACTGGTCACTGGGGGCTGATTAACTGGTCACTGGGGGCTGGTGGAGAGGCACTGGGGGCTGATGGAGAGGCACTGGGGGCTGATGGAGGGGCACTGGGGGCTGATGGAGGGGGCACTGGGGGCTGATGGAGGCGGCACTGGGGGCTGATGGAGGGGGCACTGGGGGCTGATGGAGGGACACTGGAGGCTGGTGGGGAGGCACTGGGGGCTGGTGGGGAGGCACTGGGGGCTGGTGGAGAGGTCTTATCTGAGGTCTGATTGGGGGTCATTCATGTTGGGGTCTGAGCTGAGGTCTTATTAACATTGGGCGTCTTATTGGGGCTGTTAGCTGAGGTCTGATTAACATTGGGGGTCTGATTGGTGGTCTGACCTGAGGTGTAATAAAAAATATTTTTTTTCCTATTGTCCCCCTCTAAAACCTAGGTGCATCTTATAGGGCGAAAAATATGGTGCTTGCTCCTCCTCCTGACCTCCCCTGCCATTTGTGTACGCCGCGCGCCGTGACGTTACACGGAGGCACTTGGGTGAGTTCCCACACTTTTTTTCCCAGGACTTGACCCCTGGAATTATATACCTAAGGCTGAGCAACACCACTAACTAGCCGGTCACATATGCGTTCTGCCTGGCTCTCCCTGCACTGATCCTCTTTGCTTGCTGAACGCGCTATTGCCGGACTTTCCTGGTCGTATTTGGGGGTTGACAGTGCCACCGTTTTTCTTCTTTTTTCTTGTGTTTTTGTCATTTCCATCGGAGATCCGCTTTTATTAGGTGGAAAAAAGTCAAGCATGCAGTACTTTTTTCCATCTAAAATAACGGATCTCTGACGGAAATGGCTCAAACGGATGCCAAATGTGCATAAGGGCTCATGCACATGAGCGTAAGTGCTCAGTGCCCTTATTCTGTAAATGGCTGGTCTGCAATATAGGGGCACTGGCCATGTGCGGACCCACTGACTTGAATTGGTCAGCATCCACCAGATATTACCGAAGATACGGCTTCACTTAACTTTTTGTGGTGTGGAGGCATGGGTTAGAAGCACCATGAAGCACTTCTGTGGGTTTCCGATCCTTGCCTCCACACCCCAAAAAGATAGAACATTCAGGGCTCATGCACACAAGCGTATGCGCTAAGTGCCCATATTGCGGACTGTAAACAGCCAGTCCACCATATAAGGGCACTGGCCGTGTGCACTCCGTATTACGGATGCGAACCCTTGACTTGAATGGGTCTGCATCCGCCAGATATGGCCGAAGATAAGTCTTCACCTAAATTTTTGTAGCGTGGAGGCACGGATCGGAAGCATCCACACTGCAAAAAGATGGAACATGTTCTATCTTCGCTCGTATGTTGAAGATCACGTACCCATTCAAGTCAATAGGTCCGCATCCGCAAGCGTGCACACAGCCGGTACCCGTGCATTCCGCAACGCAAATTGCATCAGCAGCACATGCACTGAGCAAGTACGCTCGTGGGCATAAGCCCTAACTGATGCACAGGTTCCATTTTTTTACAGGATCAATTTTTCTTTCTTTCTTTATTTTTCTGTTCTTCTGAAGGCTCTGAAGAACAGAAAAATAATGGTGATACTCTCCCTTATATTGTTCTTTATGTTTTGCACAATAAAAACACTTCTTTAAAAAAATTGTTTTTAGTTACCATATTCTGAGAGCCTTATCTTTTTATTTTTACATCAGTAGAGCTGTGTGAGGACTTGTCTTTTTTTGGGAAGAATTGATGTTTGTATTTATACAGTTTCGGGGTTCTTAAAACATTTTGTAATTTTTCATTTTGTTCTTGTACCAACAACAACAAAAAAAAGTAATTCTGCATTCTTTTTTTTTTTTTGACTGCGTGGATTATTGTCACAAGCATGGCAATACCAATGTGTCAGTTCTTTATTGTTTTACTTAGATTTTTTTACATAATAAAGCAATGTGTAAGGGGATTTTTTAAACATTTTATTAAACTTTTTTTAAGTATTTTTTTCTCAATTCCGTCTAAGGACTTGTGATCTCTTTATATACTTCTGTATTGCAGTGTATTATACCTGCCAGTTACATGCTGATAGGCAGCCTGTTGGCCTAATAGGCTTTCCTAGATAGCAGAACCAGAGGCCATTGTTAGGCACTTGGCTGCTATGACAGTTAATTGGCACCCTGCGATTACATTGAGGAGGGTAGAGGGCTGATGGGCATCAATGTAATCAGTTAGATTGTCACGCTTCGGTGTGGGAGGGAAACACCACACCGAGCGTAGGAGGGAAATCCTGACTGACGGGGTGTAGCGTGGGGTTGGGCCGGGCGTCGCTCCGGGCGCCACACTGCAGGGGGGCGCTGGCCGGCCACTGTGGATTTTTTTTTTTACATAACTAGGGTCGAGGGGGAACGGCGTTCCTGCACTTTTTTCACAGCAGGAATACCGTTCCCTTTCAGGGCAAAAGGACCAGAAAGCGGTGAAGACTTTGTACTCACCGCTTCCTGGTTCTCGGCTGTCGGCTGTCAGGGCTGCGCACAGGCAATGAGGCGCTCTGTGACCTCACGCTGTGCGCAGCCTTCGCAACACAGCCGACAGCAGGAAGAGAGGCGCAGCGTCGTCCAGGAGCAGGAGAGGGTAAGTGTTTTTTTTGTTTTATATTTTATGGGCTGGTGAGAGGCACTGACTGGGGGCTGATGGAGAGGCACTGGGGGCTAATGGAGGGGGCACTGGGGGCTAATGGAGGGCACTGGGGGCTAATGAGAGGCACTGGGGGCTAATGAGAGGCACTGGGGGCTAATGAGAGGCACTGGGGGCTAATGAGAGGCACTGGGGGCTAATTGAGAGGCACTGGGGGCTAATGAGAGGCACTGGGGGCTAATGGAGAGGCACTGGGGGCTAATGAGAGGCACTGGGGGCTAATGAGAGGCACTGGGGGCTAATGAGAGGCACTGGGGGCTAATGAGAGGCACTGGGGGCTAATGAGAGGCACTGGGGCTAATGGAAGGCACTGGGGGCTAATGAGAGGCACTGGGGGCTAATGGAGAGGCACTGGGGGCTAGTGGAGAGGCACTGGGGGCTAATGGAGAGGCACTGGGGGCTAATGAGAGGCACTGGGGGCTAATGGAGAGGCACTGGGGGCTAATGAGAGGCACTGGGGGATAATGGAAAGTCACTGGGGGCTAATGGAGAGGCACTGGGGGCTAATGAGAGGCACTGGGGCTAATGGAGAGGCACTGGGGGCTAATAGAGAGGCACTGGGGGCTAATGGAGAGGCACTGGGGGCTAATGAGAGGCACTGGGGGCTGATCAGGGGGTTTACCTGTTTCTTCAGTATAGTATTGGGGAGCACAGCAGCACAATATTGGGGGTAGTAGGATGGTTTGTCCAGAAGATGGGAGGATGATGGAAAAGTAGTAAACTGCGATTTTTTTTGTTAAACTGCAGAGATGAGAAATGGCTGAAAAATGGCGGTCTGGTCTGAAAGGAGAAGATGAGGAAATAAAACATCTACATCAAAGGAGACATCACTGGATGTAAGAGGTATGGGGCACTGTATTACCCTGTATGTTCTGTAGTGATGGGGGGTGGATATAGAATTTGGCCCCAGACTTCAGGTCATACTGTGCGTGTTCTGAATTCTGGAGGCTCACACCCATCTACTACATTATCTGTACTCAGAGAGTTATAACTGTTTTATCTGTGGGGTTACGTATGACTGCAGGTGATATCTACTACATTATCCGTAAAAAAAAAAGGGGGGGGCGGTTGGGCGCAATACTTGGTTTGCCCCGGGTGCTGGCAACCACGCTACGCCACTGTACAGACCCCAAAGGTAGGTAAGTTCATAAACAGGAATACCTAGAGTCCTATCTAGCCCTATAGGACCCTGGTACTAATGGCAGGGATGAGACTACCTGTTCCTCCAAAACGAAGGACGAACAGGAGTCTACTTCAGGCCTAACAAACAATAGGGAAATGCAACAGACAGAACCCAAACAAAATACAAAAGGGAAAGGAAAGACTTAACTTCAAAGAGGCTATGGTAGCACCATAAACTCAGCCGAGATCCAACCACCAACAATCCACAGACACAAAAGCTATAAACCACACAGCATAGTGGGAGAAGCAACTATAAATAAGGAAGGTTAAATGACCACATAAGCAACACCTGGAGGCAAGGGGTGTGGCCATTACCAGAAACAACACAGACACCTATTGATCCACAAGGAAAACCTGTCAGATCAAACCACTTGTTGCCAGTCTCACAGATCTCCTGCCGCTCACTGTCGCCGGGACGTCCGTATGTCTCGGTACGTCCGTGACATAGATACAGTGGTCACTATTGAGTTATCACCAATCCTGGCAGCTATGGCAGTAGCTGTGTTACAGTATACGTATAATACGTATTATTAATAAGCTTTATTTAAATTTGCAACCACTGAACATGATTTTCTGGGATTGAAAAACTTCTTAACTCAATTAAATGAATTATGTATTGAACAAGAAGATTCTGAATAAATCCTTTCAAACCTACAAAACAGTAAAATGGCTTCGACATATTGTAAACTTTTCTGAAAAGGACATAAACAGAGATCTAGCTCTTTATGGTTTATGTAAAGATTATGCTCATTATAGTGTATTTGCTTTAATGCCCATGAATTCTTACTTTAGGAGAACATTCCTACTGACATTTATGGGAAGAGATTACAGAGAGAAGAGTCTGCTTAATACTTAGTCTTCTCCTCAATGATAACAGCTGTAGAACGGCAAACCTTTTTTATCTGTCATCACCTCGAATAAGTCGGCATTAGGTTACATAAAGACAAGAAAGGCAGATATGTGGAAGCCCACTTTATGTCCTCAGCATGGACACTTTAAAAGCCTAATAAATGAGATAATTATAGGGCAGAAGTTTTTATTTGCATCAACATCACCTATTTTTTGCTGAGCCTGAGTCATAAGAATAAATGTGTCCCTCTACTTTATCAGTTTGAAACTACAGCTTTTGAAGAAACAAGTGTAAAAGTATAAGAATTTTAAGGGCAAGACCACACGGCACTGACGTGATATGATCATGTTGCGGTTAGGAACAGCAGCATCTCATTTCCCAATAGAAGTCAGTGGGGTAGTAGACCTGGCACTTTCCAACAGGGGAGGACTGGCCATAGACCCCACAGGGAAATTTCCCAGTGGGCCGATGCCCAGGAGGGAGGGACACTGCCGGCCAGATACATAATGACCTGTTGCTCTCCACATTAATCATTGCTAGGAACATGAGGTACTTATGCAGCTGGCCAACTAAATTCAAGTCGTCAGGACGGTGATACAGCTCAATACTGCAGTGGGGGCAGCACTACAGTATTGCTGACCCTGCCTACTTCTGTTGTCCCTGACTACTTGTGTTGCCCTACCTTCTTTCAGTTTGGACCCACCTACAACATGGGGCTTCGTTTAGTATTTCAAGTTCCTAGGCCGTCCCTGCTTTTCAAGATGTGATGACTGCATCGGTTGTACGTGCGAAAGACCTCACGTAAAACATGCCGACCTGTTTGTGGCTGCTGACATGAGGTACACAGTTGATCAGCTGCTTGCGATCTATGTTTAACATAGATTACCATATGTATCACTATTTGAAGTTAACCAGAATGCCAAAAAACAACGAAAATTCACAGTTCAAACAACAGTCCTTAAACAATCGCCGGCAAAAGACGTACCCTGAAAGCATGATTATACATGAGGTACATGAGCATGACTGTGACACAACCGTACCGCGTGGTCAACCCTTATTCTTTACAAATGTAACCATGCAAAAAAAGCATAAAATGCATGTATTATATTAAAGGGGTTGTCCGGGTTCAGAGCTGAACCTGGACATACCCATAAATTCACCCAGGCAGCCCTCTGATATTACCATCGGAGCATCTCATGCTCCGATGCGCTCTCTTGCCCTGCGCTAGGTCGCACAGGGATAGGGCTCTTTTGTTTACAATAGCACACTGCCTGGTGGAAGCTTCCGCCCGGCAGTGTGTTCGGTGACGTCAATGACTCTGATGGGCGTTCTTTAGCGCTGCCCTAGCCATTTTACAGGCTAGGGCAGCGCTAAAGCCCGCTCATCAGTGCCGGTGATGTCACCGGGCTTCCTGGCAGCCCCATGGCTCGTCACCGGAAGTCTAGAAAATGCCTTTGCCATGCGCAATTTAGCGCAGGGCAAAGGAGAGCATCGGAGCATTAACTGCTCCGATGCTCAAGTCAGGGGGGATGCCTGGGTGAAAATGGAGGTATGTCCGGGTTCAGCTCTAAACCCGGACAACCCCATTAACTAGGTGTTAATGGCATAGCCAAAATAGCACGTCTCTGGACAGAAAGCCTGGTTGTGTAGATCTGTGCCGCATACTGTAGGTGGAAATTTTCCTATTCATATGTTCATGACCTCTGGGTTCTTAATGCACACAACATAAATTTAAAACCAACTTCAATTATAACCTTCTGTATTTTTATTATTAGAATTCACAGAAAGCAATAAATGAGAACCTTTGGCTTAATCAGAAAGGAACTGGTAACTAGATGGAGACATTGTGGAATTATATTACAGGGATTTTTTCTGCTTAGCTGCGGGCACGACCATTGTCCAAGTAAGCTTTAAAATACTACAATCTCCTCACCTTAATTATAGCCATGCCTCTTCAATACATATTATTATAAGGCAGATTATGAATTTTCTTACTGTGCCTTTGGTCAGCAGTGAAAACAGGGAAAAAAATTTCCAAAGCATGAATTTTTAAAATCTGTTTCTGTAGATATGGACTACAGCCCGCTGCAATCAGATTCACGAGTACAATAGATTCAGAATTTAAAAGAATTGTATATGTGATGCAGTACAGCCCTTTTCAGGAATATCCAGTTGAAAATATTTTGTATTAAAGTATAATAATGGAAAAGGATAAATGTGCATTTATACTTTAAGAAGACCTGTAACCTTTTATAAAATGTTTGCTTTAGTAACGACTTGCATTTCCCATGCCATAAAAATTTGGAAGCATCTTTTTTTACAACTGTATTATGTTCCATACCTCTGTAATTCCTATTACAAGTATATGGATAAAGTACTCCTTTCCAAACAGGCATGTTTGACACTGGCAGCTCTGATTGTACTGTCACACTATGCAGGGATGCCCTCCAACTGGTAGCACCTAGTTATCAATTTATCCATTAACTTCTAGGAGAAATAATAATGGAATGACACCAAACAGAGATATATGAAAAGATGCTTTAGAACTAATTTCATGTGACAATACAGGGGTGTGGAGTAATTGTGGGCCACCGTCTTTCAATACTTCTTGGCGCAAAGACCTCAGGTAGTTATAGATAGTTCCTTTATTGTTTATATATAGAGGTTACAACACGTTTCAGAGTTGGAGACACTCCTTTTTCATGTCTAAAAGGTAGTCAAGCTAAAAATCTACTTCTGTCAGCTGCAGAGGTGGGAGGTGGGAGGGACGGTGACTTTCTCTCTGCAGCTCACTCTCAGACTGGACAGTGCTGCTGTCAAGGTGAGCTGTTAATAAGGCCCTGCCCCTATCCGGTTAGGCCACGCCCACTCCCACTCTTTAGCCTACAGGGATTGAAAAAGTGAAGTTAAAAATCAACTTCTAGGTCCCGCTAAGCCACAACCCTAACCTGGTTAGGCCACGCCCCCTCCCCTAACGCAGGCGACGGAAGTTAAAAATCAACTTCTGTCAGCTGTAGGGGTGGGAGTGAGGGTGACTTTCTCTCTGCAAGGTGAGCTGTTAATAAGGCCCTGCCCCTATCCGGCTAGGCCACACCCACCCCCACTCTTTAATCTACAGGGATTGAAAAAAGAAGTTAAAAATTAACTTCTAGGTCCCGCTAAGCCACAACCCTGACCTGGTTAGGCCACGCCCCCTCCCCCTACTAAGCCGACGGAAGTTAAAAATCAACTTCTGTCAGCTGTAGGGGTGGGAATGAGGATGACTTTCTTCTTGCAGCTGTTTTGAGCTGTTCAAAAGGACATCCCTGTGTCCGTCCAGGCCCTGCGCCAGACGGAGGACATGGAGTCTGGAAGCTGGACTGTTCGGCCTAAAACTGGACCTTTGGCCCCCCTAGGGGCATGCTGATGTGGAAGTCATAGTTAAGGGAATGGTCCGCTATGGAGGTCAGTGTTAAGGGGCAGATTGCTGTAAAGGCAACTGTTAAGGGGGAGCGCACCTGTGGAGGTCACTGTCAAAGGGGTGGTGTGCTGTAAAACTCACTGTTAAAAGGGAAGGCTGCTGTGAAGATCAAAGTTAAGGGGGTGGGCTGCTGTGGAGTTGACATTTTAAGGGACGGGGCACTGTGGTGGGTCAGTTTTAAGGGGTGGGGGGCTATGGAGGTCACTGTTAAGGGGCGGGGTGCTGTAGATGTCACTGTTATAGTGGATAGCGTTGATATCTTTTAATGACACAAACAAACATTAAATGAAATAGATTAAATATACCCGGGCGAAGCCCGGTCCTTCAACTAGTATATAATAAAATCATGTTTGCAAAACGTGTATTGAGTCTGTGTTGCCATCTTGTTATGAATTGTTATTTATAGTAGTTGTAAATTGTTATTTGTTGTGGAAAAACAATATACCTTTCAGCCAATTTAAACGGATACGCAGAAACTGTACAAATGATGAAGATTTCATCACCCAAAGCGAAACCATCACATGTAGATTCTGGAACACAGTGTACCCGGATAAGATCATACAGGCGGCCTATAAGGGGGCGAAGAGCTACACCCAGCAAGAGTGTCTAATAATCCAGAAAGAAAGAAGAGGCCCATCAAAAAATACCCGGGAATTTCAAATCACAACTTACAATGCAAACCACAATATACTACGTTGCATCTTGACCAAACATTGGTCTATTTTATTGGCAGATCCGTTCCTAAAGAAACATATCCAATCCAAACCTCAAATCACTTTTAGAAGAGCCCAGTCTCTTAAGAATATCATTGCCCCCAGCCAGGAACGAAACGGAAAGAATACCAATCCTCAACAAACCACCCTTTTCCCTCAACTTCATGGCAGCTATGAATGTGGCAAATGCTGTTCAAACATCTCCAGACGCACCTCAAAATTCATCAGCAATGTCACCGGATTCAAAATATCTTATATACTTACTGGAATGCACCTGTGGACTCCAGTACATTGACCAGACCACCCTGACTCTAAGAGAAAGAACCAACAAACACCGTTGGACCATAGTCAACTGTTACAGTAAACATGGGGTCTCCAGATATTTCCTCCAACTACATGACAAAGACCCCACCACATTTACCATCACCCCCATTGAACAAGTTCCGAATACCCACTTCCAAAAACTTAGTCGGAAAGAAATGTACTGGATATTCAAGCTACAGACCATAGAACCATACGGCCTCAACAAATCACTTGAAAGTAACTGCTTCTAACAGCTATCACATCTCGTCAGATCATCATCGTCCAGTACTAGTTCCCAACATCCACCCATGCAGCAAAACCACTGTCCACCAAAACTAGCCAATTTATCCCTTACAGAAATTAATAAAATCACCACACCTTCCCTCTCATACTAATCACCAGCAAACAGTTACTCCAAGCTCATTACTCCCTCATCTATCCAAATTAGACCACTTCCATTATATCACCAATTCTATATATTCCATTCATCCCTTCAAATCCATATCATCAGCCACTTTCATTCCTACTGCCATTTTTTTCATCATACATCTTTACATATCACCAATGTCCTTTATTTATTATTTATCATGTATCATCTATCATTCATTCAGGGGCGTAACGATCGCGGTCGCAGAGTGTGTGTGGGGGGCCCGCTGCAGGCTGCAAGTGCTTGCGGCGGCGGGCGGGCCCTCCGGCGGAGTTAACTAGTAATCCAGCGTGTGTTATCTGTCTATACGCGGGCGGGCCAGGGGGAGGGGGGGGGGTTTGCACCAGCGTCAGTGTTTGCCACAAGTACGCCGGCGCAGCGCTGCCCTCCCCCACAGACAGCCTCGCTACGCTCTCCGACCCCTTCCCTCCCCTCTCCTTCTTCTGCCTCGGCAGGCGGCAGCAGACTGGAGAGACAAGTGCAGGCTGTGTGTGCAGCACTTACATACAGGTTTGAGGAAGTTGAGGACGAGGCATAATTGGTCAACACAGCCAGCACAGCAGCTGCAGCCTGCACAGATGAACTTGATTCACCTGCTGCTGCTGCTGTGCTGTGTGTCGCGTCGCGACGTGGTTGAGCTGCTGCCGGCATTATTATTGCCAATGTCTGAAATCAGGGCAGGGGCGGGGCGGATGGATGGATGGATCATCCTCAAGCCTTAAGGAAGGCTCATGTGAGCCGAAATGTCGCACTTGTGTCACCTTATGGGTCATTAAAAGCTCTTATATTTTTGGATTACGTATTGGAGTGCAGTCCGATCTTTTTCTTTTTTATATTTTGGGACAATACCTGGAGCTCGGAGTTGGACGTTGCACCCGCTGTGCTAACCTTGGATGGTGCTGCCTATGGTTTTTTTCTAAACTATATATATATATATTGTGGGGGGTTAGCTCTGGTCTCGGGGATCATTCACACAAACTTCCTTCCGGACAACGGATTTCATGTCCAAACAGTGCATTTATTAGGCAGTCTTCTCAAACAAAACAAAATAAATGAACACCTGCCCGTCTAGGCACTACCTAATACATAAGATACATCATATCCCTAACTCGGCTATATGATAGCGTTCACACACGGAACCAGGTGCGGCTTACCCCAGCCATACAATACTCCAGCCCTCAGGCTGTAACGAGTGCAGTACCTTTATACAGGGGTTGTGGTCTAGCAGACCTCCCGACTCTGACCTTTCAACGTTTGTTCCCGGGCCTCACTGAGTCCCCCAAAGTCCAGGCTATTGCGTAGCCTCTTGGCCCCTCAGCCTTGCCTTGCTGAGACCACTCTGACAGAGCCTCAGCAGGCCTCTGTCTGCACACTCTCCAGAGTCAGAGACCCCACCCATGTCCAACAAGAGGATTAAATAGAATCCCTGGACATGGGCATTGTCCAAAATCCCGGACTGGAGCATGGGGAACAGGCACCCACCCAGCACATTACCTGCTCCCAGTAAAAGCCCGCCCTGGAACTGGCTGAGCCAGCTATACTAATACTGAACTTGGGCTTTCACTCCACCAAGGCCAGGCACCTTGGTGACACGCTCTCGGTGCAAACAGCCCTGTCTGACGGTTTCCCTGGGGCTTCACTGCACACATCAGTGTTCACATTGCCACAATTATATATATATATATACACACTGACGTGAATTTTATCATTACTAACGCTATTATTTTGTTTATTTATCTATTTATATATCATATATGATCATATACAATCCTTGATGTTATATATTCCCACTTTTTAACCATCTATTTTTTTATGGAACTTGACTACCTTTTAGACTTGAAAAAGGAGTGTCTTCAACTCCGAAACGCGTTGTCAACTCTCTATATAAACAATAAAGGAACTATCTATAACTACCTGAGGTCGAGTCTTTGCGCCAAGAAGTATCAAGAAACGGTGGACCACAGTTACTCCACACCCCTGTATTGTCTCTTCATCGCTCCTCTGTAGGACTGGCAACCCTACAAACGAGAAGCGAACGATACTGGCAGCACTGACCATTGTCTAACCACACACCTACACATAGTGCCTATGCTTGCACAACACAAAAAAGTGAGCTAACTTATTTTTCCTGTCAACCATTTACCCCAAAAACTATTAACCTATAAGTGCCTCTCCCCTTTCTGCTACAATTGCTTATTTCATGTGAAAGACATTAATTTTCTAAATTTATATCAAAACAGACAGGATATCTTTAAAATCTTTTACCACTGCTGTTTTGTCTACATTGGCTTTCCCGCCAAGCATATTACAATTTTCAAGTTTACACTAACCGATTCATTTTTTATAGATCTAATACTTTTTAAGAAAAACTGCATCTGCTTTCTAGGCATAGTAAAGGAACACTAAACCAAGAAATGAATGTTTAACATAAATATAAGATTTACTGTAGTTGCTCATAGTAATTGTAAGTATTTGGGATTTTCTGCATGTTCATCTTGTAGAAATCCTGTAGATAACACGTATTACTTTCCTGTTATTCTGTCCAAGCTAGGTAATGAATAAGGGCATTGGCAGACAGGATGGGGGGGGGCAGTGGGGGTCCTTATACTGTATCGGGGGCAGTGGGGGTCATTATACTGCGTGAGAAGCCTTCACACAGCATAATGACTGACAGTGCCCCCCCCCCCACAGTATAATGACTCCCCGTGGCCCATTCACAAACTTGTCATTGGTGGAGCTTTGGGGAGCCGGCGGTCCTTTCAGTCTCTGAGGGCGCTCATCTGCCTGTGCTCCTTCTCTCCTTTGGCCTGGCACAGCAGTGATGGACATATCATGACATCACCGCTGTACCAGGCCTGGAGGAGAGGAGGAGCGCAGGGGGCTGAGCTGTGGTCTGTGAGTGAAAACAGTGCTGACTCCCCTGTGCTCCAGCAATGAGCGCTTCTATCTGTATTGATGGAAGCGATCGTAACAGCCCGCACCCCCCTGACAGATGGCACCCAGATCGGAAAGTGCAACCACTGCATAATGCGATTTTTATTAAAAAAAACGCATAAACCGTCAGTGACACCATAAAAAGGCATAATGGTGTTACTAGGGGTTAGAACATAATAAGGGGAACTTTACCCAGTCCGAGGAATCAGATGATTTGTATGAATGTCCAGTCCCAATAATTGCCCCATGTAAAGGTGTCGCCGAACAGACAAAATTTCATTTATAGGGTGTTAGCATTTTTATGTGGCAACAAAAAACAGTGTTTGATGACAGCGTATTGACCTGTGTAACCAGGGATCTGCTGCCGGCAAACAATGAATCTGTGGGGGGGTGAACAATCGCTCATCGCCATACAGAGGACATGGCTCCTGGTATTGCTCCATGTAAATGGGTCCTAAGGAATGATATTTTTTTGCTAAATAAAAGTAAGAAGAGTACTGCACCATATATACAAGTACAGTGACCTTGTGGCATTTGGAAGGTACAGATGCGCACACTGAATGTCGGCACCAGCTAAAATGATAAAGCAATAGAATGTGCTGTTATGAGCTGTTCTAGTATTGCGAGGCAAGTGCTTTTAAAAAGTCACTGTAAACACGGTGAGGTATCATAGTAATTAAGGAGAACAGGGTGACAAGAAAATTATAATGATTCCTAGAGGCAGAAATGAGGAAATGGTCATTGAGGTGGATAATAACATTACTAGACTAGTTAAAATATCTCAACATCGCCATCTCCTGTTGGAAAGTGGACGTAAAATAAACTATACAACAGTGATTAAAAAAAAACCTCTAGAGTGCTAGAATATTAGGCTACACATTACCTATATGATTTGGTAACTATTTTAAGTTTCTGAACTTAATGTACTATATTTCTATGTTGTGTTGAGCAAAGCAAGGATACCAAACACAGAAAACGGGATTCTAGTAAAATGTTCCTCCTTTATTTAGTCCACGTTAAAGTCAAGTCAGCATGGCTTTGATTTGTTCTGTTTTTATAGCCCACAAGCAAAGTAAGAAATGCAGGTCTGGTTAAAAAAAAAACTGGCAATCACTGCCACTGATAGTTTCGTGTTGGAATAATGCATATTAGGGTCCATTCACACGTCCGTGTGTCTTTTACGGATCCACGGATCCGCAGACCCGCAAAACACGGACATCGGACGAAATTTGCGGACCGCACATCGCCGGCACTACATAGAAAATGCTTTTTCTTGTCCGCAATTGCGGACAAGAATAGGGACATGTTCTATTTTTTTCGGGAATACGATTGCGGACCCGGAAGTTCGGATGCGCAATTTCGTCTGTCCCCATTGAAATTAATGGGTCCGCAATTCCGTTCCTTATTGCGGACGTGTGAATGGACCCTTATTCTGTGTATTACATAGGGTGGCCAGACGTCCGGCTTTAAGCCAGACAGTCTGGTTTTAGGCCCCTGTCCTCCATCCGGCGCAGTGACTGGACGGACGCAGGGATGTCCTCCTTTCAGTAGCTCACGGTCAGAGAGCAGCATTGCACTCTCTGAGCGTGAGCTGCAGCTACTGACTGTGGCTTCTCTCACCCCCAGTCAGTCACTACAGCCACAGACATGGCTGACTGAGGGGGAGAGAAGCGCATGGAGCTGCCCCCGCTCACCTTCTGGGCTGAAAAATCTTCCCTCTCCTCCCACTGTGGTTTTCAGTCTGTTAGTGGGGGTGTGGCTTTGCTGTGTCGGGGGCATGGCTTTGTGTGGTTTGCCGTGTGGTGGGCGTGGCTTGGGTGTAAGCACTATAGTGTAATACACTAACAGGCAATGCATTACAGTACAATTGTATTGTAATGCATTGCAGAGGGGATCAGACCCTTAAAAGTTGAAGTCCCAGAGTGGGAGAGAAATTAAGTTTTTTTTAAAAAAAAAAAGTGTTTTTAATAAAAGAAAGAAAAAAAACCTTTCCATTGATTCTATAATAAAAAATAGAAGAAGAAAAAAGGAAAAAACACACATATTAGGTATCACAGCGTCTGTAACAACCAGTTCTATAAATATATCACATAATCCACCCCCTCTGATAAACACCATTAAAAAAATAAAAACTGTGTAAAAAAAAACATTTTGTCACCTTACATCACAAAAAGTGCAACACCAAGTGATCAACAAGGCATATGTCCCACAAAATGGTACCAATGAAACCGTCACCTCATCCCGCAAAAAATGAGACCCTACCTAAGATAATTGCGGAAAAAATAAAAAAAAACTATGACTCTCAGACAATTTTTTTGCTTCAAAACTGCTATTATTGTGTTAAAGTGAAATAAATAAATAAAAAGTAGACATTAGGTATTGCCTCATCCGCAACTACCTGCTCTATAAGAATATCACATGATTTTACCGAAACCATTAAAAAAAAAGAACTGTGCCAAAAAAAAGGCATTTTTTGTCACCTTACAACACAAGAATTGCAACACCAAGCAATCAAAAATGCGTATGCCCCCCAAAATAGTAACAATCAAACCATCACCTCATCTCGCAAAAAAGACCCTACCTTTTTTAAACGGTCGGCTTCAGTCTCAAGAGAAACTGTACGGAGGAACAACAATTTGAGACTGAAGCCGACCGTTTAAAAAAACAGTTTCTGGAGAAGGACTATCCTCTTCCAACAATTGATAAAGCACTAAATAAAGTACGACAAATAGAAACAATTTTTTTATTCCAAAAAAGACAGATAAGAAAGAGGAAGAGAGCAATAAGAACAATATAAGGATCATAATGCCATATAGCACCCACTACAAGAAGCTTGAATCCATTATTACAAAAAATTGGCACCACCTCCTTGGAGATAAAATATTGGGTGGTTTACTACCAGAAAAACCGCAGATTACATACACTAAGGTACCCAATTTGGGATTAAATTAGCCCCAACAATTAGAATGAAAAAAGTAACAAAAAGTCCAAATTGGCTCACATTTAATGGCTTCTTTAGATGTGGGGTCTGCACAAATTGCAGAACCACTAAATTTCCAAAGAAGACAACGTGCATATCATCAACAAACAACTCTTTTAAACATGAAATTCGAGAACACTTATCATGCAACTCATCGGATGTAATTTATATTTTACAATGTCCCTGTCAAAAACAATACATTGGACGTACAAAAAGACCCTTCAAACAAAGAATAGCCGAACATATAGCAAACATACGAAAGAAATATGAACTACACTCGGTATCCAAACATTATAAGGAATTCCATAATAGTGACCCGTCCACACTCTTCTTTGCAGCATTAGAGAAAGTTCCACGGAACTGGAGAGGTGGCAACCATATAGCCAACATGTCAAGGCAGGAATCAAGGAAAATATTTGAATTCGATTCCATAATTCCAAAAGGGCTAAACGCTGAAATGGAGATCTTTGGGTTTTTATGAAGTTTTAAGAAAACTGGGCTGGTGCCCCCAGGGGACATGGAATCGCAGTCAGGCTGTTTACCAGCACTGCGATCCCTCTCCCCGAAGGGCCCCTCCCCATATACTTCAATCAATAATCCTTTGAGACAAATAGACTAGTTGAAACTACATGCCAAGATAAAGAACGTATCCTATAGTATTTATCCATCGCTTAGACTTTTTCATATTTTTTATATATATTTTTTTATATATATTCTTCATATTTTTTTATTTTTTATATATTTTTTATATATATTTCTATATATATATTTTTTCACAATTTCACCCTATATTTTTTCATAATTTCACCCTATTTTTCATACTTTTAATATTTTATTATATATATTTTCTTATTCTTATTCACACACAACCCAACGGGAACGACTGTCTTCAATCCCCCAAGAAAAATAAGAAAAATAAAAATAAAAATAATAATAAAATTAAACACACACTAATCACTAACTAATTATGGAATATTAAAGATCACAGATAGTGCACTTATGGAATAATCAGAATGAATCTCACTAATGGAACACCACTGCAAAATTAATTAATAAATTTTATATCGAACTATTAAACTAAAGGGTAGTATATTCTAAAGGGAAAAAGCGGATATTATACTTTTATATCTTATATTTTATATTCTATATTTTATATTCCAAAAGAAAAAGCGGATGTTATACTTCTATATCTTATATCTTATTTTCTATATTTTATATTCTTTATGAAGTAGGAATGTCTTATATAGCTTTTTTAAAGAAAACATATCACTATCATATGTTTCTCTTTATGGACTCTAATGGAATCGATGAAAAATAGTGCTCCCAATAAAATGTCTCCCCACTGATTATGATTGGACGGACAAAAACCCGACCCACAAGTGGGATGGAACCAATTAAGAAATCCCTATAAAGAGACCCATACCCAGAGGTTATCCATACCCACTGAGGAAGGAGCAGAGGCTCCGAAACGCGTTTGGGGCAGTGAATAACCTCTGAGGTTCCAGCTGGACCATCACCAAAAGGATTTATATTACCTAACAAAAAGATTGAGAAAGATCTGCAAAAAGCTCGCCATCCGAACAAACAGGTGCTAAAAATTTGAATTTTCCCGCCAGAAAAGCACGTGGACGCCAACGGTGACGTCACCGGAAGTGACGCTCGGACCTTAAGCTCTTATACCGAGCGGCACATCGCGCGTGTGAGGACGCTCCACGCGACTGCCACACATACCACCCGATCCACAACTAGAAACAAAGAAAGGACGAAAGTCCTATAACAGAAGAGATATCGAGTGATTCATCACCCTATTGTTGGATTGGTAACGTACAGACCTCTGGGTCCACCAACTTACATCTATTTATTCATCTATTTATACATTTATTTATACATCTATATATGTATATCCTCTGTATGAAGTGAATATTGGGACCAAAGAAATCTATAAGAAATACTCATAGGAAATACTTATAAATTCGAGGATATTGGGACAATATATGCTGAATCAATTGACATTTATTTCCCAGTATATGCTGAATTAATTGACATTTATTTCCTACTACATTTATCCTTACCCTATTTGATTTTTATCTGTGTCTATGGTGTAGAAAGGGGCAACTGGAGTTTACTATATACTATACTATATTTTATTGCTATTTGTGTATTTATATTTTAATTATCTACTATTAAACTATTTTATTAAGCTTCACCCATACATCACCAATATACTGAGTGCCATCCCCCTTTATACAAATAATTTTTTTTTTCAAAATGCTTTATTATGTAAAACTTAAACAAACAAACAAAGAAAGTAGACATATTTGATATAACTGCGTCTGTAACAACATGCTCTATAAAAATAGCACATGGGCTACCATTTCAGATGAATATTGTGGAAAAAAACTGTGCCAAAACAGCCATTTTTTGGTTACCTTGCCTCACATAAAATGTAATATAGAGCAATTAAAAATATGTGCCCCAAAATAGTACCAATAAAACTGTCACCTTATCCCGTAGTTTCCAAAATGGGGTCACATTTTGGGAGTTTCTACTGTAAGGGTGCATCAGGGGGCTTCAAATGGGACATGGCATCTAAAAACCAGTCCAGCAAAATCTGCCTTTCAAAAATCATATGGCGCTCCTTTTCTTCTGCACTCTGCCGTGTGCCCTTACATCAGTTTACGACCACATGTGGGGTGTTTCTGTAAACCGCAGAATCAGGGTAATAAATATTGAGTTTTGTTTGGCTGTTAACCCTCGATGTGTTCCATTTTCCTTTAATTCTTGTGGAACACCTAAAGGGTTAACAAAGTTTGTAAAATCAGTTTTGAGTAACTTGAGGAGTGTAGTTTCAACAATGGGGTAATTTTTAGGGGGTTTCCACTATGTAAGCCACACAAAGTGACTTCAGACCTGAACTGGACCTTAAAAAGTGGGTTTTGGAAATTTTCTTAAAAATTTTAAGAATTGCTTCTAAAATTCTAAGCCTTCTAACGTCCTAAAAAAATAAAATGACATTTACATAATGATGCCAACATGAAGTAGAAATCTGGGGAATGTTAGGTAATAAATATTTTATGCGGTATCACTTTCTGTTTTAAAAGCAGAGAAATTGAAATTTAGAAAATTGCAAATTTTTCAATTTTTTATTTTGTAAATTTGGGATTTTTTCATAAATAAAGGTGAAATATATTGACTCACATTTATGACTAACATAAAGTACAATGTGTTACGAGAAAACAATCTCAGAATAGTTTGGATAAATAAAAGTGTTCCAAACGTTATTACCACATAAACACATTTGATATGACATATGTCAGAGTTGCAAAAAATGGCCCGGGCAGGAGGGCAAAAACTGGCCTGGGATAGAAGGGGTTAAAGACACAGGATCTAGTCACAAGCAAAGCTCATTTAAAGGAGACATGTCAGTATTTTATACACAAGAAAACAGGTCATCTGAAAGCTGAGTGCAAAGTTTGGAAAGCTAGAATTAATCAGTTAAAAGGTAGAGTGATCAAAAAGAGTTAAAAGTGTTGTCAGTGAAGAAAGTAACACTCCAAGTACCAAAGCTGCATTTATCAATATTTCAAGTACATCAAAACATGCAGAAGCCTCTTAACAAATCAGGCACATCACTGCCATGCTGTGCACCAGAAACTGAAGTCTACGCCAGCTACAGGCTGGTGTAGGCTTCAGCTATAACTTGCAGTAAATGCAGCGGTATAAAGCCACACCCCCTTCCGCTAAGCGATGCCCACTTTTCTGAAGCCGCAAAAAGCTCAAAAATCACAAATTATGGTGCCCAGATACAGTGCGCCATAATTTGAGACTTCTGTACACTACAACTGTGCCCCATTTTCTCACTTTTATTGACGATTATTCAAGATATATAGTTTTTTATTTGCTTCATAGCAAAAATGAAGTTCCAGAGAAACTTGAAGAATCTCTATCTGAAGTAAGTAACAAATTTGGGGAAAAGCCAAAGATTCTACGTGCAGTCAATGGAACCGAATGCACAAGTGAGAAGACACAAACCATGTTAGGGTACTTTCACACTAGCGTTATTCTTTTCCGTCATTGAGTTCCGTCCTCAGGGCTCAATAACGGAAAAAAACTGATCAGTTTTATCCTAATGCATTCTGAATAGAAAGCAATCCATTCAGTTTGCATCAGTTTGTCTTCAGTTTAGTCCTTTCACGTTTTTTGGACGCAGATAAAAACACAGCATGTTGCATTTTTATCTCCATCCATAAAAGCAGAAACACTTGACGGAATGACGGATCCGCCATTAATTTCCATTGAACTGTATTAAGGGCGGATTCGTCATTGAGAATTGACGCATTAACGGATCCGTTCCTCCACTTTGCGCATGCGCAGACCTTTAAAAATGGTAAAATAATAAATAATGGATCCGTTTTTACAGATGACAACGGAAAGACGTATCCGTTATTTCAATACAATTGTTAAACGGATCTGCAAACGGATCAGTTTGCAAATGAAATCCGTTTTCAAACGTTTTAACAGATCCGTCGGGCAGTTCCGTTGACGGAATCCTTCAACGCAAGTGTGAAAGTACCCTTAAAGAGAAATGGAATCTTATTCCAGACAACTGTACCATACAGTCCTGAACAAAACGGTGTTGCAGAAAGAAAGAATCAAACTTTCTGTGGAAGAGGAACAAGTATGCTGTTTGATCTACCAACAATATATGAGGCTGAAGTAATCATGACAGCTGGCAATATTCAAAATAGACTACCAAGTAAGGCCCCTTTCACACGGGCGAGTTTTCCGCGCGGGTGCAATGCGTGAGGAGGACGCAATGCACCCGCACTGAATCCGGACCCATTCATTTCTATGGGGCTATGCACATGAGCGGTGATTTTCACGCATCACTTCTGCGTTGCGTGAAAATCGCAGCATGTTCTATATTCTGCGTTTTTCACGCAACGCAGGCCCCATAGAAGTGAATAGGGCTGCGGGAAAATTGCAAGCATCCGCAAGCAAGTGCGGATGCGTTGCGATTTTCCCGCATTGTTGCTTAGCAACGGGACCCAATCTCTATTATTTTCCCTTATTACATGGTTATAAGGGGAAATAATAGCATTCTTAATAAAGAATGCATTGTTAAATGAAGTGGGAGGGTTGAAAGCAGTAAGTTAACTTACCTTAGCCACTTGATCGCGTAGTCGCGATCTCTCCTCTCTTTCCCTGCATCTTCTAAGATCTACAGGACCTGTGATGACGTCACATCACATGGTCCAATCACATGGTCCATCACTATGGTAAGATGGACCATGTGAAAGAGAGGAGAGATCGCGACTACGCGATCAAGTGGCTAAGGTAAGTTAACTTTTATTATTTTTAACCCCCTCCACTTCATTTAACAATGCATTCTTTATTAAGAATGCTATTATTTCCCCTTATAACCATGTTATAAGGGAAAATAATCAATTCTCCAGAAGACCCGAAACCGGACTTCAGTGATGAAGTCCGGCTTCGGGTTGGGTACCAAACATGGCGTTTTTTCTCACGTGCGTGCAAAACGCGTTACAAACGTTTGCACCCGCGCGGGAAAAACACGCATATTCAAACATGACGCCCGTGTGAAAGAGGCCTAAAGCTACTGAGGAAACGGCATATGAACAATGGAACAACAAGAAGCCCAATCTAGACCATGTAAAAATATTTCGAAGAGTACCAAATGGGAATCTCATGCTAAGGAGGGTAGGTATCCTGGTTGGCTACAGTGAATCTCAAAAGAGTTACAGAATCCTTCACTCTGAGACCAACAAGATAACAATAAATAGAGATGTAGTGAGTGATGAGAGTCATGTGTCATTCAAGTTTCATGATGTCAATAGTTCATCCTAAGGAAACACAACTTTAATCACAATCCAAAAGCAACCAGAAAGGGCATAAAGAAATCTGGTTTGAGACTTCAACTGAAGAAACAACAGAAGTACCAGATCAACCTCAAGTCAGAAGAGGAGCTGGATCAAAAAAGGTATCCCTACTCAACAGTTATCTTAAATGTTCAAGACACTTCCAGAGTCAGAGCGACAGTCATGGGAAGAGATGCAACGATTACCTACACGTGAAAGACAGAAATATATCCATAAACTTCAAAAATTCATCAACTTCAAACATGGAAACTCACTGAGTTACCACAAGGCAAGAAAGCCATCAACTGTAAATGGGTTTTCAAGACCAAGCTCACAGATTTAAAGATTAATCGCAAAGGGCTATTTACAAAATATGGTGAAGATTACTTTGCCACATTCTCTCCAGTTGCCAAGCAGACCACGTTCAGGACTCTAATGGCTGTAGCTGCTGTACACAAAATGACTGTTAGACATTTAGACATCAAAACCATCCCTTCTGAATGGTGACATCAAAGAGTTATATATGACTCAACCTGAAAGTTATGTCATCAAGGGTAAGGAGAATCTTCTTTTACAAAAATCTCTATATGGCCTCAAACAATCACCAAGAGCACGGAATAACAAAATGAACAAAGTTCTGATGGAAGAAGGATTTAAAAGAGGTCGAAGCAGATCCATGTTTATACAGAATGGATGTACATTCAAACTGTATGTGGATGACGTGAATTATAGGTCATCAAGATGAGAAAGAGATAACAAAAATGAGTCAAATTCTCAATCAACATTTTGAAACAAAGGATATTGGAAATGTAACATATTATCTCAGAATTCAGATCCAAAGAGAAGAAGATGTAAGTTTTCTTCTAAATCAGGGTGCTAAAATCACTGTAATTCTGAAACTGTTTGGAATGTCGGATACTAAAGGTGTTTCTACTCCAATGGATCCAGGGGCGTAGCTAAAGGCTCATAGGCCCTGGTGCCCCCTTCCCTCAGTTCTTTGTGGCCAGGGGCAGGGAAGCACTTAGCCTTTATGCTGCCTTAGGCAAAAATTGAAGTGGCAACCCCCATGCCAAATTCTTGACCAAAGGTGTAACTTGACCAGCATGCACTTTCTATAATACTGGTGTCTTTTTATATGGCACGTGGGACTTTGGGCCCTCTCAGGCTTCCTGGGCCCGGTAGCGACTGCTACCTCTGCACCCCCTAAATGGATCCATCCTACTTGAGATTAGAAGGAGAAGATGATCTGTTATAGACACGCAGTGGGGACACTATTGTATGTAGCAAACATGACTCGCCCAGATATCCCAGCAATAGTTGGAATTCTCTGCAGACACGTAAGCAAATCACGTCAAAGAGACTTGAACACTGTTAAAACACGTCTTAGATATCTGAAAGCAACTATAAATAGAAGTTTGAAGATATTTGCCTCAGGAGATCTTAAACTCATAAGCTATGTAGATGCAGATTGGGCTGGTGATTCAGAGGACCGTAAATCCACAAGTGGTTACATATTCAAGTTAGGTGAAAGTTCAATTTCCTGGTCTAGCAGAAAACAGGGTTCTGTTGCTTTGTCTTCTACAAAAGCAGAATATCTATCTGCAGCCAGTCAAGACGTAATTTGGTTGAATCAACTCTTGGAAGATCTTGGTGAACCATTATGTCAACCAACAATAGTCTATGAACCAAGAACATTGATGTAAAATATCATCACCTGCATGATTTGGTGAAATGAGGCATTATTGAGTTTGCTTACTGTGAAACTGAGAAAATGGTAGCTGATGCTATGACGAAACCACTACCCAAGTACAAGTTTGAAAAACTCAAGCCAGCTATGAGACTAACAGGATAAGTAGTTGTTGAGTTGGGGTGTTTTGAAAAAACTACATTGTGTGAATTGGGGTATAGAAGCCCCACCCATGGTAACGCCCAAACCCACACAGAAACACCCACTTGTGGGTGGGGTTTACAGTAGCTCCTTTCGTTTTTGGCCCAGGACATTTCAAATTTGCCAAAACAGTCTCTGAACATCAGGGACAGTCCCAGAAAATTCAGGACAGTTGGCAACTATGGTTTATTCACACATCCTTGTTTTTCACACGATCAGTGGAAAACCCATGAAGACATGCACTACTCCGTGATGCAGATTAAACATGCCCTTTGTAGTTTATGGGTCTATGAAAACCACTGACACAACACAGATAACATCTGTGTTTTGTCACTGATTTTTATTGACAACTGGTAGGAGATGCTCAGAAAATGAATTTTCAGCCTAGCAGTGTCGGTGGAATGGTGATGACAAACGGACACATGGACTAAGCATGTGTCGAAAACGGACACATGGACTAAAAAAAAGGATCCGTTCCTTCACAGACAACTTAAAGGGAACCTGTCACCAGGAAATTCACTGATAAACCAGGCATGCTGCCTTGTAGGGCTCACTCTGCTGAAAATAATGATACCTTTCACTTGGTGATCTGTTGCTTTATTAAGGAGAAATAGTACTTTTAATCCATATGCTAATGAGCTGATTTGAGTCCAGTAGTTGATATAAGTCCAGTGTTTTTTCTATTCAGAGCTGTAGCCACGCCCTATTCACTTCTTCAGATGTAAAAGGGGCGTGGTTGATTACATCATTCATTTTAATAATTGGCGGGAAAAAGAATAACAGGGAATGCTAAGGTATTATATTACTGAGGTAAAAAAGGGGGAGGAATATTCTATTGAAGTTAGTAATTATAATAAGGGCTAGATTGTTCATGGAGTGTTTGATAAACAATTATTAAAATGAATGAATGATGTAATAAACCACGCCCCTTTTACATCTAAAGAAGTGAATAGGGGAGTGGCTACAGCTCTGAATAGAAAAAAGCTGGACTCCTATCAACTACTGGACTCAAATCAGCTCATTAGCATATGGATTAAAAGTACTATTTCTCCACAATAAAGCAACAGATCACTAAGTGAAAGGTATCATTATATTCAGCAGGGTGAGCCCTACAAGGCAGCATGCCTGGTTCATCAGTGAATTTGCCGGTGACAGGTTCCCTTTAAAGAGCAACTAATAATAAAGAGTTATATCACCAGTCCGTAATAAGTCCAAACCGCAGCGAGTCTCTATAGTGTTGTGGACACTGTTCACACTTGTCAATTCAAGAAGGCAGGATCGAGACTGCGCGTAGTCGTAGAGAATCAAAGAGCAGTTACTCTATCTTGTCCTTTTCCTAAGGAACACGAGGTCTGCAGATATCCACTATTCAAGGGTATCCTGCAACTTGTTAAGGAAAATAAAAATAGTGAAGATCCGTATAATATATGACCCTTTTGTACCGGTTCTACTGCTCGGTTTTCCTTCCTTTGAGGGATATCTGGCTTTCATTGTGTTTATAGACCCAATACTGGGGCTCCACATTAATTTTGCATAGTACCGGTTCTACTCACAGGGAAAGATATTGCACGGGCTTATCATAGGTTTCCTTTCATCTCCCTTGGGACGATGATCTGTGCCATTTACTGTAGCCTGCAGATAATAAATGCTCCTACCATATTGAGGGTCCGCAAATACAATAAAAATATTTATTTTGACATATACTCACAAACAATTTCTTTTATAAAATCACGATATAAAAACAGACTCCCAGCGTCTTTAGTTTGGGCAAACTAAAGACGATGGGAGTCGTTTTTTTTTCGTGATTTAATAAAAGAAATTGTTTGTGAGTATATATCGTCCCAAGGGAGATGAAAGGAAACCTATGATAAGCCTGTGCAATATCTTTCCCTGTGAGTAGAACCGGTATGAAAGGGGTCATATATTATACGGATCTTAACTATTTTTATTTTCCTTAACAAGTTGCAGGATACCCTTGAATAGTGGATATCTGCATGACCTCGTGTTCCTTAGGAAAAGGACAAGATGGAGTAACTGCTCTTTGATTCTCTACGACTACGCGCGGTCTCAGTCCTGCCTTCTTAAAGAATAACTAAACTTTTAAATACATTTTTGTTAAAATCTCTCTAATGTCATAATAACACATTTTGTAATATACTTTACATACTTTTGTATTTTCAATAGACCCCCCCCCCCCTCTCCAAAGCGCACCTTTCCCCGTGCCCCCAATACTGCACAATTTTAACTTTTATAATATGCTAATTAGCCTCTTGGAGCAGGGGGGGGGCATTGCTCCTGCTCCTAGAAGCGCTGTTCGCCCAACTCAAGTCACGCCCTGCCATGCTTGATTGACAGGGCCAGGCAGCGCTCGTCTCCTCCTGCCGGCCCTGTGTGCTGCGACTGTGCATGCGCGAGATTTATCCAGCATACAGGGCCAGCCAGAGAAGACGAACGCTGGCCCTGTCAATCAAGGACGGCACAGCGTGACTTGAGGTGGGCGAACGGAGCCTCTAGGAGCAATGCCCCCCCCCCTGCTCCTAAAGGCTAATTAGCATATTATAAAAGTTAAAATCATGCAGTAACAGGGGCATCCAGAAGCATAAGATTAAGAGAGTTAGGGTCTGCTGACATTAGCACATCGCTAATGTCAGCCAGTTTAATAGGGTTAAATCTGGTGACAGAAACCCTTTAAAATCTACTTTTCAGTACACTGCTGACTTCTCAGCAGTGTACAGAGTACACAGTTTCTCGATGGGGCCGCAGTGCAGGGAATACGGGCAGCAGCACATATTGCTGTTCCTCTAATAAGATATACTACAAAGTTTCTTATCTGTGCTTATATAGTTAAAACATTTTTTAAATGTAACTGACAGTTAAGGCTGGATCAGCAGTTCTAATCTCTATGTGATAATGTGTATTGTGTCCCAAACATCTCCCACCCCTGCCTATGGCAGATGTTAAGGGGGAAAGGATCAGCATGTTGGATTTTGAAAATGCCCAATTGTTTGTTCTCATGGGATAAATCCTCCTGAAGTGTCAGGCGGTGGCTTATTTCTCACTCCCTATGAAAAAAAAATGCACATTCGAACTAGCCCAGGGGGACTTGCTGTCATGTGAACAAGTGCTAAGTAGACAGTTATTTAAAAGGGTTGTCCTGCCATATATATGGATGAACTATACTCCCGGTACCTTGCCAATCAGCTGGTCTTTACACTATGCGTCGTCTCCTGTGGAGGCGTAGTGTAGTTACAAGTACGCACTCCGTTCAAGTACTTGTCATTACACTGCACTTCTGAGATGACACGTAGTGTAAAGACCAGAAAGTGGCTCTCACAAGGAGTGCTGCCTCCTCTTCAAACAGCTGATTGGCAGGGTTGCCAGCTGTCAGACCGCCGCCGATCAGATATTTAAAAATATCCTGACGATAAGTTATCAATATGTATGGCAGGACAATCCCTTTAAGGTGTATGGCCACCTGTTGGTCTTTTTCTTACATGACCACCACATCCCTTGCTCCCAGTAATCTAAACAAAAAAATCACCCTAGAACCCTACAGCGATCTAAGTTTGATTATGTTGAACCACGGGAAGACCGAGCATTGCCAATGTAATATGGACACTAAATTGCATATTATGTTGAAAATGTTGCTTGAATTAGATTTAACCTCTTGTGACCATGCACATTTTTTCAAAATTGTATTCTAAGAGCTATAACTTTTTAGTTTTTTCATCAATATACCTGTATGAGGGCTTATTTTTTGCAGGACAAGTTATAGTTTTTAATGCACCATTTTGGGTACATATAATAATTGATTAACACCAGCTATCTAAACTAAACTCTTCTTTTGTTTACGTCAGCAAAAAGGCGTATTGGTGGTCACTATGGGGTTAAAGGTCTGAGTGCTTTAATGGCCTTGTTCATTATGGCTGCCCTAATTTAAATGTACAAAGACAACTAGTTTTCCAAATGAGCCACAGCGTATCCCATGTCTAGTTATTAGATTAGAAGCATAATTAGATCACTAGAATATTAGACCCTGCTGTCACAGAGATATCCAATTCCTGAGGCAAGAGGTGCAATAATATTCACATTTTGTGTAAACGAAAATATATGGTATATTCTTATGTACGGTAGTCTCCTATGAAATTATTTTCTAGCTAAACCACAAGTATCTAATAAATCTCTGAGTTTATGGAGGAACTATACTTTATCAAATGTAAAAGTGAAGTGCACCTCTGAGTGTTTTACTGGCATTCCGTCATGCTAATGAACTCAAAATGTCGACTACTTGACAAATCTACAAGGAGTGAAGCTAAACCGGATAAATAACACTTAAATGAATAATGTATTCAAATACTGTGCCTAAGTTAGAGAACAATAAAAACAAGCATAGCATGGACTACTGAAACATGTACCATTAATATCAGTGACACGTTGCTGCTCTTCTATTCATGCAAATAGCATGTTGTAAAGTCTCAATAACTACTGTATGTGCTCACAAATGTTACTTAAAGGAAATATATGTTTGTTTGTTTTTTACTAATTAAAGGGGTTCTGCAGTTATTTTAAACTAATGATCTATCCCCTGGATAGATCATCAGCATCTGATCGGTAGGGGTCCGACACCCAGGACCCCCGCAATCAGCTGTTTGAGAAGGCAGCGGCACTGGCAGTAGCACCTCGGCCTTCTCGCTGTTTACCGCAGGCCCAGTGACGTCACGACTAGTATCACTGGCCTGGGCGGGGCTAAGCTTCATTCGAGTGAACGGAGCTTAGCCCAGGCCAGTGATACTAGTCGTGACGTCACTGGGCCTAAGGTAAACAGCGAGAAGGCCGCAGCGCTACTGCCAGTGCCGCTGCCTTCTCAAACAGCTGATCGGCAGGGGTCCCGGATGCCGGACCCCTGCCGATCAGATGCTGATGATCTATCCAGAGAATAGATCATCAGTTTAAAATAACTGCAGAACCCCTTTAAGTATATTTAATAAAACCTATTTAGAAACAGAGGATCGTCCCTTCTGAAAAATTAGTATCCAACCTATAATGGTTGACAAAAGTATATTGGAAGGGGATCCAAAAGGCTGCATTCAGCATCAGACTGAAGGTCCTTAGGCCCACCAGAGGAGATAATTGTGAGGGTCCTCCCTCTGAGTATACTGAACATGTCAATTTATTTAACTCTTTAAAAACCCTTGGATTTCACATTTTTGCATTTTCTTTTTTCACTCCCTGTCTTTCCAGTGCCAAAACATTTTAATTTTTTTCACATAGATATTTGACAGCTTGGTTTTTTTTTGCACGACAAATTGAACTTTCTAATGGCCCCATTTAATATTGCATATGACATATTGGGGGACAAATTCAAAATGTTGTGGAATAGGAAAGGAAAACGAAATTCTGCCATAGATTTATGGATTTAGTTTTTATAGTGTTACCTATGTTCTTTTACGGAGATGAAGTGAAGGAAAAAACAGCAAATCGGCTAATTAGATTTTTTTTCTATTACGGTGTTGACTGTATGGGATAAATACATTTATATTGAAATAGTATCGGCATTTTGGGATGCAGCGGTCCAGGCAAGACATAAAACCAGGAGCACAGGCAAACAAGCAAATCAGGAAACCCAACAAACATGCAACATAGAGATGAGCAAATTTGTATTTGGTCGGTTAGCCAAATTTTCCAAAAAGATTTGATTCGATATGAATTTATTTGTGGCGAATCGCGTTAAAAAACAGGTACTGTATTTTACGACGTATAAGACGACTGGGACTTACTAAAAGCAGATAGCGCTCAGGAAAAAACAATAAATCTTTATTAAGAGCTATCTGTATATATAAAAAGTGCACCGGTTGAAGATGCACCGATGTAACTAGGCAGTGTATGGAGGTGCAGTATGATATATTACAGTACACACCCCCTTTAGCTCTGCCTGTACGCTTATTGGTCAAGACAGCATGTACGGCTGAGGACGGCTGCCTCTACTGCTGGTGGTTCGGTGCACTATCACTAGCAGGCCCGGCAGTATTTAATTCCCCGTCCCAACCCTGCTGCAAGTCTCGATAAAGCCGCTATTAGTTCCTAGTACTGATGTACACACTATAAGCTCAACGCGTTTCTTGCCCTATTACGGGAATATCTTCAGGAGCTGACAAGAGAGAACATGCAAGCTGCGGACATCGCACGCCACTGATGGCGTGCACACGATACAAGCATCCGGTGCTGGTACGGCCGTGAGCGGCTGCTCGGCGCTACAGATTAAATAGCTATAGCCCAACCCAGAGGGAGGAGCTCGCCCAGGGTATCGTCACTGAGACAGGAGAGGAGGCACAGATAACTCCTCCCCCCCTGGGACCAATGCAATGCAAATCCCGTGGGTATGTAAACATGTTATATGGTGTCACTGGCCGGCAAGCATTGTGACTAGTGGAGATATGGCGCAGTCGGGCTGTCCATCAATAGGGAGAGGATATTCTTCATTCTTCATATCGGGGGTCTATCGTATATATGCCAGGATGCAATCAGATCCCAATAGGTCACACCATAGACGCATCCATGGACAAGTCATATTGGATATTGTGAGCACAGGAGCTGATTGCATAGCCTAGGGATTCACAAAAAAAAACCAAAGGAAATGGAATCATTTAAACCTTGGGGCTTAACTGTTTGAAGCCTGAATATCCATTCGGCTTCCTTTCTCAACAGCAGATTATCCACATCACCACCCCTTGGTGAAGATCTGACATGTTCAATGCCTTGGGAACTAAAGCAGGAATCACCAGTGCCAGGGTGGTATGAGGCCAGGGGTGTAGCTAACGGCTCATGGGCCCTGGTGCAAGAGTTCATCTTGGGCCTCCTTCCCTCAGTGCTTTGTGTGTCTTCTTATGCGGCACAAGGGTTCTTTGGGCCCCCTCAGGCTCCTGGGCCCGGTAGCGACTGCTACCTCTGCACCCCCTATAGCTACGCCCATGTATGAGGCGACATGTTGCGCCAGAGGGGTTAGGTCTTCATTGCGGATATCACAGAGATGTTCCCCCACTCTCCTCCTAAATTCCCTCTTGGTTTTGCCAACATATTGCTTCAGGCAGGCACATGTCGCCACATATACCACCCCGACAGTCCTGCAATTAATGAAGGATCTTATAATGTAACTGCATCCTGTGACAGAGCTTGTTACTTCCTTGCTCTTTTTGATCACCTTACAGGCCACGCAGCCACTACATCTATAGGTCCCCGGTGGTCTATTGGGAAGCCAGGTACTACTGATTGGGGTGGAGAATGTGCTGTGTACCAGCCTGTCACCAAGGTTCCCACCTCTGCGGTAGGTAATGAGCGGTCTGTCACCAACCAGGTGGCCCACCACTGGATCCGTTTTGAGAATACCCCATCCCTCCTGCAGTACCTCGCGTACCTCTTTATGGGCGGCATCAAAAGTGCCTATGGTTCTAAAAGGTTCATCCTGGGGTATCCTTGTTTTTGGAACTAGAAGATCCTCTCTATTACGTGAGGCTGCATGTTAGTATGCCTCCCTGAGAGGTGCTTCTGGGTACCCTCTTTGTCTGAACCTCCTATAGAGGTCATTGGATGCCTGCCTGAAGTCAGCCCACTCAGAGCAATTACGCCTTGCCCTGAAGTATTGGCCTTTGGGTATACCACGCTTTAGTGGGACTGGATGACTACTGTCCCAACTAAGCAAGGAATTAGTGGCGGTCGGTTTGCGGAACATGTTGGAAGCTATTTTTCCATCCGAATCCACTATAATGGACAGGTCCAGAAAGGTCAAGTTAGTGTCATTGATCTCGAGAGTGAAAAATAGGCCCCAATCGTTAATATTAAGGGCACCCACGAATTCATCAAATTCAGATCTGGATCCCTTCCATAGGATGAGAATGTCATCGATGAACCTCATCCGTAATAAAATAGACGAGGCCCATCGTTCCATACCCTCACCGAAGACCATCTCCTTCTCCCACCAGCCCAGGTACAAATTGGCGAATGTAGGGGTACATGGGCTCCCCATGGCCACACCCCTGAGCTGTTGGAAGAAACGTCTGTCAAACGAAAATACATTATGGCTGAGGATGAATGTCAGCAGTAGGATCACAAACTCATTGTGCAGTTGGTATTGCAGTCCCCTTTCTGCCAGGAACGCTGTGGCTGCCTCGCAGCCCTTTTGTTGTGGGATGGAACTATATAGGGCTTCCACATCCAGGCTAGCCAGTAGCGTCCCAGTATAAGACGACTGGGCATATAAGACGATCCCCTACTTTTTCTGTTAAAATATGGGGTTTGGGCTATACTCGCCGTATAAGACTACCCCTCTTCTAACGCACACGATCCGAGCATGAGAAAACCACTGAGAGCAGGGAAAGGGGGCTGCTTCAGGAGCAACTGGCCGGGATGCAGCACACAGTGGCTCATCTAGAGGGCGCTTGACCCTGAAGCTGGAGAAGGACAGCTTCTTCAGTCCGGCTTGGAAGTAAAGAGGACCTTTCACTGTTCCAACAATTGTTAGATAATGATACATACCGTATGTGTAGAGCGGCGCCCAGCGATAATAGTAAGTGCAAAGAGATACCTGGATGCCGCTCTACACATACATATCATTATCTAACAATCGTTGGACCAGTGAAAAGTCCTCTTAAGTTTCAGCATGTAGTATACCAGAGTATAGGACGACCCCCGACTTTTGAAAAGATTTTCATGTGTTAAAAAGTAGTCTTATACGCCAGAGAGCCTGTACAGTGGTGTAGAACACTGTGCCTTGCAGAAACACACAGAGGGAGTCTGCTGTGGTAGTAAAAACAATACTGTGAGTCAGTATGACACGCAGATGGCAGGCATCGCTCTTAGAATCACTGCACACTTCACTTATATGGGCAGTTATGGGGCCAAAACAGACCAAATAACTGAAGTGTGAACAGAGCCTTACAGGTCAGTGTTAGCGCCAGGTATAAAGGACCGTGCTCCAGAGGCCCAAGATCCTACTATAGCGTAAAAGAGCGCACTCCTTTTACACCGTCATCAGTTGATTCCACATATATTTCTACAGAACCTGTTCTATTAAAAGCTTATACAAGTAGAGCCTCCCTAACAGAACAATAACCCCCAAAAATCGGATCCTGTCTGTTGAGCATTCACCTTCACTCAGCAAGCATTTAGTCAGTAATCCATCAGTATTGCTAAAGCCAAAAAAAAAACAGTAGTGGATCCAAAACAGAGATGACACGTGAATGGAATATTTGCATGTGTTCTGTGTTTTATACCTACTCCTGCTTTTGGCTACCAAATCATAAGCCAATATGATGCAAAATAGGGACCATATCATACAGGCCTTACAGCTGCTACATAGACAGGATGCGTTGTGTGTCTCATTTTTCCTTTCTTCTGACAGATCAGAAGAAGGGTCAAATAAATGATGATGTTACCCAGGCCAAAAGGCAAAATAGTGGCCCAGTCATGGAGTGGAGAGGGTGGCAGCAGCATGACAAGACCACAGAGTGGCCCAGTGACATGGTGGTGAGGTGGCAGCAGCATGACGAGACCACAGAGTTGCCCAGTGACATAATGGTGAGCTGGCAGCAGCATCAGGAGACCACAAAGTGGCCAAGTGACAGGGTGGTGAGGTGGCAGCAGCATGACGAGACCACAGAGTGGCCCAGTGACATAGAGGTGAGGTGGCAGCAGCATTGCGAGACCACAGAGGGGCCTAGTGACATAGTGGTGAGGTGGCATCAGCATGAGGAGACCACAGAGGTCATGTGGCAGCAGCATGAGGAGACCACAGAGTGGTGAGGTGGCATCAGCAGGAGGAGACCACAGAGTGGTGATGTGGCAGCAGCATGACAAGACCACACAGGTGGCAACATCAGAATAGAAGCTGAAGCAGGTAGCCAGAAAAAAACGGTCTCTTTTTAGAAAGTTTAGATGTGGCACCATGGATGATCTAGTCTGATGCATCAGGCACTGGTGTTTGAAAATCCTGGCTGATCCATGCCTGATTCATCTTCACAAAGGTCAGTTTCTCCACATTTTGACAGACGAGTTCTCCTTGGGTTAACAAGACGCCCGCCGCACTAAACTCCCGCTCGGATGCCACACTGCTAGCCAGGCAGGAAAGCTTGTCCAGGGAAAACTCAGCCACAAATCGAGTTTGGCTGCCCAGTAGTCCAGGGGATCTTAGATGTGGGGTGGCAGTGTGCACTCCAAGTATGCCACAACCTGGTGGTTCAGGTTCTGCTGTATGTCTAGCTGCTGCTGCTGATGAGTAGTTTCTTTAGTAGGCGGGTGAAGAAAACTGCTCATCAGCGACTCTAGACTTAAGTTGCTGTTTATATAGCTGGTACTGCTCCTTCAGCCCCCCACCCCCACCCCAGCAGCCATGGCAATAGAACGTGAAAGCAGAGGGCCCCCCCGGTCAGACCTGCGTGAGGCTGGGCGATAGCGCACATAGGCAGTGGCTAACTGATATATAGGATGTCTCGATAGTAGTTAAGTTTGTCCTTCCTCTGGTGTAAAAAAGGCCCCCATTTTGGACTGGTAGTAAGGGTTTAACATGGTGCAGCGCCAGTAGTCATTCCTCTGCTGAATGGTGACAATTCGGCTGTCACTACGCAAGCAACTGAGCATGCATCAAGCCATTTGTGCAAGGGACTCCCTGCCTCCATCTCCACTGCATACTGCCAACGGTGTGTTTGGGTCATCTGCCTCGTCTTCCTCATCACCCTATAGCTCCTTCGGCTCCTCCTCTCCTGTCACCTGTGTAGAAAAAACTACCATTTCTCTACGCATTGCTTGTGCTTGAATGCCCTCCTCATCCTCCTCCTCTAGTTGAGCCCCCACAGGGCTCATGTGGCCGTGAGATGTAGTTGCCATGTCTCCTGTCCCCTGGCCAGTCAGATTTAGCAGCATCTGTTCAGGACAGGAATCAGTGGAATGACGTTGTTCATCCCGTAGTCCTGGCGACTGACAAATAAAGTGGCCTCCTCAAAGGGCTCGAGCAAACAATGGGTGTCACGCATGAGCTGCCACTGGCTAACATCGAAGTTATACAGGGGAGTTCCTCTGTCCGCCTGTATCATCAAGAAATCGTTTATAGTTTTTCTCTGTTCATATAATCGGTCCAACATATGGAGGGTGGAATTATAATCGGTGGAAACGTTGCATATCAGCCTATGTTGGGGGATGCCGTTCTGCTGCTGCAGCTCAAGGAGGGTGTGCTTTGCGGTGTACGAGTGGCTGAAGTGCATGCAAAGTCTCCTGGCCATTTTCAAAATGTCTTGCAGATGGGGTGATAACTTCAGGAACTGCTTTACAACCAGATTGAGCACATGTGCCACGCAGGGCACATGGCTCAGCCCTCCTTGATGCAGCGCTGACACCATGTTCTTCCTGTTGTCGGTCACCATAGTTCCGATTTTGAGTTGGTCACCATGGTTCCAATTTTGAGTTGTCGCGGACAAAGCCAGGATTCGAATACTTGATGAAGGACGCAGAGCAGTTCCTCCCATGGCAAACTAGGTGCAGAACAGCCTGACACCGCCATTCCCTGCACATGTGGTATGCTGGAGAAGCACTGTGAATTGTGCCTGCAGTGGAGGCTGAGGACACGGAGGCTGAAGAGGCAGAGGCGGACATTGTCACAGGACCAACGGCGTGAGAGCATGGAGGTGGAAGCGGCGTTACCTGGCCAAGTTGCTGGTGTGGCTTGGCAGGAACCACATTTTCCCAGTGGGCTGTAAAGGACATATATTGTCCTTGACCGTAGTTACAGTTCCATACGTTGGCGCTCCCGTGCACTTTGGCAGACACCGACAGGCTCAAGGACTGGCCCACTTTTTGTTCTACATGTGTGTGCAGGGCTGGTACTGCTTTTATCGCATAGAAATGACGACTTGGGACTCTCCAGAACTGATGACACCAGCCATCAGTTCTCTGAAAGTTGCAGAGTCCACCACTTGGAAAGGGAGGGACTGGAGCACCAGCAACTTGACCAGGAGTACGTTCAGCTTCTGCGCTGTTGGATGAGTGCACACATACTGTTGTCTCTTGGCAATCGCTTCGTGATCGATTGCTGGCAGAATGACTGATGAGGAGTAGGAGGATGAGGAGCAGGAGCATCAGGACCGGTAGATGATGGGAAGGACAGACAGCTCCCTTCGGCTCAGGTGGTGGAGCCTTGACTGCATGAAATTGGGTGCGTGCCACTAGGTGATGCAGTGGACCACCACTTTGGAGCCATGGTTCTCCCAGGCCACTTATGGTGACGCTGCATGTGTTGACGCAGGGCCATGGTGCCAACATTGGCACCCTGGCCACGCTTCACCTTCTGCCCATAAATTCGGTAAATGGCCACGTTCAACTCCTCCGGCAGCCTAACAAAAAATTGCCACACTGCCGAGTATGGCATTTTCCCCCCAACACTCTGCACTGACTGCCTGCTTCTGCTGCCTCAGTGAACCCCTCCACCGCTACTTTCCGGGCAGGTAGGCTCCTGCGAAGCAGGTGGTCTACCCTGGGCACATTTGGCTCCCAACCTCCCACTGCTGCCACCCTGCTGACTTACGGCCACGCTACCACCCTGCTGGCTCAGCTGCTGCCTCACACGCAAGCTGCCACCCTCTTGTCCTGATGATGATGATGATGAACTTCCTTCTTCAAGCGGCTACCAAGTGCGATTGGCTACATCATCATCATCCGCTACTGTCTGCACGTCACTGATGTCCCCCTCAACAGTCTCAGGGCCAGGAGCCTGACAGCTTGCAACACCTGCTCCCACGTGACTCTCATCATCGCTATTGCCCGCCTACCGGAGGAAGCAGTGGATGTCTCCTCCAGATCTTGGCTGGGCAGTAGCTTCTGACCTTCCTCTAGTAGCTCATCCTCACTGAAAAGTGGAGTCAAGCCTACAGCATATACTTCTTGCGCTGAGGGAACCGAAAATCGAAAATGACAGAGGTAGGTTGAGGACAGTTGGGGGCACAAGGCCTGCTCCCAGCCATGCCACATAAGCGTCGAGTCAGAGGAACCCACGACTCTTGGCTGGGGGAGTCTGATGTGACTTGGGATGAAGTCAAAGACCGAGTCAACCATTCAAGCACCGCTGGGTTGCTGGTCAAGACACGACCGCTAGATGCTACTTCTGCCTGCGACAGAATTTTTTTTTACACTGCCCCTTCCCTGTCACCTGTCTGTCATACTGTATAATAAAATAATTTAATTAAAATAATACACCCCAGGCTGCAGCATAGCTCCTGATCCCATATCCTTCCTAGTTAATATTACACCAGCACATATAAGGAAACATTCACTTAAACTGTTAATACAAGTACTGACTGCAGCTTGCTGCCTTATTGCCCGTCTCTGGAAAGTCTTTCTTTCCTCTGTTGTTACATTCTTTAAGACAGTGATGTTCTGTTAGGATTCAGCGTAGATCATATTCACCCTAATAATAGACTTATGTAGCTACTTCCTCAGGAATGTTCTTTTAACGGTGGGACACCGTCGATAATTTTTTCTTCTTTTTTCTTTTTTTCTTTCTTTTCTTTTCATCTAAATGAGTGCGACAAGACGCTGGATTTTCACATAGCCTTTATTGGTTTTTGTCTGATTTACATTGCACATATCACCTGATGTTATATCATGTGTTCTTTTGCTAAGTACTTTGTGCATTCTGCCTTGTCCACTTCACTTTGTACAATTGTGCATACAGTTGAAACAGATTTGTACTGTTGTATTTCAATAAAAATACAATTATATTAAAAAAAATAATACACCCCAAAAAAGGCTGTAGGACAATGTAACTTCACTGCAGAACAGCAATTAAGACGTATCCTTTTTCCTATTAATACACCCCAAAAAAAGAAATATAATAGCACAATTCACCGCCGAACCACTAATAGGACGTATGTATCTTTCCTATTAAATGGCTGTAGTACAATGTTCACCGCTAAATGGCAATTAGGACATTTTATCTTTATTTTTTTTCTATTAATACACCCCCACCCCGCCCCCCCAAAAAAAAATAGTAAAACAATATAAAATCAACGCAGAACGGCTAATAGGACGTATGTATATTTTCTATTAATAATTGCTGTAAATGGCTGTACTTCCACCTCAATAACAAGCAATGTTTGCTGGAATTACTGATGTATCGTATAGTGCAAACAACGTGAAAGTAGCAGTATAACTGCAATTTGGATTCCCAATTAGTGCAGCAAGGTGTACTAGAATAGTTCCTATTACCCAGGCTGTACACTCTACTATTGCACCCATTTCTCCTTTTTTAGTGAAGATGATGCTTCCCTATCTTTTCCCTACAGCTTGATCTTTCCCTGACCTTCTAAATCGATTTTTCAGCACAATAAAGTCTTTCCTAGCACTGTCCCTAGCACCTGCTGATGTCTCTACTAGCTCTAACTACACTGGAAAATAGCTGAATGCAAGATGGCTGAGGATATTTATAGGGCTGTGACATCACAGGGGCTGGATGGCTGCTGATTGGCTGCATGCATGGTATTGTGGGTGATCCCTCGTTCCCAGAGTGCTTTGCTCCATGTCCTAACACGTGCAGCAGCCATTTCAGGAAAAAATGAGATTCGTTACCACGAAGCGTGAGGAAATTCGGCGTCTGTGCGAATCTAATTTTTCCTGAAATTCGGATCGAATTCCACATCGTCAACTTCAATTCACTCATCTCTAAGGCAACACACAGGACACTGTTCAGACACAAGACAGGGTATCAGGAACATGAACGAAAGACATCATCAGGAACCCATGCGGAACTGGATACAAGGAGCATGGCACTCACTGACAGACAGGATAAATTCAGAGAAATACAGACATAGCCAGGACCCCATGCAGATACTGATAGAGGGAGCATGCTGTACACATGTAGACGAGTACACGCAGACAACATAGAAACATGCATGGATCCCATGTGGGACTAGTTGCATGGCGGTCACAGAAGAACATGCAAAACATGAAGACATAGTAATATACCTGTATCCCATGCGGAACTGGGTGCATAGCAATCTCAAAATACTAAGACCGGACGCCTCTCGGCATGTTTGCCTCGCTGCGGCTACATCTCCCTTCCGTCCCTTCTATAGTGAATAGCATTAGTATCGATCAGGCAGGCTATTCCCCTCCCGGAACAGCCTGCTGAACAAGCCTAGCGCTAATGTGAAAGAAGCCTAAGACATGAAGATATTGATGAAATATCAGGCTGACCATACAAGTCAGGCTAGAATCACAAACACAATGGTCAGTAGAATGCATCCTGCACACAGGATTCCTGGAGACAGACTGATCTCAGGCACAAAGCTCACAGGTCTTAATAGCAGGGAGATTACACTGACCACCTGATATTCAGACACACTGATCAGGGAAACATTAACCCTACGTGAACACAGGGAGCATCCAAGTCACAGGACACAAATTACACACTAAAAGATCGCAGCCAGCACGCAACACCCAAGCAACAAGCATACATGGCCCGTAGCCAGTACGCAAGATCGCAGGTAGCCAAACTACACTGCCACAAGTGTCACAGTGAATTGCACTGTAACACCATTATTTTGTTTGAGCTTGGGCCCACGGGAGGATCATCTGGTACTCTGGTAGACCAATTCAACCCTGGCTGCATTACAAATTTGATCCAATTTTTTTCAGCCCAAGATTTTGAAAGTTAGTGTTGAGCGAATCAAAGTGTCCGAAGTGGACTTTAATCCGAATTTCAGGAAAACTTTCAGCCAAATTTCCTCGCGCTTTGCCACTTGATCGAGGAGAGGCAATCCACTCCCGTCTTGATTGGGAAAAAAACGCCAAAGGTCCTGCAGCGAGAGGGAAGATGTCACCACGTGATCACCCTTGCCACTCCACTGATGACGTCACCGCACGTGGCCACCCTGATCATGTGGTAACGGCTAATAGCAGGTTCTTTGGTGGGTTTTCTTCAATCAAAATGGGAGCGGATGGCCTTTCCACAATCAAGTGTCGGAGGTGAATACCGTATAATATATATATATTTTTTAACCCCGGATTAACCCCTGAGCATCTCAATGTGAGTCTCAGATACCGCAATCAGTGTTAAATGCGGCATTTGAGGGGTTAAATGATGGGGGGATGAGTGATCCCCGTTCCCCATCATTGCGCCTGCTCCATACAATGGAAGGCAATTTGTGACAAAGTAATCCGTAACCAATTGAATTTCTTGCCGAAGTTCGGCAAGGCAGTCAAATCAAATTTTTCAAAACTTCGCTCATCTCTATTGAGAGTACTTGGTTGAATTGGTCCGCACCAATTCAAGTAGCACAGAGTCTTAGAATTTAATGACATCCTTCAGGGATACTCTGGGATTTCAATATTGATGACTCACTCTCAGGATAGGTCATAAATATGAGATTGACCGCTGTCCACGCTCGACAGTGAGCTGTATTAGCTCCTCACAGCTTACCAAACACAGCGACGTACATGGTATGGTGGCTGTGCTTGGTATTGCAGCTCAGTCCCATTCACTTGATTGGGGCTAAGCTGTGTCTAGGCCATGTGACTGATAAACATGACATCACATGGCCTAGGAAGTGGCCTAAACACTCACAAAGCACCGCAGCCTCTACATACATCTGATCTGTGAAGGTCCTAGGAGTTGGATTCCCGATGATTTGATATTATGATAGGCAGGTCATCAATATGTAAATCCCAGAGAACAGCTTTAATTTATCTTGCAATGGATAGTTTAAGCAATCATTATCACATTGGCGGGGGTCCAAGTCCCGATAAACCTGTTTCAGGGAGCCGCAACGCTCACCGGAGCTCTGGTGAGCATGGCGACTTCTGGCAGTTTACGAAGCACAGTGCCGTACATTGTATAGTGGCTGTGTTTGGTGGGAGCTGGGCTGCAACTAGGCCATGTGACGTCACTGTACATCGGTCACGTGGCCTAGCACTGCAGCAGCACTCAGAGAGAGTCCCCCACCCCCACTGATCTGATATTGATGACTTATCCTGAGGATAGGTCATCAATATTAATTCCCAGATAACCCCTTTAAGTATTTCTCAGTGCTAATTAATGCTTAGAGCATCAGATCATTATGTACCCAAGCCAGCAGCAGTAAGGAGTATGGAAATCCACCCCTGCCCACAAGACACACAAGGACCCCGGAGCAGGAAAAAGATGTTGCACAGGAAAGAGGGGAAAGACCAATAGCCTTGAACGAGCAGTTGAAAGACCTCGCAGCTGAACACACAGACCTAGTGCAGCGGCCTATTGCCAGCGCCTGGGGATCCCTTGCCCCTTAAGAGTTATTTACGATTATATGTCCCTCTATTAGAGCAAGTAGTCGTGACGCCAGTTGCAGTTACGCAACAATGACTTGGAGTCCCCTTTGTAGATGGTAGTGTTGGTACCCAGGGGTAGGATTGCCAGCGTGGTGTAGAGTGGCCTACAATGTCTCTGTAGATGTTGTCTGCACGTGTCACGGTGCTCCTACCTGGATATCCTTTGATCCCAGACGAGGTGTAGTCCGAAACAGGTGCACAAGGGGGTTGTTGAACTTGGGTGATGAATAAGTAGAATAAATGGAGTCCAGACTTTGTAGCAATGTTGAAAACAGCTTTACTTGGCATAAACGATAATCCAAACAGTTTCCAAAATGTATCTTGGTCATCAGCAGGTATTGGCTTAACTCTGGCAGGCAAACACTTCTGCAACATCCTCAGATCTAATATGCGGTAGCTCTTTCAGCCCTGCTATGCTGGCTGGGTAAACAGGAACTTTTCCTCTTCCGCTGGAATTTAGCTGTCTGTAGTCTGGCTCTTACTTTATCTTTAATCCTAGGAACTTCTTCCTGGTATCAAGTTCTCTTAGCTTGGCTGTAAGTTAATGCAAGCCCAGGAGGGGACGAGCAACCATGTAGGCTTCAGAGGCAGGGCCTCTGGGCCCAGCAGAGCAGACAGTGCTCTGCTGGCCGACACACAATCTTCCATTAGGAAGGGGCAGACTAGACACAACCTCTGCCCAGGATGGGGAAGGTTAGACTGACCTTCACTAGTTAAACTTCTCCCTCTCTAGAGAGGGGAATAGAATGGAAGAAGAGTTTCATTCTTTCTGACACAGCTCTGCCAGAAGTGCTGCCATCTGCTTGTAAACCAGGCACATTACACTTAAACAGTAATTTGCAAGGAAATAGATATGTACATTGCAGGAAATGGTAATGAATACATATGATGGCACAGGATCATACAATAAACATAGTGGGGGCCCAAAAGAGGTGGTAATGCCACTCTGGGTCATTACACTAGCAGCGGTAGAGACAGGCTCCAGCCTCAGAACTCTACCCAGAACAGATGGGTCAGCACCACAAAGCAGCCGGCAACCATGCACACAACAGGGGCATGCAAAATATAAATGCTTGCCACCAAGGTATACGGCATCATCAGTCCTACACTGTACAGAGGAAAGTAAAAGGTGCATTGTGGGAATATATAGAGTGAGCGGGGGCGTTTTAATTGAATTATTTGATTAAAAAGTCCATCTGCCCTGGGGCAGAATTACCCCATTATTGTGCTGCAGGTAGGCCAGAAGAGAAAACGATTCTTACTGTAAAATCCCCTGATACTTCAGGAGAGCACTTACTCACATTTCTCATAGTTGTTGTTGTCACTTCCCAGGAATACTGCAAACCAGCCTCTCCATAGCTGTAATTATGGAAACAAAGTGCGGACTTTAGTGACTGTTACCATGGTTACAGTGAAGGAGCTGCAGTGATTTCGCTCACTGATATCTTACTCTTGACATCCACTATATTAAAGAACAATAATGTTGTCACAGACTTTTTATTAATTAGTGAAGCACAGTCACCTGCAATGTAATGCCGCCATTAAAGGAACACTGAACCTCGCAATCAGCGATACAAGTGCACAGAAGAATATGTTGCTCATCTTGTGCCTTGATTGACAGGTCTCTTACTATTTGCTGAGAGAATCTTAAGGGGAACCCCCCAGAGGACACTTCTCCTCGGGCTCGTCTCCCTTTTAAGTTGTATTTTCTTTGAACACAGCTTTTCAGAGTAAAATGCAGTTCTTTGTAATGAGGGAGCCTGCCGGAATTTCATGTTGCCCGTGGTTAAAGAAGCATAAGGTTTCCTATAACAGATCATTCCAGTCAAACCTTAAAATTCAAATCTTTGAAACTGGGTAGTATTTATGTGTCGTGGAAAGTTATTCCTATGTAAATTGCATCCACAAGTTCATGCTTTCAGAATTACAGCCAAAATATCAGTTCCCCCATAAACAATGTACTCCAAAATGAAGAGGGTGCACTTAGACTAGACTAGAACAAAAATTTTAGTTCTAGTCCATATATGGGTTCAGAGATTGATGAGTAGTGAGACAGGAACTCCCTATGGAGTACAATTACATAGAGGAGTGTTCATAATTGGTTGTACTATTGCACTTAGACTAGACAAGTGTAAAGAAGAGCCAGAATTATCACAGTGACTCAGGCGACAGTCTAGTCTAACTTTATACCATCTATTATTCCACATATACCCACACACAAAAAAAAGCTGAGTCTAGAATAGCGCAAACTAAATGAAAATCTTTAATATATATATATATATATTTACAATAAAAATGGAGACCAAAAGTGCGGTATAGGCCTGAGGGAAAACATTATAAAAGTATCTGTTACAGAGGGGAATACCAAAGTTAATATATCCTTTGACCAAAACATAAATGGTCAATGGGAAAGTATAATATACAGGTCCTTCTCAAAAAATTTGCATATTGTGATAAAGTTCATTATTTTCTGTAATGTACTGATAAACATTAGACTTTCATATATTTTAGATTCATTACACACAACTGAAGTAGTTCAAGCCTTTTATTGTTTTAATATTGATGATTTTGGCATACAGCTCATGAAAACCCCAAATTCCTATCTCAAAAAATTAGCATATTTCATCCGACCAATAAAAGAAAAGTGTTTTTAATACAAAAAAAGTCAACCTTCAAATAATTGTGTTCAGTTATGCACTCAATACTTGGTCGGGAATCCTTTTGCAGAAATGACTGCTTCAATGCGGCGTGGCATGGAGGCAATCAGCCTGTGGCACTGCTGAGGTGTTATGGAGGCCCAGGATGCTTCGATAGCGGCCTTAAGCTTATCCAGAGTGTTGGGTCTTGTGTCTCTCAACTTTCTCTTCCCAATATCCCACAGATTCTCTATGGGGTTCAGGTCAGGAGAGTTGGCAGGCCAATTGAGCACAGTAATACCATGGTCAGTAAACCATTTACCAGTGGTTTTGGCACTGTGAGCAGGTGCCAGGTCGTGCTGAAAAATGAAATCTTCATCTCCATAAAGCTTTTCAGCAGATGGAAGCATGAAGTGTTCCAAAATCTCCTGATAGCTAGCTGCATTGACCCTGCCCTTGATAAAACACAGTGGACCAACACCAGCAGCTGACATGGCACCCCAGACCATCACTGACTGTGGGTACTTGACACTGGACTTCAGGCATTTTGCCATTTCCCTCTCCCCAGTCTTCCTCCAGACTCTGGCACCTTGATTTCCAAATGACATGCAAAATTTGCTTTCATCCGAAAAAAGTACTTTGGACCACTGAGCAACAGTCCAGTGCTGCTTCTCTGTAGCCCAGGTCAGGCGCTTCTGCCGCTGTTTCTGGTTCAAAAGTAGCTTGACCTGGGGAATGCGGCACCTGTAGCCAATTTCCTGCACGCGCCTGTACACGGTGGCTCTGGATGTTTCTACTCCAGACTCAGTCCACTGCTTCCGCAGGTCCCCCAAGGTCTGGAATCGATCCTTCTCCACAATCTTCCTCAGGGTCCGGTCACCTCTTCTCGTTGTGCAGCGTTTTCTGCCACACTTTTTCCTTCCCACAGACTTCCCACTGAGGTGCCTTGATACAGCACTCTGGGAACAGCCTATTCGTTCAGAAATTTCTTTCTGTGTCTTACCCTCTTGCTTGAGGGTGTCAATGATGGCCTTCTGGACAGCAGTCAGGTCGGCAGTCTTACCCATGATTGCGGTTTTGAGTAATGAACCAGGCTGGGAGTTTTTAAAAGCCTCAGGAATCTTTTGCAGGTGTTTAGAGTTAATTAGTTGATTCAGATGATTAGGTTAATAGCTCGTTTAGAGAACCTCTTCATGATATGCTAATTTTTTGAGATAGGAATTTGGGGTTTTCATGAGCTGTATGCTAAAATCATCAATATTAAAACAATAAAAGGCTTGAACTACTTCAGTGTGTAATGAATCTAAAATATATGAAAGTCTAATGTTTATCAATACATTACAGAAAATAATGAACTTTATCACAATATGCTAATTTTTTGAGAAGGACCTGTATAAGTAACACAGAAAAAATATCCAAGAAACAAATATACTGGGCCCCCAATCACAAGAGAGACAGACACAGTATAACACCAATCTAATTACATGCCCATAGGCAGGGAAATCAACTCAGGAGAACCACACACCCCAACACGTGTTTCGGCAACACCTTCATCTAGGGGTGCACTATTTAAATGTAAGGTTCACCAATCATTTGGCTGTTAGCATAATTAAAAAATATGGATTAAAGGTGTGCAACAAATGTAAAAGAAGCACGTCACGATGTGAATTCACATCCGCGGGCCGTCCACACTGAGCCAGAATTGTGCAGCGGTCGCGTGACCGCCCGCGTCACAGCAAGCAAAGAATTACACGGCTTTGTGCAGAACTAGGGCGAAGCACACAAACCAATTCAACATGAAAATAGGACATGGGATGGAATATCTATAAAAACATAAGATATTAGTGCAAAGTGCAATAAGAACATGAAGCAATTAAAGTGCAAATTGCAATACAATCAGAATATTATTAACAGTAAAATGAAAGTGATAAAATGTGTAGTGCAAAAAACTGTGTAATACATAATTATTAGTTCACGACACAACCACACAAAACACAAAAATTATGTGGAAGGAATAAAAGAAAAATGTACATAAATGTAAATATGTTCACTATATATTAATAATAAATCTAAATACATGATTATCAAAAAGTACATATGCAAAACCAAATATATATGAAAGAAGCAAATGTGTTAACTAAATAAATTATATAAATACATAAAAATGTGTAAATTCATATAGTGCCAATTCATATAGTGAGAGAAAAAAAAATATATATATATATATAAAAAATTTATTACAAATAAATCAAAAATATTCCATTTAAAGAAACGTCACAAGGAACATTCCATTGTAAAGATCGTCTCGTGAAATATTCCTCTTCAAAGGTCGTCTCATGGAAAGATTCCATTTCAGGGGTCATCTCATTCAAATGCATGAAGGCGACATCAGATAATAAATGTTGAATGGACAGCCACACAGGATAGTAAATGACGGTAAGCTACAGAAATATAGAATAAGATAAGTAAGCACAAATACCATTAAAAACACATAAACAGAAAAAGAGCAAAAAACACAAAGAATAAAGTAGAAAGTGATAAAACAATAATAAAAAAGAACAAAAAACCTCAGAGGAAAGGAGCAAAACTCAGAACATCATTTAAAGGGAACCTGTCATCAACTTTATGCTTCCCATACTAACGGCAGAATAAAGTAGAGACAAGTGAGTTGATTTCAGCGGTCTGTCATTTAAAAGTTAAAAGTAAGTGGTTGCCGAGAACCAACATAACAATCATTGCAGGCTAGGCCTGGAAAAGAGTCCCGGCCACCTGAGAAGAGTTATGGTTATTCATGAATTCCTGCTCTCCCGCTCACCTGCTGATGACTGAGTCTTCTACCGAGTTTTCTCCCTTTCTATCTAGTAGAGAACTGACAATCATCAGCAGATGGGTGGGGAGAGCAGGAGATTATGAATAACCATGACTCTTCTCATGTAGATTTGACTCTTTTCCAGGCTAGGCCTGGGCTGCAGTGGTTATGATGCTGGTTCATGGCAACCACTTACATCATGAGTGACACACCGCTGAAATCTGCATTTCTGTCACTAATTTATGCTGCTCTCAGTCAATAGGTTGCATTGTATCCAGGGTCCAAATCCATCTCGTTTCCCGTTGGGCCAGTAATTTCATAATGTTACCTTCATGGCACACTTTAACATGTTTGGGGATTGGTTTAAGATTAACAAGGTCCTCAATTTTCTTTGCCTTGATAATATCTTGAACATGTTCTCTAACACGTACCTTCAGTTCCCTGGTCGTTAGACCAATATAAATTTTAGGGCATGGACAAGTCGCGTAGTACACCACAGCCTTCGTGGTACAAGAAATGGTATGAGTAATCTGGTATGTTCTGATTTGGGTAGAATCAGTAAACTCAGTAGCTCTTATTATGTTTGGACATTCAACACATTTACCACATAGGGTGCTTCCCCATTTTTGTCCCTTCGACCCAAAGGAGGCACCCATCTCTTGGTTGGAATAATATGATTTGACCAGGTAATCCCTCCGACTTTTTGACCTCCTGGCCACTAAAGGGGACAGGGGACCCTCACCATCAGGGGGTTTCCCTGGGCAAAGGGATAGATAGGGAAGCCGGGGTATAATAGGGATAATTTATATCTTTCTATCCCAAAGGCTCCTAAGTGTGTCTACTAACTGTAAGTAGAGAGGGCATAACCATTTTTTATTGGTGTTGCCTCATCCATCATTTATTGATATTTGTCCATATTTATCAGACTTGACCTTATATCAGAGTGAAGATTTTTGAAGTTTATCCTTCAGGTTATTTACGTTACTTTTAGAATTATCTATTAAAAGCTATTTTTTTATGTTGGAAGGTGTCAATGTATTGTTTAGTCTGTAGACTTCCTCAGAAATATATTTGCCAATTAGCGGTTGTGTTTAAACTCCTGGCCTTTAAAGCCGGAAAAAGAGTTAAGAATTTTTCGAAAGTAGGATCTGCTCTCAAGATCGTCCAGAATCTCTCTATCAAATTACGCATATTGTCCCATTGCGAATGATAATTTGTAATGTATCTCACCATATCTCCCGAATTCCTTTTTTGTCTGGGGTAAATCAAGCTCTCTCGTGTTGTATTCTTAGCCCTATTGTAGGCCTTCTTTATAGATCTCTTGCTGTAACCCCTTTCAAGTAATCGTTTCCTCAAGATATCTGCCTGATATTCAAAATTATTATTATTCGAACAGATCCGCCTAACTCTGATGAATTGACCAATCGGAATTCCTCTAATCATCTGTTTAGGATGAGAAGATGACGCAAGCAGTAATGCATTTACCGAGGTCTCTTTCCGATATACATCCATCTGTAAAAAAACTAAATCACCACATTTGATTGTGACATCCAAAAAATCAATCTTCTTTGTGTCATATTTGTAGGTCAAATGAATGTTATATTCATTATCATTAAGATTTGTAATGAATTGTCGAAGTGTCTCAACTGTACCCTGCCAGATCAAAAAGATATCGTCGATGTACCGGGCCCAAAAAACGACCTGGTCCATCGACACATCCCGATCTAAAAAAAAGAGCTCCCTCTCCCACAGCCCCAGGAACAAATTAGCATACGAGGGCGCAAAAGCCGCCACCCATAGCTGTGCCCTTGAGCTGTAGGTAGAAGGAGCCATTTAAGGTAAAAACTTATGCATCAAAACAAAATTCAACAGGTCAACGAGACACTTCAGCATCTGACCATCATTATAGCCCATTATGCTCTAATCCCATCTTCATGCCCGATGCTGGTATAAAGCGACTCGACGTCACATGTCACGAAAATCATTCCCGGATCTAAATGAATGCTATCAATCTTTTGGAGTAAGTCAGCAGTATCGCGAATATAGGATGGTAAGTATTCAACTAACGGCTTGAGTTTGCAATCCAAAAACTTACAAATATTCTCAAAAGGTCCCCCACATCCCGATATTATGGACTTACCTGGGGGGGTTTTCACACTCTTGTGTATTTTAGGTAACAAATACAGGGTCGGTATTGTCGGATTGTTCACAGTTAACACCTCCATCAGTTGTCGAGAAATTATTCCATCATCCACAGTCACATAGCAATTTGCTGTAAGAAAGAAGAGGATTATAGGTAAGCTTTTTATAACAGGCCGTATTCTCAATTGGCGATATGCCTCTGCCTCATACATTTTTCATGGCCATACCACTATCTTGCTGCCCTTATCTGCTGGCTTGAAAACTACGTCCCTAAGGGACTACAGTTTCCTCATTGTTCAGATGTTTAATCGTCATGTACTTTATTTTTATTTTTTGTCATCATTAAAAATTCATTAGTCACAGATTTGACAAAAAGATCGACTGCTGGACAAATCGATAGAAGAGGAAACTTTTACAATCGTTTTTTGATCACCATGGGGATCCTACCTGGTTCACGAATTTGTTGTTCTTGTAATAGACTTTCCAAAACAGTCAATGTTTCCCTTTCTATAGACGTATGTAAAATAGCTTCCCCAACTGGTTTATCAAACCATTTCTTAAAAATGAAGGATCGTCCAAAAAGGTGAAGATCCTTTACTGCTGTAAAGACATCAAAAGGAGCACAAGGTGAGAATGTCAATCCCTTCTGTAATACAGAAATGTCCGTATTAGACAGGTGCTGTTCAGATAAATGAATTACCTTTAAATTATTAGTTTCCTGATCACTATCATTCTTCCCGTCTTGTCTCTTCTTATTGGGTTGTCCCCTATGATCCCATTTTCTCTTGTTTTTGCCCCTCCATCTGGTTGTTACACCTGAATTTGCTTGATTACTAACATGGCTGCTGGTATCACTTGTCACTGACAACGACGAAATGGAGGATGTACGAATCAATGTATTCGTCTGTTGTGTATGTCTCCATCGATATACCTTTTTCAACTGTACATCAGTTAGATCCCTATTAAACTTCTTAGTTTTCAGCATTTGTACTTCTTTTTCCCATATATCAAGTTGCGACTCCAACTGTCGATTACATGAATTCCATTACTGTACATCAGTTAGATCCCTATTAAACTTCTTAGTTTTCAGCGTTTGTACTTCTTTTTCCCATATATCAAGTTGCGACTCCAACTGTCGATTACATGAATTCCATTCTTCATTCGTCAATAGTTCTTTTAATTGACTTTGTGTTGACTCAATATCTTTATCTAATGTTAGAATTCAGGCCCACCAGCAATTCCATAAATTTCAAGGAGCTATTGGTACACACTTCCTCCCATTTTTCTATAAAGGTCTTATCCAAAATTGGAAAAGATGGGAACACCTGGATACGCAAAGCCCTGGGAATAAGTCCCCGCTGTATACAATTTTCTATAGACTTTATTCCACCATGTTTTCACTATACGGTGAAATTGTGATCCTAATGTGTTCTGAAGTTCACCCACATTCCTCCGATTGTTAAAATCGTCTGATGAACTTGTGTCTCTAAAGACTTCTGCAAGGCGAGATTGTCAAGTACGTTCTCTTGCCTTCAAATCCATGGGGTGCGGAACCAAAGAAACCATAGTAACAATAATAATAATGGATGCTGGTTACACAATCCAACAACAATTAATAACCCAGAAAAGGTAATGGGCAACATTTGAAAAAAAAACTCCAGAAAAGCCAACTCAACATAACATAAATATACCCACACACAAAAAAAACTGAGTCTAGAATAGCTTAAAGTAAATACAGATCTTCATTAAATATACAGTACGTTTGGGCAAGAACTCAATATTTTTTCATGCAGTGGCCACTAGGTAGAGCTCAGTGCAAAGATCAATGGTAAGTATATAAACTCCTTTGTACTGAGCTCCCCCTAGTGGTGGCTGCAGACAAACAGCTATGTAATAGAAGAGAAGCTGATTTATCAGTGTATTTTAGAGGTGGGTCGACGAATCTGTCGAATCCACGAATCCCTCGAATCTTGTTTGATTCGTGGACTCGAATCCCGACGTAATTTACCCCATACGAATCAGACGAATCCCTGGTGGCGGAGGTGGCAGGGCACAGCAAGAGATGAGCGCTTTGCTGCTGCGGCAGGGGAGGGAGAGGCGTCTCCCTTCCCTGTTCCTCTGATAGGCTGCCAGCACAAGGCCCGCAGCGTATCACAGACCGATGCATGTGGCGCGATGACGTCATCATCACGCCTCCTGGGCCGTACAGCGCGGTTCACAGGCCAGAAGAGGCCTGCATCGCAGCGGAGGAAAGTAAAAGTGTTTTTATTTTTTTTAATCTGTTACTGCCACATTGGGGGGGGGGGGCACTATGATACTGGTACATTGGGGGGGGAATAGATGGCACTATGATACTGGCACATTGGGGGGGAGAATAGAGGGCACTATGATACTGGCACATTGAGGGGGGGGGGCTAACACTACAATACTGGCACATTGGGGGGGAGATGGCACTATGATACTGGCACATTGGGGGGGAGATGGCACTATGATACTGGCACATTGGGGGGGAGATGGCACTATGAGACTGGCACATTGGGGAGGAGATGGCACTATGATACTGGCACATGGGGTGGGGGAGGAGAGAGGCACTCCGCACTTGATACTGGGACATGGGGGGGAGGAGAGAGGCACTTGATACTGGCACATGATTGGGGGGCCATCTATGGAGACACTTACTGGCACATTATTGGGGGGCATTATGGGGGTCCTTTTTACTGGCACATTATTGGGTGGCACTGTGGGGCCACTTCTTATTGGCAAATTATTGAGGGGCACTATGGGGGCATCTACTGAGGCCACAAAGAAGGGGTATTTTATATGGGGGCTCTGTGTGGTACTAGTATTATCAGGGGTATTATCTATTTCTGCAGTATAGTATTGGGGAGCACAGCAGTTGGGGGTGGTAGGATGATTTGTCCAGAAGATGCGAGGATGATGGAAAACTAGTAAACTAAGATTTTTTTTGTTGTCAGACTGCAGAGACGAAAAATAGCTGAAAAGTGGTGTTCTGTTCTGAAGGTCTGAAAGGAGAATATGAGGAAAGAAAACATCTACATCAAAGGAGACGTCACTGGATGTAAGAGTTATGTGTGCTGTATTACCCTGTATTTCTGTAGTGAAAGGAGCAGGGGCGTAACGATCGCAGTCATAGAGGGTACGACCGTGACTGGGGGGTGGAGGCGGAGGTTCAGACAAACTGACGCGGTCTGACTTTATATATTCGAGAAACTCTTCTATATATTCGAGAAACTCTTCGGATTCGGATTTGAAAAAAATTGGATTCGTCCCACCTCTAGTGTATTTATACTACGTATCTGGTGCCAATATATTGAGAGATATGGTGCTCAGAATGAGCACCATAGTTGTGAAGCACCTGTACCACTTTTTCAGCCATAGAAGTCGGATTAAGTGGGCAATGTTTTTTATTACAATTTTTCATAAAAATTAGTTAAAAGTAAAATGCACATTCGTCAGAGAACTGGGGCATTGTGGCTTGCTTTCTGCGTTGCCTGGGAATGTTTGATACATGTATATTGGGAAACTGGGTAGGGTGGGGAACCATAGTAAGTTTTGCTATGGGGCCCCCCGTGAGTTCTGTGTATGTTCCTGTCAAGTATTATAATATCCTTCTGGGTAATATCCCATTACTTTAATTATTTGTTTCTTATAATAAAAGTCTCTTATCCTCAGTGTTATGTCTCACATACCCCACATGTCCTTTATATGTCCCCAGACCATATATTTACTGTGACTACTTTACATTTCAAAAAGAGGAAATACGTTTAACACATTTCTAAAGAACAGTAAAGCTGAACGGTTGCGTTGTCGTCATCTACGATGAAATGGTTAACATTAAATTCTCTGCACAGAAATGCAAATGACAATGCAGAAAACCTGACATTTTGTGTGGCTATTAATAGGACAATTAATGACAGCTTTTAGTGAAAACTACCTCATTGCTATTCTCTTACATCCCTCCATAATTTCCATTTTGTCAGATAATGCAGTCTTTTCAATTGTGAGTCTATTTGTTGAAACTACTCAACAACTTTGCCGAGTTCACATCTGCGTTGTGAACACCATTACTCTGATTCGGTCACTGTATCCAGCATATATGCCTGATAAAAAAATACTACACGCAGCATTTTTGGTCCAAAAGCTGGTGTGTATGAGGCTGGATCCCCACCAGATCCCATTATAGTGAATGGGGATCCGGCAGTGCACTGTGGTATCTGGCTATGCTGGATACAGTGAACTCCGGCAGTTTGTTCTTCCACTCAAAAATGCAAGTACCTAGGCCCACATTTATTATGGTAAATGCACTTCTTTCTTGGCACCGTTTGCACCAAAATTTTGACCCACCTCATTTTAGACACGTTTATTATTCAGATGCGCAAAAAACAATGGAGTAAATTTATCAAACCGGTGTAAAGTAGAACCAAATTAGTTGCCCCTAGCAGCCAATCAGATTCCACCTTTCATTTTCCAAAGGAGCTGTAAAAATATTATGTGGAATCTGATTGGTTGCTATGGGCAACTAAGCCAGTTCTGGTTTACACCAGTTTGATAAATGACCCCACAACCTGAATGCTGTGGGCTTGGCCAGCTTTTCTCCACCTTCTAGACACATTTATGAAGCTTAAATTTGGCACATCAATGAGGCGCAGAGTGGACCAGTGAGTTCATCTAAAGTTTTTGTTGGACAGGATTTTGGTGCATTGGGCCAGATTTTTTAGAGCATGTGGAAACATTTTCAGCATATGTTAGGCAAACCAATAGGTGGTATAAACATTGGCATACCGTCAATAGAGGAAGACTGTTCAACTGCTAAGTGAGCCCATGGGGTTTGGTGAGCTCTTTCACGTCTTTCTGATTTTAAAACGCTGCATTTTCATGCAGCCGCCACTAGGAGGAGCTCAGTGCAAAGAGATCATCACAGCTACCATCCCAGTCAATGGTAAATAAATGGATACATTCCTTTGCACTGAGCTCCCCCTAGTGGTGGCTGCAGCCAGCTTTGTAATAGAAGGGAAGCAGGAGATTTATCAATGTATTTATGTCAGTTGTCCGGCATGAATATATTGAGAAAAATCGTGATCAGAACGAGTGCCATATTTATTAACCCCTTTACGACATCCGCCAAACATGTATGGTGGACGTCTGGTCTTTAAACATGACACCAGCTCCGGAACAAGGGGATGCCTGCTGTTTCATACACCAGACACCCACGGCTAATGTCCACGATCAACGGTAATGCTGAGTGCAGACATTTAACCCCTCAGATGAAAACTGGAAATGCGCAGAACGCTTTTCCCCATCAGAGATTAGGGAAAGTGTTCTTTGCATGTAATTGGGGCAGCACAGTGGCTCAGTGGTTAGCACTGGTGCCTTGCAGCATGTGTCCAGTGTGTCAGTGGATAATAATAATGATAAAATATTGTAACAGTATAGTCAATGCTCTGGGATGAGTTCAGTGGAAAAAAGTACAGCAGCAGCCTTCCAGACCCAATGTATAAGTATATTAAGCTATGTGAAAGTGAGTTTCATTTATGTGAAAGTGATTTTCATTTATGCAAAAATAATTTTCAGTGAACCAGTGCCTGGTGGCGTCCCACCGAAAATTGGCTCACTGGTCGCTGTTACCTTTCCTCGAAGATCGCAGGTTCTTTTCTGCGTTGGATCCTCTGTGTGCTGTGGGTACTTGGTGCGGCTGGCAGCGCGATTGTAGGAGGATGCGATGATTGCGAGAAGCTGCTGTTTGCTGTTTCAGAGGGCTATTGGCTGTGTCTGTCGTTCTTGCCACGTGTGGCAATTTTTTCACAAGCTTTTTTCACGCACTTTTAGTTCCCGGTATCGTCGGTGGGTGGAGGCAACCTGATGGTACAGGGCAGTTTGGAAGAGCTTCCCAGGGCTTGAGAAACCATACGCGTTTCGAAGGATTGAAGCCTTTTTCCTCAGTGGTATGTGAAGCATGTGTCCAGTCTGTCAGTGGTGTGTGCAGCATGTGTCCAGTGTGTGAGTGGTGTGTGCAGCATGTGTCCAGTATGTCAGTGGTGTGTGTAGCATGTGTCCAGTGTTTCAGTGTTATGTGTAGCATGTGTCTAGTGTGTCAGTGTTATCTGTAGCATGTGTCCAGTTTGTCAGTGGTGTGTGAAGCATGTGTCCAGTGTGTCAGAGTTATGTGTAGCATGTGTCCAGTGTGTCAGTCGTGTGTGCAGCATGTGTCCAGTATGTCAGTGGTGTGTGTAGCATGTGTCCAGTGTATCAGTGATGTGTGTAGCATGTGTCCAGTGTATCAGTGGTGTGTGCAGCATGTGTCCAGTATGTCAGTGGTGTATGTAGCATGTGTCCAGTATGTCAGTGATGTGTGTAGCATGTGTCCAGTGTGTCAGTGTTGTGTAGTATGTCCAGGTAGTCGGACCCCTTAGATCTGATATTGATGACCTATCCTGAGATTAAGCCATCAATATCAAAATCCTGGAGAACCCCTTTAAAGAGGACCTTTCACTGGTCCACAGTTTATGAGGTAAAGCTATGTACATTGAGAGCGGCACCCAGGGATGTCCCTGCACTTACTTGTGACGAACGGAGCGGCACCCAGGGATACAAGTAAGTGCAGGGACATCCCTGGGTGCCGCTCTCCATGTAAATAGCTTTAACTCATAAACTGTGGACCAGTGAAAGGTCCTCTTTAAGGCCCCATGCACACGACCGTTGTTTGTTTCTGCGTCCGTTCCGTTTTTTTTCACGGATAGGATGCTTCCCCATTCATTTCAATAGGTCCGTCAAAAAATGCGGATGGTCAACCATTTTTGTTCCGCATCCGTGATCCGTGTTTTTATTCCGTCAAAAAAATAGTGCATGTCCTATTTTTTTCACGTTTGCGGACAAGGATAGGCATTTTTACAATGGATCTGCCATAAAAATCGGATCCGTCAAAAAAAACGGTCCGTCATCCGTTTTTTTTGACGGACGCAAGATTTCAAGGAGGAGCGGACGCGGAGGCAGGCAACGGTCGTGTGCATGTAGCCTAAGTCCCAGTTCGGCCCTGGGTGTCATAATTCCTATTGTTGGTCGGGCCCCAACTGCATCATTTCATTTTGCCTGACGACTGGGGTGGACCCCAGTCACCAGGCAAAATGAAGGTCTGTCTGAGACAGCTGCCTACATGATGCTTGCACTACTAGCAGCAGGGCCCAGCATACAGTTAAAGTTACATTTACTGTACTTCACGTTGGGTCTAGATCAGAGCGTCAAGTTCAGCACCCATATAAAGTCTATTCAGTGGGTCAGGCCCTGGCACTGCTTCACTGGTCCAGCAGGGATCATTAAAAATGGCAGGGTTTTTTTGCTCCCGTACCCCCCCCCCCCCCAAAAAAAATTTTTGTCTACATTAGGCCCCATGCACATGGGGCAGAAAAAGATGCTGACTGTGTGTTGTCTGTATGCTTATGTCTGCTCCGGAAAAGGATAGAACATGTCCTATTGTTGTTTGGTTTGCGGACAAGGATAGGACGTTTCTACAGGAAGAAAATGTTAACATGCACATGGCCGGGATCCGTGTTTTGCGGACCGAAAACGGATACAGTTGTGTGCATGAGGTTTTACATATCCAACATGGGTCAAGGGCTACACCTTTGCCGGCAAAATCTCAGCTGTCATAGTATCAAGTTACCATGTTGTAGATTCCATATTGAATGAGAAACTCTAGAAAAAGAAAATCATGAATGACTGCAGAGTGGTCCATTGACCACCAGAGGGCACCAAAGTACACATCTGCACAAGTTGCTATGCACACTAATTCCACCATTGAATGCATTATTCCCAACGTTCGCATTTGTCTGAACCTGCAATTAAACAGGCTTTGCCTGGGCGCTGTGGCATAGCCTTATTCCTAGTGCCTAGTTAAAAACATTTTTCTTCTTTGTTTCGTTCATATCAGCCATATTTGGGAGAATGCAGTCACAGTGACAGTCACAGTATTTGAAAAAAATATTCATTAGATGACGATATGTTTAGAAGACGAAAGACTCCACTACACGTTATACTTTGTTCTCCTATGTATCCCTAAACCTCCTTAAAGGGATTGTCTGTTTTCATGATATTGATGACCTGTCCTCAGAATAGATTGGTGCAAGTCCAACTTCCAGTACAAACATCACTGCCAGTCAACTGTTTCAAGGTGCTGCATCCTCTTCAGTGTTTACCTGCATTCGGATTTACTTTGTAGTGTCAGCGTAGTGTAATTACAGCTTCTTCTCCCAAGTGAATGGGTTGAACAGGTGTAATTACACTACACTGCCACCACTTGCACGATTCCGAACACAACAAACCCTATAAACAGCTGATCGGCAGCGTGCCGGTAGCTGGACCCATACCTATCCTGCACATAGGTCATCAATTACATGAAACCGCACAACCTTTATTCCTGATGGACATCTTGGTGGCATCTAATGTACCACTCTTTCTCACACACGTCCAGTTTAGTTTCCTGCAGAGATCGTTATTTAAAACCGGTAAGCCAATAGCGCCAAATGTAAGACTGTCACCAGAACTAAACCAAAGGAATGTTGTTTGCTCATTCCAACAAGTTTAATGTAAAGATGCTATGTTGGTCGAAACTCCAGAATCGCTTTGGTTTTAGAGGTTAAAGACTCCACTGTTTTAGTGTGTTAGATAATTATGTGCTTCGAACATTGATAGCAGGGGCGTAGCTATAGGGGGTGCAGAGGTAGCAGTCGCTACCGGGCCCAGGAGCCTGAAGGGGCCCAAAAACACTTGTGCCACATAAGAAGACACACAGAGCCCTATGGGAAGGTGGGCCCAGGCTGAACTCTTTCACCAGGGCCCATGAGCCTTTAACTACGCCCCGATTGATAGATAACACTGGTGCAATAATTTGCTAATACATTTTAGCACTGAAAATCAGAATAAAAAATAAAATCAGGAATTGAAACATCTCACTGTCCTTCTAATGATCATAATTACATAGTATATAAATACCAACATTGTCTCAGCAGTGTCAGACACGACAAAGCTTTCCTCCTAGTGGGAAGGAAGACAGAGCAAACGTCTGTATTGATAGCGTGGGCAGTAACATTTATGCTAGTCAGAAACCGCTTTTGCTTTAGTTCTTGTTTATTTGGTTCTCTGACTCTGCTGATCACCTTTATTGACATTATTAATCTAGAAGGGAGCATTTTAATTGAAAAGTACCTGCATATATTTCCATTTCTTGTCTGTAGGAAGTATGGAAGATTTTCAGTTTGTAAGTCTTTTAATTTTCATTAGCTAATATATCTTGAAATAATAAATAGGCACTGTACAAGCAAATACGGTATACAAAACTTCAAAATAAAGATGAGAACGTCCAGCTCACCAGTCAGGCGTGATACTTTATTGTAGATAGGATAAAAACTTCCATAACACCAGGACACCAGTACAATGTTACGCGTTTCAGACACGCGTAACATTGTACTGGTGTCCTGGTGTTATGGAAGTTTTTATCCTATCTACAATAAAGTATCACGCCTGACTGGTGAGCTGGACGTTCTCATCTTTATTTTGGATATATCTCGACTCACCCAAGGAGTCTTGTCCGTGCTCCCAGAGGGGGATGGTATGGGAGTGAAGCTGCCTCTTTTTCCTTCGTTGGTATACAAAACTTGTAATATCTCTTATTAGATTAAAATGCCCCTTTCACCACTTCCCTATCTCACCATTGTGCTGATTCACAGATACACTGCTCAGTACTGCTCTTCATTGTCTACCGTGCTGCTGCTTCTGAGGGTGTGTTACAGAGAGATAGGAGAGCAAGATCTTCTCTACTCAGTGTGTTCAGTGCATGGGAGACATTATAGCAGCTAGTCTCTATCCCCATAATTCAGGGAAAACTGAATTAGAGATGGAGCCATCAGAGTAATGCATTGATGAAAAATGCCAGATTTAAGTTATATAAGGAATCATGTTATTCCTCATGTACACACAAAGGAACTTATTCTGAAGCCACCTTAAACAATGATAGTCCAGCAGAAATCAACATACCCTAAAAGTCATATACTTTAATTCTTAGATTTAAAAACGGGATACAGTCCCGATAGGTGATAGTTTTTGGCGAAAACTGTGATACATCTAAAGACCAGACATATAAATGACAAGGGATGAAGCCAGGATAGACAGATAAGTGAATGTAGGGGGAGGGGGGGAGATACACAATAGCCTACCCATCCCCTACACTAGCCCTGTCTAATCCTCAGCCCATGGACGGTACTTAGTGGTATGGACTTCCTGTCCTTGTACCTAGGCTGCGTGTTCCCTGGTAGTCCCTATAATAGACATATAACTCAAAACAAAAACTCTAGTGAAAAATTCCATTAATACCAATATCCCTGTCTCTAGATAACAATGACAGAAATCATCCAATACATATACGTGACACCTCGACGCGTTTCTCCCTCTATTATGGGTTCCTCAGGAGGTCAATTCGTTTAGTCACTATTATATAATTATTGGTAATATGTCACTTGATAATAGATGTCAAATAGAAATGAATGCAGCAATGGCAATAATCTCATATACGTCTTCCCAAAGATATACTGTGAATACAACTTCCATACAACCTACAGCACAATATGGGACCACCAAGACCCCTTAGATGATGGAGTCCTATCAAGTGGTTACCCGCAAGATCTGTAAAGATAGATTAACATGGAGTCCCACCAAGTGGTTACTCATAAGACCTGTAAAGGTGGATAAGCAGCCACAGTTTGAGGATCGCTTTAAACTATGTGCACTCGCATAGACCAGTTGACGGGTACTGTGACACCCTTGCACCAGTATTCCCCCCCGTGCTATAGCCTCTCCTCACGACATAAATTCTTAGTGGGCTATGTTGTTGCCACTAAGAAATCAATGGTCAGCGGAAGACGTAACGCCATAGATGTCCACTCTGCCCCAGTCATGATGGACTAGAAACAATGGATCACTTTCTCATAGCCAGTATTTAGTCAGTGTTTTGCAGTACTTTTAAGCAAAAACCAGGGAACAAACAGAAAAATCATAATGAAAGATTTGACCTTCTCCCATACTTTGGACCCACTCCTAGTTTCGGCTTACAAATACTGATGTTATACTAAGCAAAATTACTGACTGTGTGAAAGTGGCAATTTGATTTTTCTAGCTGCTTCTTTCCTAAGGGAAATGTTGAATGTATGTGATAAGTCTTCATTACATTGCCGTTAGAAACTTTGTGCTTGTTTAATAATCTTATTTTGTTAACTTAGCTCACATTTGAAATCACCAATGAAGAACCTGGGAATTTCCACTAAGCTTCTGTGGCTCATTAGCTTCTTTAATTAAATTTAAAGCTGCCGATTTATCAGTAGAATCTCCATGCTTTGCCACGTGAAATATTTCTACTGAATTTTGCCTTCTGGCTTTATAGATTCAATGTCTATGGTTCCAGAAGGATCAAGCATATTTCTAAGTGGAATGTATTATGTTGCTTTTCATATGAAATTTATCTGATACTATACTTTGCACATTTTCTTTTAGTTGATCCAGAAATCTGCAAAGTCTAAGAAAATGTTATTTATTATTACCACTAGCTAATACCAAAAGTAACCTCTGTGTGCAGCACAGACAGCAGCTAGATAGGCTGGGAGCGACTCTATAAGGTCCTGGTAGGTTGTCACAGTTATCTTGAGCCATGATGACTGCAGTGCATGCCACAGCTGCTGGAGTGGATCCATAGAGTAAACACAACAATCGAGGTGCTCCCTCAGATGCTCAATTGGATTCAGGTCTGGGGAATTAGGGTGCCAGGGTAGTACTTGAAATTCTTGACCATGCTCTTCCAACCAATGTCGAACACTTCTAGCCCTGTGACATGTCATATTGTCTTGCTGGAAGATCCCTTACACCCCAGGGAAGACAAAAAGCATGCATGGGCAAACATGATCTGCAAGGATGGATTCATACCCAGATCGGTTGAAAGTGTTTTCCACATGGATGAGTGGGTCCAGAGAATGCCACTCAAACATTCCCTAGACCATAACACTGACACCACCATCTTGTGTTCTTCCAGCAATGGTGTTTGTTTTATGATGTTTTTCCCTGAAACCCAATATCCATTTGTTTGATGAAGCAGAACATGTGACCCATCAGAGAATATTGCCCCCCTTGGCCCAAGAGCCAACAATCATCTTTTTTTGTAACTCTGATAAAGTGCCCCTTTTACCCATGACAGCTATCAGGGATATGTGTGCAGAGAGCCTACTGCACACCTTATATAACCACCAAGCCAGCTCACAACACGTGACTTCCTTCATGAGCTACGTGCTGCTGATGAAGTAGGAAGTGGTAATAATAATGTGCATCGACCATGTACAGTACCGTGAAAAAGTATTTGCCCCTTACAGATTTCTTTTGTTTTTGCACATTTGTCACACTTAAAGAGAACCTGTCACCAGGAAATTCACTGATAAAGCAGGCATGCTGCCTTGTAGGACTCACTCTGCTGAATATAATGATACCTTTTACTTGGTGATCTGTTGCTTTATTGTGGAGAAATAGTACTTTTAATCCATATGCTAATGAGCTGATATGAGTCCAGTAGTTGATATGAGTCCAGCATTTTTTCTATTTAGAGCTGTAGCCCCTCCCCTATTTACTTCTTCAGTTGTAAAAGGGGCGTGGTTTAAAAAAATGACCTGCATTATAGCCAATACAAGCCTTGCTGCCTTTCACTTTAAAGCCTAACTGCCATACCCACGGCGACATGTCCCTTATCAGCCATCATGTGTTTATCACCCCATGAACAAACTAGCCCTTATTATAATTACTAACTTCAATAATATATTCCTCCCCCTTTTTTTACCTAAGCATTCCCTGTTATTCATTTTCCCTACAGTTATTAAAATGAATGAATGATGTAATAAACCACGCCCCTTTTACAACTGAAGAAGTAAATAGGGGAGGGGCTACAGCTCTAAATAGAAAAAACGCTGGACTCATATCAATTACTGGACTCAAATCAGCTCATTAGCATATGGATTAAAAGTACTATTTCTCCACAATAAAGCACCAGATCACCAAGTAAAAGGTATCCTTATATTCAGCAGGGTGAGCCCTACAAGGCAGCATGCCTGCTTTATCAGTGAATTTCCTGGTGACAGGTTCCCTTTAAATGTTTCAGATTATCAAACAAATTTGAATATTGGACAAAGATAACACGGATAAATATAAAAAGGCAGTTTATAAAAAAAAAAGTTGTCTCAAACAATCTGGCCCTATGCAAAAAAAATAATACCCCCCTCCCATGAATTAACTGTGATTAACCACAGTTTTTGGAAAGTTGAGTTCAATTTTACTAGCCAAACCCAGGTCTGATTATTGCCAGAGCCGTAAAATCAAGAAATTACTTAAATAGAACCTGTCTGAAATTATGAAGTAGGCTAAAAGATCTCAAAAAGCAACATATCATGTCCCGATCTGAAAAAATTCAAGAAAAGATGAGAAAGAAAGTTACTGACATCTATCAGTCTTGAAAAGGTTACAAAGCCATTTCTAAGGCTGGTGTGGCTGGTCGACCAAAATTACTTCAAAAGCGCTTCAACGACTCATCCAGGAGGTCACAAAAGAACCCAGAACAACATCTAAAGCACTGCAGGCCTCACCTGCCTCAGTTAAGCAAGATCATAGCAGTCGTCACTCTGTCCATGTAGATGGCATGGTGCACACATCCAGGGTCGGCGTCCCACGAATCAATATAGAAGAAAGGACTGGCACTTACTGAATTCTTATTCTTTTATTGTCACATGAATCAGTATATATGTGACGCGTTTTGGCTCAGGCACCCCCTTTTTCAAACATATAGATCTCACAAGGCAACTGTGCTACCTTGTGAGATCTATATGTTTGAAAAAGGCTTGTGCCTGACCCAAAAGGTCTATACTGATTCATGTGACAATAAAAGAAAAGCGCATCATGTGCCGGTCCTTTCTTCTATACTGCCTCAGTTTAGGTCGGTGTTTATGATGCAACAATAAGGAAGAGACTGGGCAAAAATGGTAACCATGGGAGAGTTTCAAGGCAAAACCACTTCTTACTAAAAATAATACATAGGCCTATCTCATATTTGCCAGAAAACCTCTTGATGATCCCAAGCCTTTTGGGAAAATATTCTGTGGATTGACGAGACAAAAGTGGAACATTTTGGAAGGTGTCTGACCCATTACATCTGGCATAAAACTAGCACAACATTTCAGAAAAAGAACATCATACCGTCAGTCAAACATGGTGGTGGTAGTCTGATGGTCTAGAGCTGCTTTGCTACTTCAGGACCTGGACAACTTGCTGTAATTGATGGAACCAAGAACCAGTAATTCTGTTCTGTACCAGAAAACCCTGAAAGAGAATTTCCGGCCATCAGTTTGTGACCTTTATCTTAAGTATACTTGTGTTCTGCAGCTGGACAATGGTCCGAAACACACCAGCCACCTGTAATTGGCTGTAATAAAACAAAATTAAGGTTTTGGAGTGGTCTAGTCAAAGTCTGGACTTAAATCTGAGATTGAGACGCTGTGGCATGACCTTACACAGGCTCGAGAACCCTCCAATGTAGTTGAATTAAAACAATTCAACGAAGAAGAGTAGGGCAAAATTCCTCCAAAGATTCATTGCCAGCTATCGCAAACACCTGATTGCAGTTGTTGCACCAAGGGTGGCACAACCCGTTATTAGGTTTAGGGGGCAAATACTTTTTCACATAGGGCCAAGTTGATTTGGATAGTTTTTCTTTTAATAAATGAAATCATCATTTAAAAATTGCATTTCTCTGATATTCAAATTTGTTTGATAATCTGAAACATTTAACTGTGACAAATGTGCAAAGACCAAATAAATCTATAGGGGGGCATATACTTTTTCACAGCACTGTATATAGCCAATTCAAGTGCTGCTGCATTATTCTCTAATAATTTATTCAGAGTTTATTATTGAATATTAAATTAGATTCCACTTCATTGTCACTGTGCAAGTAGAAGTCCAATGCCAATGAAATACTGTTTTTCATCCCTGCTTGGATGCTAACTAGATTATTTAAATACTAGAATACCAAATACATAAAAAAATGTAGTACATTAAAACAATTAAAAAGACATTGTAGAATTGACCATTATCAAAGCCTCTGGGGAAAAAAATACTACTACTGGAGTGATTGCACCTATAGTGCCTACCTGGTGGAAGAAGCTAAAAAACTCCATATTCATATGATAAATATCCTCTAAAATCCATTGCACCCGACTCAAACACCATGTGTGATAAAGACTCAGTGGAAGCCAGTTGGATTCCTATAATGCATTGTTGCACACATTTCCCCACATGTTGCCGGTTTGCAATCAGTTGCAGAGCAGATGCCATACCACACTGCAGTAAAATTTGTAAGTGTACTCTCAATGGTACAACACTAAAAGTCCACCAATATCTTAGGACACAGATGAGCAGTCCTGACACCTCCAAAAGCATAAGCATTTAAGAGTTAGGCCCCTTGCAGACGAGCGTGACAGATTTAGTCTGGATACGTTGCGGCCGGGTTCAGGGAAACCCGTGCGAGTTCGCACACAATTTGTCTGCGATTGCATTGTTCAGTTTTTTCCGTGCAAGTGCAAAGCGTTTTAATGCGTTTTGCACGCGCGTGATAAAAAACTGATTGTTGGTACCCAGACCCGAACCCGGATTTCTTCATTGAAGTTCGGGTTTGGGTTCGGTGTTCTGTACATTTTATTATTTTCCCATTATAACATGGTTTTAATGGAAAATAATAGCATTCTTTACTACAGAATGCTTAGTAAAATGTCCACTCAGGGTTAAAAATAATAAAAAAATGACTCATCCACTTGATCGCACAGCCGTTATCATCTTCTTTCTTCGTTTTGCAGCTCCTGCAAGAAGAAGAAAGAAGATGATAACGGCTGGGTGATCAAGTGGATGAGGTCAGTCATTTTTATATTATTTTTTAACCCTCAATGGACATTTTACTTAGCATTCTGTAGTAAAGAATGCTATTATTTTCCATTATGACCATGTTATAATAGAAAATAATAAAGTAAATGGACTTTAATGGGGTCCCTGGGCTCATCCCTATTTATTAACATCATATTCCTTAGCAACCATCCGTGAAAATCGCATTGCATCTGCACTTGCTTGCAGATGCAATGTGATTTCACACAGCCCCATTCACTTCTATGGGGCCAGAGCTGCGTGAAAAACGCAGAATATAGAACATGCTGCGATTTTCACACAACGCAGAAGTGATGCGTGAAAAATAACGCTCATGTACACAGCCCCATTGAAATGAATGGGTAAGGATTCAGTGCGAGTGCAATGCGTGCACGTCACGCATTGCACCCACGCGGAAAACTCGCCCGTGTGAAAGGGGCTTCTGAGTTTGAAGACCAAGCCAGATCATCAGAAATATAAATATGGAGAAACTTAAAGGGGTTGTCTCACCTCAGCAAATGGCATTTACCATGTAGAGAAAGTTAACACAAGGAACTTACTAATGTATTGTGATTATCCATATTTCTTCCTTTGCTGGCTGCTTTCATTTTTCCATCACATTATACACGGCTCGTTTCTATGGTTACGCACACCCTGTAATCCAGTAGCAGTGGCCGTGCTTGCACACTATAGGAAAAAGAGCCAGCCTATGTATGCTTCTATGGTCCTGGTTACCAGAGAGGCTGGTGCTTTTTTCTATACTGTACAAGCACGACCACCACTGTTGGATTGCATGGTGGTTGTAACCATGGAAACGAGCCGTGTATAATGTGATGGAAAAATGAATCAAGCCAGAAAAGGAAGCAATATGGACATAATCACAATACATTAGTAAGTGTCGTGTATTAACTTTGTCTACATGATAAATGCCATTTGCTGAAGTGAGACAAACCCCTTTAAAGTAAGACACATGTTCCACCACTGCTCCATTAATAAATATCGAAACATGTACCCAACTCCTAGATCTCCTAAAATCTACAACAGTGTCTCTTATTTTCTTAGTCTTAAGTGCTAAATTATTCTGATAACCCCACGCAATGCTGTACCTGTATGCCGACTCCTCATTGGAATAGGAGCACAATCATATGTGAACAAAGAATACAAAAGAGGGCTGAATACACAGCCTTGTAATATACCAGTATTTAGTTTTATAGGCAAAGAAAAATAAATTACCAGATCTAACTTAACTGACTGACTTCTATCAGTCAAGAAATCTAAAATCCACCTACACATAGATGTATTACAAGCAAGATAACTAGGCTTAGGCATCAGCTCGGAGGGAATCGCCATATTGAACGCGGAACTGAAATCAATGAATAACTTTCTAACGAATGTATTCTGATAATCCAGACGAGTCAATGCCATGTGAAGCGCAGTGGACATGGCATCTTCTTTTGACCTTTTTCATTGATAAGCAAATTGATATGGGTCTAATGTGGCCGGCAAACAGGATTTCAAGTGAAGAAGAATTAATCTTTCAAAACACATAGAAACAATGGAGGTTAACGCAACAGGAAGTAGTCATTAAATAGTGAAGCAGATGACGACTTTGGCATGGGCACAATAGTAGCAGTCTTAAAGCTGGTAGGAACAATAGCCTGGGTCAAAGATAAATTAAAAATATCCATAAAGACCCCAGTCAATTACATACCACTTACTCTCAATATGAATCCAGACTGTTAGAACTGTAGGTAGGGATAGACAAGGACATTGAGCCCTAAGACTAGAACCCAGCCCACTTTCCCTACCTACTTGCAGTGCAAGCTCTAGATAGCCAGACCACGACGGGTCAATAGTCCATACACTATTTAAGTGCAGAGACGCAGGGTCGTCTTTAATATTGATTGGACCCTGGGCGAGAATTTACTTGGGCCGCCTGGATCCCGCCTTCCCACGCCCTAGCATGCAATCACGCCCTCCACCACCATATATAATATAGCTTACAGTGAATGACTGTAAATACTTACAGTTCTGAAGACTCCAGCGGGCTCAGGATCAGTGCTCTGGGCAGCTGGGCTCAGGTCTGGAGGTGGGCACCGCTCTGCAGTTCAGGAAGGAGACCGGGGCTCGGCTCACCCTAGCATTACAGTGCACCCCAGCACCCCACAGTATAGCACCCTATAGTATATAGCACCATCCAGTATATAATCTCACACATCAGCCCCCCGTATATAATCCCACAAAGCAGCCCTCCAGTATATAATCTCATACAGCAGCCCTCCAGTATATAATCCCACACAGCAGCCCCTCAGAATATAATCTCATACAGCAGCCCCCCCGTATGTAATCCCACACAGCAGCCCCCCAGTATATAATCCCACACAGCAGCCCCTCAGAATATAATCTCATACAGCAGCCCCCAGTATGTAATCACACACAGCAGCACCCCCCCCCCCATTATATAATCTCACACAGCAGCCCCCAGTATATATTCCCACACAGCAGCACCTCAGTATATAATCTCATACAGCAGCTCCCCCAGTATATAATCCCATACAGCAGCCCCCCCAGTATATAATCCCATACAGCAGCCCCCCCCCCAAGTATATAATCCCATACAGCAGCCCCCCCAGTATATAATCTCACACAGCAGCCCCCCCCCAGTATATAATCTCACACAGCAGCCCCCCCAGTATATAACCCTATACAGCAGCCCCCCCCCCAGTATATAATCTCACAGCATACAATCCTCAGCCCCTCTCCAGTAGTTACATCCACGGTACCTCTCCAGTGCTGACATACTCTCTCCGCTCTACAGACACTGCTGAGCAGCCATCCCTGATCTTCTTCCTCTGCAGATAGTCGGCTAGTGCCTGTACCCACGTGACCTACCATTCTCCTGCAGGCTGCAGCAACACGGAGTCCTGGAAGAAGAAAAGGACCTTTGATTACCTCATAGCCATGTGACCAGTAATATTGCTATGTTACTGGTCACATGGTGATGATGTCATGGAAGGTCCTTTCTCCCACAGTTCTTACAGTTCGCATCCTCCCTGTGCTGACAGCCTGATATCTGGGGTTGACGGCCACTCAATTTAATTGAAATTGGCTGCAGTGGTCAACGGAGATCAAGAGGCAGCTGCCTTGGGCCCCCCAGGAACAACTGGGCCCGGGGCAGCTGCCCCTTTTGCCCGGTGTTAAAGACGGCCCTGCAGAGACGGACAAACACAATACCAGAGTCATACGTAAATGGACCAGAACCAGATAAGCTATGCAGTACCAAATGAGAAGACAGAAAGTGGTTAGAAGACAAACAAAGAACAGAACCACATGGACAACGCAGTACCAAATGAGAGACAGAGAGTGGTCAAAAGACAAGCTGGGGTCAGAGGAACAAGCAGACCAATAAGCACAGGAACTAGAAACCAAGAACACAGCTAGTGAGTCAGAGACTATCCCTGGCACTGGTATATGGCCAGTAAGGGGTTTAAATAGAGCGCCATGTCATCGACCTATCAGGTTCTGATCCAGGGACCCCTTCCTGGCCATATACCAGTGCCCTGATAAGTCGATGACACAGCGCTCCATTAAGCAGAAACTCTAGCACACAGTTATAGAGCAGCTGAGCAATAAGCCCACTGCTAATCTCCCCCAGCACACACCCGCTGCAGGGAAAAACAGAGCATTGCATCCTGTTGCTAAGGATGCTGCCACATCACCAGGGGGCATGGTTCAGTAGCGTGTCTCTCCCGATGCAGCCTTGCTGAGGATTGTGCTGCTGGAGACCAGACAGGTAAGAGTAATGGGCAACAAAAGAGACAGCATCTGTGCACCATGCATTAATTAAATAAATCCACAACCCACCACTGCAAGTTACAACCGATCTATTGGCCCTGAAAACAGTGCGCAGCTGCAACACCACCATGCCATCAGGAACATTGCTGCTTAGCTATATCTCCATAGCACGTATCAGATTGCTATCCATATAAACCTTCTCTGTGTAAGGATCCAGGCCCTCAGTTCATCCAGCTTGTTCACCAAAGAACACACAATAGTGAGGAAGACACTAGACAATGCAAACCGATCTGGGCCATTTAACTCCTTAACTTCTGTGGTCAATAGCAGCATCTATGGTTTCCATCTGCCCCCTACCAGCACCCCATGAATGAGATTGCAGGGTGCCTAATAAAGGCCCCAGACCTGCCTGCAGTATAGCACTGATAATATAATACACTGTGCTGCATAAGCCTGCAGTATTTTCTCTGTCCCAAATTCCGGAACACTTGCATTATTTTCCATTGAAATGCATTAATGCCGGATCCGGCACCAAGTGTTCCAGCGAAAAGGACCCGGATTTCCGCTCCGCGCATGCGCAGACCTCCGCGCATGCGCAGATGCAAAAAATAAATAAATACTGGATCAGTTTTTCCAGATGACACCGAAGAGACGGATCTGGTGTTTAAATGCATTTGTAAGACGGATTCGGATCCGGATCCGTCTACAAATGCTTTTGGGCGACGGAACTGCCTGCCGGATCCTCACAACGCAAGTGTGAAAGTACCCTAAATCCTGCAAACATCAAGACCCCACTGAGCTCTGTAGAACAAAAAATAGAAATGGGGATGTGGCAATGCAGAAACATTTTCTTTTTTTTTAAATGGGTTTTCATTGTGCAAAAGTAGTAATATGTGAAAAAAAAAAAACTATGGGGGTCATATTTTATACTGAAATACGCCCATATTAGGCGATTAGTTGTGCGGCAATCTCCAACTTTTCCCCGCTCATGCCAGGTCTAAAAAAGTAGGCGTGGTGTCGGTGGGGAAGGGGACGGGCCAGCAGGCCCGTCTCATCCATCGTTTTCTACGCCTGTTTTAGGTGTAGAAAATGCTCTAAATGTAAGACAGCAAGGAAGCTGGAAGCGCGAAGTTATGTAAAGGCCGGAGCCTCTTCATAACTTCATCGACCCACCACCAATGCAGTGGCTTTATTATAATAAATGACCCCTATATATATTTTGTATCGCTGTAATAGTACTGATCAAGAGAATAAAGTTATGTTATGTATGTCGAAAAATGAATGTCGCAAATTTATAATGTAAAAACTCAGTAGCGATATTGCTGTTTTTTTCCCCATCCTCCCCAAAAAAGTTATTAAACGTTAATAAGTAAGTTATGTGTACTCCAAAATGGTGCTATAAAAAACTACAACTCATGCGACTACATCGATGGAAAAAAAAAAAAATGATAGCTCCTGAAATGTGACAATGAGAAAATATATATAATTGCTTGGCCACTAAGGCCCAAAACAGGCTGGTCAGTATGGGGTTAAGGCCCAGGCCTCACCTAGCCACACACATAGTAATCATGTACCTTGCCATCAGTGCCTGTAGCAGTCATGTTTTGTTCTTTACTAAACCCTGACATCTAGTGGACATTTTGTGACTTTACAGGATCTTCAACCTTTGTAGTTTGAGAATCGTATTCACATATAACAGATGACATGTTTTAGAAAAAAAAATTAAGAAAGAAATATATTAGAGAGGGGTGTTCAGAACAAACACTGATCGCATATTCTTGTCTCCACAATGGTCCAATCGGGACATCTAAGCCCCACCCTGGGAATGCCTAAACCCACTCACGGACACCTACTTGTGTTTGGGGCTTATACAAAAGCATCACCACCGATTTTTGGCCTGTGAGAGGCCAAATTAGCTTTTTTACTGACCATCTGTTCTTTTAGGAGAAATCACAGCATGTTCTATCTTCATTCATTTTTCATGCAGAGTCCTTTCAAGTCAATAGGTCGGTAAAACAAGAATTGACAGAACACGGGCAGCGTCAGTGTGTGGTCCATTTTTCACTGATGGTTGGTAAGAGACTCTGAGGGAGATTTATCAAAATTGGCTTAGGGAGAGTTCAGATCACCGTTACATTCTTCTGAGCCGTCATAACTAGGGATGAGCGAATCGACTTCGTTCTAATACTGTACGGAGCAGGAGCTCTGTACTGTGTTAGAATGCATTGGCTCCGATGAGCCGAAGTTATTGCTTCGCGAAGTGTCGCAAGACTTTGCGTAATAACTTCATAAATTAATTTGTACTGTAAAAAACATTTCCCGAACTCCTGTACCACTTGGAACCAAACCCAAGTTCGGGAAATGTTTTTTTACAGTACAATTTAATTTATGAAGTTGTTGCTCCTGGTCCATACAGTATTAGAAAGAAGTTTTATGCAAATCGACTTCGGATGTTTTATCCAAAGTCGATTCGCTCATCTCTAGTCATAAGAACAGAAAAAACTGGATCTTGTAAAAAAAAAAAAAAAGTATCCTGTGCATCAGTTTTGCACGTTGGCATCCGTTTGAGCCACTTCCATGGGAGATCCATTATTTTAGATGGAAAAAAAAGTCCTACAAAAGGTATTTTTTTCAGTTTAAAATAACAGATCTCAGATGGAAATGGCTAAAATGGATGCAAAATGTGCATAACTGAGCAACAGATGCTTAAAATACAGGATACGTTTTTTTTTGTTTGTTTTTTCCTGTTTTTCTGACGGATCAGAAGAACGGAAAATGAAATGGTGATGTGAACCCGGCCTAACTTTCTTGTGAAGAAACACACACAAAGTATGAAGTGCTTTCATTCATTGAAGTCAATTTAACTGAACAAATATATGCTACTGAGGACATCTAGTGTCCAAGGGGTGTAACTAGAGAGAGTGCAGTCTCAGTTGGGCCTTGGAGCTTGAAGGAGCTAAAATAAACCACTATGCCCCACATGAAGAGACTATAAACATAAGGGTATGTCCACTCGGATGGATATGTTATGGATTTGAGTACAGCAAATCCACAGCTTTGTTTAGTTAGCAGCAATGTGGATGACATTCTAAGAAATATCATCCACAAGCTGCAAAAACAAATCTGCAGCGCAACTTGACCCGGGGTGCAGATTGTTAATCTGTATCATTTAATTAAGGCCAAGTTCACACTTCAGTTATTTGGTCAGTTATTTCCATCAGTTAGGCCTCATGCACACAACCATAGCTTTTGTCTGTGACCCTTATATAAACAGTGCCTCTTTCATGCCCCTTACATAAATATACTGTACCTTCTCCCCATGCTTCTTATAAAAACAGTGCCTCTCCTAGTGCCCCTTATATAAATAGTGTCTCTTCTGTACCCTTATATATAGTGCCTCTTCTTTGCCCTTATACATGTAGTGCCTCTTCTGTGCCCTTATATATACAGTACCACTTCTGTGGCTTCCTTTTGTATATATAGTGCCTCTGTTATGCCCCCTTAACCCCTTAAGGACTTAAGACGTATCGGTACGGCATGATTCCCAAGTCCTTAATGACCCATGATGAACCGATACGTCATGAGTAGTTCTGATCACTGCTGCTCAGCCGGCACTGATCGGAGCAAGGTACCTGCTGAAATCAGCAAGGTACATTGCTAAAGGCAAAAGTCTGATTAGACTATGTAAAGTAAAAAAAATACAGTAAAAGTACACTATATGGTGTACTGTACTGTATTATATAGACACCAGATCCACTGGATCTACAAGAACCAAGTGAGTCTGGGTCAAAAAAAAAGTGAAAAAGTGAAAAAAAAGTAAAAATAAAAAAAACACATATACACTGAATAAAAATTTAAAAAAATAAAATACACTACACATATTATGTATCGCCGCTTCCGTAAAAACCTGCTCTATAAAAATATCACATGACCTAAAAACGGTGTAAAAAAAAGCCATTTTTTGTCACCTTACATCACAAATAGTGTAATACCAAGTGATCAAAAAGTCATACACACCCCAAAATAGTGCCAATCAAACCGTCATCTCATCCCACAAAAATCATACCCTACCCAAGATAATCGCCTACAAACTGAAAAACTATGGCTCTCAGACTATGGAGACACTAAAACATGATTTTTTTTGTTTCAAAAATGAAATCATTGTGAAAAACTTACATAAATAAAAAAAGTATACATATTAAGTATCGCCGCATCCGTAATAACCTGCTCTATAAAAATACCACATGATCTAACCTGTCAGATGAATGTTGTAAATAACAAAAAATAAAAACTGTGCCAAAACAACTATTTCTTGTTACCTTGCCTCACAAAAAGTGTAATATAGAGCAACCAAAAATCATGTACCCTAAAATAGTACCAACAAAACTGCCACCCTATCCCGTAGTTTCTAAAATGGGGTCACTTTTTTGGAGTTTCTACTCTAGGGGTGCATCAGGGGGGCTTCAAATGGGACATGGTGTCAAAAAACTAGTCCAGCAAAATCTGCCTTCCAAAAACCGTATGGCATTCCTTTCCATCTGCGCCCTACCGTGTGCCTGTACAGCAGTTTACGGTCACATATGGGGTGTTTCTGTAAACTACAGAATCAGGGCAATAAATATTGAGTTTTGTTTGGCTGTTAACCCTTGCTTTGTAACTGGAAAAAAATTATTAAAATGGAAAATCTGCTAAAAGAGTGACATTTTGAAATTTTATCTCTATTTTCCATTAATTCTTGTGGAACACCTAAAGGGTTAACAAAGTTTGTAAAATCAGTTTTGAATACCTTGGGGGTGTAGTTTCTAGAATGGGGTCATTTTTGGGTGGTTTCTATTATGTAAGCCTCACAAAGTGACTTCAGACCTGACCTGGTCCCTAAAAAGTGGGTTTTTGAAAAGTTCAGAAAAATTTCAAGATTTGCTTCTAAACGTCTAAGCCTTGTAATGTCCCCAAAAAATAAAATATCATTCCCAAAATTATCCAGACATGAAGTAGACATATGGGGAATGTAAAGTAATAACTATTTTTGGAGGTATTACTATGTATTATATAAATAAAGAAATTGAAACTTGGAAAATTACAAATTTTGCAAAATTTTTGGTAAATTTGGTATTTTATTATAAATAAAAATTAACTTTTTTGACTCCATTTTACCAGTGTCATGAAGAACAATATGTGACGAAAAAACAATCTCAGAATGGACTGCATAAGTAAAAGCATTTAAAAGTTATCACCACATAAAATGACACTGGTCAGATTTGCAAAAAATGGCCGGGTCCTTAAGGTGAAATAAGGGGTCCTTAAGGGGTTAATATATATTGCCTCTGCCGTGCCCCCTTTTATATATAATGTCTCTGGTGTGCCCCTCTTTATATTTATTGCTTCTGCTGTGTCTCTCTTTATCTCTTTATATGTAGCGTCTCTGCTGTGCCCCCTTTTTGTTGAATATATATACTGTATATACTGTATATATTTTTTTATAGCCTCTACTGTGCCCAGCTAGATGCCATTATATACTCACCTGTTGCCCTGTCCCATGACGCAGCAATGCAGCAGGCCATGCTTCTTCAGACTGGTCTTGTCCTGTGGAACGTCGCAGGCGGCCCCCTACGTCACAGGAAAGTGCTGGAATTGCAGGGTAAGCGTTCCCTTGTTTTCTAGCTGGTGCTCCCATTACCTCAATTGAGTTCAGGGGTTCCTATAAACCAGGTTAATTGGCCTGGTGATTTGGTCCAACCCCATTAACAGACTCCATGCCGCCCCCTCAGTGGGGTCAAATGCAGTAAGGTATGGAGTGTTTGGGCTTTGTGCGAAACCCATCATGTACCAAACGTACTGATGAAAATTATTAACACATAGGTCCTAACAGGAATGTTATACAGCCTATTAAATATATACTCATATTCCTATGCAGAGACATGCATGTCTCTAGGTTCCCTGATTTGAGTGGAGACTCAGGGGAGATTTATCAAACTGATGTAAAGTAGAAGTGGCTTAGTTGCCCATAGCAACCAATCTGATTTCACCATTTATTTTTCACAGCTCCTTTGGAAAATGAAAGGTGGAATCTGATTGGTTGCAATGGGCAACTAAGCCAGTTCTACTTTACATCAGTTTGAAAAATCTCCCCCTCAATGTCTGGGCCCTTCGTGAATTTTCATGGAATAAAGTTATTTTTGAGTGTTCGAGAAACCGTGCATGCCTAATTCAATAGTTCAAAAAGGACCCCAGCGTACCACCAATAGCATCTGATTGGCAGATGCTAATTGTATCAGAAAGGAAAATAAAAAGAATATTTATAAAACCAAAAAGTATAACAGACCTAGTGGAGCCTAGGGTCATCTATTACCATATACATAGAAACAGTTAAGCACCAGCGGGGATCACTCCCTAGCAATATACAATATTATCAACATATAATGTATGATACAAGATGGGCGGTGTACTTATCACATGAATGTTTATATTTTTTAAAAATGTTTTTATACTTATTTTAAGTCCCCTTGTGGGACTTGAACATGCGATCATCTGATCGCTTCTCCCATAGACTGCAATGATTTAACATTACAGCCTATGGGAAATTCACTGTCACAGGTAGTGATCCATAGAAGCATTGCTGTGGCAGGCCTTGGATCCTTCAGAGGGCCAAAGCTGCCATAGCAACTGAATGGCTCCCTTGATCTTGGCATGTGGGAGCCATGCTGGCCCCGGAAGCGCAGCCCACCTGGAGAAAGACCACGTGTTGTGGTCGCAATCAACCATGGTATCTGAAGGAATAAATGTCTATGATCAGTATTATCACTAACCACGGACATTGCCTCTGTGTAAAACAGGCAGCTACGGTGCCCACTCAGCTTCTTTATCAGGCACCAAGATTAAAGAATGGACTTCCACCATACATGTGCAGCAGAGGTCTTTAATTTTTAACATTTCTTTTCTTTATTGCATTAATTTGTGGAAAACTGCAATAATAATTATTAAAATGTATTCTGTACTGTATTTTGTGTCGATGGTTTTGATATGAGGGGTGTTCAGTAAGTCATCTACCTGAATATGAAAACTAAATTTTCTGAAAAAATTGAACTTACTATTTTTCAATGTAATCCCCCTTGACACACTTATTCCACTTCCCCTCCAGTGATCGGATGCCCTCAAAATAGAACTTCTTGCTGTTGCAGGAACCCTGTTACCACCACTTGGCTGCATTATCATCAGGAAATCATTTCACGCAGAAATTACGTCAGGTTCCAAAAGAGAAAGTAATCACTGGGAGCCAGGTCTGGACTGTAGGGTGGATGGTTAGGCTCCATGAAGCTGCATTCCCTGATAGCAGCTTGTGACTTGCGAGACATGTGAGATGGCCCTTTGTTGTGAAACAACCTGCCGACAACTTCCCATGACGTTTCTCTTTGATTGCCTCACGTAATGCCTTCATTACTGAAGCATAGGTGTCTCCAGTAATTGTTGTCTTGTGTGGCATGAATTCTAGTAATAAAACGCCTTCTGTATCCCAGAAAAACTGTTGCCTTTTGGTGACCCCTTGTGCTTAAATTGCATGGACTCTTGTTTGATCTCAGGATCATGGTGGTGGACCCATGTTTCATCAATAATTCGAGAACAGAAGTCTCCTGGATTTTCTGTAAGCATTTCTAAATTCTTTTGGTTAAATTGTTGGTGACAATTTTTTTGCTCAGGCATCAACATTTGTGGTACCGTCCTGGAAATTACCTTTAACATCACCAAAACATCATGAATGATCCTGGTAACTGTGCCAACTGAAATACTGTACCTAATCCATGAGCTATAACACTGATAACCCGACAATCTTCCAAAATCATGGCCTCCACTTTAAGGCACATTTGCTCTGAAGATACTTCAATAGGTCGCCATGAACGAGGGTCATCTTTAAAGAGGACCTTTCACCGGTCCAAAGTTTGTTAGGTAAAGCTATGTACATGCAGAGCGGCACCCAGGGATGTCCCTGCACTTACTATTATCCCTGGGTGCCGCTCCGTTCGCCTGCTGTAGCCCCCGGTACCGGCGCTCGTGCTTCTGATAATTTTGCCTTGGGTGGAAACATCCTCTTTTGCCTTGGACGTCTCTTTCAGGATATGAGCTGAGCGATGCGATTGGCCAGTGCTCCAGCCTGGGAGAAAGAGACGCAAAAATGCTAGTGTGAAAGTAGCCTAAAGCCTCTTGCACACGAACGCTTTATTTTGCCGTTTCCATTCCATTTTTGCAGATTCCGTTTGCGGTCCGTATGTGGAACCATTTATTTCGATGGTTCCGCAAAAAAACGGAATGTACTCCGTATGCATTCGGTTTCCATATTTCCGTATATCCGTTCCATTGAAAGATAGAACTTGTCCTATTATTGCCCGCAAAAAACTATCTGTGGCTTCATTCAAGTCAATGGGTCCGCAAAAAATACGGAATGCATACGGAACACATCCATATGTCTTCTGTTTTTTGCGGATCCATGCCACTTTGCCCATGTGTTTACTGTTAAAACACATTACTGTACAATACATTAATGATTAACAATTTTATGTTTCTGTTTGCGATCTGCAAACAACGTATCGCATACGGAAACCATACGGAGATTTTTTGCGGAACTACGAAATGAAAATAGAACAGAAACACAATGGAAATATAAACCTGAACAACGGATCCGTTAAAAACGGACCGCAAAACACTGAAAAAGCCATACGGTCGTGTGCAAGAGGCCTAACACTGACAGAACATGCTGGGGTAGATAACTTATTAAACACCCCTTGAATAATACTTGATATGTAGTTTCATGTCAACAGGCCAATAATAGCCATGGTTTTGGTTGATGTGACTGTTGTTATTTTATTTGTATTTTATTATATTATTTTTACTTATTGTTTACATTTATTTCTGGCACTTAATATGTCCCCCAAGAGGTAACTAAAAGACCTCTGGGGGACACTGACACTTTATTTTTTTGTAATTTGCACATTTTCACCCAAAGAAGCCCTGGTTACAGTGGAAAACATCCTCTGGGGGCCATTGTACACAGGCAGAGCTGATCATGGTCAGCTAAGACCCTGCAGCTCTCCTGTGCAGAAGCAGTAATAAACTGCTTCTGTCTTATCCTCCCGACCTGTTCCTGCTAGATTTTAGGAGCAGGAGCTCTACTCTGGCCCCTGGATTAAAGCCCAGGACCAAGCGCTGTACATGTATGGCACTTGGTTGTTATGGGGTAAATGTTTTTATTATTAGTTTATAACAAACTTAACTGGGGGTAGGGGCAGTCTGTCTGTCCTGTACATTGCAGGGATGAACCTAAAATATTTCAGTACCTCTTTCTGGTTCTGATATGATTCCGGCACTGCCAATCTTTTGAGTCACCACTGCTCTTGGTTCCATGTGTTGTTTTCCACTTAGGGTACTTTCATACTTGTGGCAGAGTGATCCAGCAAGCAGTTCTGTCGTTGGAACTGCCTGCTGCATCCGTCGATCTGGATGTAAACTGAGTGCATTTGCAGACGGATCCGGATGCGGATCCGTCTCACAAATGCATTGCAAGAACGGATCAGTCTCTCCGCTTGTCATGCGGAGAGACGGATCCGTCTTCTATTTTTTTTACAGTTTTAAAGGTCTGCGTCCTTCAGGTATTTTTAATGCCGTGGTATTATCTCCGTCCAAAACGCCGTTCAGTGACTGAACTGAAGACATCCTGATGCATCCTGAACGGATTTCTCTCTATTCAGAATGCATTAGGATATAACTGATCAGTTCTTTTCCGGTATTGAGCCCCTAGGACGGAACTCAATGCCGGAAAAGAAAAACACTAGTGTGAAAGTACCTTTAGAATTATGTTTCAATATTTCTAAGTATCATTTATTTATTTATTATACATACGGTGAACATGGCTTCTCACTTCCCTATCTGAATCTGCCTAACGTTCATTTTTGGCCAATGATTGGACAGACATTCATAAGAAAGCTTGTTCTTGATCACTGTTCGGTATAAACAGGGCAAAGCTCAACCAACAAACAGACACTTCTTTGTTCGCTATCTGGATCTTTTATATGGGGATAAAATGCTCGCTGGTGAGCAGAACATCTCTCTGTGTACACATGGGATATGCTGCTGACATAATGTATAGTCTATGGGGACATACAATCATAGTAACATAACAGTTGTTTGTCCCCCATACAGTTTCCATCGCTCTGTATAAAGACTCTTTAAGTAGGCAGCAATCAGATTGTTATATGGTTGAACAGTACTCATTATGGCCCTACATTGGGCCGTGTAAATGGACCCTAACTGTCACTTCCGACAGTTGAACCTTTTATCACATGCCAAGTTCCTAGCCATTATAGACACACTATATAGACACACTATTCATAATCAATTTTAAATATTTATCCCTGATTATGTTCCCCTATAATGTATGTCACTATAGTGTCGTTTTGTAATTTAAAAATTTATGGACAGTAGTAGATAGAGAAAGCTGCCCATTATTGATGGATAACCAATAGGAGCACGCATTTCATTAATAAGACAGACTTTTATTTCACATCTGTATTATGATGCAATTAATAATCTGTAAACTTCACAAACACTAAACCATAGTCACGCATAAATGACAAACCATGCACATGGCCATGATCCGTGTTTTGCAGACTGCAAAGCGGACACTGTAGTGAGTGGTATAAAAATGCAAAAAGACACAAAAATTTTTTGCAATTATACCCCCCCTCCTCCACCCAAAAAGATCGCAAATCCCTAGTTTGAAGCCAGAACTTGAACCCAGAACTTTACATTACAGGGTGTGATAAATTTCCCCCGACATGTCATCAATCAAGAGAGCCAGCAATCAGTGCTGAGAGTAAATGTTAATGTAGACAAAGGGGAGAAGGCTTAGTTTTCTTTTTTGTAAAAGCCAGATATCCATAAAGATGTAGAAAGGCAGCAGCTGGGGCAGAGAGAGAAGAGGCAGGCTGAAAAGATTCTGCTTACAGCACAAGCTTAAGACAAAATTTTCTTAACAATTCGAAATTAGGAAGTTGCTAAGCGAATAATACACCAAATGTGCTGGCCAGTCTTTTAAAAAGTGGTGAGTTTGTTGCAAACCCTCCCCAAAAAAGTCACACTTATTTGCGAAAGTGTGTCTTGCTTTGCAACTTGGCATGGGGGTTTTAAAAAATGTGTCCTATAGTGCCCATTATGCATAATAACAGTGCCCAACATTCTATACCTTGCCCAGATAAATAATGCCTGCACTATCTGGTGACTGCACAGCACAAGCAGATATTGGTTTCCACCACTGTACCAGTTTCAGCTTACTTCTCCATGTTCTCATGTACTGGGCAATGTCAGTGAGGCTGCCCTCTCCTGTACTGGGCAATGAGCGTGAGGCTGCCCTCTCCTGTACTGGGCAATGACAGTGAGGCTGCCCTCTCCTGTACTGGGCAATGACAGTGAGGCTGCCCTCTCCTGTACCGGGCAATGACAGTGAGCCTGCCCTCTCCTGTACTGGGCAATGAGCATGAGGCTGCCCTCTCCTGTACTGGGCAATGACAGTGAGGCTGCCCTCTCCTGTACTGGACAATGACAGTGAGGCTGCCCTCTCCTGTACTGGGCAATGAGCGTGAGGCTGCCCTCTCCTGTACTGGGCAATGACAGTGAGGCTGCCCTCTCCTGTACTGGGCAATGACAGTGAGGCTGCCCTCTCCTGTACTGGGCAATGACAGTGAGGCTGCCCTCTCCTGTACTGGGCAATGAGCGTGAGGCTGCCCTCTCCTGTACTGGGCAATGACAGTGAGGCTGCCCTCTCCTGTACTGGGCAATGACAGTGAGGCTGCCCTCTCCTGTACCGGGCAATGACAGTGAGGCTGCCCTCTCCTGTACTGGGCAATGAGCATGAGGCTGCCCTCTCCTGTACTGGGCAATGACAGTGAGGCTGCCCTCTCCTGTACTGGACAATGACAGTGAGGCTGCCCTCTCCTGTACTGGGCAATGAGCGTGAGGCTGCCCTCTCCTGTACTGGGCAATGACAGTGAGGCTGCCCTCTCCTGTACTGGGCAATGAGCATGAGGCTGCCCTCTCCTGTACTGGGCAATGACAGTGAGGCTGCCCTCTCCTGTACTGGACAATGACAGTGAGGCTGCCCTCTCCTGTACCGGGCAATGACAGTGAGCCTGCCCTCTCCTGTACTGGGCAATGAGCATGAGGCTGCCCTCTCCTGTACTGGGCAATGAGCATGAGGCTGCCCTCTCCTGTACTGGGCAATGACAGTGAGGCTGCCCTCTCCTGTACTGGACAATGACAGTGAGGCTGCCCTCTCCTGTACTGGGCAATGAGCGTGAGGCTGCCCTCTCCTGTACTGGGCAATGACAGTGAGGCTGCCCTCTCCTGTACTGGGCAATGACAGTGAGGCTGCCCTCTCCTGTACTGGGCAATGACAGTGAGGCTGCCCTCTCCTGTACTGGGCAATGAGCGTGAGGCTGCCCTCTCCTGTACTGGGCAATGACAGTGAGGCTGCCCTCTCCTGTACTGGGCAATGACAGTGAGGCTGCCCTCTCCTGTACCGGGCAATGACAGTGAGCCTGCCCTCTCCTGTACTGGGCAATGAGCATGAGGCTGCCCTCTCCTGTACTGGGCAATGACAGTGAGGCTGCCCTCTCCTGTACTGGACAATGACAGTGAGGCTGCCCTCTCCTGTACTGGGCAATGAGCATGAGGCTGCCCTCTCCTGTACTGGGCAATGACAGTGAGGCTGCCCTTTCCTGTACCGGGCAATGACAGTGAGCCTGCCCTCTCCTGTACTGGGCAATGAGCATGAGGCTGCCCTCTTCTGTACTGGGCAATGACAGTGAGGCTGCCCTCTCCTGTACTGGACAATGAGCGTCAGGCTGCCCTCTCCTGTACTGGGCAATGACAGTGAGGCTGCCCTCTCCTGTACCGGGCAATGACAGTGAGCCTGCCCTCTCCTGTACTGGACAATGAGCATGAGGCTGCCCTCTCCTGTACTGGGCAATGACAGTGAGGCTGCCCTCTCCTGTACTGGACAATGACAGTGAGGCTGCCCTCTCCTGTACTGGGCAATAAGCGTGAGGCTGCCCTCTCCTGTACTGGGCAATGACAGTGAGGCTGCCCTCTCCTGTACCGGGCAATGACAGTGAGCCTGCCCTCTCCTGTACTGGGCAATGAGCATGAGGCTGCCCTCTCCTGTACTGGGCAATGACAGTGAGGCTGCCCTCTCCTGTACTGGACAATGACAGTGAGGCTGCCCTCTCCTGTACTGGGCAATGAGCATGAGGCTGCCCTCTCCTGTACTGGGCAATGACAGTGAGGCTGCCCTCTCCTGTACTGGGCAATGAGCATGAGGCTGCCCTCTCCTGTACTGGGCAATGACAGGGAGGCTGCCCTCTCCTGTACCGGGCAATGACAGTGAGGCTGCCCTCTCCTGTACTGGGCAATGACAGTGAGGCTGCCCTCTCCTGTACTGGGCAATGACAGTGAGGCTGCCCTCTCCTGTACTGGGCAATGAGCGTGAGGCTGCCCTCTCCTGTACTGGGCAATGACAGTGAGGCTGTCCTCTCCTGTACTGGACAATGACAGTGAGGCTGCCCTCTCCTGTACCGGGCAATGACAGTGAGCCTGCCCTCTCCTGTACTGGGCAATGAGCATGAGGCTGCCCTCTCCTGCACTGGGCAATGACAGTGAGGCTGCCCTCTCCTGTACTGGACAATGACAGTGAGGCTGCCCTCTCCTGTACTGGGCAATGACAGTGAGGCTGCCCTCTCCTGTACCGGGCAATGACAGTGAGCCTGCCCTCTCCTGTACTGGGCAATGAGCATGAGGCTGCCCTCTCCTGTACTGGGCAATGATAGTGAGGCTGCCCTCTCCTGTACTGGACAATGACAGTGAGGCTGCCCTCTCCTGTACTGGGCAATGAGCGTGAGGCTGCCCTCTCCTGTACTGGGCAATAACAGTGAGGCTGCCCTCTCCTGTACTGGGCAATAACAGTGAGCCTGCCCTCTCCTGTACTGGGCAATGAGCATGAGGCTGCCCTCTCCTGTACTGGGCAATGACAGTGAGGCTGCCCTCTCCTGTACTGGACAATGACAGTGAGGCTGCCCTCTCCTGTACTGGGCAATGAGCGTGAGGATGCCCTCTCCTGTACTGGGCAATGACAGTGAGGCTGCCCTCTCCTGTACTGGGCAATGACAGTGAGGCTGCCCTCTCCTGTACCGGGCAATGACAGTGAGGCTGCCCTCTCCTGTACTGGGCAATGAGCATGAGGCTGCCCTCTCCTGTACTGGGCAATGACAGTGAGGCTGCCCTCTCCTGTACTGGACAATGACAGTGAGGCTGCCCTCTCCTTTACTGGGCAATGAGCGTGAGGCTGCCCTCTCCTGTACTGGGCAATGACAGTGAGGCTGTCCTCTCCTGTACTGGGCAATGACAGTGAGGCTGCCCTCTCCTGTACTGGGCAATGACAGTGAGGCTGCCCTCTCCTGTACTGGGCAATGACAGTGAGGCTGCCCTCTCATGTACTGGGCAATGACAGTGGGGCTGCCCTCTCCTGTACTGGGCAATGACAGTGAAGCTGCCCTCTCCTGTACTGGGCAATTACAGTTAGCCTGCCCTCTCCTGTACTGGGCAATGACAGTGAGGCTGCCCTCTCCTGTACTGGGCAATAACAGTGAGGCTGCCCTCTCCTGTACCGGGCAATGACAGTGAGCCTGCCCTCTCCTGTACTGGGCAATGACAGTGAGGCTGCCCTCTCCTGTACTGGGCAATGACAGTGAGGCTGCCCTCTCCTGTACTGGGCAATGAGCATGAGGCTGCCCTCTCCTGTACTGGGCAATGACAGTGAGGCTGCCCTCTCCTGTACTGGGCAATGAGCATGAGGCTGCCCTCTCCTGTACTGGGCATTGAGCGTGATGCTGCCCTCTCCTGTACTGGGCAATGACAGTGAGACTGCCCTCTCCTGTACTGGGCAATGACAGTGAGGCTGCCCTCTCCTGTACTGGGTAATGAAAGTGAGGCTGCCCTCTCCTGTACTGGGCAATGACAGTGAGGCTGCCCTCTCCTGTACTGGGCAATGACAGTGGGGCTGCCCTCTCCTGTACTGGGCAATGACAGTGAGCCTGCCCTCTCCTGTACTGGACAATGACAGTGAGCCTGCCCTCTCCTGTACTGGGCAATGACAGAGAGGCTGCCCTCTCCTGTACTGGGCAATGAGCGTGAGGCTGCCGTCTCCTGTACTGGGCAATGACAGTGAGGCTGCCCTCTCCTAGCAGTCTCCTTTAAAATGAAATAAATACAATTACTAGCTACTAGCTGCCAGCTGCATGCTTTCATAGAGAACATCTTGCAGGAGTCACGCTTGTTTGGCTATTTACATCAGACAGAGCTACGAATAGATGTATACGTGAATGAAAAAAACAACTATTATCTCAAATGCTAAGCTTTCTCACCACTGCAGAAGCAAAGAGCCTAGCAACAGACAAGGCTTTCTCTTTCATCCATTGCCTGCCCAAAATACATTGCTGTTGAGTAGGCTCACTACTGTAACATATATGGTTCCCTGTTATGCTTTACGATATGCCTGAAAACATTTAGCAGGTTCAGTTCTGGTGTAATAGATGTACCGCCATCATAGTGGCCCCGTTGATTAAACCAAACATTATGGGGGTCATTTATCGAACTGGTGTAAAGTAGAACTGTTCATAGCAACCAGTCAGATTCCACCTTTCAATCTTTTAGAATCTGATTGGTTGCTATAGGCAACTGAGCCAGTTCTACTTTACACCAGTTTGATAAATGACCCCCTATATTTTTATAAGCCACTCAAGGACTGGGGCACAGTCATTTTTTTATTTGTTTTCTCATTGCCATCGTGACTCTATTTTTCAGTCAAGAGAGCTGTATGATAGCTTGTTTTTATGGCAGGAAAAGTTGTCATTTGTGTTCCCAAGGTAATGGGAAATTAGTTTGTTTGGGTATTCTTTTTATGCAATTTGCACATTAGCTTTAAAAAATTTGTTTTTGAACTTTTACTTTTTTTATTTGTTTCTTTCACTAGGGGATTTTACGCTACAATAGTTTGATCACTTATATAATAGTTTGGAATACTCCGAGGCAGGGGAGTACACAAGGTGTTGCATATACAGGTAAAACTACCCTTTGTGCCCCTTTTAGGCTACATGCACACGACCGTTGGTGTTTTGCGGTCCGCAAACCGCGGATCCGCAAAACACGGAAGCTGCTCCGCATTCAGTTCCGCAATTTGCGGAACGGAACGCGGTCCATTATAGAAATGCCTTTTCTTGTCCGCAAAACGGGCAAGAATAGGACATGCTCTATTTTTTTTGCGGGGGCACGGAACGGAGCAACGGATGCGGACTGCACATGGAGTGCTGTCTGCATCTTTTGCGGCCCAATTAAAGTGAATGGGTCCGTGCCCGAGCCGCAACAACGGCCGTGTGCATGAGGCCTTAATATCAGCTTCCTGTTATATAAGGGGACCCATTTTATCTATGTGGTGGTCCTGGTATAGAGGTATTATTTGGTAACTGTATTATGGTAGTATTCACTATGTTGAGGTATCGATGTGGAGGTATTATTTGGCTGTTGTGTAGTGGTATTATATGGTGACTATTAGACTTTATTACATTAGGTGGTGTATGGAGGATGGAGCTGTTTTATCCCACGAAGACCAGCAGCTGCTCTACCGTATAGCCTGCCTTAGGGCCCTTTCACACTGGCGTTTTTGTTTTCCGGCATAGAGATCCGTCGTCGGGTCTCTATGCCGGAAAAATCCTGATCAGGATCATCCCCATGCATTCTGAATGGAGAGAAATCCGTTCAGGATGCATCAGGATGTCTTCAGTTCAGGACCGGAACGTTTTTTGGACGCAGCAAATACCGCAGCATGCTGCGCTTTTTGTTCCATCCAAAAATCCGGAACACTTGCCGCAAGGCCGGATCCGGAATTAATGCCCATTGAAAGGCATTAATCCGGATCCGGCCTTAAGCTAAACGTCGTTTCGGCGCATCGCCGGATCCGACGTTTAGCTTTCTCAATTGTTACCATGGCAGCCAGGACGCTAAAGTCCTGGTTGCCATGGTAAATGTAGTGGGGAGCGGGGAGCAGTATACTTACCATCCGTGCGGCTCCTGGGGCGCTCCAGAGTGACGTCAGGGCGCCCCACACGTATGGATCACGTGATCACGTGATCGTGACGTCATTCAGGAGCGCCCCGGGAGCCGCACGGACTGTAAGTATACCAATCCCCCGCTCCTACTATGGCAACTAGGACTTTAATAGCGTCCTGGCTGCCATAGTAACCTGAAAGCATTTCGAAGACTGATCAGGATCCTGATCAGTCTTCTAATGCTTTCAGGCGACTTGCGTTCTGACGGATCAGGCGGGACGGAAGTGCCTGCCGGATCCTCAGAACGCAAGTGTGAAAGGACCCTTACCTGTCCTAGCACTGAGAGAGAACAGTTGCTGACTAGCACTACTGTTATCAAGTGTCCTCTCCCGGCAGGCTGTACAGCACTCAAGACTTGAGCAGATGCTGCCAGTGATCGAGGCTCCTGGCTTCTTCTTAGGTTTCCAGTCTCCTCTCCATATCTTCCTTATCACCAGCAGCTGCATCTTCTGCTCAGCCTGCTGTAGTCTGGCCAAAGCTTAATAATTAATTTCTTTTTACCCTCCTACCACCTTGAGAAAATCTTGCTTATGCCCCTGCTCCAAAGCATTATTGCTTGTCAGTGTATTAGACCATGCCTCTGGTATCACTGATGAACAATCTATTGAACCTTGTTTGGATACCATGTTCTCTATTATGGGCTCATGCGCACGAACGTATGTGATCCGTTCCGTGCATTGGGGCTGCAATTTGCAGTCCCCAATGCACAAAGAACGTCCGTGAGGCCTCCGGGACGGATCCAGACCCATTCAACTTGAATGAGTCCGCATCCTTCCGTTCCGCAAAAAGATAGGACATGTTCTATCTTTTTGCGGTACGGAATTATGGAACGGAACCCCAAAGAAGCACTCCGTAGTGCTTCCGTAGGGTTCCGTTCCGTGCTTCCGCTCCGCATGTCCTTAATGAAGTGAATGGGTCCGCATCCGGATGCGGAATGCACACGGAATGGTGTCCGTTTATTGTGGATCCCATACGTTCGTGTGCATGAGCCCTAACAGTCAATCCCAACCAGGCCCTGGTGCCGCATTCACTTTTATGCCCACACAATCACATGGTGTAGAAAACAGGAAAACCTGGACCAGGCGGTCCCAGTTATCTGAACAACATGCAGTTTTAGCCTCCAAACAAGTTAACTGTCATTATATCATATATATTACTATATCATTATAAACTGTCAAAAAAGCAACCTTGATTGTACTTCTTGGACTCAGTTGTTGTGTGTTCCTACACAACTGTTGAGGGGGAGCGCATTTTCTTCTGCTTTCCTAATTTGATAGTACATACTATCCCATTTTGGACACACAATCACATTGACATTGACTGTGGTTAAGAGACCACATTTAGGTGATAATAATAACTTCAGTTTTTTTTGCAGACCCATTGAAATGAATGGTTCCGTATACGATCCGCCAAAAAAAAAAATGGAGCAGACATGGAAAGAAAATATGCTTGTGTGCATGGGCCCTAAAGGTGAAATTCTCACCTTGATGGATGGTGCACCTCTGCAGCAACACCTGAAAATAAATCACCTTAAGGCCTCATGCACATGACCGTTGTTTGATTCCGTGTCCGTTGCTCCGTTTTTCGTGATTTTCTGCGGACCCATTGGTTTTCAATGGGTCCGTGGAAACCTCGGCAAATGCACCGTTTGTCCTCCGCATCCGTGGTCCGTGATTCCAGTCCGTCAAAAAAATATAACCTGTCCTATTCTTGTCCGTGAAAAACGGTTCACGGACCCATTCAAGTCAATGGGTCCGTGAAAAAATGCGGATGGCCATCCGTGTGTCATCCGCGTTCCGTGTCCGTTTTTTTTGCGGATCCCTTGGCAGGCACTTGGGAAAAATTGTCAGCCTGTCTTTTGGTAAAATCTTTTGGGTCATGTCCGCTAAAAAAAAATGGAAGACACATGGAAACACAACGGAAGGCAAAAACGGACACGGATCACTGAACAACGGAACCCCTTTTTGCGGACAGCATAAAAAAACGGTCGTGTGCATGAGGCCTAAAAAGGGTGGATTGTCTCCTGAAGGTATGTTCACAAGGAATTCTTTTTTACAGAAGGATTTCGGTGCAGATGTTGTGAACTTGAAGTTCACGATGCAGAAATAAAACAATTGACATGCTCATTCTTGTCGTGGTGGCCCCTCGTGGATTAGCCCCATTAAGTTGTACTAAATCCGTGGGTGGATCTGTTAAGCCACACCTCTTGTCAGGATAGGCGGCGCAGATCATTTCTACTATGGACTTGGACTGAACCCATCTCTAGTGTGTGCAGAGTATTGTGTGATGTGCACGGTCACCTCGCATATTTGCAGTTTTGGGTAGGCATAACATTTAATAGGATAGCAACCATGATCAAAGTAGGAGCAAATCTGCATCCAACTCAGTGACTAGTGCAACCACATGAATGGCAAGAACGATGGGTAGCATGGAGTCACCTTCCAGAGACCCAGAGCAGCACATCAGGATGGCCCTGGAATTCTGTGTCCATTATCATTGGTCCAATGTGATTTTAAATGTCAGCTGTCTGGCTATGGTAGTATACCAAGAGTAAGCACTGAGTGTGTGGAACGTGTAGGTTTGCTTCCTGGACCTTGTCTACTTTTATGGATTTTTTTATGTCTACTAATAAAGAATTGGAAAAAAATAAAGACGGATCTCTCAAATATTTCTACAATAGCCGACAGTAGTTTCGGCACAACCCATTGTGAAGACCCTATAAGGACCACACTGTTCAGAAGATAAATACAAGTTTTGTTCAAATGCAGAAGGTCCACATCGTTCGACAGGGCAGCCACATTTATGAGTTTATTAAAAGAGTGTCTAGTTTAGAAAAAAAATTGTTTTTCATGTACCCTATTAGGGAATTCTACGTTTCTAGAGTTTGATTCAGGATCCTTACCACTTGGCCAGAGCAGAGAGCATTTACGAAAAGCATCTCACTCTGAGGACCTGTACTGTCTTCTTTAGCTCAGAAAACCCATAGATAGTCAATGAGCACTGTGTAATTTTTAATTTCCCCTGTGTTAGCACTGAAGTGCGAGAGAGAGAGAATACTTACTGCCAGGATTCCCCACAGATTACAGCTATGGGGACATGGATGACTCTGGTTCCCAGCAGAGGGACAGCTTGTCATCAGCTTATTTTCAAGGGACCCTTCTAACAAATAGGGATTATCCAGAGCAGTCTTCAAGCTCTTAATTTAGGTTCACTTAGTGTTCCTTGTAGTCGTTGTTTTTGTGAACCATTTACAGGATACAGATGTCCCAAACAGAGCCTATATTCTGCTGATAGCTCCCACACAGAAGCAGCAGAGAATATGTCTCTGTAGCATTGCGGCCTATGATCATGATAGGTCCTATTACATTATAGTTACTAATACAATCCTCAAAAAGATATTTAAAGTGGCTTCACTTGTGCAATAACCTGCAGCTATAAACTTTGCAACAATTCCCTCGCTCAGCACACTTTGTGGATTAGAAAGCACAGTGTTAGAGCAGATAAGAACCACTGGGTCCTCCCTGCCCTTATCTACATGAGCACAGTCATAGAGGCCTTTGTGTTGTCTGTTTAGTTGTACTTTCCGTCATCTTTATAGTATTTTACATTACAAATGTTACATGTAATATGTTCACTTCTGACACTTGTATCAGCAACCTTACTGTAGTAGTTTGGGTCACATGCAGACAATTTTAGACTATACAAGGTTATATCTGATTCACTGGCCATTTGGGCTCATGCACAATGCAGAACTACATGTGTGGACCGTATATGGTGGCATATAGCATCCCTGTGGGCAGAGTTACAGATTCTTAAGATAGGCCATCAACATTAGATTAGTGGGGGTCCAAAAGCAACCTCTAAATATAGACCGAAATTACAATCAGATGGTACAAGATCTAAACAAAGCCCATAGAGAGTGTATAATGAAAATACAGATCAGTGTGGCTCCAACTCCGATGTACGTTTCGCCTAAGGCTACATGCACACGACATTTTTTTAATGTCCATCACACGTCCGTTTTAAGACCAATGGTAGTCTATGGGGTTATTAACACGGCAGTTTTTTTGACGAACGTGAAAAACGAACATGAACACTTCTATAGATCAATAAATAAATAAACCACGCCCCTTTTACATCTGAAGTGAATAGGGGAGGGGCTACAGCTCTGAATAGAAAAAACGCTGGACTCCTATCAACTACTGGACTCAAATCAGCTCATTAGCATATGAATTAAAAGTACTTTTGCTCCACAATAAAGCAACAGATCACTAAGTGAGAGGTATCGTTATATTCAGCAGGGTGAGCCGTACAAGGCAGCATGCATGGTTTATCAGTGAATTTCCTGGTGACAGGTTCCCTTTAACCACTTCAGCCCCCCTAGCTTAAACACCCTTAATGACCAGGCCACTTTTTACAATTCCGCACTACACTACTTTCACCGTTTATTGCTCCGTCATGCAACTTACCACCCAAATGAATTTTACCTCCTTTTCTTCTCACTAATAGAGCTTTCATTTGGTGGTATTTCATTGCTGCTGACATTTTTACTTTTTGCTATTAATCAAAAATTACCGAAATTTTGCAAAAAAATGACATTTTCACTTTCTGTTGTAAAATTTTTCAAAAAAACTACATTTCTATATAAATTTTTCTCTAAATTTATTGTTCTACATGTCTTTGATAAAAAAAATCCAATAAGTGTATATTTATTGGTTTGGGTAAAAGTTATAGCGTTTACAAACTATGGTGCAAAAAGTGAATTTCGGCATTTTGAAGCAGCTCTGACTTTCTGAGCACCTGTCATGTTTCTTCAGGTGCTAGAATGTCAGGAAAGTATAAATACCCCCAAATTACACCATTTTAGAAAGAAGACACCCCAAAGTATTCGCGGAGGGCTTGGTGAGTTCATGTATCATTTCATTTTTTTTCACAAGTTAGCGGAAAATGACACTTTCTGAGAAAAAAAAAAAAAAGTTTCAATTTCTGATAACTTCTGGCAAAAAAAAAAAAATCTCAGACGGACTCACTATGCCCCTCAGTGAATACCTTGGGGTGTCTACTTTCGAAATGGGGTCATTTGTGGGGTGTGTTTACTGTTCTGGCATTTTGGGCGGGGCTAAATTGTGAGCCGCCATGTAAAACCTAAAGGTACTCGTTGGAATTTGGGCCCCTTTGCGCACCCAGGCTGCAAAAAAGTGTCACTCATGTGGTATCGCCGTACTCAGGAGAAGTAGGGCAATGTGTTTTGGGGTGTATTTTTACATACACCCATGTTGGGTGAGAGAAATATCTCTGTAAATTGTCAACTTTGTATAAAAATTTTTTAAAAGTTGTCGTTTACAGAGATATTTTTCACACAAAGTATGGTATATATAAAAATACACCCCAAAACTTGCCCTACTCTCTGAGCTGACTACATGTGTGCCACTTTTGCAGCTTGGTAAAGGCCTAAACCAATGAGTACCTTTAAATTTCACAGGGCATTTTTACGCATTTGGATTCAGACTTCTTCTCACGCTTTAGGGGCCCCTAAAATGCCAGGGCAGTATAAATACCCCACATGTGACCCCATTTTGGAAAGAAGACACCCCAAGGTATTCTGTGAGGGGTATGGTGAGTTCATGTAAAATTTTATTTTTGTCACAAGTTAGTGGAATATGAGACTTTGTAAAAAACAAAATTAAAAAAACAAAAAAAAACAATTTCCGCTGACTTGTGCCAAAAAATAAAAATTCTGTGGACTCACCATGCCCCTCACAGAATACCTACAGGGTGTCTTCTTTCCAAAATGGGGTCACATGTGGGGTATTTATACTCACCTGGCATTTTAGGGGCCCCTAAAGTGTGAGAATCCAAATGCATAAAAATGGCCTGTGAAATCCTAAAGGTACTCATTGGTTTTAGGGCCCCTTTGCGCATCTTGGCTGCAAAAAAGTGTCACACATGTGGTATCGCCGTACTCAGGAGAAGTAGGGCAATGTGTTTTGGGGTGTATTTTTACATATACCCATGCTGCGTGTGAGAAATATCGCTGTAAACGACAACTTTTTAAATTTTTTTATTCAAAGTTGTCAATTTACAGAGATATTTCTCTCACCCAATATGGTATATGTAAAATACACCCAAACACATGCCCTACTTCTCCTGATGCTGGCGACTACCATGGTGTTACTTTGCAGCCAAGATGCAAAGGCCTAATTCAATGAGTACCTTTAGGAGGGCATTTTTACGCATTTTTCTTCTCACGCTTTAGGGCCCTAAAATGCCAGGGCAGTATAAATACCCCACATGTGACCCCATTTTGGAAGAAGACACCTCAAGGTAATCCGTGAGGGACATGGCGAGTTCATAGAAGATTTTTTTGGCACAAGTTAGTGGAAATTGATTTTTATTGTTTTTCTCACAAAGTCTCCCTTTCCGCTAACTTTTGACAAAAGTTTAATTTTCATGGACTCATTATGCCCCTCAGCGAATACCTTGAGGTGTCTTCTTTCCAAAATGGGGTCACATGTGGGGTATTTATACTGCCCTGGCATTTAGGGGCCCTAAAGCGTGAGAAGAAAAATGCGTAAAAATGCCCTCCTAAAAGGTACTCATTGGAATTTAGGGCCCCTTTGCGCATCTTGGCTGCAAAAAGTGTCACTCATGTGGTATCGCCGTACTCAGGAGAAGTAGGGCAATGTGTTTTGGGGTGTATTTTTACATATACCCATGCTGGGTGAGAGAAATATCTCTGTAAATTGACAACTTTGAATAAAAAATTTAAAAAGTTGTCGTTTACAGCGATATTTCTCACACACAGCATGGGTATATATAAAATACACCCCAAACACATTGCTCTACTTCTCCTGAGTACGATGATACCACATATGTGATACTTTTTGCAGCCAGATGCAGAGGCCCTAAACCAATGAGTACCTTTAAGATTTCTAGGACATTTTTACGCATTTGGATTTTCACGCTTTATTCCGTGAGGCGCATGGCGAGTTCACAGAAAAAAAAATGGGGGTTGTGTGGTGATTGGTGCACTTTGATAGTTTTTTCTCTCGGTGGTCCCAAGCAAAGGGACCACCAGAGAAGCGGGCAGCAAGCAGATCAGACGCTGTTCACAGAACAACGTCTGATCTGCGTTTTTCTGCCATATACAGCCTGCCAGCGCACGATCGGCGCTGGCAGGCTGTAGCCTAGCTACATGCAAGCGCGCCGATGGCGCGCATTGCGCTATGTGCGTGGCGCGTCCTCGCGTCATCTCGCGTCTCGCGAGATGACGCGCCGATGCGTCCGATCAGAGCTACAGGGCCGCCGCCAGGACGCAATCCTGCGTGCGGCGGTCCTGTAGCGGTTAAGGGACTTTCTGTAAAAACACCATGGGGGAGATTTATCATAACTGGTGTAAAGGAAAACTGGCTTAGTTGCCCATAGCAACCAATCAGATTGCACCTTTAATTTTTCAGAGCTCCTTTGGAAAATGAAAGGTGGATCGGTTGCTATGGGCAACTAAGCCAGTTCTACTTTACACTAGTTTTGATAAATCTCACCCCCATGAATTTTATATCGTCACTTTTTATTTGTTTTTGGTGGCTTTTTTGTCACACATTTTTAACACATGTTTAATTCATTGTTTTTTTCCTACAGAGAAGAATATTGAAAAATGCCTGAATAAATGCTATACCAAGAACTTGATGCTGCTTTATATTTCTTACTATGCGAGGTTCCTGTCATTTCTGTTATTGTAGATGATATTTGATGACCCGCTCCTGTTTGCATTGTGGTAATTATTTTCACCTTTGTGTTATTTATGTGTCATTAAGGCCTCATGCATGTTTCGTTGGCGTCCGAGCCTCATATTTTTCCCATCGGGCGTGGACCCATTCACTTCAATGGGGCCGCAAAAGATGTGGACAGCGCTCCGTGTGCTGTCCGCATACGTTGCTCCGTTCCGTGGCCCCGCAAAAAAAAATAGAACATGTCCTATTCTTGTTTGTTTTGCGGACAAGAATAGGCATCTCTATAATGGCCTGCCCGTTCCGTTCTGCAAATTGCGGAAGGCACACGGAGCGGCTTCCGTGTTTTGAGGATCCACGGTTTGCGGATCTGCAAAACACACACAGTTGTGTGCATGAGGCCTAAGGGGGTTGTCCCATCAGACCATTTCCACAGTGAGATGTTACTGAGCACTCGCCCCAGGTGGCCTGATTTACGGAAACAGCCGAGTGGGCTGGAGCTCTGTTGTTTTCGTCACTCCCACTATAATGAATGGGAGCTACACAAACAGCGTAGCAGAACAAGCCACACTTTTTCTGTAACTCTCGGATTTGCTTGCTCTACTACTAGCTTAGCTCCAGTCACTGCAATGGTAGTAATGGAAACAGAGGAGCTCCAGGCTGCTAGGCTGTTTCCGGCGGCGCGTCCAGCTAGGGCCAGAGCATAGTCCCATCTCTCTGTGGAAACAGTGAGGTGAGCCTGTAATATTTAAGCTGTGAATTTGGGTATTTAGCATTCCTCTTCTGTAGGCTGTAATTTATCTGTCCGAGTCTAGCTATTTTTTTTTTATATAAAAAAATGTAATAACATTTTACAATGTAATAACAAATCTGGATCACCTTTTTTTATGGGTCGATTCACACATCCGTAATTTTGGTCCGCATGGAGGGGCTGGAACGGATGCAAATCTGCATTTTCGGGATCCACATCCGTTTTTTCGGGATCCGCTTTTTTAGGATCCGCAATTCCGTTCCTGAAAAAAATAGAACATGTCCTATTCTTGTCCGCATTTGCGGACAAGAAAAGTGATTTTCTATTATAGTGCTGGCTATGTGCGGTCCGCAAATTGCGGATCGCAGATTGCCGGTGTCCGTGTTTTGCGGACGTGTGAATGGACCCTATAACTGTATATTGTGCCATTCCTCTATTATTCCTGTTAGAAGTTTATAAATCAGTACAACTGGGTGTCACCAGTTCAGGATGTGTCTCAGCATAGTCTGTCGCTTGCAGCACCGACTAGACAGTGTCAGCCTGTGCCATGACCCCCCAATCACCCACCCAACTGGTAACACTGCAGGCCTCTTTCACACGGGCGTCATGTTTGACGCCCGGATAAGAGGCGGGTGCGTTGCGGGAAAATGTGCGATTTTCCGCGCGAGTGCAAAGCGTTTGATTACGTTTTGCACGCGCGTGCGGCATGTTTGGTACCCAGAGCCGAAGCCAGACTTCATCACTGAAGAATGCAAAGAGAATGCAAAGTAATGCATAGAGAATGCAAAGTAAAAAGGGCAATGGAGGGTTAAAAATAATAAAAAAACTATGTGACCCAGTGACATCACTGAAGGTCCTTCACCCCCGCCCAGCTGAAGACAGAACAGGAGACCGGCAGCTACGCGATCAAATGGATGGGGTGAGTTACGTTTTTTTATTATTTTTAACCCTCTATTGCCCTTTTTACTTTGAAAACACTACAAAGGGCCTCCGTGGGCTTTCGGGTCCGCATTTCCTTACCGCAAAAGATAGAATATGTCTTATCTTTTGCCATATTTTGCAGATCGTGGACCCATTCAAGTCAGTGGGTCCACACCGCAATACGGGATTCACGCAGCCGTTGCATTGCGGACCTTCATTTGCAGTCCGCAGCACAGGCATGGATAATAGGAGAGTGCATTGCGGGAAAAAATTTTTTTTATTTTTAACCCTCTATTGCCCTTTTTACTTTGCATTCTCTAATGAGAATGCTATTATTTTCCTTTAAAACTATGTTATAAGGGAAAATAATAAAGATCAGGTCCCCATCCCGATTGTCTCCTAGCAACCATGCGGGAAAATCGCACCGCATCCGCACTTGCTTGCGGATGCTTGCGATTTTCCCGCAGCAACATTCACTTCTATGGGGCCTGCGTTGCGTGAAAAACGCAGAATATAGAACATGCTGCGATTTTCACGCAACGCGGGAAAATCACCGCTCATGTGCACAGCCCCATTGAAATGAATGGGTCCAGATTCAGTACGGGTGCAATGCGTTCACATCACGCATTGCACCTGCGCGGAAAACTCGCCCGTGTGAAAGGGGCCTTACTTATAAACTTCTGGTAGGATTTATAGGAAAGGCACAGCCCGGAGTCCAGAATTGCAATTTCATGGAGAATACAATTATTTAGGAAAAAAAGATATGTCAGGAGTGGTGACGGGTCCTGTTTAACTTATGCACAACAGTAGCAGTTCATAAGTGCTGTTTTCGTAGAATATTTTTAAATGTTGAAAGAGATTTTTTTGCATACTGTAGGTTTAATCTAAATCACAGTACACTCTAAGGACCCATTCACACGACAGTAAGGGCTTTGTTCCCCTATTGTGGACCGCAAATGGCAGGTGCACAATATACGGGCACTGACTGTGTGCACTTCATGCTGCGGACCCTTTGACTTGAATGGGTCCACGATCTGCATGTCCTATCTTTTGCAGAGCGGAGGCATGGATCGGAAGTCCATGGAAACACTACAAAGGGCCTCCGTGGGCTTTCGGGTCCGCGCTTCCGTACCGCAAAAGATAGAATATGTCTTATCTTTTGCCATATTTTGCAGATCGTGGACCCATTCAAGTCAGTGGGTCAACACCGCAATACGGGATTCACGCAGCCGGTGTCCGTGCATTGCGGACCTCTATTTGCAGTCCGCAGCACAGGCATGGAGCCCTTACAGTTGTGTAAATGATCCCTAAGTGTCTATTCACAACCAAAACATAAAATTAATTGCAAACAGGATTTTAAACCATACCACTATCTCCCTTGATAAATATGTCATAACTTGCTAGGCTAATAGATTTAGATGAGCAGATAATGGTTACAATGAGAACGCTGACATCTCATTTTGGACGATAATTATGTAGAGTAAATGTATGCAATGACTGAACGATTGTGCTGAAAAAGCTCTTTCATTGCTTGTTAAATCGTTCACGTGAACAAATAAATTACCTTGTCGTTATTGAATTGTGGTATGTAAAGGTGCATTGTGTGATCTTTTGGTGAACACTGCAAAAAACAGGCGGCTTTTATGTAAAATGTTGCTGTCTAAATACGCTGAATGATCCTCGGTTAAGTGAGTAAACAAATTGATAAATGCAATTGTGTCGTTAATCGCCTATACATGTCGTAGTTTTATTCCAGCCGCCTCTCTGCATGTTTGCTGTGCTGCCGCCGGAACTCCAGCCCGCCCCCATTATAGCCAACGGGGCCAGAGCGGACCTCCTGCGGCATGTGTGCACTAGCGGTAGCACGGATCAGGCAGGCTGTTCACCCGCTGGAACAGCCTGCCGGAGAAGGCTGCCGCTAGTGTAAAAGTAGCCTAAGAGTAGCAATATATCTGAAGACACACAAACAAATCGTGCTAATTAAGGCCTTATTCACACGTCCGTAGTGTTTATGGATCCGCAAATTGCAGCCCCATAGAAATGTCTATTCTTGTCCGCAATTGCAGGCAAGAATAGGACATGCTCTACTTTTTTGCGGAGCTGCGGCCGTAAGATCGGCGGCACGCTCCGCAAAAACTGATGCGGAGAGCACAGTGTGTGCTCTCCGCATCGTTCCGTGCCCCATTCACAGTCAATGGGTCCGCATGTATTCCGCAGAATTGCGGAATACATGCGGACATATATGCGGATGTGTGAATAAGGCCTAAAGCATAGCTAAACTTTTTAGTAGTAACATAGTTTATAAGGCTGACAAAAAACATCTGTCCATGCAGTTCAGCCTGTTATCCTGCAAGTTTTTTTATTATTATTATTTCATGATTCAGTAGTATAAATGAAAAAGATGAACTCTGCAATATATTTTATTAAAGAAAAGTGCTGGGTTCACTTCACTTAAAAGGGTTATCCCATGACTAAAGTAAAAAATGAAAATCATATAGTACATGACAATCTCTTTGTAACAAAGCTAAAACCAGCCCTGTATCTCACATGGATCCAGAGATCTCCTCATTCATTTCTCTGCTAGATTTATACCAAGCTGAAAGGTCAAGGGGAGTGTCTTTTCTGCTGCAGCTCAGGGGGCGTGTCCATGCTCGACCTATAACAGCTTAGGAGGCAGTTAAAGGATGAAACTGAGCATGTGCGGCCATCTCAGTGAGCTGGACAAAGAAATAAGAAATAAAACAAACTGCAGGTGGCGCAATACAGATATATTTTATTGAATAGCTCAGTGGCTATGATACATTTTAATTCCATGCAATTACAAAAGTATTCAGATCCAGGTGTTGGTTTGAAAATTGTAGAATATTTTTTGTGGGACAACCCCTTTAACTCCTTCCCCCATGTTCCTGCACTGATCAGTGTTTCTGAACCATTGAAGTCCATAGAGAGAGGATAGGGAGGCAGGAAGACAGTGGCGGCCATTACCACCACACAAACCAAGCAAATCCTTAGGGCTCCAGAGATCTAAGGGCCCCTGCTGGCCACAAGCTATTGGCTTAATAAAAAACCTGTCCACCCATGTTCAGCTGCATAAGGGCCCAGAGAGGCCCTTCCCAGCTGTACAGCAGTAGCAGAATTGGCCAGGCTGCACTGCTAAGCTGAGAGTGGGGCTGCTAAGGCAGAAAGAGAGAGACCAGACACGGCTGCAGTTACTACTGATTAATAATCTGACCCCAGGGTTGGGTTGTCAGATGAAACAGTATCCAGCTCTGGGGTGAGATAAATGTCTCAGCAGTTGCTGCAGCCAGTTCTGGTCTTTCCCTGGACTCTGTCTGCTGAGAGTGTGTCTCTCCTGTGTACAGACTTTTAAGTCACTTTTTCAGTGAGTTCAGGGAAAAAGGGCACAAAAAGGCACTTTCTTTAATACAATATATTCACTATTTTCACCTCCACTATTGAATTATAGACCATAAAAACAAACTACCAAAACATAGTGACGGATAATACCACAAAAAAAAAAAAAAAAAAATCATTGTACTAAGATCAAAATTACCACAGTGACCATATAGTGGTAAATACCAGCTCCACACAGACACCCTTCAGACTATATAAGTGACTGCAGTACAGTTATATCCAGTGACTTACAGGCAACATCTGATTGGAATCATTCACTCTCCCTATTCTTCTCCATGCGGCCCAGACCGCTATGAAGATTTCTTTCAGCGACAACTTGTGCCTGTAGAATGTAATGTACAGACATCGTTGACTTTCTCGTATCCTCCCCACCTTTTCCCTACCTGTACACTCATCATCCATAGTGCTCAGATGGTAATTTTGGTCCCCCAGAAGTGTATCTCGAAATGGTAATAGTAGTAGGAGTAGTAGTAGTAATAATGCCCCCTGTGCGCTCCAGAAATAATTAACGTGCCCCTTTTGTGCACCCATATAATAATAATGTAATAATGTGCCCTCTCTGTGCCCTGTTACAATAATGATTTGAAAGATCACAGAAGATAATGCACAATAAATGAAAACATGATACAGACTGAGCCTTCATTCTGATATAACAATAATATAAATAATATTTTGCCCTATTTGTGCCCCCATAAAATAATAATGTACCCCCATGCAATAGTAATGTGCCCACCTACAAAAGTAATAAACCCAGTTAATGCCCCCTTTTGTCGCCATTCATGAACACTTTCCACCAATTGAAATAAAAAACGGAAACTCACCTAACCGTGTTCCCACAAGGTGCGGAGGAGGAGTGGCTAGATATCCACTTCCTCTTCATGGTGCTAGGGCCCGGCGCAGGCAGCATGATGTGATGACATCACACTGCCTGACATCCTCTGGTAGACAACGGGCGTAAAGCAGCCTGTTGCTTACCAGAGTAAGTGGCGGAGCAGGGAGCTAATGGCTTTTTGTTCTGTTTTTCAAGTGGATCTGAATCCTAATCATGCGTACCAAGTTGAAACCAACACTTGCACGAGGATATGGGTGGGCCACGAGGATCTAGCCCCATTACACACCTGGCTAACACTTGCTGTGGACGTGCAGTTTGATGTGGAGCAAATCTGCGCAAGAAGTAGCCTCATTCAATTGATTTTGTTGCAGATTTCCCTTTTGGGAATGATAACAGCTGATTGTCTAAAATAAAAAAAAAAGCCGTATTCTCACCTTACCAGTCCCTTGGTAATTCTACGGTGAAGCTTTCCTGGTCACAGTCCAACACTTATCATCACTGAAGTCTGGTGAACAAAGAGCGGTGAAGGGGAACCACAGGTAACCTGCAGCAAAATTCACAGCACTAGGATTTGATTGATTTGATATTCTCACTCTGACTTCATGGGTAAAATCCACAACAAATCTGTGTATCCTTCCGTGACAGAAATGAACATGATGTGAGTGTAAAAATCAATTTCTGAATCAGTGTCGGACTGGGGTGCCTAGGGCCCACCAGTAACATTTATTTTGGGGGCCCATCGTACGGATACATTCAAGTATATTACCTGCTCACACAGCAGCAAGATGACTGACTATGGGGGTCCCTGCAGCACCTTTGAAAAGGTAGGTCCTGGGGAGAAGAGGACACTGGTAGCTTTCCTCTATACCTAGAAGTCATCTCAGTTCTGATCGTGTCTATAATAATTTTTCTATAACCCCTATATTGGGGTATAACCCCTTAATAACCCCTATATTGATGAATTGACCCTTTAGTTCATGGATACTCTTTTTTGTTATTTTGATACAATTAACCACAGTGTAAATGTCCGGAAAACTGATTTTCTGAATCAAATATAGTTTTATGCTGCTATAAAAATATATACAATATTCTTATTCAAAACTTTTATGTCTATTAAACACATCATTATGCTTCAGATTTTTTTGCATTCCATTGTTTGCTTTAGGCCATTCATGCTTGTATTAAATTAGTATGAACTATGAACCCATACTGCATGATGCATAAATGTGCCTGAATATCAGCCTATTGTCCACCAGGTGGCGGTGTACAACAACTTATAAAAATAAAAAAATGTAAGATTAGTGCAGAATAGAAGAGCTCACAAAGACTATCTCACAGTGTTAACTTCATAAGCCAACGTGACTTAAAGGGAACCTACCATCAACTTTAAGCTGACCTCACTGAGGGCAGCATAAAATACTGACAGAAATGCTGATTTCAGCCGTGTGTCACTCATAAGTGGTTGCTGGGAACCAGCATCATAATAATTGCAGCACAGGCCGTGAAAAGAGTCAAATCTACCTGAGAAGACTCCTGGTTATTCATAATCTCCTGCTTTCCCGCCTATCTGCTAATGATTGGCAGTTCTCTCCTAGAGAGAAAGGGAGAAAACTAGGTAGAAGCCTGTCAGTTATCAGAGCGTGGGCAGGCAGAGCAGGAATTCATGACTAACCATGACTCTTCTCAGGTGGCCGGGACTCTTTTCCAGGCCCAGTCTGCAATGATTGTGATGTTGGTTCTCGGCAACCATTTACTTTTAACTTATAAATGACAGACCGCTGAAATCAACTCACCTGTTTCTACTCTATTCTGCCGTTAGTATGGGCAGCATAAAATTGACAACAGTTACCCTTTAACTTAAAGGTTTTCTACACCTTTTGATTACTGATGATCTATCCTTTGGATAGATCATCAGCATCTGATTGGCAGGGGTCCGACACATGCAGGACTTTCATTTTCGCTCAAAAATCATGTTCTGAGCGGACACCTAACGGACCCCATTATAGTCTATGGGGTCTTTAGGATCTGTTACGCTAAGTTAGGTCTCAGTTATCTGCAGAATCTCTTCTTTCTGTTCTCCTGCTTCTCAACGGAGCAGGAGAACGGCATGGAGAAACGGTAATGTGAATGGAGCCTAAGATCCTTAAATGTCCCTCTTTTGGACCTGGGGAATTTATGCTTAAATGTGCATTTATAAATTTCCTAAATTGCTCCTTACCAAACTATCTGTATGGTTTCTACCTGTATATTAGACCGCAGTTTGGACCTTAAAATATCCATAAACCGATTATTTACATGCTAATATATAAATGGATATTAATGCACAAGAAAAATTGTCCCAGGGGCTCCACATGTTGTAAAAACACTAAAGGAACTTACACTCAGCCATTTTTTGGTTACGTTGCCTCACAAAAAAATGTAATATAAAGCAATTAAAAATAATATTTACCCCAAAATAGTACCAATAAAACTGGCACCTTATCTCCTAGTTTCTAAACTGGGGTCACTTTTTGGGAGTTTCTACTATAAGGGTGCATCAGGGGGGCTTTAAATGGGACATGGCATCTCAAAACCAGTCCAGCAAAATCTGCCTTCCAAAAACCATATGGCACTCCTTTTCTTCTGCACCCTGCTGTGTGCCCTTACATCAGTTTACGACCACATGTGGGGTGTTTCTGTAAACCGCAGAATCAGGGTAATAAATATTGAGTTTTGTTTGGCTGTTACCCTTCGATGTGTTAAAGAAAAAATTGATTAAAATGGAAAATCTGCCCAAAAAGTGAAATTTAGAAATTTGAATTCCATTTTCCTTTAATTCTTGTGGAACACCTAAAGGGTTAACAAAGTTTGTAAAATGAGTTTTTAGTAACTTGAGGGGTGTAGTTTCTACAATGGGGTAGTTTATGGGGGGTTTCCACTATGTAAGCCCCACAAAGTGACTTCAGACCTGAACTGATCCTTAAAAAGTGGGTGTTGGAAATTTTTTAAGAATTGCTTCTAAAATTCTAAGCCTTCTAACGTCTTAAAAAAAATAAAATTACATTTACAAAATGATGCCAAAATAAGGTAGACATAAGGGGAATGTTAAGTAATAAATATTTTATGAGGTTTCACTTTCTATTTTAAGAGCAGAGAAATAGAAATTTTGAAAATTGCGAATTTTTCTAAATTTTTGGTAGATTCGGGATTTTTTCATAAATAAAGGTGAAATATATTGACTTAAATTTATGACTATCATGAAGTACAATGTGTTATGAGAAAAAAATCTCAGAGTAGCTTGGATAAATAAAATTGTTCCAAAGTTATTACCACATAAAGTGACACATGTCAGATTTGCAAAAAATGGCCTGAGCAGGAGGCAAAAACTGGTAGAAGGGGTTAAGGTCTACAGGACTGTGGCCATCTACCTGGACATTGCTGCAAGAGGAAAATTGATGACAAATTGAAGAGATGGATAATACAAATGGTAATCAAAGTGCCAAGAACAACTGCCAAAGAAATTAGAGGTGAACTCCAAGGTCAATGTACATCAGTGTCAGATCGCACCTTGCATCACTGTCTTAGCCAAAGTGGACTTAAAAAGGACCTCCTGAGATGCCTGTTTTAATAGCAACATACATTCCCCATGTAATAACAATTCTGGAGTATATATTCCTTTGACTCTATGCAGTGCCATTCCTTTATTATTCCTTCTAGAAGTTATGAATGAATTACTGTTAGCAGTCTGCAGTAAAGGTACAGAGGGGCGTTAACAGGTTGTGTGTACCTGCATAGTCTGACAATGGCAGCAATGATTGGATAGTGTGGGACTGTGCAGGTACAACCCCCCAACTTGTTACCACCCCTCTGTACCCTTACTGCAGACTGCTAGTAATTCATTCATAACTTCTAGTTGAAATAATAAAGGACAGGCACAACATAGAGCCATAAGAATAGATTCTCCTCTTTAGAATTGGTATTACATAGGGAATTCATGTAGCTATTAAAAAAGGCATGTCAGAAGAGGTGAGAGGTCCTCTTTAATGGAGGCTAACCAAAGAGGAAACCACCATTCAAAGCAAATCACTGGAATTTGCCAAAATGCATATTGACAAGCCACAAATATTTTGGAAAAATGTCATTTGGACTGATGAGACAAAACTGTAGCTTTTTGGCAAGTCACATCAGTTCTATGTTCACAGACACAAGAATAAAGCATACAAAGAAAAGAACATAGAGGGTCATTTACAAACTGATATACGCCAGTTTTCTGGCGTATATCTTGTCACAGATTGCAGTGCAAAGGTTATTTTTTCATGAGCATACTAATTAGACCAATCTTAGTAAATACGAACCTGCCGTACTGATAAAGAGGTCAGGCTAATGCCAATACGCCTAGTCTAATTTTTGAAGTGCTTCATAAATAGTCGGCAATTGAAAGGCAGGTGAAGAAAATATGCCTGTCTAATTGAAAGCCTAAAAACAGGTGAGCTTCATAAATGGGCCCCCTTATGTGTAGTAGTTTTCTCCATAGACTTTAATGGAGTTGTTAAAGGGGTTCTCTTGGAATTAACCCCTTAAGGACTCAGCACTATTTCACCTTAAAGGGAACCTGTCACCGGGATTTTGTGTACAGAGCTAAGGACATGGGTTGCTAGATGGCCGCTAGCACATCCGCAATATCCAGTCCCCATAGCTCTGTGTTCTTATATTGTGTAAAAAACCGATTTGATACATATGTAAATGAATCTGAGATGAGTCCTGTCCTATGTGGGGTATCATTTTTTGCGGAATGAGATGGCAGTTTGATTGGCCCTATTTTTGAGTGCATATAACTTTTTAATCGCTTGCCATTACAGTTTTTGTAATGTGGTGACAAAAATGTTTTTTTTTATTGTTTTTATTTAATTTCTTTTAAGGTATTTACCTGAGGGGTTAGATCATGTGATATTTTTATAGAGCAGGTTTTTACGGACGCGGCGATACCTACTATGTATACTTTTTTTTATTTATTTTACTTTAACACAATAACAGCATTTTAGAAAAAAAATATTTTTTTAGTGTCTCCATAGACTGAGAGCCATATTTTTTAATTATTTGGGGCGATTGTTCCACGTAGGGGCTCATTTTTTGCGAGATGAGATGGAGGTTTGATTGGTACAATTTTGAGAGGCATACGCCTTTTTGATTGCTTTGTATTACACTTTTTGTGCTGTAAGGTGACAAAAAATTGCTTTTTTTACACCATTTTTCTGTTTTTTTACAGTATTTACTTGAGGGGTTAGGTCATGTGATATTTTTATAGAGCTTGTTTTTACAGACGCTGCGATACCTAATATGTGTAGTGTATTTTTTTTTTTTAAATTTTTATTCAGTGGTATTTTTTTTTCACTTTTTTACATTTTTTATTTATCCAGACCCACTTGGTTCTTGAAGATCCAGTGGGTCTGATTTCAGTATAATACAGGACAGTACACTATATAGTGTACTATATACACTATATAGTGAATATAGTACACTATATAGTGTATAGTGTAACCATCACCCGCTGCCAGAACAGAGCAGCGGGTGATGGGGAGGGAGGGGGGCTCCCTCCCTCTGCGATCCCATGAAGAATCGGGGGCTGCAAGAGCACAGCAGCCCCCGATGGGAGAGAGAGGGAGCTCCCTCCCTGATAACCCCTTCCATACAGCTGTCCGTACGGACCGCGGCATGGAAGGGGTTAAACTGCTGACATCTGCAGCACAGATGTCAGCAGTTTTTAGAAGAGTCAGCAATGTGCTGACACTCTGCTAAAACCACTATACCGCCAATGATCATTACAGAGAAGGCGGGCGGGGGATTGCCGTCGACACAATATGATTGGGGGCTGCAGGGGGGGGTTAAAATGTAACTTTTTAGGCACTTGTAAGTCTCTGATCCCTGCGGTCTCAGAGACCGCAGAAAGCGCTGCAAACCGCAGGTCTGAATTGACCTGCGGTTTGCGGCAATCGCCCATACGGGGAGGGGGGTCACAGGACCCCCCTGGGCATTGTAACAAGCTGTAACAAGGTACCTTGTTCCGATCACTGCCAGCTGAGCAGCAGTGATCGGAAATACATATGACGTACTGGTACGTCATGGGTCCTTAAGGGGTTAAGAAAATAAAATTACTGAAAATATTAAAATATTACTTAATTATAAATATACTAGACATTATGCCCGTTACAATAATGGGTGCTAGAACATTACTGCTGGCACTGTTATGGGGGGGGGGATCTGTGGATGGCACTGTTATGGGGGATCTGTGAATGACACTGTTATGGGGGATCTGTGGATGGTGCATTGTTATGGGGGATCTGTGGATGACACTGTTATATATGTGTCATCCACAGACTTCCCCCCCCCCACCCCATAACAGTGCCATCCACAGATCCCCCCTCAGTGTCATCCACATATCCCCCCAACTGTCATCCACAGATCCCCCCCCTCAGTGTCATCCACAGATCCCCCCAACTGTCATCCACAGATCCCCCCCTCAGTGTCATCCACAGATCCCCCCTCAGTGTCATCTACATATCCCCCCCCCCTCAGTGTCATCCACAGATCTCCTTCCCGCCCAGTGCCACCTCCTAGCTAATTTATTTACTGCACTTGCCTCTGAAATGGAAGAGAAGCTCCGTAATTTTGCACAGACGCACTGGCAGAGGCCAGGAAGACGGCGCATGCGCACTTCGGTGCCTCTGCCAGTGCGCCTGTGCGAGATTGCGGCGCTTCTCTTTAATTTCAGAGGCAAGTCACGTCTTCAATTTCAGAGGCAGTGAATAAATTAGCTAGGAGGCGGCGCTGGACGGGGAGGAGCGGTGCCGGCGGCCAGTGCCCCCAGCGGCATGGGGCCCCATAGCCATTGCTATGGTAATCCCTACGCCACTGAATAGGATGCTGCCCATGTAGTGTGTGCCGGCTGGTCTGTGCGGCGCACATGACAAATCGGCACACACGCACGGACACCACGCACATAGGGATTTTATTAGTATAGATTCCCAATATACCTTTCATTAGTTATAATGGTTCGTTTTGTCTGGGGACCAATCATTAGGAGAAATAAAATGGTCGCCGTCCTATTAGTACACACAAAACCTGTCCTAATCACGCAGAAGGACAAGTTACTTCAGGACACTGAGGTAAAGAGCTGCCTCATCCTCCCCTCTGCTCGTCAGGGATTATGATCCTGAATAACGCTGATAAAAACAAGTTTGTAATTGGTAATACTTGTATTGCCACCCTAAGGTACTGGAGTAGGAGGACAGAATGAGGCAACTGGTGCTGGCCACCTCATAGGGGTAGCTTCTGAGGAGGTATTTTGTGCTGAGGTAGCGGCCTGGTAGATCCCCTTCAGCGAAGTCCAAATCCTTGTTTAGGGGTTAAATGGTGAATTCCGGGAGGCACTTAGATAATGCCCTAAGGTTGCTGGCACACAGTGCAGTTCTGACATGCATTCAGGATGCAGTTTTCAATGTAGCCAGTTTAGCAGCCTCATTAACCCCTGGTGTTCTGCATAGTGGGAATGATTTAAGTAATTCCAGCTAGCTACAATAAAAAACTGCATTCTGAATGCATGTCAGAACTGCCAGCACCCTAAAGTGTGAAGAAAATAAGACTTCTGAATCATGCAAATGGGTGTAGCACAATCAGAAGCAGCTGTGATAGGGCACATTAGTTGAAGATGATGGAAGTAGAGATATATCCCAGAAAAGTGTGCAGAAAATCTGCCCCAAAACCGCACATACATCCGCACTATTTATCGCAGTTTTGTGGTTTTTGGCGTTATTTTTCTGTTTATGTAAACAATCCCATTGAGGTCTATAGGGAAAACCTCTCTACAGAAGGTGAGGAATCACACAAAAAATACTGTGAATTTTAAAATCCGCACAGCAGGTCAGTTTCTGCACCTAAGAAAAAAAGCAAAGTGTCCATGAGATTTATCAAATCTCATTCAGTTTGCTGGTACTGTGTGCGTGTTTTCCGCACAACATCCGCGTGGAAAAATCGCACATAATCTGTTTTTCTTTTATTGATCCGGGTCTCCGTTCCTGATGAATAATAGGTTATCTTAATATGCAAATTAAGCCTCTGATGCAATGAGGGCGTCACCATTGCTCTTGTTGCACCCAAGCTTCACTCCTTTCTATGTCCATGGCTAATTTGTCACTGCCTGGCCCTGTCAATTAGAGCAGCCAGGGAGGGGCTGGCCACAGAAATGAATGGAGCTTGGGTGCAATAATAGCAAAGGGGACTCCCTCACTGCACCAAAGGCCTAATGTGCATATTAACCCCTTAGTGACCACTGATAGTGCCGATCCGGGCTGTTTAACACTTTACATGCCACGGGCAATGGCGCCCGCCGCATATAAAGCGGTGACAGAGGGAGCGGACTCCCTCTGTCTCCCATCGGAACCACGTAAATGCGATCGCGGGGTGCCGATGTGTGTGAAGGCTGACTGGGGTTGTCTATGAAGGCCCCAGACCAGCTTTCAGTAATTTCCAGCAGGTTGCGCCTCTCTGGTGCAGCCTGCTGGTCAATGTTAAAATAGCAATGCTATTAAAATGCAATACATTATAGCAGTGCTTCTCAATTATTTTCTGTCATGCCCCCCCTAGGAAGAAGAAAACATTTTGCGCCTCCCGTGCGACTGTAAATAGTATCATTTGTCTATAAAATTGTTATAAGTACACCAATCTCCCCACAGGCGAGGGCCATTAACACCCCCCCCCATATCATGTGCAGGCTCCATTAACCCCCCTCCCCAATCATGTGCAGAGTCCAGGAATCCCCCCAAATCATGTGCAGGCTCTCTCTCCCCCCAAAATCATGTGCAGGCTCTCCCCCCCCCCCCCCCCAAAAAAAAAAAAATCATGTGCAGGCTCTCTCCCCCCCAAGTCATGTGCAGGCTCCATTGACCCCCCTCCCCAAATCATGTGCAGGCTCCATTAACCCCCCTCCCCCAAATCATGTGCAGGCTCCCCCCAAAATCATGTGCAGGCTCCATTGACCCCCCTCCCCAAATCATGTGCAGGCTCCATTAACCCCCTCCCCTAATCATGTGCAGGCTCCATTAACCCCCTCCCCCAATCATGTGCAGGCTCCATTAACCCCCTCCCCCAATCATGTGCAGGCTACATTAACCCCCTCCCCCAATCATGTGCAGGCTCCATAAACCCCCTCCCCCAATCATGTGCAGGCTCCATTAACCCCCTCCCCAAATCATGTGCAGGCTACATTAACCCCCTCCCCAATCATGTGCATGTGTAGGCTACATTAACCCCCTCCCCAATCATGTGCAGGCTACATTAAACCCCCCAATACTTACCTCCCTGGAAGCGCTGGATGCAGGCCTCTTCCGGCCTGTGTCCCGCTCTGCACTCTGCTCAGGCGGCGCGATGACGTCATCGCGCCGCCTGAACCGCTCTGATAGGCTGCCGGCACAAGGCCCGCAGCCTATCAGAGGAACAGGGGAGGGAGACGCCTCTCCCTCCACTGCCGCACAGCACAGCGATCTGTATCGCTGTCCAGAGGACAGCGATACAGATCACTATGGAGATGAACGCTTCCACAGTGGAAGCGTTCATCTCCTGTGACCTGGAGCCCCCCTTTTTGGAGCCTCGCGCCCCACTATTTGAGAAACACTGCATTATAGGGATAATGCATTGCATTTTAACCAGTTCCCGACCGCCGTACGCAGGATTGCGTCCTGCGGGCGGCCGGGATCTTCTGTTTGGACGCGCCGGGGCGTCATCTCGCGAGACGCGAGAGTTCCTGTGAACGCAGCGCTGCGCGCGCTCACAGTGAAGCGCGGCTCGAGAGTTGGACTACAGCCTGCCAGCGATGATCAATCGCTGGCAGGCTGTAGATGCGATATAAATCGCATCAAACAGCTATATCAGACGCTGTTTTATGAACAGCGTCTGATATAGCTGCTACCTGGTCCTCTGGTGGTCCCATTTTCTGGGATCGACCACCAGAGGACCAGGTAACACAGTAAAAGTTGCACCAAACACTACACTAACCCCCCACCCCCCTCACCTATTAACCCCTTGATCACTCCATCTAGACCCCTGATCACCCCCCTGTCATTGATCACACCCTTGTAAGGCTCCATTCGACGCCCATATGTGTTTTGCGGATCCGTGGATTCACGGATCCGTGGATTCACGGATCCGCGGATCCGATCCGCGGATCCGATCCGCGGATCCTCAAAACACGGACACCGGCAATGTGCTTTCCGCATTTTGCAGATCCGCACATTGCCAGAACTATATAGAAAATGCTTTTCTTGTCCGCAATTGCGGACAAGAATAGGACATGTTCTATATTTTTGCGGAACGGAAGTGCAGACTCGGAAGCGCGGATCCGTAATTCCGATCCGAGCGGGACAAAGTCTGTCCCCATAGAAATGAATGGGTCCGCAATTCCGCTCCGCAAACAGAATTTCGGACGTATGAATGGGGCATAAGGGTCCCTTATCACCGCCAGTTAGTTAGCTACTTGTTAGGTAGCTAGCGCCCAGCCCACCGCACCGCAGTCACTGATTTGGCAGAGATTTTTTCATCCACATTGATCGATGCGAATGAAAAATCTGTGCCGCTCATTTTTTTTTTTCAGCGCAGAGGCTGAACGGAAAAAATCTCATTACCCGTATGCTCAATATACGGAGAATCGCAGAAACTCCCAATGCTGGCCATACGTGTAATGATTGCGGAGACCCTCAAATGCCAGGGCAGTACAAAAACCCCACATGTGACCCCATTTTAGAAAGAAGACACCCCAAGGTATTCCGTGAGGGGCATGGCGAGTTCATGGAAAATTTTATTTTTGTCACAAGTTAGTGGAATATGAGACTGTAAAAAAAAAAAAAAAAACAATTTCCGCTAACTTGTGCCAAATTTTTTTTTCTGTGAACTCGCCATGCCCTCACAGAATACCTTGGGGTGTCTTCTTTCCACAATGGGGTCACATGTGGGGTATTTATACTGTCCTGGCATTTTAGGGGTCCTAAAGCGTGAGAATCCAAATGCGTAAAAATGGCCTGTGAAATCCTAAAGGTACTCATTGGTTTTAGGGCCCTTTGCGCATCTTGGCTGCAAAAGTGTCACTCATGTGGTATCGCCGTACTCAGGAGAAGTAGGGCAATGTGGTTTGGGGTGTATTTTACATATACCATATTGGGTGTGAGAAATATCGCTGTAAACGACAACTTTTTACATTTTTTTATTCAAAGTTGTCAATATACAGAGATATTTCTCTCACTCCAGCATGGGTATATGTAAAAATACACCCTAAAACACATCGCCCTACTTCTCCTGAGTACGGCGATACCACATGAGTGACACTTTTTGCAGGCAAGATGCTAAAGGGCCCAAATTCCAATGAGTACCTTTTAGAGGGCATTTTTACGCATTTTTCTTCTCACGCTTTAGGGCCCCTAAATGCCAGGGCAGTATAAATACCCCACATGTGACCCCATTTTGGAAAGAAGACACCCCAAGGTATTCGCTGAGGGGCATAATGAGTTCATGAAAATTAAACTTTTGTCAAAAGTTAGCGGAAAGGGAGACTTTGTGAGAAAAACTATAAAAATCAATTTCCACTAACTTGTGCCAAAAAAATATTCTATGAACTCGCCATGCCCTCATGGAATACCTTGGGGTGTCTTCTTTCAAAATGGGGTCACACGTGGGGTATTCTACTGCCCTGGCATTTTAGGGCCCTAAAGCGTGAGAAGAAAAATGCGTAAAAATGCTCCTCCTAAAGGTACTCATTGAATTTGGCTTTACGCATCTTGCCTGCAAAAGTGTCACTCATGTGGTATCGCCGTACTCAGGAGAAGTAGGGCAATGAGCTTTGGGGTGTATTTTTACATATACCATGCTGGGTGAGAGAAATATCTCTGTATATTGACAACTTTGAATTAAAAATGTAAAAAGTTGTCATTTACAGAGATATTTCTCTCACTAAGCATGGGTATATATAAAAATACACCCCAAACCACATTGCCCCACTTCTCCTGAGTACGGCGATACCACATGAGTGACACTTTTTGCAGCCAAGATGCTAAAGGGGCCCTAAAACCAATGAGTACCTTTAGGATTTCACAGGCCATTTTTATGCATTTGGATTCTCACACTTTAGGGGCCCCTAAAATGCCAGGTGAGTATAAATACCCCACATGTGACCCCATTTTGGAAAGAAGACACCCCAAGGTATTCCGTGAGGGGCATGGTGAGTCCACAGAATTTTTATTTTTTGGCACAAGTCAGCGTAAATTGTTTTTTTTTTTTTTTAATTTTGTTTTTTACAAAGTCTCATATTCCACTAACTTGTGACAAAAATAAAATTTTGCATGAACTCACCATACCCCTCACAGAATACCTTGGGGTGTCTTCTTTCCAAAATGGGGTCACATGTGGGGTATTTATACTGTCCTGGCATTTTAGGGGCCCCTAAAGGGTGAGAAGAAGTCTGGAATCCAAATGCGTAAAAATGCCCTGTGAAATCCTAAAGGTACTCTTTGGTTTTAGGGCCTCTTAGCATCCAGGCTGCAAAAAGTGGCACACATGTGGTATCGCTGTACTCAGGAGAAGTAGGCATGTGTTGGGGTGTATTTTTATATATACCCATACTTTGTGTGAAAAATATCTCTGTAAACGACAACTTTTAAAATTTTTTATACAAAGTTGACAATTTACAGAGATATTTCTCTCACCCAACATGGGTATATGTAAAAATACACCCCAAAACACATTGCCCTACTTCTCCTGAGTACGGCGATACCACATAAGTGCCGCTTTTTGCAGCCTGGGTGCAAAAGGGCCCAAATTCCAACGAGTACCTTTAGGTTTTACATGGCGGCTCACAATTTAGCCCCGCCCAAAATGCCAGAACAGTAAACACACCCCACAAATGACTCCATTTCGAAAGTAGACACCCCAAGGTATTCACTGAGGGGCATAGTGAGTCCGTCTGAGATTTTTTTTTTTTTGCCAGAAGTTATCAGAAATTGAAACTTTTTTTTTTTTTTTTCTCAGAAAGTGTCAATTTCCGCTAACTTGTGAAAAAAATGAAATGATACATGAACTCACCAAGCCCCTCCGCGAATACTTTGGGGTGTCTTCTTTCTAAAATGGTGTAATTTGGGGGATATTTATACTATCCTGGCATTCTAGCACCTGAAGAAACATGACAGGCGCTCAGAAAGTCAGAGCTGCTTCAAAATGCCGAAATTCACTTTTTTGCACCATAGTTTGTAAACGCTATAACTTTTACCCAAACCAATAAATATACACTTATTGGATTTTTTTATCAAAGACATGTAGAACAATAAATTTAGAGAAAAATTTATATAGAAATGTAGTTTTTTTGAAAAATTTTACAACAGAAAGTGAAAATGTCATTTTTTTGCAAAAATTTCGGTAATTTTTGATTAATAGCAAAAAAAGTAAAAATGTCAGCAGCAATGAAATACCACCAAATGAAAGCTCTATTAGTGAGAAGAAAAGGAGGTAAAATTCATTTGGGTGGTAAGTTGTATGACGGAGCAATAAACGGTGAAAGTAGTGTAGTGCGGAATTGTAAAAAGTGGCCTGGTCATTAAGGGTGTTTAAGCTAGGGGGGCTGAAGCGGTTAAAAGCAATCAAAATATTGTCTGTTATAGTCCCCTTTTGGGACTATTAAGTGGTAAAAAAAAAATAATAAAAAAAAAAATTATTAAATAAAAAAATCCTTGAAAAAAAAATTACACTTTTTTTTCCATTTAAAATACGCTTTTCAATGATAAAAATGGTAAAAAAAAAAATCTCCCCGTATATTTGTATTGCCGCATCCGTAACGACCCGGACTACATAAATATCACATAAATTATCCCCTACAGTGAACACCATTAAAAAAATAATGACAGAATTGCTAATTTATTCTTAGTTGCCACCGAAAAAACATAATAATAAGCGATCAAAAAGCGCCATTTACTCCAAAATGATGCCAATTAAAAATTCAAGTCGTCCCGCAAAAATCAAGCCCTCACGCAACTCCATAGAAAGAAAAATAAAAAAGTTATGGGTCTTGGGAAGCGGCAATGTAAAAACATTTTTTTCTTTTAAAAAAAGGGGTTTTATTGCAAAAAAGTAGTAAAACCTAAAAAAAAAACTATATGTATTTAGTATCACTGTAATTGTACTGACCCAGAGAATAAAGATATTTTGTTATTTATACCGAAAAATGAACGCCGTAAAATTTATAACGTAAAAACGCAGTGGCAGTCTCCCTCCCAGAAAGAGTTAATAAAAGTTAATCAGAAAGTTATGTGGACCCCAAAATGGCGCCATTAAAAACCACAACTTGTCCCGCAAAAGACAATCCCTCATAAAGCTATATAGACTGAAAAATAAAAAAGTTATAGCTCTTGGAACGCAACGATGAAAAAAGGAAGAAAACCGCTTGGTCAGTAAGGCCCAAAACAGGCTGGTCATTAAGGTTAATAAAAAAAGGATCATAACTCTGGAACGGAGCCTCTGATTACCAAAAGAAAAACTGTGTTTTAATCAGGTGAACCACAGCTATGTGTCTATGCAAACAGTTGGATATGGAAGTTGCTGGTGACAAACTCCCTTTCAGAGATCGCAATGACGCCTGCGCAGGCAGTTTTACTCCCTAAAAAATGTCTAATGCGTATGAATATGCACAATGATTTCACTGCCATTCATGAGCGCTGTGAATACTGCTGGTGCCTGAAAGATCCAATCACAAAGCTCCACACAGTACAGAGGAGGCCGCTGATTTGCCAGTATCAGCGTGCTGCCATGCCATTGGCCGCTCCTCTTACACCCCCCTTCTACAGCACACTGAATGCAGCAGCTTGCTTTTCAGTTATTTCAGAAAACGGGGAGCAGGCGCCACTGCCGGCTGCAGATGATGTGCCAGGGACAGCATGGCGGGAACAGAGCCTCTGCTGAGCAAAGACCATGTGCCCAGGTGATGTCACACCAGAAGTACCAGTGTGCCCTGCAGGCTTCTATCTGCTGCTGGGAGCTTTCATTTGATTATTGTAATACCTAAACACCTAAAGGAAAAAAAGAATTTTAAAAACCTGCTGTTTCTCTAGATGACCTTATGTCGATAGTAGTGTTAATAGAGTCTCAAGGGTCTATAAACCTAATGTTATAGACCTTTGAGACTCTATTAACACTACTATCGACAAGGTCATCTAGAGAAACAGCAGTTTTTTTTTTATTAGTTTTTTTTCCTTAAGGTGTTTAGGTATTACAATAATCAAATGAACGTTATGTTTTAAAAGGATTCTGTCACCATGTTACAGCATTTATAGATGCAGACATGCACGGCTAGATCGCCGCTAGCATGTCCGCACTATATGTGTGCCATAGCGCTGCGCTTCTTTATTGACTGTAAAAAATGATTTTATTAATATGTAAATTAGGGAGTCAAGGTGCCCAGGGGGGCGGTGCGATGTTAGTTAGAGTTAGTCAGAGCGCTGTAAGTCTCACGATGCGCGAGATCGCGCATGCCCAGTTCTGACATAGTGTTCCTTCCCTGTGCTGGCATCAGCCTCAGGGAAGGAACTGGGCATGCGCGATCTCGCGCATCGCGAGACTTACAGCGCTCTAACTGTCAGTACGGATGAGAATGATACAACGGAGGCGGTGCTGGGCTCCTTCACAGGGGGCGTGGCTGGGCACAGGAAAGGTTCGCACCGCCCCCCTGGGCACCTTGACTCCCTAATTTACATATTAATAAAATCATTTTTTACAGTCAATAAAGAAGCGCAGCGCTATGGCACACATATAGTGCGGACATGCTAGCGGCGATCTAGCCGTGCATGTCCACATCTATATATGCTTTAACATGGTGACAACACAAGGGTCAGAAACAGGGTTTTGTTTAGCTTCTTGGCTATTAGTCTTTCTATGTAAGTACCCTGGACCACTGAGAAGTCTATTTTTCTGTATGGTTTATGTATGGAGCGCACTGCCCAGAGAGGACTATAGGGTACACAATACTGTGCAGCAGTCCAATATATTGTGTATAAGACTGGCCTATAACTGCCTCCTATGCAGTCCACTCCTGGTTTTGGCTCACAATCACTGATACAAATCACTGACGTGTGACTATGTCCTCTTTCAGACGAGCTTGTCCAGGGCGGAAAACGCACTCCCCGTGGGAGCGCGATTTCCTGTTATGGACACTGCTTGCTTTACAGGATTGCAGGACATTAAAATGATGACATTATAATGCTATGTGTCTCTGCATGACTTTACTGCTACAGATATAAGGGTCATGCATACGAGCGTATGTTCGGTCCGCATCTTATCCACATTTTTTGCAGATCAGATGCAGACCCATTCATTTCAATGGGATCACAAAGGATGCAGACAGCACTGTGTGCTGTCAACATCTATATGTCCGTCCCACAGACAGAACTTGTCCTATACTTGCCCGTTTTGTGTATAGGACATTTCTGCAGGAGTGCACTCAGAACTGTACTCGGAAGGAGTGCACTTGGAAATGGTGGCATGCAATCACTGAAGTCCGGTTTCGGGTAGAGTATTCTGGAGAATTTATTATTTTCCCTTATAACATGGTTATTAGGGGAAATAATAGCATTCTTAATAAAGAATGCTTAGTAAAATGAAGATGAAGGGGTTAAAAATAATAAAAGTTAACTTACCTTTGCCACTTGATCGCGTAGTTGCGATCTCTCCTCTTTTTCCCAGCATCAGCTAAGAACTAAAGGACCTGTGATGACGTCACATCACATGGTCCAATCACATGGTCCATCACCATGGTAAGATGGACCATCTGATTGGACCATGTGATGTGACGTCATCACAGGTCCTTTAGCTGGTAGCTGATGCTGGGAAAGAGAAGACAGATCGCAACTACGCGATCAAGTGGCAAAGGTAAGTTAACTTTTATTATTTTTAACCCCTTCATCTTCATTTTACTAAGCATTCTTTATTAAGAATGCTATTATTTTCCCTTATAACCATGTTATAAGGGAAAATAATAAAGATCTGGTCTCGTTGCTAAGCAACCATGCGGGAAAATCGCACTGCATCCGCACTTGCTTGCGGATGCTTGCGATTTTCCCGCAGCCCCATTCACTTCTATGGGGCCTGCGTTGCATGAAAAACACACAATATAGAGCATGCTGCGATTTTCACGCAACGCAGAAGTGATGCGTGAAAATCAACGCTCATGTGCACAGCCCCATAGAAATGAATGGGTCCGGATTCAGTGCGGGTGCAATGCGTCCCCCTCACGCATTGCACCCGCGCGGAAAACTCGCCCGTGTGAAAGGGGCCTTATACTGACAGCATTATCAGTGTTGGGCCTCATGCACATGACTGTATTTTTGGTCTGTGTCCAATCCACATTTTTGCAGATCGCACATAAACCCATTCATTTCTTTGGGTCTGCAAAAAAGAAGGGCATGTATGTCATCCCTGTGCTGTCCGCATCCGTGCAGCAAATTATAGAACCTGTCTTATTATTGTCCGTTTTGCTGATAAGAGGCTTTTTTACAGTGGGTCCCGTAAAATAGAGGCGCGTATATGTATTTTTTATGCATTCGCGATTTGCATTCTGCAAAACAGATATGGTCGTGTGCATGAGACCTAATTCAGTAGATACAGATCAGGCAGGCATACACAGCATTATAAATCATTATGAGGGCTCATGCACACAAACGTATTTTCTTTCCGTGTCCATTCCGTTTTTTGTGGACCGTATGCAGAGCCATTCATTTCAGTTGGTTAGCAAAAAAACTGAAGTTACTCCATGTGCATTCCGTTTCCGTATGTCCGTTCCGCAAAGAAATAGAACATGTCCTATTAGTGTCCGCATTACAAACAAGGATAGCACTGTTCTATTAGGTACCAGCTGTTCCGTTCCGCAAAAAAACAGAATGCACACGGACGTCATCCGTATTGTTTGCAGATCCGTTTTATGCGGACCACAAAACACATACGGTCGTGTGCATGAGCCCTAATGATGTGCGAGCCTGTGAAACCAGCAGTGTCCAAAGTGTGAAGAAACACTTTCACACAAAGCGTGTTTTCTGCACTCGGCGCGCTTGTCTGAAAGAAAGCGTATGGTCACATGCTCAGGTTTTGTTTTTTATGCAGTTTTTGAAACTAAAATCAGGTCTGGATGTAAAGGCTTCAAAGAGGTTATCCCATGGAAGGTATTAATATGCACTCAATAGGCTTTTTTACAGTACGCTAAAAAAAATTGCAGGATACACACAGACCACATCGTATTTTGCAGATCCAGGATTTGGGGACCGCAAAAACGGATACGTTCGCGTGCAGGAGGCCTAAAGTGTGTGAAAACTGTTTCTTGTTACATGAACATGAATGGATTGCAAACAGACTATGCTCCGCTGCATCAGTCACTCAAAGTTTAATCGATTTTTTTATTTTTTCAAATTTTCCTCAGATGGTTTTAAAGAATGGAAAGCTCATTACAGGTATGAATACGCCCTAATAGACGGCAGAACCATTGATAACATTATAATATACAAGTAAATTTCTTTCCATAGTTTCAAGGTTCTCAAACTATGTTCATGTTTTTCAGTATACCTTTATAGCCGTCCTCCTTATGTCTGACACAGAGCTCCAGATCCCCTGCATAGACAGCAGTTTAGAAGATCACATGCTGACAGCCGGCAATTGCCACTAGAGGGAGATTACGGCATATGGGATGTTATCGCCTTCAATGCCTGGCAGTATGAAATAATCTCCTACACTCCCTCTAAAGGTCACTGCAGGAACAGCACGTTGTCTTTAAATCCATGCTGGTAATTTTAAGCGCTCTGACCCCTATAAAAAAAAAAAAAAAAAGACTTTTATCCTATTTATATAAAGTAGAAAAAAATTAGAGGGGTAATCCAGGAATTTATATTGATGAAGTCTCCTCAGCGAGAGTCCAACACCAGAGACCCCCGCTTATCATCTGTTAGAAGAGTCCGGCGGTCCGTGGGCGCAGTGGCCTCTTCCTAGGGGCCATGTGACGTTACAATACGTTGGTCACATGGCCTAGTGGTAGCTCAGCCCCATTCAAATCAATGTATGGCGCTATGCTTGGGCAGCTGCCGGCTGTGCTCAGCAGAGCTCTAATGAGTATGGCGGCTCCCTGAAACAGCTAATCGGCGGGGTGTCCAAGTCCCAGCACACCTGCCGATGTGATAATGATCTGTCCTGAGGACAGGACATTATTACCAATTCCTGGATAACCCCTTTAAGGGTGAACATTCACATAGTGGCACTGCAGCAAGCTACAGTGAATGGTTTGATAATAAAACTTTTTCATTTACCCTCTTAAATAAAGAGGAGTTTATGTTATTAAAAACCACCTCCCATCCATCAGAAAACAGATGGTTTTACCCAATACAGCCAGGAGTTAGGGTTTGTTTAAGAAAAAAATATATTGGAACTTAAAGGGGGTGTCCACTTATTTTTTTTCCACATTGATGACCTACCATCAATATCAGATTGGAGGGGGCACCCCTGGCGATCAGCTCTTCGCCTTCTCTTCACTGTTTACTTGCACGCTGTTGCAACCGCAGCAGTAATTACAGATCTACCAAGACATCACTCATTCAAGTTCTGCTTTCTCTTGAAACAGCTGATCAGCGGGAGTGCCAGGAGTCAGCCCCCTGTCTGTCTGATATTGATGATTAGGGATGAGCGAATCAACTTCGGATGAAAAATCCAAAGTCGATTTGCATAAAATGTTGTTCCAATGCTGTACAGAGCAGGAGCTTCATACTGTATTAGAATTTATTGGCTCCGATGAGCTGAAGTTATTGCTTCGTGAGACTTTGGGTAATAACTTCATAAATTAATTTGTACTGTAAAAAAACTACTTTCCGAACTCTGGTTCGGTTCCAAGTGGTACTTTGGAACCAAAACCAGAGTTCGGGAAACGTTTATCATCAGATTGCTTCTCTCATAGACCCCAATGCATTAGAGCAGTGTTTCCCAACCAGTGTGCCTCCAGCTGTTGCAAAACTACAGCGCCCAGCATGCCCACACAGCCAAAGGCTGTCTGGGCATGCTGGGAGTTGTAGTTTTGCAACAGCTGGAGGCACACTGGTTGGGAAACACTGCATTAGAGTATATGAGGATTACGCTTTATTCCTACGGAGCCCTGCCACAGGCAGGGTCTCGATAGGAACTTATGTGAGGCAGCCTAGGATCATTCAGGAGGACCTAGGCTGCTTCATACATACACTATCTGGCTCCTCCAACACTCGTGTGAACTTATGGGGTTTTGTGCTTCCAGATACCATGGTCAGGACAGCATTGAAGGGTTACACATATGTGATTTACGTAATCGTCGATCACATACAGCAGCTATGGTGCCTGCTCCATCTTTGCAGACTCGCCCTGCACTGTATATATACGGTGCTGGGCAAGAAAGGATTAAAGAGGATCTATCCACTTTGTCAGAAAACTGCATACTTTTTTAAATAGATCAAACTGATGAGGCTGGTGTACTTACTTTGAAAAGCCATTGCAGATACTTCCCACCTCACTACTACAATGAGCATTTTGAGACCAAGTGTTCAAACTCCCTCTCCACACACCTAGCCCAAGTGATAAGTTTCTTACAGTGTACCTCCTCCCCCGCTACTGCTGAAATATCACACTGCTCAGTACAAGACGTGATCTCCCTCCTTTATACTTAAGTGTTAAGGTTCCGACTCCCGGTATTGATGCAATATACCTACTTTAATATGTAATAGTAATCTAGGCCTAATGTTTTGCATCAATTGCTAAATGAACAAGTATACCGCACTAATGGCACTGTAAGGTCCGTTTTGTAAAGTATGTAGTTGAGGAGGTCAACATGCTCATTTCCGGTGAGTGAGAATCTAGGCATGTATTCAAATTATGTTTCTCTAATCTAGTGGAATACTTTTTTTTCAAGCAATTATCTTCATTTCTGTTTACCCAGTATTAGGCGAGATGAGAAAATCTAAACTAAAGCTTTTGTCCACCCAGCACACTACAAGTACCTGAGAACACACGCAGCTCACCTCAGTTTTGTTCTGATCTCTTACAAGAACCATATATAACTTTCTGGCCCAATATTCTTTTGAATTGACATCTTGAAAATGAATAAACACAAGACTCAAACATCACACTGTTAGAACAAAAAAGAAAGCCTGCAAATTAAAATTGCAGTTTTATTGACAATACTGCCGCACACATCCAGCCAGGCCAAGAAATGACAAAGTAAACAGCAACTTCAGACAAAACAAAAAAAAAAAAAAAATTATATCTTTGGCCATTTAACTCATCCAAACCCATCTAAAGTACAGCTAAAAATATGCTCAAAAAAAAAAAAAAGTAAAAAGTTACTGGAATGATCAGAATATTTTTTCTTATATGGGAATTTTGTCTTATTTATTTAGGTTTTTTTTGTAACAACTTTTTTCTTTTTTTTGTAAAGATTTCTCCATTTGCTCCCCTTGGAGAAGAAACAGCCCTGGTCTTACTCCACCCTGCCCGCCACCCCGCCCAGAAAAAAAAAAAAAACCGAACAAAATACATCAGGGTTTCATTGGCAGAAATCTACAGGTGCAATTTTAAAAAATAAAATAACGTAAAATGTGTAATTTAAAAGCCCCACACCCTGTCAGCCGGATTCCCGGTACAGAAAAAGGACAGCTGTATACCAATATGTACAAAAATATAAAATGTAAATAAAAAATACAAACATAGGAACCCCTTCCAAGGGTGTTTCTTCGTATCCCATTCAGAAATTTAAAAAGGAAAAAGTTAAACTTTTTTTTTTGCCGTTATAAATCTCGCCCCTTTTTTCCCTCTCACGACTGGGGAGGACAGCAAGTAAATGCAACCCAAACTGGCAGTGAAAGGGTTGGCCCACTCAACTTAAAGAGGACCAGGGGCTGCTTTAAAAAGAATGCACCAAGGGCACATCAACTTGCGCCTCAGACGCAGTAACGTGCGTGGACGGAGAAAAGGGCCATGGGAGCCTGTGTGAGGAGGGGGGGGGGGACGGATGCAGCGCTTTCGGTGACCATGTTCTGAGCGTGAAGAGGGTGGGGAGGCGGTGGAGAAGGATTATATATAGAATTTATTTTGAGACAGGGAATGGCCCATCTCTAGTCATCTTCATCCGTTTTCTGCTTCTTTGTTTCAACGTCATCTTCGTCCTGGGGAAGAGAGAGTGATACATGGAGATATTAATTTTCTTCCCCAAGCAGTTAACAGGACAGAAGCTTACAATACACCCTGGTAGAGCTCAGGGCTCCACCAACCAACTCCAGAGTGCAGATTTCACTGCCACAGTGCTTGCTCTGACAACACTTCCTACCAGGACTTCTATCACATGGAAAATTTAAAGTTACAGGCACTACTCCAAGACCATGATCAAAGCATTCCCAGCATTTCAGAGCCCACACCCTCCCATAGATCAGATGTAATGTGTTGCGCTCACCCGCTCCGCTCTCACTGAAGCCATTGGGCGGTTCATGTAGCGCACAGAGGTAGCAGAGTGGAAGACTCTTGGAAGCCACTCTCCAATGTGGTTAGTAGAGGTCGCACCTGAACCCGCCACCATTAATGGCTACAGTCTAAGCTTTATTGTGCAATTGAAGGGGGCCTTTATAGGATAGAAACCTCTCCAAAGACAGGGCACATAACATGGCATCTAAATAGTACATTTTTATAGGGCCATGTATCTGTACTACCCTTTACTGAAAGGGACACAATCTGAAATATCATGAAACAGGTAGCCGGTGGAAGATGTGTCTGGGTCTACAACCCGCCACCCCCCCCCTCCCACAACACCAGTAACTGATCCCTGAAAGCCATAGTTTCACACTGTAATGGTCTTTACTGGGAATACACTTGTAGCCCTGGCCCACTACTTTATGTCCAGTGTAACTGTACTAGTGTAGGTTATGTCCTTGTTTTACCCACTAAGAATAAATTTATATATATATTTAATCTCCGGTTGTTTGGCAAGGGGATTTCACAGCTTCCAATTCACTTGAATTGTGTGTTGATTTATACGACACAGGGTCGGGAGCAAATTCTGTCTTTTTTTTCACTTACGTCGTCGTCGTCTGCTGCTCTTTTCCCAGTGGCGCCATCTGCTTCTTCATCTTCATCACCCTCATCATCATCTCCTAGCAAGAAAAGACAAATACTGCAACATGAAACCAAACAAATTAATTCTATTTCATCTTTACTGACATTTTAGGTGGAAGGCATGCAGTTACACAATACTACATTCCAGTGCCCAACCTGACCCGGCGCTCCTGCCAAGAAGGGGGTCAACACTGGTAATCTAAAACTAGGGAGTTGAACTGTAACGGAAACGCCCATCCATACAAGGACGACTTTTTCGAGGAAAAGCTTTAAAACTGTGCACTTCACAAGGACGTCTAAGCAAAAAAACAATCGCCAGACGGTGGCACCTTTGCCATACATGCTAAAACAACCTGTAAAGTTCACTTTCCCTCCCGTTATTCTTACACTGGTTACTTAAAGGAATATTGGGGATGTGACCAAATTCCAGCACCAACGGTACCCCCTCACACAAAATAAGCATCTTAAGATGGTGCAAGTATACCTTCTACTTCATCCTCTTCATCTTCCTCATCAACCTCTTCCTCTTCATCTCCATCATTGTCTCCTGCATCATCTCCGTTCTCTTCATTCTCCTAAAATAAAGTGTTCAATTGTTAATCTATCCAAGGAAGAAAAGTTCAGACATCTCCTTCAGAGTAGGTTTGCTGCAAACACACGGCAGTCTGCCACACGGGTATGCTCATAATACACAACTGACTCTTCAAGGTGTGGCTAAGATGATATTACCACGACATGCCATAATAATGAGAAATGAAAATAGGGAAGAATTTGTAGAGGAGCTTGACTTTTACAGTTTGTTCCAGACGAGCCACTGTATGATAGCACAAACATGGACCATGGTGAAGGGTACACCAGGCAGCACGGATTACGCTGCAGAGCCCTCTAGAGGCCTGAGCATGCACTACAACCACACAGGGTCAGCACAGAAGCACTTACTGCATTTCCATTGGCGGGCTTCTCCTTCCCATTTTCTGTTTCTTCAACAACTTCCTTTTCTTTTAACTTCAGGTCCTGTACAGGAAAGGATGAAGTCTGTTAGCACGTCTAGTGAGTCCTGGGCAGCACAGGCAGACACACTTGGCACAGACACGTGTCATTTACTCTACATTCATCACACAGCAACATATAAAACCAACCCTGTATTTATAAACGACATATGCCGTCACTGTACAGACAGAGCCTCCTGATGCAGCAGGAGCCTATTTATTTCACGCTCGTATATAGCACTACTATATTACGCAGCGCTTTACGGATATAATCACTGTCACCAATGGGGCTCACAATATAAGTTCCCCGTCAGTCTTTGGAGCCTATGCATAGTATGAACTACAACATAAAACTTTGGGGGGGGGGGGGGGGGGCATGCAGGATGGAGATGAGAGGCACTGCCAAAGCTTACTGGAACTAGAGGGTCTGAAAACCAGTACAGAGCCCACTTACCAGTTTAATACTACAGATCCCAAAGAGGCACCTAACTAAACAGAACAAGATTTTAACCGGGGAAATAGACCTCCACATAGGGGAGCCCATATGTCATCTCTTACACCCCCTGCTGGTGAGCAGGGGAATATTCTGAATTGATTGTGACAGGAGGGGTTGCCCTGGAATAATGACAATGGACACCTGGTATTCCCATTCACCTAAGGGCTCGGGCGATCCCCTCCGCCTCCAGTAATCACCACGAGCCACACATCACCCCGACCACGCTTTGTGTTCAAACACACGCCACGCTTTAAGTGCCGTTTCAAATTTGGAGCCCCTCAGGGCACGCAGCGATTGGACGGCTCCGCGCTCCTATCCCCGCCCATGTCCATATCCTGCGCCCCGGAGCCGCTGATTGGCTGGCGCCGCCTTGCCCCAGCCCACATGAAGCGCACAGGCTCACGGGATTTGTAGAGCGCTCACTCTAGGCTCGCCTTACTCCCTTATGCAGACACGCCCGCAGAGAAAAGGCGGAGAAACTACAACTCCCAGTAGGCTGTTCAAAGCAAGTTATGTTGAGTGACGCACAGGCTTCACGCTGGGGGTGAACAATGATGTATAGAATAAACGAGGTAACATGCTCATTGACGAGCCTCTCGCCCTGGATATCACAGCGGCTGCCGCGAGCGGGAGGAGAGGTGCCCGCTGCTAGCCGCGCAGGGGTTAAACAGAGGGTCCTGACTCCCGCTGTCCTCGGGTGAGACCACGGCGCGGTAGTCCTGGCAGGTAGACATCGCGCGGAGCCAGTAATTAACCCTCCCCCCCCCCACCTCTAATTAAAGGCTCTGTCCTTAAAGTCTTAATCCGGTTACCATCTGTCCCCCTCCCCTGACTCCCGTCTCCCCCGGGACTGAGCCGGTGGACGTGAAGAACTGTGTACAACACAAACAAGTGGCAGAACCCATCCCCCCAATCATAACTCATCCGCGCAGCTGGGACCGCATTAACCCCTGCACAGCAACAAAGGCTTTCCGCCGGGGGATCGCGGCGACCCCTGATTGTGGCGGGTGACGGCTGTCAGATGCTCCCGCCCGGCGGCGCGTAGTGTGCCATCCCCCGAGAGCTCTGCCAGCTGCAGCCGCCTATGCCAGGCGGGATGAGGACAGCGCATCCACGGCACCGGGGGGCGCGCGTCTCGATGAGCAGGTAGGCATCCCAGCACATCTACGGCGGGGGTACCAGTCCTCCCACCCCGTGCGTGGGCACCGGCCGGGAACACGGCGCTCCGCCCGGAAACTTTACCGGGGAGAAAGTGTCTGGCAGGCATCTGGTACCCAGCGGGGACAGCGGAGCGGGCAGCCTCCTCCATCCGGCTAATGATTAACGAGCCGCCGCTAGACAGGTGCAGCGTCGGGCTCAGCTCGCCAACAATGGGCACACAAAGCCCCTTACCTTGGTGGTCTTCTCCACACTGGCGTCCACTGCGGTGTCTGACATGGTGAATGGAAGAAAAGAGACTCTAGCCTAGAGATGGAGAAAATAAAAAAGAAACGTGCGGGTAGATCCGGGGACGCGGAGGAGCGGGCAGGCTGGTGCGGGAACAATGCAAAGATGGCTTTTTTTATTTTTTATGGTGACTGCCAGTGAAGGACTCACGCGGCGCTAGGGACTTTAATATAGATTAGTGGGAGGAGCAACGCACCGGCTTCTCTCCTTCTGATTGGCCAATGGCTCCTGAGCGAGGGGGGGTGAGGCAGATCCGGCGTCGGATTCGTCCCAGCTCAAACAATGGGGGAGGGGGGCTTGTTTGCCTATCCTCTCTAAGCTGCAGTACCGGCAGTGGCCGCTGCGCCTCTCCCTCGTCTATGGCGCATGCGCTGTAGCTCAGCATTAGCAGCTCTTAGCTTTGGCAATCCAATGCAAATGAACTTTTTTTTTTTTTCTGGAGGGAGGGGGGTGCGGGATAGTGGCGTGTGCAAAATTACACAAAAAAAAAAAAAAAAAAAGCTGGGCGCCTAGAATAAGAGCAACCCCCCCTTACGTTGTGAAACATGCCCCCGGGGCATTTACTTGCCCTCTGCGCAGACTACCTTGTATTGTCGTAGTGTGAATGAAAGGCGCATCGCAATGGCAAAATATGTGGTAAAAGTCGCACCGGGTTAAACCGTAAGGGACAGTTTGTGGCCGTGGACAATGAGTGTAGCCAAGTCTCCAGTATGGGGCGCTGTACCGCGCGATCAGATCGAGCAGTGACGTGGAGACACAAACGCGCCAATTTTTATCGGCGAGATTTAGGACGCGGCGCACGGTGTCTTTTGAGGTGACGACTGACACGGCTCCGCACCAAGGGCAGACATCACTAGCGCTGTAGGAAATCATCCGCCCCGTTCAGTCACGTATTCCACCCGCGCGCACGGATAACCTTGCCGCACGAGGCTCCGTTTGCGAGGGAATTTTGTGTTTTTTTTCTCTTTTAACCCTTCAGGTGAAGGGCAGACCGAGTGGAAATTTTCCATTCGACATTAACCCTCCCCCTCAAAGTGTCATCTCTCCGGACCATACCGAACCTCCCACAAACCCCTTCATTGCCGAGTTCCAGGGAGGCGCTGCAGTACCGGGTTCCGCCGCCAGGCTTCACCTCAGACACGATCCTATTGTACGTGTTTCTCGGCGCTTTATAAGCGATCCAATTTGAGGGGCCAAAGGCTGGGAGCGGTCCGGTTCGGTTCGGTTCCCCCTGTTCTCTAAAGCACACATGTAATTCTCAATGACCTAAGACTGGGGCTGCATGTATTCACCAGCATTCCTAGACTCTCCCATTGTTTAATAGATATCGGCGGGAAAATCGGCATATCGCCCATTTTATCGTACTGCATACGAGTGCTACGTTTTCCACGTAAACTGGTCGCGGACGAGTTAAAAAGCCCGCCACGACCTGTCATCGCACAGTTACTGAAAGCAGGTCGCATCAGCAGGGGTTAAACGCGCTCAATAGGTAGAGCCGCGTCTTTTAAGAAACGCTTATGTGCTCCACATGTTACCGCGTTAGCTGCTAAATGTGATTATTAACAGACGATGACGGAGCCGCTGTCGACCCGCTAAAATGGCGAAAAACGCGTCTTTTACTCAGGGAGCTTACTAACGTCGCTCCCCGCCACTGCCAAAGGTCGTGCGGTTGAAAAATGTATCTATAATAACAAAACCCGCCACAGCCAAGCAAGCTCTTTTTCATATAGAGAGAACTTGCCACAAGCAATATGGCGCCTCGTCCAGTACTGTCACTAATTACTTCAAAAAACCTTCCAACGTTCAGCCAGAAGTGCGACCTTTCAATCACAATGCACATAAAATGGCCAGGAAACTCGAAAGCCGCGAAGAAACGAGACCCAGAAGCCGTCGGTTCCTCAAAAGCGTCGACGAAAACGATGTAAAAAAACAGCGACGTTTGTGCCACACACAGCATGGCGCTCGGAATCGGTCGAGAAGCGGGACGCCCAAAAGGCTAGGATTGGTTGCAGCAGCTGACCGCGCCTAGAAGCTGTGTGATTGGTCAGACCAGTAGAACGAACACAAAACTGACGCTTTGCGGCTGCTGATTGGTCACAAGCAGTGCCCATCATATGTCATGTCTAGCTTGTGGAGTATCTAAAACCCGGAGTGCGGCCGTGGAGCCTGGAGTCTGTGGGTCAGAAAACTGGTAGGAAAGTATTAGGTCAGGCAGAGGATTTGTCTACCTGACGGATTAGTTGCTGTATACGCGGGAACCTGGAGCCACTGCGCGCAATGGATATTACTGAGGGAAATAGATAATTCTACCACTTCTCTGGCCATAGACCTACTGAGGGGAGATTTACTGTGAATGTAGAGGGTAATCTGTTTAATGTGCGACTTTTTATACAAAATATCACAAGCCAATTTTATAAAAAAAAATTACTTCACTTGAAGGTGGTCATTTACTATGCCCTGTACATCAGAAACTGGCAAAAAAAGATGAAAAGTGCAGGTTGCCACTTAAAATCAAATGTGTCTAAATTTTATGCATAAGTGGAGTTTCTATTCTGCCTTTTTCACACAATACGGATTTTGTCAGGATGCGTTCAGTGACTCTCACGCCTTTTCGCAAGGAAGTTCGGTCAATTTTGTCTGCGTTCAGTGTTTCCGTTTATCCCGTGCGGGTGCAAACTGTTTTGATGTGTTTTTCGCACACTTGAAAAAAAAAAACGGAAGTATTACAAACAGCATCTCCTAGCAACTATCAGTGAAAAACGCATCGCACCCGGATTCAATACATTTTGCACTGAAGTCCTGTTCACTTTTATGGGGTCAGGGCAGAACGCAGAATATAGAACACGCTGCTATTCACAGAAGTGATGCGTGAAAAAACCGCTCATGTGCACAGACCCATTGAAATGAATGGGTCGGGATTCAGTGCGGGTGCTATGCGTTCATGTAACGCATCGCACCCACACGGTAAACTCGCTCGTGTGAAAGAGGCCTCATAGAGAATGAAGACTGCGCCTTGTCATCATAAATCAAGTGCGTCCTCTGACGGCTTAGTGATGTATAATGACCTCAGAAATACCTACGGATCTTTCCGTCTAGTAATATTTGTGATTGGCTCCGTCAGTTTTGACACCACTGGAGACTGGAGGACACTTGTGACTTTGTAAAAAAAAACAAAAAAAACCTCAATGATAAATTTAGCTGCATATGAAGCCCAGCCCTCAAAACATCTGGTCGCATGTAGTATATGCAAACTACTCTAAAGATATCACACATGTAATAAATTTGCCTCAAATCCCTAAGCCACACCCCTTTTCGCTAAACCTCCTTGGTGAGCTAGGTGCAGAGGCGCTAACCAGTTTACAGCAGTATCTAGGCGCACTGGCATTATAGGAGAGCAAATTTCTGCGGCCCCATAATGGGGCTCATTTCCTACTGCCGTCTAATGCGGAATCCACGTCAAGATTGGACGGTTAGCTTCTTTTTTTCTGCAGTGCGGTTTTTAAAATTGCATTCAAAAATAAAAGCGCAGTATGGTTTCAAATGCAGGTTCTCCGTTGAAATCAATGGGGTTTTTTCGCTCGGAATCTGCACCAAAAATCCATTGTGTGAACAAGCCCTTAACCCTGGGTTCAGACCTGAGCGTTCTTGAAACGCGCGTATTTATGAGCGTTTTTGTAAATAGGAAACGCGCGTTCTTGTGATTGACTACTGTGGTGTCAATCACAAAACGCGCGACAAACGCCCCAAAAAAAGCTCAAGTACTTGTTTATGCGTCGGGCGTTTTACAGCGCGTTCAAACGCGCTGTAAAACGCTCAAGTGAGAACCAGGGCCATAGGAAAGCATTGGTTTTCATGTGTTGAGCGTTTTACAGCGCGTTTGAACGTGCTGTAAAACGCTCAGGTGTGAACTTAGGGTAAGGCAGACGGCCACACTCTGCACCAGTGTTCTATTACAGTGGCGTATAACCCAGGGCTGTGGAGTCGGAGTCGAGGAGTCGGAGTCGGAGGCAATTTTGGGTACCTGGAGTCGGAGTCGGCAAAAAATGGACCGACTCCGACTCCTACTAGATTTAAATTGGAATAAAAAAAAATTGGAATAAAAAAAAGCAAGTTTAAATGTCCCAATTCAGATAAAGTTATAATTAATTACTTCTCTACTGTAAGAATAAAGGCCAATGCATGCAGTGCGTCACGTTACCGCTAAACAAAGACGTTAAGTGACCGTGAAGAAGCATGCTTTTCATATGCTTTACTATGCAGTTAAAGGGACACTGACAGGCTGATATATCTGCTGGTATTCATCAGAGGATTAGGAATACAACTAGACGACTGTTACCCCCAGTTGAGGTTTACTTGTGTTTAAAAACGTTTAAATCAATATGCAAATTCTCTACCTTTGTGCCCAATGGGGCAGGTGCACATGTAGAGTACTGGCAGCACTAGACAGGACTAGGTAGCGAGGAGGAAGAGAGAAAGCTGGCACAGCCTCAGCATAGCCAGACGAGGCTGCTGCCAGCACTCTACACGTGCGCCTGCGCAGGAATTCAGCGTTCAGCTAGCCTGAAAAAAAAGGCCAGTGCAGTGAATAATAACGAGGGGAACAGCGCTGGGAAGCTGTACTTCGGGCGCGGCTGGGCACAAAGCCGCAGGAGACGCTGCCCCATTGGGCACAAAGATAGTGAATTTGCATACAGATTAAAATGTTTTTAAACACAAGTACAGCTTAACTGGGGGTAACATTAGTATAGTTTTATTCCTAATTCTCTGATGAATACCAGTATATATATATCTTTAGCTGGAAAATCAGCCTGTCAGTGTCCCTTTAAGGAGCGGCAATACTTACACTTTCCATTGTCTTGTGGTCTGCTGTTACAGGGAACCCATGGTTATCCTCGCCTCTCACTGATAACTGATTAAGGACTGGAGACACTTGTATAAGTGAAGGGAATGGATAGTCAATAGTTCAAGACTGAAGCTGTAAACCATTTGAAAAACTGCTATCATTCAGCTAAGGCTATAAAACATGCAAACTCAGATTGTTAGCTTAAATTTTAAACATGACTATGGGATTCTACTAGGAAAATCATGTTTTAAAATAAATGCCCCTTCCCCTGCCCCTTCCTGGATCCTCCCACTGCTCTATCTTCAGCAGAAGATCAGCACACAAAGGAGAAGGCAGCAGCTTCTGCTCAACTACCTCTCTGTGCTAGAGAAGATGAGAAGAACTTGGTGGAACAGCTTCGTATTTGCATATTAAATACAGAGGAGTCGGAGTCGGAAGTTTCAAAATCTGAGGAGTCGGAGTCGGACAATTTATCTACCGACTCCACAGCCCTGGTATAACCCACCATATGATCGATTTTGACACATTTGCCTCTTAATTTGCGCCATAGAGGTGTAACTTTTGTCAGAATTCTGGCATGACAGCCATAGTAAATGTGCTGCAATGTACTAAGGCCTCATGCACACGACCGTATGTATTTAGCAGTACGCAAAAAAACGGATACGCAAACAATTACGGATGGCTTTCGTGTGCACACGCAGTACCTTCAGTTTTTTTGCAGGCCCATTGAAATTAATTAAAGAGAACGACATGGAAAGAAAATACATTCGTGTGCGTGAGCCCTAAGGCTGCATGACACAGCGGGATTATCAGTCCATGTAACTGTTACATACTTTGTAGCAACTAGGGATGAGCGAATCGACTTCGGATGAAACATCCAAAGTCGATTCGCGTAAAACTTCGTTCTAATACTGTACGGAGCAGGAGCTCAGTACAGTATTAGAATGTATTGGCTCTGATGAGCCGAAGTTAGTGCTTTGCGAAGTCTCGTGAGGCTTCGGGTAATAACTTCATAAATTAAATTGTACTCGAGTTTGGTTCCAAGGTACTGTCACAGTCCCTCCCATGACAGAGGTAAGAAGATCTGAGAGACTGGCGGCACGTGAGGGTTTTCTCCTTGCAGTGTTGTTGTTTGGTAATGACCACACCTCTTGTCAGGTGCAGCTTGTAGTAATTACCGAGGCCCTATTTAGTTCTGACTCACACTGCTTACCATGCGGTTGATATTTCCTGCTGGAGTTGGTTGAGCTGGTGTGTTGTTCCTTTGGATAGGCTTTCCGGGGGAAGTGACAACTTTATTCGGTTCAGGGAGTCGTGCAAACTATATTCTAGACTACGTCCTAACTCTTCTGGGGACGAGAGTCAAAGAGTGGGGATTATCATTTCGTTACTGAAGGGTGACGCTCAGTCTTGGGCATTTTCTTTGCCGACCGGAACACAATTCCTCCGGTCGGTAGATTAATTTTTCAGAGCTCTGGGGCTTATCTACGATGACCCCGATCGTGGGTTGCGTTCTGCGGAGTCCTATTGCTCTGAATTTAGGAGATGGGCAACTGATACTGAGTGGAATGACCCAGCCCTCCGTAGTCAATTCTGTCAAGGGTTATCCGAGAACCTGAAGGACGCCTTGGCATTTCACGAATATCCAGAGTCAATGGAGGCAGCCATGTCTCTGGCTGTACGTATTGATAGATGCCTGAGGGAGAGGTGTAAGATTCCTCTCGCTCGGGGCGCACTATCATATGGGGAAGCACACTTCTCTGACACTTTGGGTAGGGAGGCAGGGAGATATTGATATATGTATATGCCCCTTCATTAATTGATATGATATATATATTGATATATGTATATATTAACCCCTTATATGGCCAATAGGGATATATATTGCCTGTAATGCCAGGTATATATTAGCCCTGTATGGCCAGTGGGGGGGGTCCTAGCATATATATGAGTGTATGTATGTGTGTATATATATATATATATATATGTATGTATGTCTCTGTATTTACACACATTTTTTATTAATGCTGCCCCAGGTTGTATATTATTTATACAGATATATTATATGTGCCACCTGATGCCCCTCCACCTGATGCCGCCTGGTTGACTGGACAATTATTTCCAGTTGCGGCTACTTAAAAAGACAGAAGAACAAAGAGCTCCCCTGCCCCTGTATGCTGAGTATCTCCGGTGCTGTAATTACAGCGCCAGAGGTATGCGATCACTTCACAGGCGGGAGGATCAAAGCATCCCCCCGCCTGGAAGCGCGCACCGGGACACGTGGGCTGGTGCGGTGACATCTTATCACCACACCAGCCCACGTGCACTTGGCTGCAGGCGAGCGAGCACCCCTGAGGCGCGGGAGCGAGCGCCGCGGGATTTAAATAACCTGGCGGCGCTGCACTCAGAAGTAAAGTTAACCCGTGCAGCCCCATTGAAGTGCGGATCATCCCCAGGAGATACAAGCTATGCGAGGATCATCCCCTGGGAATGAGCATGAAACCCTGGAATGGCTGAGTAAACTTCCCTTGTATCCCTATACCACCAACGCATGCAATTACCCCTAAGCCCATATACCATTAACACCTGCCATATTTAAATAACCCTTTCATTATTAACCCCTGCATTTACCCCTAAGCCCATATACCATTCCATATTCATTTAACCCTTTCCTCTACCCTTGCATTAACCCCTGAACCACTGCCACCCTGATTAACCCCAGCATTATCATTGCCCTGTGCCTACAGAGCATTCCTGACCATTAAGCCCTGCATTCCCAGCAGCCCCAGCATTATATCCCTGGCTTGCATGTACTAACCCTTGCAGTGCCATATACCCATAGGTACAGTGTGTAGACAGGAGGGTGGGCGCTGCTAAATAACGTGTGTGTAAGTGTATGTTTAGGTAGATTTAAGATAAGATGCCTTTATAGTCACTGTACAATACAATGAAATGTTGTTTGGAGCAATCCAAGATGCCATGGACAGAGGAACAAAGAACTGACACTTAAAGGGTTTCTGTCACCAGGTTTAACCCTATGAAGTTAGCTGACATTAGCGATGTGCTAATGTCAGCTAAACCTAACTAGCCTATTCTTACTTTTCTCAGTGCATGCATTAACCTAAAAATCGAACTTTTATAATATGCTAATGAGGCTCTAGGAGCAGGGGGGGCGTTGTTCCTGCTCCTAGAGCCTCCATTCTCCCACCTTGGTCTCCTCCCTCCAGGTCTTGATTGACAGGGCCAGGCAGCGCTTACGTCCATCTGCCAGCCCTGTGCTCGGATGAAATCTCGCGCCGTTCTGAACTCAGCGCAGGCGCGGTGAGGGAAAGACGCTCGTCGGCTGCCAGGTTCCTCACCGCGCCTGCGCTGAGTTCAGAACGGCGCGAGATTTCATCCGAGCACAGGGCTGGCAGACAGACGCAAGCGCTGCCTGGCCCTGTCATCAAGACCTGAGGAGGAGACCAGTGGAGAACGGAGGCTCTAGGAGCAGGAACAACGGCCCCCCTGCTCCTAGAGCCTCATTAGCATATTATAAAAGTTCGATTTTTAGGTTAATGCAGGCACTGAGAAAAGTAAGAATATGCTAGTTAGGTTAGCTGAGATTAGCACATCGCTAATGTCAGCTAACTTCATAGGGTTAAAACTGGTGACAGAAACCCTTTAAACTGAAGCATTGCACTAGAAAGCATAACTATTCACAGTCCACAGCATATACTGTATATAGCAAGAGCAAAGTAGGAAGTGCTTATGAATATATATAATATATAGTATATTGGGCAGACTAGATGGGCCAAATGGTTCTTATCTGCCGACACATTCTATATACAAACTGATTCAGACCCCACTGCAGACAAGATCATGAGGTCACACATGCAGCGGTCACTTGTCTGTGGTAGTTTCTATCCTAGGAAGGGGTAATAATCTCTGAGCATTTAGGAGACTGATTGCTTTGGGGTAAAAGCTGTTCTTCAGCCTAGTGGTGAGGGCATGTAGGGCTCTAAGACGCCTACCAGAGCGTTAGGGGCGTGAAAAGGCTGTGGCCGAGGTGAGTTGGATCCCCGCAGATAATCTTTGCCCTGTTGCTGCAATGAACAGTGAAGATGTCATCCAGTGATGGTAACTGAGTACCAGTAATTCTTCCAGCCATTCTGATGATTGGCTTGAGGGTCTTCTCGTCCTTAGAAGAGCAGCCTGAGTACAACACTGGAATGCAGTATGTGAGAACAGATCCTATGGTGCACCTGTAAAAATTGTCTAGCAGCTGTTTTGGGAGCTGTGCTTTCTTCAGACTCCTCAGAAAATGAAGCCTCTGAAGGCCTTCTTTGGTAATTTCTGTTGTGTTTCTTATCCATGACAGGTCCTGACTAATATGAACTCCCAAGAATCTAAAACTTTGAACTATCTCCACGTTTCGACCATTTATGCTAATGGGATGGTGACCATTTCGTTTTTTCTTCCTAAAATCCAGAATCAGCTCCTTTGTTTTTTTTCTTGGTATTAAGTATGAGGTTGTTGTTCTTACTCCATCTCTCTAGGGTCTCAACCTCTTTCCCATAGGCTGTTTAATCATTGTTGGAGATTAGGCCTATCACGGTCGTGTCATCTGCAAACTTTATAATGGTATTAATATTGTGAATAGGTTTGCAGTCATTTGTGAAGAGGGAGTAGAGGAGAGGGCTCAACACACAGCCTTGCGGTACCCCAGTGTTTAGTGTTAAGGATAAAGAGAAGTGCTTGCCCATGCGTACGACTTATGGTCTTTTTGTAAGAAAATCCAGTTGCACAGGTGTGGGCTGAGACCCAAGTTGTTCAGTTTAGTTGCCAACTTGTTTGGAGGGATGGTGTAATTAATGAACAGCATCCGCACATAGCTGTCTCTCTGCTCCAGGTGTGGAATTCATGGGGTGGAATTGTGTAAGATATTATATTGTGTTTAGTATAGTTAGGTGTATTGTAGTGTTGTTATTATATTACTGTGTATGACTATAAATATATATATTTATATGTCCATTGATATAAATATATATAGTTCTAGCAATAATTAGACTGTAGACTTGTCATTGTATAATAAATACTTTATTATTCATAATACAGCTTATAGTCATTTATTGTAGTAGTCGCCGCCATAGTAGTAATTCGCACATAGTTCAGTTCAAAGTAAGTGCAACAAGGAGGTAGTATTAGTGTTTATAGTATAAATAGGTGGAGTCATCAATAGACGACTCACGCCTAATTATGAATATTAATTTTTGATAGTAACACAAAATATTAATAATGAATATTTCATTTAACATTGGCACGCCAGGACCACTGCTAAGAATTTGCTTTTGTGTTTGGCTTTGGTGAGGAAAATCGCTTACTCTGTGGACTAGTCAGGCAAGAGAGACGCGGACAGTGCTTTCCGTGAGTCCAGGGCCTGATAGTTCGGACAGCTAAAGCGTTTTTTTCAATTCGAACTAAACACAAGGCTATATCTACAGCAGAGAACCTAAATCTTTTGATTTTTGGATTTTAACGATTTTCTGATTGCATGCGAGTGTCCATAGAAGAAGTTGTCGCATACCGTCGCTGTGAGAGAACCATCACTGTTGGAGCTGATCAGAAGAAGTCCAGCTTGGCGGGAGAAGGCGTTCCTGGTACTAGAGGACCTCCTGCAAGCAGCAAATCAAGGACAAGAAAAGCCATCACCAAAGAAGATGACCTCTCAACAAAAAGTGAGTATGGACTTCTCAACACTGCAACACCTACCTAAACACAGTACGTTTAACCCCATTCTCCCACCACTTACAAGTTAGCAGAAATGCTGTGGTCTGATTTGTTGGCACAGGCTTGTAGTTATGACAAACTTTGTGTTAACAAACGGACGGTATTGAACAAGGCGACCAAACGGCTTCAGATGCTAGCCAAACTTGTGTATACATTTGAGGTTAGCATCTGCAAGCCAAAGCGTGTTGCACTGGTGTCTCGGTCAACGGAGACAATTCCTCCGACCATTCATTGCCAGTGCTGTGCCAGTAATTCGGACCAGGTTTCGGCATTGCGGGCAAAGCTGGCAGAGAATGTACAGTCTACCGTTGATCGAGATACACAGGTGGCTAGTATAGAGTCACAGTTAGCAGAGCTGCAGAGGCAGAAGGAGGAAATAGAGGCTCAGTTGACTCAGTTATATGCTGAGATCGAGACCTTGAAGGAACGGGCTGCCTCTACTGATGTGATAGTAGCCAAATTGAAGGCTGAGGTTGCTGTAAGATCCCAGCTAATGACTGGCTTGCAACATGTCATCAAAATTTTTTTCCAAAATGGTGCCGGCTCTTTCTTTTTCCATAAAGTCAGGGCCAGAATCTACAAAAATTTTGCCCTATCCAGGGCAAAAAGGTGGGAGATCAGTCTGTGACAGGCCAAATCTTCCAAAATTTGAGCCTGTCAAGACTACCGACTACTACTGACTTTGGGAAAAAGAAATATTGTGAAAAGTGTGTCCCTGAGGATGGAACAGTTCATGAGAAGGGAGCTCGACGGCAGTGTAGACAGACCTAAGCCATGCAGGGCAAACATCAGATGTTTTGCATGTGCTGCTTAGGTCATATAGCGAAACATTGCGAAGCAGGTCAGAGCAACGCACACAGGACAGGAAGCCAAGTCAGGTGCTTCAGGTGTGGGAACAAGGGACACATTGCAAGGAATTGTCCTTGTGCAGTAATCAGGTAACAAATTGTGCAGTGGGACCTAGTCAGCTTGGCCATAAAGGGGTTACCTCTCAGCAGCGTACCCCTCACCAGGCACTAAGGGGTTAGAATGGCCAATCTAGGCTAGAAATGAATATTTGACACCCAAGTACTATTTGTTACACAGTTTGTTCCCTGTGTATGTCTATGTTGTATGTTTTTTATGTTGATTGTTTATGAATGTGTTCCGCCCTGCTAATTTTAATAGTTTGCATTCCCCGCTGTGAGTCCAGTCACTGCTGTTTTGATTTATTCTTGTGTCTACTTTGGGTTAAAAGGTATTATTATGGGATGTCAGGATGTGCAACCCAGGTCTCAGATCGATACGGGTAACACTGTTTTGCTCAAGGTTTTTGGTAGGGCTCTGTTAGACTGGGGCAGAAACAACAATTACAATTACAAGATGGTGCTTCATCCACCGCTCCCCTCAAGCAGAGGATGCGATCCTCCGATAGTAGGGTGTACAGACACCTGTGTTAGGATAAAGAGGGGTCCTGTGAGATAAAGGACAGCCCAATGCCTTTCTCTTCACTTGGGTCAAAGGTAGAGATGTCCCGATCTGTGATCTGTGGGTGACACTCCTATGGGGTGATCTGTGGGTGACACTGCTAGGGGTGATCTGTGGGTGTCACTGCTATGGGGTTATCTGTGGGTGTCGCTGTTATGAAGTGATCTGTGGGTGTCGCTGCTATGGGGTGATCTGTGGGTGGCGCTGCTATGGGGTGATCTGTGGGTGACGCTGCTATGGGGTGATCTGTGGGTGACGCTGCTATGGGGTGATCTGTGGGTGACGCTGCTATGGGGTGATCTGTGGGTGACGCTGCTATGGGGTGATCTGTGGGTGACGCTGCTATGGGGTGATCTGTGGGTGACCCTGTCATGGTGGATATGTGGATGAAACATATATATGGATGAACCCCCCATGACAGGGTCACCCACAGATCACCCCATAGCAGCGTCACCCACAGATCACCCCATAGCAGCGTCACCCACAGATCAGTCCCTCGCTCAGCGCTCAGTCCCTCCATGCGCCTCCTGTCCCGCCTCCTGCTCCGCCCACTTTATGAATGAAGGATGCAGGCGGGCAGGAAGTGCATGGAGGAACTGAGGGAGACTGCGCCACAATAGTTAGTAAATTCGGGCTACTTTTACATAGATTAGGTTTACATAAATACTGTATAGAAGCTGCAGGGACGGAACTTTCAGTATCAGCAGCGGTATCGGTGGCATTTGCACTTGTACAAGTACTCGTGTAAATGCCGGTATCGATACCGATACTGGTATCGGGACATCCCTAGTCAAAGGTATTGGTGCTAGTATGTAACAGCTAATTGCATTGTGAGGGGAGAACTCCCAGGAGCGCATGGTATATTTTTCTGTCCTAGGTATTACTATGGAGCAGAAGGAAGAACCCCAATGACTCCAGAGAAGAGACTGGATATCCGCCCGACACTCTCATGAGTCTCCTGAGGATCCCACTTGGTTTTGGCAGTCCACGGTTGCTACGTGGATTGACCTAGAGACTGTGAGGGTGAAGCCTTTCCAGAGTCAGGAAAAGTCTACATTGGGAGTGGCTGATACCTGAAGATCGACACTGACAGACCGCAGATCAAGAAAGTTCCAGAACAAGATCCGGAGAAAAGAAAACCGTGTATTCTGTGCATGGAGACGTCTGGTTATTATGAAGGGCAGGTTGGAGGTGTCTGTTGCAATGGGCGATGTCTAGGTACCTAAGGGCCATATTATACTTAAGTCCTTCCTGAACTGTTACCAACAGTAAGTGCGGTTGAAGGGGCAAATACATCCTAACACTTCCCTCAAAAACTTGTCATGTTCTCAACAACAGGGGGATTCTCTCTCTCTCTCTCTCTCTCTCTCTCTCTATATATATATATATATATATATTGACCCCTTATATGGCCAATAGGGATATATATCCTCTATATTGCCATGTATATATTAGCCCTGTATGGCCAGTGGGGGTCCTAATATATATATATATATATATATATATATATATATATATATACATAAATTACAGAGAGGCAGCAGCACAGTTGAAAGTGTGAACAGGGTGCAAAATCCTCTTGGGAACGAGGCAAATATTCCAGGTATATATAGTCCAAAGACAAGGCAGCACTCCAGCATATGAAAAATAAGTGACCCTCTTGCCTGGGGAATAAAAAGGTTCACTTATTTTTCATATGCTGGAGTGCTGCCTTGTCTTTGGACTATATACATATATATCCCTGTATTTACACACGTCTGTATATACTTAAATTAATCCTTCCATAGGTTGTATATTATTTATGCAGATGTTATATATAGACGAGGAAAATGGACAGCTCTCCAAAGCGTAAATAAAAATTCTTCCTTTATTCACCCATGTGGTATACAAGCGACGTTTCGGCCCAGCAATAGAGCCTTTCTCAAAAGAAAGAGAAAGGCTGCCATTTTTTCTTATTCTATATATATATTTCCCTAGTCGTCTCCATGACAGCACAAACTGAGATTGCCTTCCTCTGATAGGACAGGAAAAAACACAGAGAGGTTAAAAACCCCACCCCTCATCGCCAGTGTTTTTTCCTGTCCTGTCAAGGAAGGAATACCAGAGAGGTGCTGGGAGCTCTCCTGGGTTCCCTACTCTTTTTTTCTACCTTTTTTTTTTTTTTTTGACACCCTGCTAAGGCAGGGCTTTGCTTGATAGACCAGAGGTCGGTTCCGGTGTCCAGCTCTTCCCTCCTCCAGGCGCGGTCTATGCCCCGGTCCCCCTCATGCATGGTGCCCCCGGCGAAGTTCCCTCTGCGGCGGCCCAGGCGGGCTTGAAGCAGGGAGGCATGTGCGGCTGGAGCGACGCTATGGAGCTTTCCTCCAGGCGCCGGGTGATGACATCAGACGTTGGGGGGCGAAGCCAACGTCGTGACGTCACTGAGGCCGCGGCTGGCGCCAAATTCAAAACTGAGACGCCGGAATTGCTGCTGCGGAGGCCTACAGCTTCACCCTGCTTACTTTGGCACATTTGTGGACGGGAGATGAGAAGATGAGCGCCCCTACCACTACTGGCTCGGGTCCTGAGCCCCCTACCACTCTGGGCGGTGTGAGTAGCCTGCTGGCACCTATGCTTTTGTTTGTTTGCCCTACTGTGGTTGACCCTTTCCTCCCTTGTGTATTATAGGGAGAAAAGGAGTCTTCCTCCTCTGGAAAATCCAGACCCAGGAAGTGCGGTGTCTGTTTAAAACGCCTTCCTTCCGCGGGGTCTAAACCGCTGTGTAAGGACTGCACCTCTACCATGATGAAGGCGGAGTCCTCCAGCCTTATGGAAGAAATTAAGACTTTGGTCAGAACGGAGGTTCAGTCAGCGTTAGCCGCTAGGGACCCCCCGGCTTCCCCTGGACCCCAACCTCGCCACGCCCACAGACCTCCCTCCTCTAGAGGCTTTGAGTACTCGGGGAGTGACCTAGATTCGGCCGACCCTGACCTTTCAGATGTGGAGGCTACTGCTAGGTCCCTGGAATTAGAGGAAAATAATGAATACAGGAAATTCCTCTTTAACCCAGAAGATATAGACAAATTAATCCAGACCATCAGGGCCACTATAAGGATGGAGATCCCTAAGAGGTCCAGGTCAGTCCAGGAGGAGATTTTCGGAGGTTTAGGGGAGAGGCACAGGCCGGTGTTTCCTGTCCCGGACAACATCCAAAGGATGATAAAGGCGGAGTGGGAGAAGCCGGAGAAGGGTTCCTTTATCCCGCGAGGCCTTAAAAGGCGATATCCCTTTGACGTAACAGACTGTGCTGATTGGGAAACTATTCCTAGGGTTGTCGCCCCGTTGCCAAAGTGTCGAGGCGTACGGTCCTCCTGTTCGAGGATGCGGCGCAACTCAACGACCCCCTAGATAGAAAAGCCGAGAGCCTCCTCAAAAAGACATGGGAAGCTACGGCGGCTCTCCTGAAACCAGGGGTCGCAGCAACATGTGTTGCCCGTACTCTTGCTGTGTGGCTTGAACAGCTAGAACGCCATATAGCGAATAAAGCCCCTTGGGAGGAGATTCTGGACAGTCTTCCTCTTTTAAAAAAGGCCACTTACTTTCTTGCCGATGCAGCTGCATAGTCTGTCAGGCTATCTGCCCGCACGGCGGTCCTTTCCAACACTACCAGAAGGGTCCTGTGGCTTAAAGCCTGGTCAGATGATACCGTCTCAAAAAATAGGCTGATATCTCTACCCTTCCATGGCCAGTACGTGTTCGGGTCCGACCTGGACAAAATCCTACAGAATGCCACGGACTGTAAAAAGGGGTTCCCAGAGGACAGATCTAGGTCCAGGAGACAGTTTTTTTTGGAGGCCCCAGCAGGATTCCAGATCCGATAGGAGGGGCCGTGAGGGCCGTGGCTTTACGAGAGGCGGGAGGGGGAAAAGTTTTTTCCTCAATCCCAACAGGGGAGATCCCTCTCCTTCTTCTTCAAAACAATGACATCATCCCGGTCGGAGGAAGGCTCACCTAGGGGTTTGGGAGCAAACCATCAAGAATCCATACGTTTTGGGTATTGTAGAACACGGCTACACTATAGAACTGGATTCCCTTCCTCCGCAGAGGTTCGTTCTGACCAAGCTCCCGTTGGCTCTCGAATCTCCCTTGTCCGAAGGCGTAAGAAACTTATTACGCCTCGGGGCAGTGGAAAGGGTCCCTTCCAGAGAAATGGGAAAGGGTCACTATTCCCCCTTATTTCTGGTCCGAAAATTGAACGGCAATTTCCGGACCATTATAAATTTAAAACCCCTGAACAAACACATTACTTATCACAAGTTCAGGATGGAGACGGTCAAGTCGGCGGTGAAGCTTATCGAAAGAGGGGCGATGATGGCCACAATAGACCTCTCCGACGCATACTTCCACATACCAATACAGGTCTGTTCCAGAAAATACTTAAGGTTCGCGGTGGAACAAGCAGGGACAGCTTACCACTATCAATTCAGGTGCCTCCCGTTCGGCATATCATCGGCACCCCGCATCTTCGCCAAGGTTATGGCGGAGGTTGTAGCCTCCCTAAGCAGGGAGGGCATAATAGTTATCCCTTACCTGGACGACCTGCTAATAGTAGCAAGGACCTCAAATCTGCTTCAAAGGCACATCCAAGTGGTCCTCTCACGCCTCCAGAGCCTGGGCTGGTTAGTCAACCAGGACAAATCCGACCTGCTCCCAAACCATCGGAAGATCTTCCTGGGTATCCTCTTGGACTCATCCCTCCAGAGGTCCTTTCTCCCCCCGGTAAAGGTAGAGAAGCTGAAGTTAAGAGTCCTCCACTTTATCAAGCAGTCCGGTTGCTCAATAAGGCAGGCCATGGAAATGCTGGGCCACCTCACCTCATGCATCCCTGCGGTAGCCTGGGCGCAGTTTCATATGAGACCCTTACAAAAACTGGTCCTCGGACAATGGAACAGGTCTCAATTGTCCCTGGACCGAAGGTTGTCAGTGTCCCAGGAAGTGAAGGCTTCACTGGGCTGGTGGCTCAAGACCAAGAACCTGGAGACGGGGGTCTCTTGGAGGCAGGAGTCTGTGTTTTCCCTTACAACGGACGCCAGCTCCCGAGGCTGGGGAGCCCTCACGGATTCGGAAACCTTTCAGGGGGTCTGGTCCAAAGACCAGAAGAAGATGTCCTCCAATTACAGAGAACTCCGAGCGGTATGTGAAGGCCTCAAGTCCGTCAGGGTTCAAGCCAAGAATCGCCACGTCCTGGTTCATTCGGACAATTCCACAGCTGTGGCGTTCATCCAGCACCAAGGAGGAACAAGACACGGCCACCTCCAGAGGCTCTCAGACTAAATCTTCGTATAGGCAGAGAGGAATCTAAAATCCCTAGCGGCTGTCCATCTGAAGGGGTCCCTGAATCTCCAGGCAGACTACCTCAGTCGGCGGAGGCTAGATCCGGGCGAATGGGCCTTGTCGCAAACCGCCTTTCAAAAGATCCGAGATCGAGGGGGGAGTCCCATCCTAGATCAGTTCGCCTCGGCAAAGAACCGCAAGGTTCAGGACTTTTTCTCCCTCAACCGAAGAGACCCATGCGTGGCGATAGACACTTTTACGCAGGACTGGACGTCGGGCCTAGTCTACGCGTTCCCCCCGATACCAATGATCCCAAGAGTGCTCCAAAAGTTTCAGTCCGAAAGATGCAGTCTGATACTGGTGGTCCCATTCTGGCCCAGACGGAGCTGGTTCGGGCTCCTCCGGTCTCTCAGCCAGGACGATCCCATCCGATTCCTGCCGGAAGAGGACCTCTTGATGCAGGGTCCCATCCCGCACCCCAACACCAACCTCCTCAAGCTGTCCGCCTGGATTCTGAGCAGTCCCTCTTGCTAGGGCTAGGTCTCTCTGAAAGAGTAGTTAAGACCCTCTTACTCAGTAGGAAGTCCAACACCTCCAGAGCATACCTCAAGGTCTGGAGGAAGTTCACCTCCTGGGGAGGAGTGAGGTTCAACCAGTCCACTCCTAATATCCCCCTTATCCTAGAGTTCCTCCAGGATGGTTTGGATTTGGGCCTTGCCCCTAACACTCTGCGAGTCCAAGTGTCTGCCTTGGGGGCCCTCTATAATACCAGCCTTTATGAGGTCCCCTGGGTAGCAAGATTTCTGAAAGCGGCGGATCGACTAAATCCTCGAGTTAGGAATATGGTTGCACCCTGGAACCTTAACACCGTCCTGTCAGGGTTGCACCATTCGAACCGCTTCTCTCCCTATCCATCAAGTGGCTCACACTGAAGACCATTTTTCTAGTGGCCATATCCTCTGCAAGGAGGGTCTGCGAGCTCCAGGCCCTGTCCATACAGGAGCCCTTCTTCAGGGTGCAGGAGGACAAGCTTGTTTTTAAGTTAGACCCCTGTTTTCTTCCCAAAGTGGTCTCCTCCTTCCACAGGTCACAAGATATAGTCATCCCGTCTTTTTTTCCTAACCCTAAAGACGAGCAGGAATCGAGGTTCCACAATTTAGACGTTAGGCGCTCAGTTCTCCATTATCTACATGCCACAGAGAAATGGCGTAACGACAAAAAATTATTTATTCAGTTTTCAAGCCCGAATAAGGGCAAAAAGGCGGCAAAGAGTTCCATTTCCCGTTGGATTAGATGTGCCATCTCTGAGGCCTATAAAGCCTCTGGTAGGGAGGCGCCTCTGTCCCTTAGAGCCCACTCGGTGAGATCGGTCTCTACTTCCTGGGCCGAGAGAGCCTCTGCCTCGCTAGAGCAGATCTGCAGGGCAGCCACCTGGAAGAGGGCCCACACCTTCACCAAGCATTATAGGGTGGATGTGTTCGCTGGCGAGGACCTGGCCTTTGGACGTAAGGTCCTAGGTGCTGTTGTCCCCCCCTAGTTTTCTTTGTTAGTTCTCAGTTTGTGCTGTCATGGAGACGACTGGGGAAATGAGTATTACACTCACCGGTAATCCGGTTTCCTGGAAGTCTCCATGACAGCACAGCATTGTCCCGCCCTTGTTTTTCGTTGTCAATAGTCTTGATTGACTAGATATGTTCTACCCCTTGTCCTAGTCCTGTTATAATACACTGGCGATGAGGGGTGGGGGTGGGGTTTTTAACCTCTCTATCAGAGGAAGGCAATCTCAGTTTGTGCTGTCATGGAGACTCCCAGGAAACCGGATTACCGGTGAGTGTAATACTCATATAGATATAGATTATATATATATATATATATATTGTAAGAGGGCGCAAGGTGCCGTCATGGACGGAAGATACGTGTCACCGAGGTTCCTGGCCTCGGTGAGGTGAGAGCCGGGTTTTATGTGTCAGCAGCAGCTAGTGCTGCTTGACATTGATAGTTAGTTTGGCTGCAAAGCCAATCCGGGCCGGCTCTTACTGGGAGTAGGCAAAGAGTTGGGTGGGTGCCTACTCCCCACGGTCCAGGCCGGACTTTGCCGGGCTTTTTAAAGGCAGCCACATCAGCAGGTGTGGCTGTGATTGTCCTGGAGCTGCTGCTAGTGTTGTGGAGCTCTCTGGGCTGGAAGGATGAGCCCAGCAAGGAGGCGTGCAGTCGTCCTGGAAGCCTGAAGGTGGATTATCCTGCGGCTGGGCCGACCGCCAGGTGCGACAGCGCACCTAAACATCTCACAGGTGATTGAACCTGGTTTTGGACTCTTTGGTTTTGCCTTTTGTGTTTGCTGAGTGTGAATTAACACCAAGAGACTGTTTATCGTTTATTTTGTGCAAGTGTGAATAAAACACTGTTTATTGCACTTTCTGGACTTCTTGTTTTGCCTCTGTACTGCACCCGCACCGCTATCTACCAGGCGACTCCCCACATTTGGTGTCGGATGCGGGCATGCGCAGTGAGGCTGGCGTAACGCCGAAGTTTTTCCAAAGTGAATGTCATATGTCAAGCCGGCAAAGTTTCAACACGTGAACTCTGACAAGATGGAGGTAGTTGTAAAGGCTCTCGTGGAGGCCAATTTACAGCAGCGGGAGGCCAACAAGCAGCAGCAGGAGACAAACCAGCTGCTGTTGCAACATGTAATGGCTTTGCAAGCGACTGGAGCCTCTCACCGTGCCCATGATGCCCGGAAGCGGTCCGTGCAGCAATTCCCAAGATGACCCCGAGGATGATGCTGAGACCTACCTGGCAGTCTTCGAAAAAGTGGCCGTGAGGGAGAAGCTGCCCCGTGACCAGTGGGCTGAGGTGGTCGCTCCGTTCCTGGCTTCCGGACCCCAGCAGGTGTTTTTCGACTTGTCGGACGACCAAGCGGCCGATTATGACACCGTGAAAGGAGAGATCCTAGCCAGACTGGGGGTGAACGTGCTGGTCCGCGCTCAAAGAGTCCACCAGTGGGACTTTAAAGCGACTGAACCCGCTAGGCCGCAGTACTACGATCTGCTGCACAGGCTGCAAAAGTGGCTGCAGCCCGATCTACTAAGTCCCACTGCCATGCTGGATCGACTGTTGGCGGACATCTTTTGGAGGGCCCTGCCTTATCCCCTCCAGCACTGGGTCGGCCAGGCGTCTCCGGTAAGTGCCCTGGAGATGGTCGACCTGGTGGAGCGTTACGAGGCCACCAGAAACCTGCAGGGAGTCTTGCTGGGAAGGGGCCAGTCAAACCCGGAGGCCTCCACCCCAGTTCCGACGACCGGCGACAGAGAGACCTGCACGGAATGTATCCCCTGCGGATCCGCCTCCCGTGGTACGCTGGAGGTGTCAGGAGCCAGGCCACATCAGGGCCGACTGTCCGCATCAGGATGAGCCGATGGATGTGAACTACGGGTATCGCCACTCCCTGTATGCACGGAAGCTGTGCGCAACTGGCACCCGTGAGGTGCAGGATAATAACCACCTGTGTCAGGTAGAGGTGGGAGATTCTCAGCGGTGGCCCTGCTGGACTCCGGGAGTTTAGTCTCCCTGGTAAGAGCTGCCCTAGTACGGCCTGCGGAGTATACCGGCCGTAAAGTCGGAGTCCCTATGCATCCACGGAGACTTAAAAGACTACCCCACTGCATTAGTGACTTTGTCCACAGCTGCTGGTAAGTGGACCCATGAGGTGGCTGTCAGCTACCAAACTACCATTAACCCTTGCCATATTTAAATAACCCTTTCATTATTAACCCCTGCATTTACCCCTAAGCCCATATACCATTCCATATTCATTTAACCCTTTACTCCACCCCTGCATTGCCCTGACCCCTGTATTAACCCCTGAACCACTGCCACCCTGATTAACCCCAGCATTATCATTGCCCTGTCCCTACAAAGCATTCCTGCCCATTAAACCCTTCATTCCCAGCAGCCCCAGCATTTTCTCCCTGGCCTGCATGTATTAACCCTTGCAGTTCCATATACCCATAGGGACAGTGTGTAGCCAGGAGGGTGGGCACTTCAATAACATGTGTTTGTAACTGTATGTTTAGGTAGATTTATGGGGTGAAATAGTTAGGTGTATTGTAGTGTTATTATATTACTGTGTGCGACTATAAATATATATATATTTATATGTCCATTGATATAAATATATATAGTTATAGCAATAATTAGACCGTAGACTTGTCATTGTGTAATAAATACTTTATTATACATAATACAGCGTATGGTCATTTATTGTAGTAGTCGCCGCCATAGTAGTAATTCGCACGTAGTTCAGTTCAAAGTAAGTGCAACAAGGAGGTAGTATTAGTGTTTATAGTATAAATAGGCATAGTCATCAATAGAAGACACGCCTATTTATGAATATTAATTATTGATAGTAACACAAAATAGTAATAATTTCTATTTCCTTCAACAATGAGCCATTGCAGTTGGGGGAAGTCACTCCTGGACCTGGTGACAAAAACATTAGGGTTAAAAAAAGACTTTTTCTGACACCGGCTTTGTCACTTCTCTCTTTAGATATGGAGACAATTCCACGATGTTTCAGGCTATTGGCATGTCATATAATTTTAACAGCCAAATTATTGATAGCTAAACATTGGAAATCTCCATCCTGTCCCTCATTAAGCGAGCTGATTAACAAGGTTTCCACCCACGCTATTTAGGCTCTCCCAATTTTATACTGCTTGGTCCCCTTGGCTCGCTAAATTTCCCATACCTTCTTTATAGGGGTTTTGACACCTCTAATGAGGTTTTACGTGTTGGTAAACTTTTGCTAATCTTCTGAACTACAATTGCTTTTATCTCAGTGGTTCTTCTATAATTCCAAAAGGCTGGATCTGTATTTACGTTTTTGCCTGTTGTTTTTTTTTTTCATTTTTATTATACTATTGTTGTTCTTTTTTCCAACTGCTCCTATTGGTTCTATGTAGGCAGTGTCCATGTGGACATCGTAGAACTGTTGCTATGAAGATGCGTTATGATTGATGTTGTTGGGTGGCTGCGTCCACTATCATACTTAATATATACCTTTGCTTTACTATAGGTGGCTGTGCCCACCCATGGGTCTTGCTATGTTATGGTTAGAAATCCTTAATAAAAAAAATTTGAGATAAAAAAAAAAAAGACTTTTTCTGTGGTAAAAGGGGACATTTTGTTAACGTATTTCCTTATGTTAAACGTCAAGGTGAAAAAGAGAGAAAGAAAACTAATGTGTTTAGTCCTCTTCTCACTCTTGGTGGTGTGGGTGGGGAATCTAAGAATATACTTTTGTCATTTACCGGTAGTACCTGATTTCTCCTGCCTGCCAAAGTGGCGCTAGACTTCAAAACTGTGGGAATTAAAGTATTTATTGACAGTGGGGCAGGGGTTAACCTAGTGGATGGCCAGTTCATCTGTATGCATGGTTTGACAACAAGTGCATTAGACACAAATATTTCAGTGTTTGCGATTGATTCTGCCCCACTCTCACAAAAGTGTATATCACAAATGGTGCAGGACATTCGCCTAAGGGTGGGAGATTCTCATCAAGAATCCATTTCGTGTTTTGTGCTGGAGGGTCTGTCTGATCCTCTGGTACTAGGTTTACCGTGGTTAACCAAACATAACCCTAGCATCAATTGGCAAGCGAGACAGATTCTTGATTGGAGTGATTTTTGCATAGACCACTGTCTTAGCACGTCGCTTTCTGTTGTAACCACTAAAATAGTAATTTCTTTCATTTTGGATTTTTCTGATGTATTCTCTGAAAGTGGAGACCATGAGTTACCTCCACATCGGGAGTATGATTGCGCTGTCAACCTTATTCCCGGAGTTAGGTTGCCCAAGTCTCGGTTGTATAATCTGTCTGAACCCAAAAGAGTAGCCATGTGAGAATATATCACAGAGAGTTTGGCTAAAGGTCATATTAGACCATCCAAATCACCGGTGGCTACAGGGTTGTTCTTTGTTAAAAAAAAAAAGGATGGAACTATTAGGCCATGTTTGGACTTCCGTGAGCTTAATCGCATTACTGTCCGTGATCCCTATCCCCTTCCTTTGATCCCAGATTTGTTCAATCAGATTGTCAGTGCCATGGTGTTCTCTAAGTTGGATTTGAGGGGGGCATATAATCTGGTAAGGATCAAGGAGGGGGGTGAATGGAAGACTGCCTTTAATACCCCTGAAGGAGAATTTGGTCCTGCCTTTTGGGTTGACCAATGCTCCTGCTGTTTTTAAACATTTCATCAGTGACATCTTTCATTTTGTGATGGTGTATCTGGATGATATTTAAATGTATTCCCCTAACATGGAGACACATCAGGATCACGTGAGACGGGTCCTACAAATCCTAAGGGAAAATAAATTGCATGCTAAGATGGAAAAGTGTGTATTTGCGGTTCTGGAAGTGCAATTCCTGGGTTACCTACTCTCATCTTAGGGTTTTCATATGGATCTGGAAAAAGTCCATGCTGTGTTAGACTGGGATCGAAATCTGTAAGTGCTTATTAGAGTTGAGCGAACTTGTATCTTAAGTTTGGCGTCCAAAGTTCGGGTTCGGGTTATCTTAGAATCCCGTTATGGATTCGCTACCACGGACCATAACGGAATTTAGATTCCAGATTCGCACAACCGTTCTTCACTGCTCTACTTCCTTCTTCTCCTCCACACAGGGCACAGGAGCTCCGCCCCTCATGTCACATGATCATTATACCAGGCCCTTTACTACCTCTTATCCAATCCAGTACTGAGCCACGCCCCCTGCACTGATCACATGACGGTGACGTCACCCCAGGTCCTTAGTGTTGTCCAAGGTTCGGGTTCATCGAAGAATCCCCTTATGGATTCAAATTCCATTATGGTCCGTGGCAGCGGAATCCATAATGGGATTCTAAGATAACCCCAACCCGAACTTTGGATGCCGAACTTAAAATACAAGTTGGCTCAACTCTAGTGCTTATGCGATTTTTGGGGTTCACCAACTACTACCGTAAATTTATCTTGAATTACTCGACTGTTGTTAAACCATTAACAGATATGATTAAGAAAGATGCGGATTTCTCAGTCTGGTCCGATGAGGCATTACATGCCTTTTCAGCGGTAAAGGAATGTTTTGCTTCTGCTCCTAGGGGTTCGGTAGGGGGTGATTGGGAGGATCCTGGCACGATATTAGCTGATGTGGTTGTGTCCGCCCTTTATCCTGAATTTGAGGCCTAGGTGTTGGAGGCCCCGGGGGAAATGCACCTGATTTTTGTCCTCCAGGGAAGTTGTTTACGGCACAAGGTGTTTGAAGAACATCACAGTACTGTTCTTACTGGACACTCTGGGAGCAGATCCACGGTTGATCTAATTTCCCAGAGATTCTGGTGGCCAGGGTTGCGTAAGTGTATTGAGGGCTATGTGTCAGCTTGTGCGCGTGCCAAAGTGACACATACTCGGCCTTCAGGATCTCTACTTCCCTTGTCTATCCCATCCCGACCATGGACTCATTTGTCCATGGACTTTATCACAGATTTGCCTAATTCCTCAGGGAAAACTGTGATTCTGGTGGTTGTTGATCGCTTCAGCAAGATGTCGCACTTTATAGCATTATCAGGTCTACCTAATGCTAAAACTCTCGCACAAGTGTTTGTTGATAACATCGTGAAACTACACGGTATCCTCTCTGATGTGGTGTCTGATAGGGGGACTCGGTTTGTTTCCAGATTCTGGAAGGCGTTCTGTACTAACCTGGGAGTCCGATTGTCCTTCTCTTCGGCTTTTCATTCTCAGTCGAACGGACAGACTGAACGCACTAACCAGAATCTGGAGACTTATTTGAGATGTTTTTTCCCAAAAATTTAGGAGGAGTGGTCTTCATTTTTGTAGTTTGCCGAGGTTTTCCATAAATAACCGTAAGTAGACGTTTTTTTGGAGCATATGGGTTCCATCCACAGTTTGGCACATTTTCTGGTACTGAGACTTCTGGTATATCGAAGAGGAAAGATTTTTCTCTTCGTTGTCATCTATTTGGCAGCAAATTCAAATCAATTAAAAAAAAATAGGCAAAAAGTATAAATGTATGGCTGACAAGAGACGTATGAGTGGGTGATTCTGTGTGGCTGCCCGCAAGAAACATTAAGTTGAAGGTACCTTCTTGTAAGTTCGGGCCAAGGTTTATTGGGCCATATAATATCTCTGCCATTATTAATCCGGTTGCTTTTCGTCTTGAACTTACTCAGGCTTTAAAAATTCATAATGTTTTTCACAAATCATTGCTGAAAAGATATGTCAAACCTGCTGAACCGTCCTCCTACCTCCTGCTCCTGTCTTGGTGGACGGTAATCTTGAATTTCAGATTGCCAGGATAGTGAACTCACGAATTCTCCATAGATCTCTCCAGAATCTTGTGCACTGGAAAGGTTACGGTCCAGAGGAAAGAATGTGGGTTTCTGCGACCAGCTTTAATGCCATTCGCCTTGTGAAGGCCTTTCACAGGGCGCATCCTGATAAAGTCAGCCCTGGGTGTCCGGAGGTCACCCGTAGAGAGGGGGAGGGGGGCTGCTGTCACGGTCCCTCCCATGACAGAGGTGAGAAGATCTGAGGGACTGGCGGCATGTGAGGGTATCTGACAGTCTCTGTTTTCATCTTGCAGTGTTGTTGTTTGGTAATAACCACACCTCTTGTCAGGTGCAGCTTGTGAGTCATTACTGAGGCTCTATTTAGTTCTGACTGACACGGCTTACCATGCGGTTGATATTTCCTGCTGGAGTTGGTTGAGCTGGTGTGTTGTTCCTTTGGATCTCCTGCTCCTCCATTTTTCTTCAAGCTAAGTGCATTTTGTTTTGCATTTTGTTGTTCGCTTGTGTGTGTTGTTGTCTAGGCCTCAGGATGACGCTGGTTCCTTCCTCTTGGGAGGAACCAGTAGTCTCATTCCCTGCCACCACTCCTAGGGCTTTCCAGGGTCTCCAGGGCTAAGGTTCCAGTGCATGAGTATTTCCACCATCTGGGTCTACTCATACTGGCAGGAGTCAGGGAGAGGTCTAGGGATTCCAAGGAGGTCACCATCCCTCTCCCTTAGCTTTGAGGCCTAGACTCCGTTATATTCCTTCTGTGTGTGTTATCTGGTGTTATCCCCTCCCCATTGCCTGTGACAGGTACCACTTGGAACTGAACTCGAGTTCGGGAAATGTTTTTTTACAGTATAAATTAATTTATGAAGTTATTGCAATAACTTCGGCTTATCAGAGCCAATACATTCAAATACTGTATGGAGCTTCTGCTCCGTACAGTATTAGAACAAAGTTTTATGCAAATCGACTTTGGATGTTTCATCCTAAGTCCATTCGCTCATCCCTAGTGGCAATGACAGAAATATCCAATTATGTTGACTTGATTTTTCCAAGCAGATTTGGTGGACTTTCAAGATCCATGTAAAATTTACTTACAATCTGCCTCCCATTGCTGGTAATGAGAAATCTGCACCATCATGAGCTTTTCAGCCTGGAAGCTGCAGCTTGTGGTTACATGGATTAGCCACATTGAATTTGTTATTTACTACGCCATTCACACCTAGAGTATGCCCAGGCCAAAAGTGAAGAAAAATGGCAAAAAAAAATTTAATTTCATTTTATTAAATTTAGTGCAGCACTTTTTAGTTTTTTTTTCCCCTAAAAAGAAGGGCATGGCGCAGTGCCACTTGAAATCGCGGCAGATGTTTATTTGTGTTTTAGCTCTGTTCAGCGGGACTAAATCACGAGAAAAACCTCAGCATTCGCATTGAAAAACCCCTCTAGAATGCCTTTGCAAACTCTGGACTGGGGATAGGCCATTGATGGTAAAATCCAGAAATTCCCCATTAAAGGGGTTGTCCACTCTTTACTAATGATGACTTATCCTCAGGATAGGTCATCAATATCATATCGGTGGGAGTCCGACTCTCGGCCCCCTGCCGATCAGCTGGTCGAAGAGAACACGGCACTCATATGAGCGCTGCCTCCTCTGCTCTGTTTACCTGCTATGCAGCAATTGCAGTGGTTACAAGTATGACGTCCCCATTCACTTCAATGGGACGGACCCGTCTGCTCAAGTGAATACTACAGAGCACTAGAAGTGAATGGGGACTCCTCAGGATAGGTCATCAATAGTAAAAAGCGGACAACCCTTTTATGGGAAGAGATTCAGTATAACTTGTATTTTATTCATTAAAATATCGTCTGTTTCTATATTTAGCAGTCTAGTGGGCGGTTCTGTCAGTGATTGACTGCTATCTCTGTATGTACATTTACACAAGGAAAGCTGCCAATCACTGATTAGCACCACCCACTGGACTCCTGAGCTGGTCTCATGCACACAACCATTGTTTGTTTCCGCGTCCGTTCCATTTTTTTTCACGGATAGGATGCTTCCCCATTCATTTCAATGGGTCCGTCAAAAAATGCGGATGGTTAACCTTTTTTGTTCCGCATCCGTGGTCCGTGTTTACCTTCCGTCAAAAAAATAGAGCATGTCCTATTTTTTTCACGTTTGCGGACAAGAATAGGCATTATTACAATGGATCTTTCAAAAAAACGGTCCGTCATCCTTTTTTTTGACGGACGCAAAATTTGCGAACGGAGCGGACGCGGGGGCAGGCAACGGTCGTGTGCATGTAGCCTTAAATTAATAAAAGCATGTTTCAGAGGTGAGACCCGAACCTATCTGACATTTGTGGTACAGTGCATCCCAGCATTGTGCTGTAAATGTTGACATGGAACAACCCCTTTGATCTGGTTTTAGATCCACTCCTGGTTTTGGCTTACAAATACTGAACAAAATACTGCAGAAATGTCCCAAAAAACTCTGGTAAATTTTTAGCACATAGGAACCTTCAATTGTTTTCCTTGTACAACTACAGCTTTCAGAGTTACTGATGCATAATAGTGGGATAACCGCAGGAGAATATGTGATGGTCAAATGAAATCTAGCTCAGCTTAGACATCCCCAGAGAATAAGTTTCTAATTAATCTGGTTAATTTCAGACTGTTGCTATAACAGGAGCTTGGCAGCAGGAGATATTAGTATTGATACTTCAGATACCAGCCATACATAGTGTAGCAATGCCAGTTGTATGCAGTACTCCTTTCCCAAGTCTTAAAGGTCCCTTTACACTGGTCCTTCCTGACTCTGATCCTCCTGCTCATCAATGGAGATGAAGCACTGCATTTACATGCTGCAATCTCCTCCACAGTATGCGGGAGGAGTGATCGCTAATGCCATCGCTTGTCCCCATACAGACTTGTTGTTTGCCGGCAACAGAGACAGTTTAGACAATCTGCTGCTGGTAAACAATAATTTAGGTGTCTGCATGAAATATCCAATTACCTGATGAAAGAGCGTTTCACTTATTTATCAGGTAATCGGCGTTACCTCTACACTGGCGGATAATCACTAAGGCCCCTTTCACACGAGCGAGTTTTCCACGTGGGTGCAACGCGAGACGTGAACGCATAGCACCTGCATTGAATCCTGACCCATTCATTTCAATGGCTCTGTGTACATGAGCGTTTTTTTTCACGCATCACTTCTGCGTTGCGTGAAAATCGCAGCATGTTCTATATTCTGCATTTTTCACACAGCCCTGGCCTATAGAAGTGAATGGGGCTGCGTGAAAAACGCATTGCATCTGCAAGCAAGTGCGGATGCAATGCATTTTTCACTGATGGTTGCTAGGAGATGTTGTTTGTAAACCTTCAGTTTTTTTATCGCGCGCGTGAAAAACGCATCAAAGCGCATTGCACCCGCATGGGAACAACTGAACGCAACCGCAGACAAAACTGACTAAACTTGCTTGAAAAATAGTGCAGGTTTCACTGAACGCATCCGGACCTAATCTGTCACGCTCGTCTGCAAGGGGCCTAACAAGTGTTCCTACGAATGCTTGTTAGCGATGGATTGGATTAATTTGTTCCACCACATCCCACAGATGCTTAATTGGATAGAGGTCTGGGGAAATCGGAGGTCAAGTCACGACCCCAAGATCTTTGTCATGTTGCATTCCAAAAAAATGTTTGCAGTGTGGCAGGCCCATTATCCTGATGAAGGAGGGTGCTGCCATTAGGGAACACTGTTACCATGAGAGGATGTATTTTGCAACAATGTTTAGGTAGATAGTATGTGTCGCAGTGACATCCGCATGACCACTTCTCCAGAACATCACACTGCTGGCGTGCCTTCTGCCCATACTGCATCCTGAGCAATTTCCTCCACAGGTAAGTCACTCACATGCACCCAGCTGTCCACATGATGTTAAAGAATATGTTCTGCATTGGTCTAGGCCACTTTTTGTTCTATTGCTCAGTTGTCCAGTTTAGATGAATATGTTCCCACTGATGGCACAGCCGAAGTCAGCATAGGTTCCCTGACTCTATGGTTATGCAGCCCCATGCACATCAAGCTGCTCTATACCTTATATCATAGCCAGCATAAAAACCTTTCTACCAATTACTTCTACAGTAGCTCTTCTGGGGAATCAAGCCAGGCAGGCTATCCTTCACTACAGCATCATTGAGCCTTGGGCACCAGTTACCCTGTTTCCAGTTCACTGCTTGTTCTTTCTTTGGTCACTTTTGATGGGTCTACCTCACAAGACCTGCCGTTTTGGAGATGCTCTAACTAGGGTTGCACCAGGTATCGAATTATCGATACTTTTGTACCGGTATCGATTCAATACCAGGATTTGCCTTTTACCGATGCTAGGCTGCGCTATTGCGCCAATGACAGGAGGGAGGGGCGGAGGAGGGGAGGGACTGTGGCCACTGCACCACCAATGAAGATTAACGTTTAATACAAATACAGGAGGCGGGTGCCGGCAGCAGAATCACATAGCCAGCACCCGGCCTCTATGACAGGGAGCTGCGATCAGCGCCAGTTAACCCCTCAGGTGCGGCACCTGAGGGGTTAACTGCTGCTGAACGCAGCTCCCTGTCATAGAAGCTAGGTGTCGGCTGTATGATTCTGCCGCCGGCACCCGCCTCTTGTATTTGTATTAAATGTTTTACCGGTATCTTCATCGGTGGCGCAGTGGCGAGTATCGCAGTAGTTTTTTATGGTATTGAAATCAAATCAAATCTGGCCCATGTCAGAGTTGCTCGGATCCTTACCTTACACGGCATATCCGTTTGGTGCATTTTTTTGTGATTTATATATTTATATATTTCATCCGCACAATGCTCCGTTCTGTGTAGGTTGCCCTTGTGGTGCATGTAGTCTGCGCCGGCATCCTCCATTGTACGCAATTTTTGCTGGGGATGGCCGTTTGCTGCGGTCCACATGCGGTGGGACTGCTCCCCCAATGAGAAACACGCTACAGTGTTTGGTGTCTGAGCAGTTCCCCCATATTGGCCACTATAATTCTGTGATTTCAGATCCTTACACTTGCCCATTTTCCTGCTTTCAACACTTCAACTTAAATAACTGACTTTTCAACTGCTGCCTAAGGCTATATTCACACAACAGTAAAAAACCATCAAAGTCTGTGGGGCTATTCACATGGCCATTTATTTAACAGCTAGTGAATAGCATCCGTCAAAACATAGGACATGTTTCTTATGTGAAAACAATGGGCCCATTTTTATCGTCCATAAAGACAGGAGTGCACTCGTCTAACAGTGGTTAAAAATAGGTTAAAGTGCCTTTCAGGGATTAAAAAAAAAACTCATCCACTTGAACGCACTGAATCTGACTGTGTGAATAAGGCCTCATGCACATGACCGTTGTTTGTTTTCGCGTCCGTTCCATTTTTTTTTCACATATAGGATGCTTCCCCATTCATTTTAATGGGTCCGTCAAAAAATGCGGATGGTCAACCGTTTTTGTTCCGCATCCGTGGTCCGTGTTTACATTCCGTCAAAAAAATAGAGCATGTCCTATTTTTTTCATGTTTGCGGACAAGGATAGGCATTATTACAATGGATCTTCCAAAAAAACAGTCCGTCATCCATTTTTTTTGATGGACGCAAAATATGCGGACGGAACGGACGCGGAAACAAACAACGGTCGTGTGCATGAGGCCTAAGGCAGACATACATAAACGAGTTTAATGTGAGGAACTTGCAGCGTGTCAGTGAGAGGTCTGGTTATGACCTCTCCTACTCTGGTATAAACCCAACCCTAAAGCCTAGCCTTATGTCTATGGCAAGCGGGAAGGGAGACAAGAGATCGCACATGGCACGTGACTTCTCTTCTTACAGCTGATCAGCGCGGGTCCTGGGTGTCGGACCCCCACCGATCTGATATTGATTACGTATCCTGAGGATAGGTCATCAATATTAAAGCTTGAGAAACCCCTATAACAAGCCAACCAGAAAAGATTGTTGGGTGCATTTTACTGAATCAGTTGATTTTGGTTTGGTGACCTGTTCCACCAGTCTGAACAGATCAATAATGATCATCTACATAAGATACATAATACTCACATAGCCCACCGTGCATACAATAAATAAATATATATATTGCACCTGTGTAACTAGTCTGTCTATTTCCCAATGAAAACTGTGCATCTGTGAACATAGTACATCACAAGATGGCACTCTTGGAGGAGCGCACACTCAGACAAATATCTGAGTCAGACAGAGTCTGTCACTAAAGAACAAACTGGAAAAGTAGGTTTATATGAACTATACAGAAGAATGTAACACATTACATTTTATTTAATTTGAAAAATCATGAGCCAAGGACATATAATCCCACATTCTACCTACTAAAAATACCATTATAACAATGTTGTATATTTAAGGGGGTTCTCTAGAACATTGAGAATATATTCTTAGTATAGACCACCATCATGTGGGTAACATACCTCTAAAAATGCCATTATAACAACGTTATATATTTAAGGGGGCTCTCCAGAACATTGAGAATATATTCTTAGTATAGACCACCATCATGTGGGTAACTGACCTCTACAACCCTAAACAGACTATGCAATTCTTCCTATCAAAAACACCAGAAACCCTGACAAAAAGGCTAAGGTCAACTGATTGCAATATCCACCGAGGCTCTCATCCTGACAGTGTGATGTGTATTCTTAAGGGGTATTCTGGTTGTGTGAATTTATCCCCTATCCACAGAAATTAACAGAACAGCCGGTTAAGCATGTGTGCAGCCACTCCACTTATTTCTATCAGGAGTGCCGAAGATAGGGGAGCTCTGTATTTGACTATCTCCAAACTCCCATAAAAATGAATAAAGCAACTGTGACCATGCTTGACTGGCAACTCTGTTCCTAGGGGGCTCCACTGGGTATGGGTGCCCATTCTTATGGGACCTTCACCCTTAATAGTTATCCCCTATCAACAGGATAGAGGATAACGTAATATAACCGAAAAACCCCTTAAAAGAGGACCTGTCATGTCCTCCGACCACTGCAGCTCTCTTTACCTGGGTGTAGCAGCTGCTTCACAGATTCAGGGCTCATGTACATGGCCCTAAGTGTTTTGCGGGACCACGGATCGGACGTGCGGATGCGTCTTTTGTGCTGTCAGCCCCATTGAAATGAATGGGTCCTCATCCAACCTGAAAAAAATGCAGACATAAACTACGGCCATGTGCATAAGCCTTCAGCTTTTTTTTTTTTTCCCCTAGCTTCTATTTCCGAGCAATGGATGTCATTAGTTTCAGGTGTGATATGTGTCGGCACTAAACACTCAACAGTGCAAGTGCAAATAGCAGGTGCAGTGTATTTGAGTGCCTGGTCACATGACCCTCCATCAGCAGCCATTTTATGGACAGGACATGTGGTGACATGTGACTCGGCAGTGACATGCCACTTGGGGACACACCATTTCTGAGACCAGTCATTGGCTGCAGCAGCTTGTGACTTTGTCCAGCTGGAAGTTTACAGGACAGGGACTGGAAGACTGCTGAACGGAGACATGAAGCTGAAACAGATCGGTGGGGATCTGATGATTATCATGTTTTTTGATGAGTAGAACATGCTGCAAGAGAAAAATAAAAATTTCCAAAAAGCTGTGAATCCCCATTTAATGGTTTCATTCAGCTTTTTTTTTTTATTAATTATTATTATAGGAATAATAGGCATTTGGCTACTTAGCAAAGTTTACATTGAATATATAAAGTATGGGGAAGTTGAGTAATTTTTCTTGCATATGTGCATTTCCGTGGACATGGTGGTAAGCAGAATGAAAACTTAAAGGGGTTGGCCGGTTTCCTATATTGATGATCTATCCTTAGAATAGGTTATCAATATTAGATTGGCCGGAGTCCAACTCCCGGCACCCCTGCCAATCAGCTGCATACGAGCGCCGTGTTCTCTTCACTGTTTACCTGCTTGACATCGCAGTGGCGAGCAGGTGTAATTGCAGCTCCTCCGTCCATTCATTTCAATGGGATGGAGCAGACACTTTTTATAAAACCTGTCCTTTCTTCTGCTCTGTGGAAGAAAGCTAGTTAGGTTAAAACGTACCTGCCGCCATCTCCACTGCACTCACACAGGCTATGGGCTTTTCTGCTCAAGTCCTAACTGGATGTGGTCCCTAGTCTTCCTGTTCAGCTGCATACCAGTAAATGCAGCTGAACATTATGAAGCTTATTTTACTAATAAAACATTCTCCTTATAGGTTTTTTTACTGCTATGACTAACACGCCGCACCCCCACCACCCCACGCCTTTCCATAAAGACAACAACATTCAAAAAAGCCTTAGGCTTCCTAAGTGTAAAGTAGTATTCATGCATCCATTTAGATCAGTGTTTTTAAACTAAAGAAATCCCAAAACTGAAAGTGCAACATTGATGTAAATGTAATGTACACATTACACAATATGCTACTATAAAATTCTCATTAGCACTTCCTTTTTCAAGTTCATCACTAGAATAAGCCACCACTGAGAATTAACTGCTGTGGTTCAGAAGGTCAGCCCCTGTGAACTGAAGCAGTAGTCACCTGGCAAAAGACTTTAGAAAAGAATCAGATTTTATGTAAGAAGATTAGAACCTTGGCTGCACAGCAATTAGGGATTAAAGCGGAAGTAACTTTTCATGTAAGGAGCTGTCTTGAGCTGTGATTTGTGCTTTAAAGGGGTATTCCCATCACATACAATGGGGGCATCCCTCTGGGACCCGCACCTACAAGGAGAACAAAGCGGGGAGAGCTGTGGCTTGAGGATCCCGGGGTCCGTCCACCACCGAAAGCTGCTCCCCACTGCCACATTTTCCTTTTCACCTATACTTGACCTCTGCTACCCCACTGCTCCCATACAAGTGAATGGGAGCGCACCGCGAACGCGCAGCCCCTCCTCCCATTTATTTCTATGCGGCAGATGGTAATAGCCGAGCCAGTGCTCGGCTAGTTTCGGCGGCCCCATTGAAAAGAATGGAGGACGGCTGCGTATGCACAGTGCACCTTCCATTAATTTCCCCGCTCGTTGTAGGTGTTGGTCCCAGAGGTGGGACTTTCACCTATCAGACAATGAGGGCATATCCTAGCGATATATCCCCAGTGTATGTGATGGCAAAACCCCATTAAGGTTATAAAATGTGTTATAGAGAACTGTATTTGGTTCTTGTACATTCAGAGTAAACATTTCGATATCAGTAGCTGTAGAGAGACTGACAGGCTGTAGAATACCTTGTAGCATTTGTCTGTTTTCTTCAAGGATGGGTTGCGGAGGAAGCATTCACTTCATCTGCTGAGGGCTCATTCACACAAGTTTATTTAAATTCCCTGTAAGTTGTGTATATGGGCCTAATGTTTAATCATTGCAGCTATTCAAATAGCAGGTTCTGTATTTCTCTGTACTATTACCATATTTTACATCTGCCGTTTCTCTTTTTGTCTTAGGCAGCAAAAAGTTAGTCCATAATCCGAGTCAAGCGCTTGCAGGAGAACAACGCTGCACTCCTGTTATCATAGGCGTGCAGTGTCTGAGTTTGTGTGTGTGTGTGAGAGGTAATACGCACTTCACTGTTGCAGTTATTTGGGGTGAAAGCTTTTAGTGGACTATTTCAGTACAAAAATAAAAATATATAAGCACTTCACTGTTGCAGTTATTTGTGGTGAAAGCGTTTAGTGGCGTGTTGTGTTGCCATCCAGCGTTGCATATATCTGTTGAAAAGCCTGTTGTGTAAAAGTAAAAAAAAATGCCATTCTAATTGCCATTCTGTGGTGCAGTGATATATTCTGAAGCTCTGTTTTCGGTGTATTAGTGGCAAAATAAAAATATATTCGCTGTCTCGCGTTGTACTTCTCTGTTGAATAGCCTGTTGTGTAAAAGTAGAAGAAATGTTTGGGCCTAATTGCCATTCTGTGGTGCAGTGATATATTCTGAAGCCCTGTTTTCAGTGTATTAGTGGCGAAATAAAAATATATTCGCTGTCTCGCGTGGTACTTCTCTGTCGAAAAGCCTGTTGTGTAAAAGTAGAACAAAATTTGGGCCTAATTGCCGTTTTGAAGTGCAGTGATACATTCTGAAGCCCTGTTTTCAGTGTATTACTGGCGAAATAAAAATATATTCGCCATCCAGCATTGCATATATCTGTTGAAAAGCCTTTTGTGTAAAAGTGGGAAAAAATTAGGGCCTAATTAACGATCTGCGGTACAGTGACATATTGTGAAGCCCAGTTTGCCGTGTATTAGTGGCGAAATCAAAATATATTCGCCGTCCAGTCTTGTACTTCTCTGTCAAAAAGCCTTTTGTGTAAAAGTGGGAAAAAATGAGGGCCTAAATGCCGCTCAGCGGTGCAGTAATATATTCGGAAGCCCAGTTTGCCGTGTATTAGTGGAAGAAAAAAATTATATTATATTCCTGTGCACCTCTTTTTGCTGTATAGCCAGAATTACGTAGTGGTGAAATTTTTCCTGTGAAACAGGCTTTTTTTCTTCAGATTTATGGCTGATTGTACACCACCTTTTGCGGTATGGACCAAATTACTTAGTGGTGAAATTCTTTATGTGACAATCTTGATAGGATTTGTCTCCAGGTGGAGAGAAATTGTTTTTGGAATGCTTTTTCCATCGCAACAACGTCGTGGAATAAACAGAAGACTGGCCGATTCTCTCCTGTCTTAGGTAACACTTGAGTAATCGTGGAAAGTCAAAAAACAGTTGTCCACTAACCCCATAAAAGCCTTTCCGGTGCGGGTTAACCACAGATAAGTTATTACAAGGACTGCTGCCAATTATCAGATCGAATTGTCCCCATTCTTCAATCTTTTCTGGTTATATTCTGTATGTCGTCCACATATACAATCTCCCCTGGATGGCGTACCTGTCCTATCGTGATGGCATCCTCACACACCTCTGATGCTATATATTTTTCAACGTTGATTCTAAGCTTTTTCCATGATGACTGGGAACTCGTGATGTTTTCCCTGACGAAGAGACCCGGGGCTGGTAGGATTTGAATCTTGATAAACTTCGCGACTCTTCTGGGCTCCAAGCAATCGTGAAGCTTTGTCTTCTCCTTGTCTGTAGCTACTAGAGGCCTGTTCATGCCAGGCAGGTTCCCCCAGAAGTATCTGGCTCGATGAGCAGCTGATACCGCACTTGCATCAATCTTGACAGGATTCGTCTCCAGGTGGAGAGAAATAGTTCTTTGGAATGCTTTCTCCATCTCAACCACGTCGTCGAATAAACAGAAGACTGGCAGATTTCTCTCCTGTCTTAGGGTACTTTTACACTAGTGGCAAGGAACTCTGGCAGGCTGTTCTGGCGTACTTTTATTCTGGCCGCCTCTCGGCATGTTTGCTATGCCGCTGCCGGAACTCCGGCCCACCCCTATTATAGTTAATGGGGCTGGAGCGGTAGTCCGGGGGCACGCGTAAACTAGTGGCGGCACGGATCCGACAGGCTGTTCAGTAAACTTAAATTTGACAATATATTATCCCAATCTTTGAGGGAAATTCCCGGACAATAAATTTGCCAAGCCTTTTGTGCCGGAGAACGTGTATTATTAAATCGTGTTTTAAGCAACACTTTATAAAGTTGAGAAATGATAACCTTCTGTTCTGTCTAATTTTCCCTATAAATGAATAGATGAAGTGGCCGCTCTGTGGCCGCTCATGCTGCTGCCACCTCTGCAATCTCTCGTCGTCATGCCACTCTGTGGCCTCCTCATGCTGCTGCCACCTCCGCAATCTCTTGTCGTCGTGCCACTCTGTGATCTCCTCATGCTGCTGCCACCTCTGCAATCTCTCATCGTCGTGCCACTCTGTGGCCTCCTCATGCTGCTGCCACCTCCGCAATCTCCTGTCGTCGTGCCACTCTGTGGTCTCCTCATGCTGCCACCTCTGCAATCTCTCGTCGTCATGCCACTCTGTGGCCTCCTGATGCTGCCGCCACTCCACACTATGTCACCTTGCCAGTCTGTGGTCTTCTCATCCTGCTTCCACCTCACCACTATGTCATAGGGCCACTCTGTGGTCTCCTCATCCTGCTTCCACCTCACCACTATGTCATAGGGCCACTCTGTGGACTTCTCCTGCTGTTTTCACCTTCCCCTTTTCTTGACTGGGCCACTATTTAGCCTTTTTAGCTTGGCTGACATCATCATTTATTTGACCCTTCTTCTGATCTGTCAGAAGGAAGGAAAAATGAGACTCACAATGGATCCTCTCTGTGTAGCAGCTGTAAGGCCTGTATAGTCCCATCAGAATTGGCTTGTGATTTGGTAGCCAAAAGCAGGAGTGGGTACAAAACACAGAAGACATGCTAATATTCGGTTCATGTGTATTCTCTGTTTTAGATTTTTTGGCATTAGCAATACTGATGGATTACTGACCAAATGCTGACCGAGTGAAGGCAAATGCTCAACAGACAGGATCCGTTTTTTGGGGCGGTTATTGTTCTGATGGTTTAGAGGAAGGGCAAAATAATCAGTAACGTCAACACAAACTTACTGCTGACACCCTCTCCACTCTGTCGGGGGGGGGGGTCTACTTTTATAAGCATTTAATAGAACAGGTTCTGTTTACATCTATGTGTAATCAGCTGACGATGGTGTAAAAGGAGTGCGCTTCTTCTTGACACTAACATTGACCTGTGAGGCTGAGTAATTTGGTCAGTTTTGGCCCCGTGACTGCCCAAATAAGTGAAGTGTGCAGTGATTCTAAGAGTGAAGCATGTCATCTGCATGTCATATGGACTCACAATATTATTTCACTACCAAAGCAGTCTCCCTATGCGTGTTACTGCAAGGCACAGTGTTCTACACCACTATAAAGGCTCTCAGCCGCCAGGAAATAGCTGTTTTTTAACATAATTCACCGCAAATATATTCGGATTGCAATGAATTTTTCCTGAGGGGTGCATAAAAGAGATCCGTTTATCCCCCACCATCTTCTAATAGGGCTCCAAGTTCTAGTAAATAACTTTCCAGTCACTCTATCTTCTTGTTCAACATTAATTAATCGCCCAGATTCCAAAAGAGTAAATATATTATCAAATGGGGATCGCTCCACCAGAGTCTTGCAAAGAGCGCTTTTCTCCCAGTCACAATATAACCATAACCGCCCAGCTATAAAGTAGCCCTTGAAGTAGGGAAGATTCAACCCTCCCTGCTCCAGAGGCTTATAAAAATAATCCAGTTTTAGCCTCACTCGCTTTCTTCCCCAGAGTAGATCATAAATCATCCTCTCAATGAGCTTGAAAAAATGATCCTCGATCCATGTTGGGGAGTTCCTAAGAATATAAAGGAGTTCGGTTAGAATCACCATCTTAACTAAAGATATACTGTGAGCTCTAGATAGGGGTATTCGAAGCCAAATCGAGTTTTTTTAAATCAATTTAGTTATCAAAGGAATCAGGTTAAGCTGGATAAAATCCTTGATCCTAGGCGATATCATCATGCCCAGATATTCAAATGAATCAACAGTTTTTAACATCGTCAAGGACCCCTCACTCAGATACTCGAAATTATCCAGTGATATAAGAGCAGTCTTTGCTCAATTAATATCTAAGCCAGAGACTTCCCCAAAAGAGTTAACTATACAAATAATTCTTGGGAGAGTTATATTGGTATGATTTATAAAAAATACCACATCATCCGCGTATAAAGAGATCCTATTCTCTACTCCCAGTACTCCAAACCCTTCAATCCTTGTATCTTGCCTAACACTAAGTGCCAGGGGCTCAATATAAATATCAATATACAGTAAAGGAGAAAGAGGACAACCTTGATGTGTACCTCTAGTTAACCTAAAACTCAAAGTCAAAAAACCATTAAGGTTCAATCAAGCGATAGGGGATTTATACAAAAGCCTGACCATACTTATAAACCTTGTGCCAAATCCCATCCTTCCCAACACCTTCCATAAGAATTTCCACTCCACCCTATCGAATGGCTTAGAGGCGTCCAGTGACAGGATGGAGCAGGAATCCCCCCCCAGGGGGACTGTATGTTCTCAAATAGTAGATGAAGGTTATGATAAGTACCTTTGTTGGGAATAAACCCATTCTGATCGGGATGAATAATCGAGAAAATAACTCTGGAGAGCCTTGTAGCCAGCATCCTTGATATAAGCTTAACATCCGTGTTCAGAAGCGATATCGGTCTATATGACCCCATATCTAGTGGATCTTTCCCTTTTTTTAATATTAGTATAATTACAGCTTCTGTCATTGACTCGCGAAGGCTACCATCCTCCACTGACTCAACAATTACCCTCAGCAGATGCGGAAGAATAACCTCACCATACATGCGATAAAGCTCGCATGGAAAGCCATCCAATCAAGGGGAGGAATTTCCCAAACATGCCTTTATTGCAGCTTCTAACTCCTGTAGTGATTCAAGTGATTCCCTCTGTAATTCAGTAAGAACCGGGAAAGTAATGGAGTCCACATAGGCATCCATTATTTCATCCGGGATGTCATCACTAGTTTGGTATATTTCTGAAAAATGTTTTAAAAAAGCTCCCTTTATTTTCTTCTGATATTTGGTAATTATACCGTCAGATAAACAGATACTGACTATTCTATTTTCGTCCTGATTAGATATCACTCTAGCAAGTAGTTTCCCTGGATGACTGGATTCACAGAATTGTTTTTAACCCTTAAAGAAGAGCCTCTGCTGAGCCTTGACCAGGAGAAAATCCGAATACTCCTGAGTTGCATTTTGCATCGCCCTTCTGCTCTCTACTGTTTTATTCCTAGAGAACTGGTTCATCCCACGAAGTGCAGCTGCTTTCAAGGCCCTCTCTTTCATTCTATACCCCCTTCTCAAATTAGAGATGTTGCTAACAAATAGCCCCCTCATAAAGGCCTTAAACGCATCCCACACCAGTTGGATTTTAACTGATTTATAATTAACATCCCAGAAGTACACTATCTCCTGTTTCATCCAGTCATGATTATCTATTACCGATAGCCAGTAGGGATTTAATCTAAACTGAGGTACTACCCCTTTCCTATCACCAGTCATACAAAGTTCAAGGAATACTGGCACATGATCCGAGAACGACCTGGCTTCATATTTTATTTGTCTAATATATCTCAAATATATTTAATTTATTAAAGCCAGGTCGATCCTGGTTATGCAATTCCCAGACTTAGACACACAGGAATAAGCTCTTCTCACATCGATAAAAAAACAACGACTCATGGCAGAATCGAGCCAGGGGGGACCCCTGATTAGGTACAGGAGCATAAATGTCTCTACCCATGGAAGTCCAATCTATTTTGGGATTAATAACAGTTAAAATTCCCATTTACTAGAGTAAGACAATTCAATACATTAAAGGAAAACACCATCACTCCTCTAGAGTGGCTGGTGAAAGTTGATTGAAATGTGAGACCCATCCTCTATTCATCCGCAGCAGAACCTCATCAGTACAGTACAGTGGGTTTCTAATAAACAGACAACTGTGGGTAAATGTCTCTGGACTAAGTCAAACACTTACTGTCTTTTTAACTTGTCCCCAAGTCCCCGTACATTCCAGGTCAAAATTCTTACAGACAAATAATTTAAAAAAAACTCCTCCTAGAAAACACATCGCATTCGCAACCCATCCTCCCCCCCTCCCTCAACCCGTGATCGACCATCATCAGAAAGCAGACCTCTCTACTCGGACCATCCTACCCCCGCCAAAGAACCAAGATAATAAGGAAAAAAAAACAACAGGAAAGTGCGCCACTACTTAAACATTATTCTGGTCAAGCCAGTCAGTGGCAAGGGCCGGAGTGTCAAAAAAGTGAGTTGCTCCATTGAAAATTATCCGGAATTTGGCTGGGTACAGAAAGGAATACTTAATGTCTATGCCCTGTAGGCGTTTTTTAATGGCCAAAAAACTGCGTCTCTTTTCTTGTATCTCTTTAGAGAAATCCAGAAAGAAAGACAGTTTACTGCCATTATATAAAATGGGAGAGCACTCCTTGGCCCTCTTCAAAATCATATCTCTGTCCCGGGAAGCAAGAATTTTTGCCAAAAGATGAAAAACCCTTGGATACATTCTGGGAATTGGTTTTCCCCCAGGAATCCGATGGGCCCTCTCCACTAAAAATAAAGGCGAAAAGTTTTCTTTTCCAAAGTTCTCAAGAATGAGAGATTGTATCATTCCAGCAGGGTTTTTTCTTGTACACCATCCAGCAGCTCCAGGATTCTCACATTGGATCGCCTAGACCTGTCTTCTAAATCCACAAGTTTTTTTGTAGATAATTATAAACCTTTCTCAAAATGGAAACTTCAGATGTTAGTACTTTCACTACATTCTTTAGGGGGCCAACATACTTTTCTATGACAGTGACCCTGTCTCGAATTTTTGTAACATCATCTCATTAGTGACAAATCCAACTGGACTGCCCCCAGCTGATAGGCAATATCTTGCATCACCTTTCCATTGTTTTTGACCATGTCTAAGATCTCCTCTAAAGTGGAGGGCTCTACCATAGTAATATCCACTTCATCCGCCCTCTCCCCGTCTCCTTCGTGAAAGTAGTCATCTGCTGCCTCTTCCAGTCTAAGTCCAACAGTGTTTTTTTTTTCAAGTTTGCATCAAGTTTCCCTTTTTGTCCAGTTCTTGTGTTTGCATTTGGGAATTTCAAAAACTGGTCAATTTTTACAGGCTGTAAAGGTGTCTGTCCAGTTTTAGACATTGACAGATCTGTTGAACGCCTGTGTTGTTTAGGGCCCATTTTCTTCACCTTTTTTTTTGTTTGTTTGTTTTTGGTTCCTCTTTCCCTGCTCCCCTTTTTCTCCTCTTTTTTTCTTTTTCTTTCCTCTTTCTTACTTTTCTCCTTTTCTTTCTTTTCTTTTCCTTTTTTTCCTCATTCTTCCTTTCTCTCTTTTCTTCCTTTCCTTTCTCTTCTCCCTCTTTTAATCAGAAACTTCTAACCTCCACCATTCTTGTTTTAGTTTTCTTTCCCTTCTCCCTTTTATCCTATCAATGTCCCATATCAATATGCAACATAAAACACAAGGGAAGGGGGGATCCAGGAGCAGAGGGGAAAAAAAAATACAAGAGTAGGAGAGCAGATAGTTCTCACCGCAGATGCAGAGCTCTTGAGGAGGACAGGGCGGACTCACAAGTTTTCAGACAGGTCTTCTCCCAAGCTGAGGGAACAAGGGGGAGAGGACTTCCAACAGGAGCACACAGGTAGTCAGCAGGCATCCAGACCCCTCTCGCCAAGTCGGAGTAACAGTGCTACCAGAGCCAGCAGGACAGACAAACCTGGCACTTCACAGGACACCAGAGGACCTCTGACACGCCACCTCCGGCAGGAGGAGACGATCCAGAGAAGAAGGCCACAGAGCAAGAACCAGGGTGACACATGCAGCACCACACGGACCGAGCAGCAGAGAAGAGGACAGCAAAGCCCCAGCGGTGAGAAACAGAGTAAGGGCGGGGGAAATGGGCAGAAGCAGATGGTAGCAAGTCCTTCTCAGATCGTTGACCCACCAACTAAAGTCTCGGCGTCCAGACACATAGCATTCCGACAGAGGAGCATTATCCAAGCAAGGCCACGGTCACGGGAGGCGGGTCAGGAGAGGAGGAGGGCGCGACGTGACGTCCCCAGGGTTTTCTGAGATTTTGATACTGCTGATGACCTATGCTCTGGATAGGTAATCAGTATCTGACTGGTGGGGTCCTACACCCCAGGACTCCCGCCGATCAGCTGTTTGAGAAAGCACCGGCGAGGCCATCTCCACTCTTACCAAGCACAGCGCCGTACATTGTATAGCAGCTGTGCTTGGTATTGCACTTAACCCCATTCACTTCAATGGGGCTGAGCTGCTCCTAGGTTATGTGACTAATGAACGTTTCATCCCTGGCCTAGGAAATGCTGTGAGATGGCCACGGCGTCACTGCGAGCGCCACTCCCTTGCTGAACGGAAGGGGTCCCAGGTGTCGGATCCCCACCGATCATATACAAATGACCTATAGAGAGGATAGGTCATCAGTTATAAAGTATCAGAAAAGCCCTTTACGCTTTTTACTTTGTATTCTTGAACTTGGGAGAATATTCTAATTTTTCTGCCATTTAGGGTTATTTCAAACAAGTGAGTTTTCTGTCCAGATGGCATGTGATGTGTGTAGCAATTGCATAGCATCTGGACTGAATCCTGATCAGCTCATTTTAGCTGGCCTGTGCACATGAGCATCGTTTTTCACACATCTTTGCATTTTCAGTGCGCAGAGAGCTGGTGCATGCACGCTAGATTCGGTGAGGCTGCTGCCAGGACACTGGGCGGGCCCTGAGCAGTGAACACAGAGCATATGCGCGAGATTACGGCGCACTAGAAAAAAAAGCAACGAGGCGAGGAGTTAATTACTAACAGCGGGGCGGTGCTGGGCTCCGAGATAATGGGCGTGGCTGGGCTCCAACGGCTAGAGGGATAGCCTCTTGGGCTCCTTAGAGAGGTAATTAGCATATGAATAAAAGTGATTTTTAGCCAAAATGACCAGACAAATGGCGGTAAGACTAGTATATTTTACACTGAATCGAGGTGATTGATGTAATGCTGTAAAAAGCTCTGTGGCTAAAATCCGGATGACAGAATCTCTTTAAGTTTTGCAGTTTTATGCTAATTGTGGTATAAAACTAATATTGTGTTTACAATGGTACATTTGTACTTACGTTCCAAGCTGCAGTAATTAATATCAAGCTAAAACTACTTTGCATTGCACAAAAGATCACCTGGCTGATACTTGTCGAACATTACAGCCCGCACTGAGAAACTAGAAGGAAGTGCAGTTTTCCCTCAGTGATTCAGTAGCTTATGATCCTCCTACTCGGCTATTTCATAACCCAACCGCTGAAAGCAGTTAAACTAGACAAACCAACCTCAGGGAAACCGTACATAGACATTCTGGAGACAAAGCCAGACATAAAATTTAAAAAATCCACGCCTAGTCAGATGTTTTTTCCAACTCAACTGCAAGGTAGAAGGTGAGGCTATGTTCTCACTGCTGAGTCTATCCATAAACTTCTACAGACCTGACATATTTCTGAAAAGTGTCCTTATTCGTGGTCAACTGTGCATTTCGGCACAAAGGAATCTTGCAAGGAACCTTTTTTATAATGAGAGTCACTAGCAGACGTTTTCAAATGTATGGCTACATTTTTTTCAATATATATGCCGAGCTGAGAACACAGTATGAACGGTGCCTTAGTGCAAATCCATTACATCTAGAGTTTGTTATCATTATTTTTTATTTGAAAGTGCAATTACCTCCAAGGGGCACTGTCCATAAGAAAAGGGTTTACATGCATAATACAAAAACATGAACTAATTGAGTGACAGATTGGTATAGAGGGGAGAGAGGACCCTTTCAGCGAGAACTTACAATCTACAAGAGGAGACAGTAAGGTGAAGGTTTAAATTGCTTATATGACTTTGTAGTGGTAGCTGGCCTTATTGTAGTCTGTAAACTTTCCTCAAGAGGGTGTTTTTTAGGTTACTTTTGAACATTTGGGTGGTGGAGGAGAGTTGGATGTGCTAGGGTAGCAAGTTCTAGAGTATGGGAGATGCATGTGAGAAATCTGGCAGACGATTGTGTGAGAAGTAGACAAGAGGAGAGCAGAGAAGGAGGATTGGAGGTGACATATGTTTCGGGAGATTGGGTCAGAGATGTATGGAGTAGAATGAGTGGGGATGGCCTTGTATGTTATTGCTAGTGTTTTGAATTTGCTGTGGAGTGGTGAAGGGACTGGCAGAGGGGCATTTACACTGCTCAATTATCGGGAACAAACATTCTTAACAATGCTAGTTTTCAATTATCTGCCCGTGTTATGGTTCTGCAGATGAGCGAGCAAAATGCTTGTTTTTATGGATGAAATGATCTTTCGTTTCTTGGCAGCAGGTCGTGCTGTGTAAATGACAATCTGCTGCCCAGAAATTATGAATTTGCATGAAGAGTGATAGCAGAAGCCATTGCTGCAAATGGAGCTCTTCACCTCCACTGACGGGCAGTCAATTGTCGGGAAGGTTCATTTCCCTCCCGATAATTGTCTGCTAGTCAGCAAAGTGTAAATACGCCTTTACTGAGGAGAAACAAACGAAGACGTGAATTAACTGGGCAGGAAAGTAAGGATGGATTGTAGAGTTCATGACATTCAAAAAACAGCACCTGAAACTAAAAGCGGATAAGGACTAAACAGCAGAATTGTATGAGCCAGGTACAGCTATTAACAGCATCATACAGTCCAGACTAAGCATGTACGTGTTCTATATACAGTACACTGCAGCATGCAACATTTTGCAATTCGTTTGTGAGTTGAGTAGGGACCTATTACGCTGCCTTCACAAACGGCAAAAAATCAGTTCCATTAATCTGAATGAGGCTCGCAGAAATTCACGTGGTTGCCGCCAAAACAGCTTTATACAGATGAACGGAACTGACAAAATTTGCAATGTATGAAGGCACAATAAAAACAATAGCCATCAAAAATATTTATTTTCCAAAATATACAAAATATAACTATTAAAACAAAAGTTGAGGAGAGCAACTCTTATCACACCCAGAGGTATACTGTGTAAAGCCACGGGATTACAGCTAGGCGTAAAACAGTATATATAGTATTTCTATAGCTCTATATTATTGTGTATATGTACTGTAAATAGATGCAGATCCCACCTCTTGCCAGCAGCCCCCACATTCAGATGGAGAGTTGGCTGCACTTGACTTTCTCAGTTCACATCATTAAATGGGCTTGGACCATTGTTTTTGACATAAGTGCAAACCCTCCTCGGTCATATATTCAGGCATATCCACATGCATGCCCTTCAGTTTATTCCACCTTCTATACTCAAGAGTTGTCAGGATTAGGCTACTTTCACATATACATTTTGGCATTCCTGTTTTGAGATCCGGCAGAGGATCTCAAAACCAGGCCAAAACGGTTCCATTTTGTCTCCATGCATTCAGAATGGAAAGAGATCTGTTCAGGATGCCTTCCGTTCCGTCAGCATTCCGTTTTGTGACCGGACACAAAACCGCTGCAAGCTGCAGTTTTGTGTACAGTCATCGACATGGACCAAACTGGATCCCTCTCTAAAAACAATGTAAGTTAATGGTAACAGATCTGTTTTATTAGGATCCTAAAAAAAAGATCCGTCACCCATTGACTTTCAGTGGTTTGTTCCATTTCGATTTCACACAACTGCATCCTAATAGAACGGGTGCCTACTAATGTGTAATCAAAACAGAGCCGTTTTGGTCAGGTTTTGAGATCGCATGTGAAAGTAGCCTAAAGTGACTACCGTCACACACAACGGGGATAGTGCAACGCTAAAACTTCCCAGACCCTCTATCCATGCCTACTTGTACGGTCACCCTAGGCAGTGACCCCACAACTGGGTGACGGTTCCTATACTGAAATGTGTGAGGACAACACACAAAGAAGGAAAAACAAACAGTTGTATGGAAAAGGGTCAAATGTAAGTCGGACAGTGAGGTACAAAAATGCCAGAGGCAAACAAGAAAACCAAACACGCCAAAAAGTCAGAACAGGACATCAATAAAATACCAGATTGTCAGAAGCCAAAACATGTAGTCACAATACCAATCCAGAGGCCAAAGGAGTCTTCAATGCCACAAGGTAACAGCAGGGAGAACCAGAGGACAAGAAATTCACTGGCACCTGCACATGCAGGCACCATTTTATTACTGAGGTGTGACCGATGTCATTGCATGCTCTTGAGCACCAGCATTCCACCTCATTTGCCCGGGGCTCTGATGTCAGAAGGGCCCTCTCGGTAGCCCTGGTTTGGCTTCATGCATACAACCATGTTATGACTATGTACAATCAACCAGTTGTGCTTGGGTCCCTACTGTACCTCTTGTATGCTTCCAACTCCTGTACAGAGGTTTTTCTGTTATATTCTTTGATTGTGGTATATGAAAAATGGCTGAATTCGCCATCTCGTTGCTTTCCCTTCTTCTGTAATAAGGTGCTGTACCAAGACAGTATAAGGTGACATACAGAGTTCCTAAAACTCTGTAGTACTGATCATCAGGAACTCAGTATGCCTTCAATACAGACTCCGTGCACATAGCTTTGCAACATCATGGATGTTTCACCCCTTCCCTACTGATATGGACCCCCAGCTGTACCCTGCACTGTATGACAGTAAACTAAAATAATCAGTTCCGTGTCCCTAAAAACAGGAACACAGTGTTCATGATTTTTTTTTTTTTGTACCTGTGTAATTACCCCCATGTACAGATCATGTGTGTACAGGCATGCAGTTATGTATTGGGAAGATATGTAAATGAGTACAGGTACGGTCTGGTTAGACATAGAGTTTTCCACAAGAGTCCGTAAAATTGCTTCCCCCGCTGCCCTATAAAGAGGCTATTATTGGGTAGTGTACCTTTTGGTGAAAGATTGTTGACTGCTAGACACACTCGAAGACAATTTGCCCAGCTGACAGACTTTGAGAGGGGCCACATCATTGGACTAAGAGACCCAGGAGGGTTGTTTTGACGAATTGCCCACCATCTAGGCCGTTGTGACCTATCTGTTAGGAGGTGTTGAGAGCAGTGGTTACATGAGGGCACACACACATGCTCCAGACAGACCACCAGTAGAGAGGATTGTTTAATTCACCAGCAAGCATGAGCAGCACCCACAGTTTTATTGTCCACAATCCAAACACAGGTGGCACCTTCATTACACACCCCTGTCTCTGCCCGGACCATTTCCAGATGCTTAGCAGAGTCATGCCATTGACAGCCACCCAGTGGTTTTGTCACCGATAAACCTTGACTGCTGCGGACTGGAACTGTATCATCTTTAGCGACAAATCCAGGTTTTGTTTGGTATCCAGCAATGGTCAAGTTTGAGTATGGAGGCCTCGTGGTGAGTGCTTCAATCCTTCCTTTGCTGTGGAATGACACACTGCCCCAACTGCTGGTGTGATGATCGGGGAAGCCATCACATACGACAGTCGGTCACCCCTAGTAGTGATATAAGGAATACTATCAGCGATATGTGCAGGACATCCTGTGGCCTAATGTGTTGCCTCTCATGGCAGGGCTTCCAACTGGCATTTTTCAGTAGGATAACGCTCACCCACCCACAAGGAGAAAAGCCCTATGTGTTTTGCAAGGGAAAAAAAAGGGTAGACTCTCCCATCCCCCAAAACATATACCTTTAGAACTCAGCATTCTAAAACATAAAATTTTGCTCCCATCACCAAGTCCCAAGACACTTTACTCATAAAAAGGGTTAAAGAGGACCTGTCACCGCTCCTGACATGCCTATTTTAATAGCTTCATGCATTCCCCATGTAATAACAATTCTGGAGCATCTATTCTTATGTCTCTGTGCTGTGCCATTCCTTTATTATTTCTACTAGAAGTTATGAATGAACTGCTAGCAGTCTGCAGTAAGGGTACAGATGGGTGGTAACCAGTTGGGGGGGGGGGTGTACCTGCACAGACTGACAATGGCAGCACTGATTGGATAAAGTGAGACTGTGCAGGGACACACCCACAATCGGTTACCACCCATCTGTACCCTTACTGTAGACTGCTAGCAGTTCATTCATAACTTCTAGTAGAAATAATAGAGGAATGACACAAAAGAAAGCCATAAGAATAGATTCTCCAGAATTGTTATTACATGGCATGTCAGGAGCGGTGACAGATCCTCTTTAATATTGTCTAAAGGTAATATTGGGTAGCTTAGTAGCAGTTAGAAAAAATTTTTTGTTTGCCTGTTTCTGTAGGGCTTTAACAAGGAAGATCCATTTGATATAATCTCATCCAGTTTATACGGTGGCAGATACCAGACCGAGTTACATGTTCTACACTCAATAGGAGTTATGTCAGATATATTGGTTACAGCAGAGGTTTTCTTACTACGAGTTCCTTCTAGCATTTTTATTGTTATTTTTCTTTGTACCTTGCTTAGTCATAATGTCAGGAAGACTATGAGTAAGTGACTCGCTACTGATAGTGGGCATCTGTGTACCTGAAAGAATGATATGAATGTAGTGACATTCAGGAGGTCTATATAACGGAGCTGGCTCATTCATGATCTCCCTGATACTATATCTTTCTGTAGGGCTGATGTTTTATTGAAATGTGTACTTAAAAGATTTCCGAGGATTGATAATACCCCTGTACCTGTAATTGTTCATCCAGGGATTCCCCACATTTCCCATTTCATGTATTTTTTTCCTAGAGAAAAGCAACATCTCTGAAATGTTTGATAGCTAGGCTGATAAAGGAGTGTGACATGGGCAGGATGTTTGAGTATTTGGGACATTCAGTCATCATTTGGGTTCATGCAACAGAAAATCTGTAGTGTATCTGCTGATAGCCTGCAGCTACAAAATCCACACCAAATGGTGTGGATTTTGATGCAGAAATGATCATGAAAATGCTGCACGCTTGCCGCAGATGTTAGCCTCTGCAGCGCAACTGGTGAAATCCGTGGCAGATACCTGCGACATAAATTGTCCGGTTACAGATTTTAAATCCTCACGCCATGTCAAATTATGTGCAGGTATTGTATCAGAGTATTTCTACAGCATGTGGATTTATTTACATCTCATCCATTTACCTGCTGCTGTAAATGCTGAGGATTGTCATGCATATGTGACCGTACTCTTAACCCATTCAAAGAGTTTTCCGAGTTTTTTTTTTTTACTGATGACCTATCCTGATCGGTGGGGATCCTACACCTGAGATCTCCGCCGATCAGCTGTTTGAGAAGGCACCAGCGCTCCTGTAAGCACCGCTGCTTTCTCGCAGCATACCAAGCACTGCGCCGTACACTGTATAGCGGCTGTGCTTGGTATTGCACTGAGCCCCATTCACAGTCCCATTGGATAATGATGACCTATCGTAAGGATAGGTCCTCAGTAAAAAAAAATCAGTGAAAACCCCTTTAAGGACGCAGCCAATATTTATTTTAGTTTTTCCTCCCTCCCTTCCAAGAACCACAGCCGCTATACAGAAATAGTGATATTCTTATTTATTTTATGCACTTATATAGCACTACTATATTCCGCAGTGCTTTACAGACGTTAGCATCACACTGTCCCCAATGGGGCTCACAATCTAAGTTCCCTATCAGTATGTCTTTGGAGTGGGAGGAAACCCACACAAACACAGGGAGAACATACAAACTCCATGCAAATGTGGTCCTTGGTCGGATTCGAATCTACAACCCCAGCGCTGCAAGGCACCACGTCTAACCAATGAGCCACAGTGCTGCCCACATCAGGGCTTGTTTTTTTTTCTGAACAAGTTGTATTTTAATCGCACCATCTAATTTATCATATTATGTATTTAAAGAGAACCTTTCACCGGTTCTGAGATTACAATATTAGTACCTGACACTGTAGGGCATGTTTAGGAGATGTCATATGCCTATTTTATTTTCAGTTTCGCTGATCCCTTTCGGCGCTGTGCCCTCTGTCTCTTTTGGCGCCCTGTATACTAATAGCACTGGTACAGGGAGGAGGAGATAGCTGCGTTTGTCGGGGGCGTCTCTTTCTCCTTGGCTGTGAGCTGTCCAGTCACAGCCATTAAGAAAAAAAAAGCTCCCCTTCTCACCTGGCTGTGATGCTCTCTGCTTGCGATTGGAAGCTCACCGCCATGGAGAAGAAGACGCCCCCTGAGAAACGTGACCCTCTCCTCCTCCCTGTCCCGATGCTATTGATTAGGATAATGGGCGTCGAAAGTGATGGGGGGCACAGCACTAAAATGGAGCAGCGAATCTGAAATAAAATCTCCTAAACATGCCCTACAGTGCTAGGTATTATTAATGTAATCTCAAAACCGGTGAAAGGTCCTTTTTAAAAATGGGAAAAAATTCAATGTGGGGATGAAACTGAAAGAAAAAAAACACTATACTGCCATTTTTTTTTTTTTTTTTTTTGGGGGGGGGGTTGTTTTTACAGCAATTACAAAACACTAGCCTTGTGTCGTCATATTCAGACACCCATAACTTGTTTCTATTTCTATCTGCAGATAGAAATTGACAAGAATAGGACATGTTCTATCTTTTTTGCGGGCTACGGAACGGACATACAGATCCGGACAGCAGATAGTGTGTTGTCCGCATTTTTTGCAGACCTATTGAAATGAATGGGTCCACATCCTATCTGCCGAAAATGCGGATCGGATCCAGACCAAAAATACGGTTATGTGAATGCACCCTAACTGTTCATATTGTCTAAGATCACCGACGTTACCATGGGTTTCAGCTGTATAACAGCTCTGGACCTGGTACCATCTGTAAACTCCTGACATATAGCAGACATATAGCATACATGTACAGCGGATGTTGCAAAGGAGTTAAATGATCAATAGCCTCCACTGGAAATGCCAGTAAAAGTCTGATTGCAAGAGAGACTGCGGCCCACAATGTCACAGTTTGTGCACGACTCTTTTATATGGTGGGTTGTGCTGCTGCTTTTGACATAGATGGGACAGCACACTGCTCCTAGCTGCTATCGGCTCAGGCTGAGGTCATCTGCTCTCTCCGTTGTATCCTTCCCTTCTCCAGTAGTAGAACAGTGTTACAGATACCAGCAGTAAAGGGGAAGGGTTGTACACAACAAGTGGGAGAGATTACTCGTGTAGCATCAATACAGAGCAATATTTCCCAACCAAGGTTCCCTAGAACTGATCCTAGCCCTGATCACTGGTTCTCCAGGACAAGACCTATCACTTATACAATGAGCAAGTCAAACTGATTTCAGCCAGCTCAAAGATGCTTTGCAATCCAGCAGACATATCTGAGCCAAATGATCTCACTGGACAAGAACTATAGAATAATTACACCCGCCTGCCTCTTCACCAAAATTTTTGGAGACAGGAATGGCATCAGGGGTTCTCCAGGTGTGGAATAAGGTTTGGAATCACTGGTGTAGAGAGAGAGGAGAACCAAAGGGGAGAGATATCACACACAGGCAGCATTAGTTTCTTTGTCTGTGCAGTTGTGATTTATTATATAGGGGATGTGTTAGGCTTCGTTCACATCACCGCTCAGCCTTTCCGTTCTCCTGCTCCGTTTAGGAGCAGGAGAACGGAAAGAACGGAAAAACTACATAACTGACACCAAACTGAGCCAAACATAGCCCTTAGGTCCCCATAGACTATAATGGTGTCCGTTAGGTGTCCGTTCTGTCGGGTTTATAATAATTCAATTAAGAATTATTAATTATGGTCATAAAAAAAAATTAATCAAGAATTTTCCATAACTTGTCGAAATTATGACCTGGTGAATTGTAGATAACCCAATCGATACAATTCACATCTGAGGCCGACTATTTCCTCAGATAATAAGTTCTTTTCATGAGAGATGACATTAATGCTAAAGATGTAGTTTTGACATTAAATAATACGCAGATATTATAAAAATATGCAGATTTATTGGTTACACGATTATAAACAAATAGGTATATAAACACGATTATATATGCCAAGGAATATATATGGCAATGATATATGAAGCATTACAAGCTTATCATAAGTAAATAAACAATGATATCTGCCAATTAATATATATGGCATTGATATCAGGCACTAGAAGCTTCACAATAAGTAAATAAACACATGTGGGTAAGAGCAGCTTGTCACATTATAACAAAGCTATTTGGTTAGGATATCAAAACAAGAAGTTACATTATATACATTACTCCTGTTCAGAGGCGTGTCTAATCCTAGACATCTATATGGAATGATAAATACATTCCCCACCCCTCTCTAACCAAACTAAAATACACCTCACATGTAGTAATGGGCAAATCCATTCAAGTATATAACTTAGAAGATAGTAGTCAAATCCTAGACTACTTTTGCATGTATACTTCTGTCCTATTCTGGACTACTTTCATATCTGTATAACCTGGTAAGACTATTAAGACAACAGACATTGGAAGAACTTGGAACAAATCTTCCAGTGGGAATTTATCATCTAGCTTGGCGAAGAATGCTACTATCAATATATCTATATCTATGCATATATGTATGCAATCATTTAATACTCTGATAAATTATGAAACTTGATTCTTCTGCAGGTAGAATGAAGCCTCACAATTATTCTATATCTAAGACTACATCTCATATAAAGAGATGATAAATAAATGAATATGTTCGCCAACATAGATGCTATGATTTTACCCACATTATCTAAATAGTCTTAATAAAATGAAACATCATTCTTTGTGTTTCTTACCAAGTCCTAGCAGGAATCTCACTTCTGCTCCTAGGAAAGCTGGATGGTCCATCACCATGGCTTTCATCTTGGGTGTTCTGCTTAATCCTGGAATGTTCTCGGCTTGTTTCTTAACTTCTCCTTCTTGCCTCCTCCTTTCTCCTCCTGATGCTCATCTATCTAGGGTAATTATCTCCCTTGTAATCTAACATTACCACCCCCTGGATTAGTATTCTCCAATCAATTGAGGGGGTGTAAACATATGTAATAAGATCCTATGAGATCATAATGCAACTATGGAGGATGGTGTAGCAATGTCCATCTGTCTCCGGATGGCACTGTTGTGTAAGCTATTAGCACCATTCTATAAAGAGTTAACTAGGGTATTTTTGCATCATATACATTTGACCCTCGTCGTCGTAAATTAGAGATGAGGATTAGTTTAGAAAACTTTGAAACAACTAAAGACAGACCTCTAGGCGTCTCTCTGAATGTTTCTCACACTGTTGATCTATGGACCATAATGATATGAATGGGCCTTGTTCTCTTCAGACGGACATGTCTGGAGAATCCAGTGTACTCCCAACAGATAAGCCCACATCTGTGGCAATAACTTTTTAAAATACAATGTTCTTTGTATTCAGTATTCGGTAAACTTTTTCACATACTGAACTCTGTGTGACTTCAAATCTTGGCCTGTTCCAGCCGTGTATGAAAACTTTGGTTCAACTTCAGCCTCTTAAAGACAATGAGCATGCATTTTGAATATAATATGACCAGGTATCAATATATATACCTATGAAAATGCCCGACAGTTCAGAAGATGATTTTTAAGCGGAGACAAAAGTCCTGCATGCACAACTTTTGTCTCCGCTTAAAAATCATCTTCTGAGCGGACACCTAACGGACCCTATTATAGTCTATGGGGACCTAAGGGCTATGTTTGGCTCAGTTATGTGGCTTTTCCGTCCTTTCTATTCTCCTGCTCCTAAACGGAGCAGGAGAACGGAAAGGCTGAGCGGTGATGTGTACGAAGCCTTAGAAGGAGAAATCAGTCTTGTGGATGAAGTTGTGCTGCTACATGAGAGCTGGTGAAGACAGCAGCATCCTGACACACAGACCTCACATCCATCATGTATTACTGAGAAGGAGAAAAGTGTAAAACCGGTAGCAGGTTTGCAAACTGCATATCACAGGGTGTAAAAAGGAATAAATATTGCAGCTTGAAACTTTAAGTCTTATGCATACAGCTATGTTACAGCTCTGTAAAAGCTTCCATTTCACGAGCAGACAAATTCCTTACAAAAAAAATGCTATGTTCTACTAGCCTCGGAGATATCGTCCTCTAGGCACCACTTGGCCACACATGGAGTGCTTACTGCTCTATAGTACGAAGCCGCAGATATTTTGTCTGCACGGGCCCCATGGAAGGGACTTGGCCACGTGCATGATGCCTCACGCAGCATTTTAATGTTTCACAAATATGGAAACAATATGATTCTCATTATTGGAAGGCAGACAGAACTTATAGTATCCAGACAACAAAATTTTGTCTTATTGACTAAAGGACAGATTTTGCAGCAAGTACCAAACAGGTACAGTAGTTTTAAAAATCAGCATTATTGGTATGGAATTCCAGATATCAACAGAGTAAAAGTAAGGGTACTTTCACACTTGCGTTGGTGCGGATCCGTCTGTTTATTTGCACAGACGGATCCGCACCTATAATGCAAACGTTTGTATCCGTTCAGAACGGATCCGTTTGCATTAGTTAAAAGAAAAATGACGGGTCCGTTTTGAATTACATTGAAAGTCAATGGGGAATGGATGCTGCGTTTTGGTGTCCGCCTCCAAAACAGAATAGAGGCGGAACGGAGCCTAACTGATGCATTCTGAACGGATCCTTATCCATTCAGAATGCATTGGGGCTTAACTGATCAGTTTTGGACCGTTTGTGAAAGCCCTGAAACGGATCTCACAAACGGAATCCAAAACGCTAAGTGTGAAAGTGCCCTAATATGTTGTGTCCAGTAAATATGTATCCTTATTTTTATTTTTTCTTGTAACTGTTTCTTCAGATCTCCCAGTGTGGCCATACCCATGGTGGTAATCATACTTACCTAAAACCTGCCACAGGTTCTGGTTCCATCACTGCTCTGCAGGTCCTGGGTCTTCCCGTGTCAATATCCGGTTTGACTTGGGTCACATGACCACTGCAACCAATGACTGGCTGCAGTGATCATGTGGTGTGTCACTGGGTTACGTGCTGCATGGGTGACACATCAGCGATTGGGCCAGAAAACATTCAGGTAAGTTTTAATTACCATCGCAGGTTTGGTCACGTTGGAGGGTCCAAAGAAACAGTCACTAAGAGTGTACAACCCCTTTAACATACAAATAACGTTATCTTGTGACAGTAGTAGTGGGATGTACTAGGCAGCAACTGAGCCGTCGGTTCTTGAAGTTAAGTGTTGGAAACAGGAAAATGGGAACAAATAAGGAGCAGCTTTTACAAGGGCCAAATTGTGATAGTTAGACAACTGGTTCAAGGAAGGACAACCTGTAAACCAGTAATGGGGTCATGGAAACCCAAGCCTTATTAATGAGTGAGGGGAGCCATCTGGTCCAATCCTACAGAAGAACTAATCTAGCACAAACCGCTAAAAAAGTTACTGCCAGCTCCACCTCCTGATGGAGCAGTACGCAAAAAGCGCATCGAGATACTTGAGGCGTTCCAAGTGAACAGCGTATTGTGGTTATTCATGTGATGTTACTAATTATAGTTAAAGAGTAAATAATTCAGAGTGGTGGCAGCATCAGTTGAGATTTATTTAATCATTGTGATGAAGCATGTTATTATAATGTATGCCGTCTGAACACCTGCTGGGCATATTCACTAGCGGATCCTTTCCTTATATGTATGTTTTTAATGGATAATGCTTCAGAAAATTGGTATTTTCATGGGAATTTAAATGCTTTCTGGTATATTTGTGTGAATATCTCAAAGCTTGTCCCTGTGATTAGGGGTGGGCGATATGGCCTAAAATCTATATTGCAATATAATTTTAAGCATGTGCGATATACGATATATATCGCGATATATTATTTTCTATATTTTTTTGGGGGGTGTTTAAACTTTTTTTTTTTTTTTTTAATAACCATTAGCCTCCTTAAAGGCTAGAACCCTTGTCATATTCACCCTAATAGACATCTATTAGGGTGAATAGGACGTTACACTCTCCCTGCTGCCCTGTATATAGTACACACAGCAGCAGGGAGCTGACCATGGCAGCCAGCCTCTGATCACCCCCCTCCCCAGCCTCTCATGTGCCCTCCAGCCTCTCATGTGCCCTCCAGCCTCTGATCAGCCCCCAGCCTCTGATCAGCCCCCAGCCTCTGATCAGCCCCCCAGCCTCTGATCAGCCCCCCAGCCTCTGATCAGCCCCCAGCCTCTGATCAGCCCCCCAGCCTCCTATGTGCCTCCCAACCTCTTATGTGCCCCCCAGCCTCTGATCAGCCCCCAGCCTCTCATGTGCCTCCCAACCTCTTATGTGCCCAGCCTCTCCTCTTATCAGCCCACCCAGCCTCTGATCAGCCTGATCTGATCATTGGTGGCAGTGGCCACAGGGTCTCCCTCCCCCACATCATTGGTGGCAGTGCGCCCCTCCCTCCCCAGTATTAATCAATGGTGGTAGTGGCCCCCTTCCGACACCGCCCTCCCACGTGCGCGGTGGCCGCTCCTTCTTCTGTCTGTGCGGCGCATTGCTAATGCTTATAGATGCGCCGCACAGATCTATGAGTAGAAGGAACGCCCGGCGGCCACCGGCTCTCTTCTGTCTGTGCGGCGCATTGCTAATGCTTATAGCATTAGCAATGCGCCGCACAGATCTATGAGAAGGAGGAGCGCCCGGCGGCCACCGCGCACGTAAGTATAATGCTGCTCACTTACATACCATGGCAGCCAGGACTTCAGTAGCGTCCTGGCTGCCATGGTAACCGATCGGAGCCCCAGCATTACACTGCTGGGACTCCGATCGGAACTGCCGCTCAAGGTCATATCGCGGTCCGGCGATATAGGCGATATGCACAAAATCCATATCGTCCACCCCTACCTGTGATGGTAAGTGGTTTCAATAAAAATGTAGGGGCATTATATATCTTAGAACCTGTCAGTCCAGACAGTGCATCTGGACCATGGAGCAATAGAAGAAGATGGTCTGGCCTGATGAATCATGTTACCTTTTATATCATGTGAACAAATAGATTGTCCAGGATGCAATTTGTTCACAAACTCATTCAACTTGAATGGGTCCGTCATCCATCCGTACTGCAAAAATATTTTTTGTGGTGCGGAGGCACAGAGAGAAACGGATGCGGTGCAAAAAAGGCCAGGGCCCGTATATTGCGGAACCGCTGTTTGCAGGCCCGGCCGGCACATGTTCAAACAGCAAACAAACTCCATATTACCTAGGGCCTTTTCACACTTGCGTTTGGAAGATCCGGCATTGAGTTCCGTCATGGGGGCTCTATGCCGGGAGAATACTGATCAGGATTATCCCCATGCATTCTGAATGGAGAGAAATCCGTTCAGGATGCATCAGGATGTCTTCAGTTCAGTCCCTGAACGTTTTTTTGACAGAGAAAATACCGCAGCATGCTACGGTATTCTTTCCGTCCTGGGATGCGGATCAAAACAATCTGCCACAATAGAAAACGGATCCGTCCTCCATTGACTTTCAATGGAGTTCATGACGGATCCGTTTTGGCAATGTTAAAAAAATAGTTAAAGTTAATACAAGCGGATCCGTTTAAACAGATGCATGCGGTTGTATTATCTGTAACTGAAGCGTTTCTTTCCGGCATAGAGCCCCGACTACGGAACTCTATGCCTGATCTTCCAAACGCAAGTGTGAAAGAGCCATTAGGCCTCTTTCACATCTCCGTTGTGAGTATCCGGCGTGCACTTCCGTCGCCAGCAATGCCCGCCGGATCCGTCACAACGCAAGACAACTGAAAGCATTTGAAGACTGATCAGTCTTCAATATGCTTTCAGGTTACCATGGCAACCAGGACGCTACTGGTTATGTCACCTGCGTCGCATGGATCACATAGCTATGCTATGTGAGTAATGCGTCGTAGATCAATACGGCGCATTGCTCACATAGCATAGCTATGTGAACCATGCGACGCAGGGACCCGGTGACGTCATCGAGGAGTGCCCCAGCCGCCGCACGGAAGGTAAGTAGATTCTCCCCCGGCTCCCCGCTTCTTTTCCATGGCAGCCTGGACTTTAGTAGCATCCTGGCTGCCATGGTTACCATTCTTAAAAGCTAAAAGTCGGATACGGCGATGCGCCAAAATGACGTTTAGTTTAAAGTCGGATCCGGATTAATGCTTTTCAATGGGCATTAATTCCGGATCCGTCCTTACGGCATGTCTTCAGGATTTTTAGCCGGAGGAAAATCTGCAGCATGCTGCGGATTTTGCTATAGCCAAAAAACTTGTCATTACTGAACTGAAGACATCCTGATGCATCCTGAACGGATTTCTCTCCATTCAGAATGCATTGGGATAATCCTGATCCAGTATCTTTCCGTCCTAGAGCCCCGAGGACGGAACTCTCGGACGGAAAGGAAAAACGCAGATGTGAAAGGGGCCTTAGGCTGAGTCCACATCACCGTTTAGCTTTCCGTTCTTCTGATCTGTCAGAAGAAGAGAAAAAATAAAAACAGGATCCTGTAAAAAAACTGATCCTGTTGCATCAGTTCGCATCTGTTTGAGCCATTTCCGTTTACAAGGACCTGTTTTTTTTTCTCTTCTTCTGACGGATGAGAAGAACAGAAAGCTAAACGGTGATATCAACTCAGCCTTATATAGACCGGAGGAGGAGTCGGGCATATGCAAATATTCAATAACACCAGTGCTATTAACCCCACTAACTCCTGTGGCGTAACGCGGCACACAATAAAAAACAACTGTAGAACATGAATATAAAAACATGGTGCACTGATTGATTAGTAATTTAAAATATAATACTGCTTTGTGTATTTAATTTGAACATCCACTAGGCTTCTTTATTAATCAATTTGCAGTGTAAATCGCCTCCTCTGGCATAAACTATTACTCTTTGGAGACCATGTCCACAGCATTCACGGTTAGAAACCCCTCTTTTTTATTATCCTGTGCTATGTGCTCAGTGGCACTGGATCATTTCCAGAAGCTTGCCGAGCATGATTTAGTTACTTTATCTTAGAATATTAAATCCATAACATAATTTAACTAAACAACAAATATATGCAAATTAATACCACAATTTGATCCACAATTAGTCACACCTATTGGTAACCAGACTACTTACATACTTCACTAAAAAACAAAAGAGTACTACTGCGGTCCTTAAAAATGTTCTTTCTTTATTAGCTATTTAAAAAAAACACATGAATTCATAAATAACTGTAGGGAGACTACTGAGTCCTATCATAGACAATCACCTTCAATAACTATTTTAAAACTCAAGAATGTCAGTGTGCTTAGCATCAACCATATTATAAATGTAGGCAGCAAGGTAATATATGAATACATAGGTTACATGTCTGTAGGGCCTGATTCCATCATAATAATAGTTTTCCACTGTACTTGGCCACTAACAGATATACAATACCTCTATATAATACATTGCAATAGCCGGGTACATAGCACAAGAAAACCTCTATCCATTCATCACATACCTAAGGTGCAAGTGTATATAGCGGACTTCCCCTCTACGCGCGTTTCGCGGTAAAGCTTCTTCGGGAGGAGCTTCTCCTCCTATTAAATTTCCACACTTTGACTTCATTCTTCAGAAAACAAACTTTAATCTATATGCTCATTAGGCGGAAAGTGCCCAGCTTGGCATGTTTGAGCTTTCAAAGTGTCCAAGCCCTGCCAATTCCAGCGCCTACCCCTATCCTACGAATTATCTCACCTCTCCCTTGAGGTCACAGTGTTGTTTTGCAGGCATGCTCTCTGGCACTTCTGGTACCTGCACATTCCATTCCATACTGTAGCTTAGGTCTCACAATATCAACTGAACATGCGCTGCAGAGGACACTGAGTGGATATTGTGAAACCAAAGCTCACAGTATGGAAAGTAATGCTCGGGTGCTGGACGGGCCAGAGTGTGCATCAGCAGAATACAACTGTGATGTCAAGAGAGGGGGTGGGATGGTTCAGAGGATAGGGGGAGGCACTGGAATCAGCAGTGGCTTGGGCACTTTGTGCCTAATTTACATGTAGATTAAAGTTCGTTTTCTGAAGGATGAAATCAAAGTGTGGGGATGTAAAGGTACACTACTCACAAAAAGGGATATTTGGCTTGTGGGTAAAATTTCAGGATGAACCTAAATACACTGTAACATTTGCAGGTGAACCTAATGTGAATGTGACCTTATTTAAACTTATGTCCAACTGTTCAATGTTTCAGTACTTTCTGCACAACTTGCTGTTCTCTAACAAGGACCTTAACGGCAAAATTCACAACAGGCCTTTAATCCATGAATACATTTCCTGGTTCAATTAGAATTGGTATTTAAACATTCCTCCTCATCATGCTGTTCACATTTTGAAATCATGAGACCAAGACTATGCCTTACAGTTGATCAACAGTACTTCGCCATTGCTACGCTTCAAGCAGGATGTTCTCAGATGGAAGTGGCCACTGAGCTTAGAGTGTCACAGAGTGTCATCAGGGGTTTTCAACAAAGATACAGAGAGACTGGAAAAGTCTCAGAAAGGCATAGAAGTGGACATCCGTTGGCCATATCCCACACTGATGACCGTTTCGTTGTAAACAATGCCCTGCTGAACCAGATGATGAATGCCTCACAACTCCAGGCACATTTAAGGGAGGTGAGAGGCACCAAAGTGTCAAGTCAGATTATTCGAAATCATTTACATCAGCATGGTCTGCGTGCTAGATGCAAGGGTATCTGACCACACCACCATGTACTGTACACTCGTCATCGTCTTGCATGGGACAGGGAGCATCTACGCTGGACAAGGGAACAGTGGACATCACTGATGTTCACTGAAAAAAAGTCGATCCACACTGAGCAAAAATTATGGCCGATGTTGGAGACGTCAAGTACAGCGATATGCATCAGCCACTGTTGTCACCAGACGAGCCTTTGGTGGTGGTGGTGTTACAGTGTGGGCAGGTGTGTCTAGTCAATACAGACCTGCCCTACACTTTGTGAATAATACAGTGACAAGCCCATACTACTTGAATAACATTAATAATCCAGTCATTGTACCTCTGCATGAACAACACAGGCCTAATTTAATCTTCATGGATGGCAATGCTCCAGCTCATCAAGGTTGGATCATTAGGGAACTGCTGCTGGAGTACCTTAAATGAAGTGTTCTGCACTTTCTTCAGACCTTTCAGACCTGAGTACCATTGAAAACCTATGGGATCAGCTGAGTCGCCGTGTAGAGGCTCGTAACTCTGTACCCCAAAACCTAAATGACCTGAGGGCCCCCCTTTCAAGAAGAGTGGGATGCCATGCCTCAGCAGACAATAAGTTGACTTCTGAACAACATGAGAAGTTGTTTTCAATCTGTAATTGATGCTCAAGGCCACATGAAAAGTTATTGAGACATTGACATTTTTTGTGGGGGTATACACAACACTTGTTGGCTTTTGTTTCACTGAATTGAGATAAGGAAATCACCATTTGGTGATGGTGTTTAAGTGTACTACAGTTCATTGCTGGTAGATTAAAATGTGAAATGTGGGTGACCGATTCCCGGACTTTATATAGAAAGTATGTTGTACAACTTCCCATTATACAAAGATTTAAAGAAGCAGAGTGTACAAGGTTAACACTAAAAACACAATAGAATGCAGAACTCGGATTAAGTTCCAAGGTACCACTTGGAACCGAACCGAGTTCGCAAAATGTTTTTTTTATAGTACAAATTAATTTATGTAGTTATTACCCGAAGTCTCGCAAGACTTCGTGAAGCAATAACTTTGCCTCATCAGAGCCAATACATTCTAATACTGTACGGAGTCCCTGCTTCGTACAGTATTAGAACGAAGTTTTATGCGAATCGCTCATCCCTAGTCAGAAATATTAAAATATCACATTATGTATCCTGCATGGTGAATGCTGTAAAATGATGGGAATAACCCTTTACATTAAATCCTTTGCAGTCAGAATCTGGATTCTTGTACCCTTATTTTGCGAGAGCAGTATATTCTGACGATTACTTTGCTTGTCACTGGGACGTATTTTCCTAATTTCATCAGTGTAAATCTCACATCAGGTGCATGTGTCATTTACAAACTGGTGTAGACGGAGGCAGCAGATGCCCATTTTCTATAGGATACGGGTGTTTTACAGCCGCTTTCCTTCCAGCAGGGCTGGCATCGCATCTATATAAATATATACTGCACCTGTTTATGTTTATCTTGCCATCACACTCGCCTTAGAACACATCTAACTTGGTTTAATCCAGGCACAGTTGAAGGACATCATCAGGACTGATGATGTGATAACTTTCAGAGGACGCAGCTTACAAATGGGTATTAGCACGGGCAGATTGAGAATTAAAGAGGTTATCCGACACTAACAAATGCTCCCACATATGCCGGGCCCCTCACACTGATTCTACTTACCTGGCTCCCTACGCCGCTATATACACACACACACACACTGACAAGCAAACTAAGTTTTGAACTTTTGACTTTCAGGTTCCATATCTCACCATCCACTACACCTTCGAACGTAAGACTACCATCTTTTTTTTGACAATCATCTTGGCTATCTCATACATAAATTGGACTTGCAGCTATTTAACATATGATTAGTTATGCAGTTTTATGTCATGTATCTGCATTGTTACTGTTTTGCTCCTGGTGGTGGAACAATCTTTTTCTTCTTGTATACTACAAATTACAACCTGTGTGTTATTAGGTTGATTCCCAAGCAGCCCTGAAGAAAATTTCCCAAGAAAAGAGAAACAGCATCATCCAGCTCATCGATGGCAAACTGCATCATGTGAGTACCATGACAGTTGGAAGAATATGAAATGAAGTCCGCCCATCCATTCCAAAGCCAAGAGGTGACGTCTAGGCAAGCAAAATATCGGAGTCAACAAGTCAGCTTATCGAAAGGTCTATCAGTTCTGGCGCAACAAACAGCAGTGGAGGTGGCTTGTATGCTTTGTAATAGTGAGATCACATACATCCATGCAAGCACCCTGTGACGCACATTACTCAAGTGTGGAATGGTGGCCAGAAAAAAGGTGAAAAAGCCTTGACTTAATATCGTCATAAGAAGCGTTGGCTCGAGATTGCAAAAAAGTATGAACAGTGGACAGTAGAAGATTGGAAACGGATAATTTGGAGCAATAGACTGAGCTCTGATGGGTGCAAATGGGTCTGGAAGAAACAAAGGAAAAGGGGGCTAACGGATTGAGAAATTGAAGGAACTGTCATATTCAGTGGAGGACGCCTCATGATATGGTGTTGTTTAATAGCTAAAGATGTTGGATACTTGACCAGAATCGATGAGCTATATGTGAGTATCCTACAAGACGAGTTACTTCATACACTCGAGTACTATGGAAATGAAAAGGACAAGATAGTGTTTCAGCAGGACACGACCCGAAGCATATGTCGAGATTGGTGCAGAAATGGCTCATTGACAGTGAAGTAGAGGTGCTGGATTGGTCCTCACAGTCCCCAGATCTCAACCCAATCGAACACTTGTGGGTAAAGCTTAAGAAAAAGCTGTGTTCATACCCAAGTGAGTCGACCAGTATGCACCAACATTGGGAACATGTAGAAGATACCTGGGAACAGATTTTAGTCAAGACATGCTTGAATCTGATCGAGAGCATGTCCAGAAGGATTCAGGCAGTGTTGAAAGCCAAAGGTGGATTTACAAAATACTAAGGCCTCTTTCACACTTGCGTTGTGAAGATCCCGCGTGCACTTCCGTCGCCGGAATGCACGCCGGATCCGGCACAACGCAAGTGAACTGAAAGCATTTGAAGACTGATCAGTCTTCAAAATGCTTTCAGTGTTACTATGGCAGCCAGGACGCTACTAGCGTCCTGGTTGCCATAGTAGCAGTGGGGAGCGGGGGAGCGGCATACTTGCATTCCGTGCGGTCCCCGGGGCGCTCCTGAATGACGTCAGAGCGCCCCGCGCGCATGGATCACGTGATCCATGCGATCACGTGATCTATGCACTGGGGCGCCCTGACGTCATCCTGGAGCGTCCCGGAGCCGCACGGAATGTAAGTATGCCGCTCCCCCGCTCCCCCTACTCTTTACTATGGCAACCAGGACTTTAGCGTCCTGGCTGCCATAGTAACCATTGACAAAAAGCTAAACGTCGGATCCGGCGATGCGCGGAAACGACGTTTAGCTAAAGGCCGGATCTGGACTAATGCCCTTCAATGGGCATTAATTCCGGATCCGGCGTTACGGCATGTCTTCCGGATTTTTGGACAGAGACAAATCCGCAGCATGCTGCGCTTTTGTCAACGTCCAAAAAACGTTGACATACTGAACGGAAGACATCCTGATGCATCCTGAACGGATTTCTCTCTATTCAGGATGCATGGGGATAATCCTGATCAGTAGCTTTCCGTCCTAGAGACCCGAGGACGGATCTCTAGGACGGAAAGCTAAAACGCTAGTGTGAAACAGGCCTAACAAAATAATAAAAATTTTAATTCAGAATTTTAGGAGCAAAACAGTAATAATGCAGTTACATCAAAGAATCTGCATAACTAATCATATGCTAAATAGTTGCAGGTCCAATGTATGTATGAGATAGCCAAGATGATTGTCTATAAAATGATGGTAGTCTCACGTTCGAAGCTGTAGTGGATGGTGAGACATTGAGCCTGAAAGTCAAAAGTTCAAAACATTTTTATCCTTTTGCTTGTCAGTGTATATAGTCCTATAAGTGAGAGCATAACTCTGTATCTTGTTTTTTTTTTCTTGTTTTCTTTTTCAGCTCTCCTGATGGTGGACCATAACTTTTGGTCCACCTCTAGCTCCAGACAGATGCACTACTGAAGTCCTAGTAACATACCAGTCTCTGTAAGTTTCTGTACAGAATATTCCATGCGGGTACCATAGTTATTCCATGTGTGTGAAAATGAGTCTTCTCCCAAATATTACTCAATGCATCCCAGCTCATGAGCACCTAGTCTGCAGCGTTGTATGTAGCGGGAATATGCACACAAACATATTTTCTTTCTGTGTCTGTTCCGTTACTGTTCCGTGTGCATTTCTGTATGTCCGTATTTCTGTTCCGCAAAAAAATAGAACTTGTCCTATTATTGTCCGCATTACGGACAAGGATAGGACTGTTCTATTAGGGGCCAGCTGTTCCCTTCCACAAAAAAAGGAATGCACATGGACGTCATCCGTAATTTTTGCAGTTGTTTTTTGCGGACCGCAAAATACATACGGTCCTGTGCATGAGGCCTAAGTGATGATTTTTATTATTTTATCATATTTAGGCCCCTTTCACACGGGCGAGTTTTCCGCGCGGGTGCAATGCGTGAGGAGGACGCATTGCACCCGCACTGAATCCGGACCCATTCATTTCTATGGGGCTGTGCACATGAGCGGTGATTTTTACGCATCACTTCTGCGTTGCGTGAAAATCGCAGCATGCTCTATATTGTGCGTTTTTCACGCAACGCAGGCCCCATAAAAGTGAATGGGGCTGCGGGAAAATCGCAAGCATCCGCAAGCAAGTGCGAATGCAGTGCGATTTTCCCGCATGGTTGCTTAGCAACGAGACCCGATCTTTATTATTTTCCCTTATAACATGGTTATAAGGGGAAATAATAGCATTCTTAATAAAGAATGCTTAGTAAAATGAAGATGAAGGGGTTAAAAATAATAAAAGTTAACTTACCTTAGCCACTTAATCGCGTAGTTGCGATCTGTCTTCTCTTTTCCAGCATCAGCTAACAACTAAAGGACCTGTGATGACGTCACATCACATGGTCCAATCACATGGTCCATCTTACCATGGTAATGAATGATTCACTTCTATGGGGCCTGAGAAGGCCACAACGCTTGCAGCAGTAGGCCGCAGCCATACATTGCATGGCTTACCAAGCACAGCGCCATACGTTGTATACCTGTTCCAATGTATTTCTTGAAAGTGAAAATCATGATAAAAGTCAAGGGGGACAAAAAAAAGTTGAATACATTTTTTTTAATTAAATAAACTGACATGCAGATGAAGTAAATAAAAATATTTTTAAAAAATACATATTTGGTATGAACTAAACATTGTGTAGAATAAATGTATTCTGTGCAGTAAATGGCATTAAAAAAATGTAAAACAAAATGTCAGAATTGCTTTTTTTTACATTACTACCAACAAAAAGTTATAAAACACTAAGAAATGGTGCTATTAAATAATTTAACTCATCCTACAAACATTCCCGGATATTAAAAAAAAGTTATGATTGTTGGAATGTAGTAAAGTAAAGCGAAAAAAATTCCAAGGCCAAAACTGACTGCTTCTTAAGGGGGCCATTCATTACAGCTTTTTTGTATGTAAGTATTTTGAATATTTTGAGACCATAAGGTACTGTTTACTAGCCCCATGATATTCAACGGGGTCTGTTTAGCTCCGTTGGTTTCAGTTATGTGCCGTTATTTTTGTAGTTCTGCACCTCTAACAGAGCAGAACAACTGAAGTATCTGGCGCAGGTGTGAACGTGACCTTACATAAGGAAACATTAGCTAATGTTACTTCAGACTCAGCAACCTTCGGCACTTCAGCTACTGTGAAACTACAACCTCCAGCATGCACACTTCGGCCTCATACACACGTACGTATTTTCTTTCCGTGTCCGTTCTGTTTTTTTTGCGGACCATATGCGGAACCATTCATTTCAATGGGTCCGCAAAAAAACGGAAGGTACTCCATGTGAATTCTGTTTCCGTATGTCCGTTTTTCCGTTTTTCCTACAAGGATAGGCATAAGGGTCCATTCACACGTCTGCATTCAGTGTCCGCACCCGTTCCGCAATTATGCGGGACGGGTGCGGACCCATTCATTCTGAATGGGGACAGAATGGGTGCGGAGAGCACAATGTGTGCTCTCCGCATCTGCATTTCCGGAGCGTGCCGCCGAACTTCTGTTCTGCGGCTCTGGAAAAAAAAGAATAGGCTGCTCTATGGGGGTGCCGGACGGGTGTGTTGCGGATCCGCAACACACCACGGACGTGTGAATGGACCCTTATTACAATGGATCCGCAAAAATAACGGATCCGCAAAAAAAAAACGATGCCATACGGAATGCCATCCGTTTTTTTGTGGATCCACCATTTGTGGACCGCAAAACACATACGGTCGTGTGCATGAGGCCATACTCGGCTGTTCTTGTAACTGCCATAGAAGCGACAGGAGGAGTAGTTTCAGAACAGCTGGAGAGGTTGCTGATACTTCAAAATTGTCCATTATCATTCTTTCTTCTCCTAAACAGATACTGTCATTTATCTCATGTCCATGTCTTTCTACATGATATTGCTCCTTTTATAAGGTGCAGAGGAATCTGACAATAGTAGCAGCAATATTTCCTAGCTGGTGTAGGGTGATCTGTTCCAAGTCATATGTATATATGCGATAAACCACAGCAAAGGAAGGGCCTAAAGTTTATCAGTTTTACAAGGCAAATGACATTCTGCTGGCTACTTCTACCCTCTGCTGTTACTTTATGGAATTGCAATGTGGACCTCATCCTCACACATCCCATTGGTCAGTCTTTTCCTTGGGCCACTGCTGGAATGTATTGCTTTTAAATAAGTCAATTCAGGTTTTTATTTACGGATTTATTTCTGTTTCTTATAAGATGCTAACATATTCTTGCGCGCTGTACAGCATGACTGCCAAACGTCCAGGAACCAGTCCATTAAATAAGGAGCTTTGATCCAGTGCCGGAGGAGCTTGTGCAGAGTATTGTCATTTTAATTTTACAGTATATTGAATGCGGCTGATGTGCTCATATTAGTGTTCTGGGTAGATAGACATAGATAAATTCCATTTTTTATTATTATAGTTAAAAAATTAAAAGGGTTCTCTGGCAATTAAGAAAATGAAAATACTTAAAAATTACTTTATTATAAATATATTTCCAAATACCTTTCATTAGTTATAAGGGCTTGTTTTGTCTGGCGAGCAGTCATTAGGAGAAATAAAATGGCCACCATCCTATTAGTATACACAAAACCTTTCCTAATCACACAGCAGGACAAGTTACTTCACAACACTGAGGTAAAGAGCTGCCTCAGCCTCCTCTCCTACTTGTCAGGGATTATGACCCTGAATACAGTTTAAGATGATCTTCAGCTGAATCTCTGTAGGAATGAAGCTCATGAGGAGACAAGAAGTACAGAGAGGAGGGTGGGGATAATGAGCAGCAGCACTTGTATACAGTCTCCATTACCACAGCCCCACATTACCACAGTCTGTCCTGTCCGTCCTCTCTGTACTTCATGTCTCCTCATAAGCTCCATTCCTACAGAGATTCAGCTGAAGCACCACGTGCCATTGGTGTGATAAGTGAACAACGGCTACGAAGGTGCGTAAGGACGGACTGACACGCTATCGTGAAGCAGCTCACTGCCTAAATGAACCAGGGGCGACCAGACGTGTGTCTAAAACAACAGTTCAGCAAACCCTACTGTGTATGGGGCTCTAAAGCACATGGATGGTCACTGCACCTCTGCTAACGAAGATGCATCGGCAGAAAAGGCTTCAATTTTCATAGCAGTATCAGAATTGGACCTCCACTGAGGTCCCTGCAGCCATTACTGGAAGGACACAAGCTGGTGGTGGTAGTGTCATGGTCAGGGGAATGTTTTTGTGGCATTCTCTTGGTCTACACATCTATGTGGAAGGCACTCTCAACTGATTTGGGTATGAATCCAACCTTGCAGTTTACCCATACATGCTGATTGTCTTCTCTGGGGTGGATGGGATCTTCCAGCAAGACAATGGGACATGTCACAATGCTAGAAATGTCAGACGTTGGTTGGAAGAGAATGACCAAAACTTCAAAGTACTAACCTGGCCCCCTAATTCCCCAGACTTGAACCCAATTTACCATTGTGGGACCACCTCAATCATTGTGTTCGTTCTCTAGATCCTCACCACGCACCCTTCAACAGTTGTGGGATGTACTGCAGTCAGCATGGCTCCAGAAACTTGTGACAAACCCCCAGGACCTTACTGAGACACTCCTAGCCCGTTTAGCTGCTGTCCGTGCTACACACGGCGGCTACTCTGGATATTAACTGGTGGTCATAATAATGTGTCTCGACTGTATGATCCAGAAGAAGCGTTGATATATTGCAGGTAGGTATGCACAAATGAGGCACTAAAGGACTGCTTATATACACTGATAAATATTAGTTGAACTCGATGAGGCTTGTGAAGAAAATAACTAGTATTTTTAAAAGCAGCAACATTTCAACATTTTGGCTGTGTCAATGTGCAATGTATGTATCAAATGATTTCCAACAAATTCAACTCCACTAATGCAAATGTGCAGCAAATGGTGTGAAGAGTCATCTCATGAGCCACATATTCTCTTCAGTGTGTAATATCCAGTATATTTCCACTGTCTCTCCAGAAACAAGACTATATATGTTCTCATTCACACTAGCGTATTATACCTGTATTTACCAGTGTAGATTCTAGATGTAATTATCTGACCTCCTGCAGATCGGAGTATTACAGCTAGGGATGAGCAAATCGACTTCGGATGTTTCCGATGAAGAAGGTACCACTTGAAACCGAACCCAAGTTCAGGAAATGGTTTTTCACAGTACACATTAATTTACTAAGTTATTGCGCAAAGTCTCGTGAGCAATAACTTTGGCTCATCGGAGCCAATACATTCTAATACTGTATGGAGCCCCCAGGGGGCCCGGCCGCCTGCGGACCCCTGGCCCCGGCCCGGGCCCTGCAGCTGTGCTGTGCGCAAAGTAAGTGAGTACTCCAGAGTCCTCGATCATCCCGAGAGACCTGCGAACTGCCTGCGGCAGGTCTCGCGGGAACATGCGCGCCCGAATTCACGTGGGCGGCGCCAGCAGCAGACGGGACCCGACCAGACCAGGGAGAGACGCCTGAGCCACTGCCAGCCAGCACTGCCAGCAGGAGCCTTGCCCAGTACCGCCCCTCAGTAAAGCCAGCCGCCCAGCCCCAGCCGGTAAGAAAACCGAACGCTGCGCCTGCAGCACGATCTCAAACTCTGCTTGTTGTGCTGGATCCTGGTCCCTGGATGCTGCTAAGCGCACGCGGGCGGGCAGGGGGTGGGGGGGTGATTGGTTGTGCGGGGGGGGGGGGGCTGGCTTGGCTTGGCTTGGCTAAGGTCAGATGGAAAAGCCTTGACTGAGGGCCTGGGCCCTGGCAGATGACAGGGAGGGGGAGGGGTAAGCCTTAAGTGGCCTCACTGGCATGAGGGCGCTGCCCCTGGCAGATGACCAGGGGAGGGAGGGGTAGCCTTGAGTGGCCTCACTGGCCTGAGGGCCCTGGCAGATGACCGAGGGGGGGGGTAAGCATTGAGTGGCCTGAGGGCCCTGGCAGATGACCAGGGGGGAGTACATAATGTACATACCTCCCAACTCTTACCCCTGGCAATTCGCACAGAGGTAGAGCTTGGCAGGACAGCAGAATGGTAGAGGAGGTAGTGGTGGCGGCGGGTTGAGGGGGGTGGGAGGGGGCGGGTTTGAGGGGGTGGGAGGGGGCGGGTTTGAGGGGGGGGGGCCATGATTTGGTTTCGCACCGGGGCCCCATGGATTGTGTGTACGCCACTGTTTATGCGAATCGACTTAGGATGTTTCATCAGAAGTTGAATCGCTCATCCCTAATTACAGCCAATGCAGTCACCACTAAATAAGTTTGTTAATAATTGTATTTCCCAAGAAATAACTATCCTGGAGTATTTATTCTGTGTGTTGAACTTGTGCCTTTCCTCTATTATTCCTAAAAGAAGTTGCGAACAGTGCAATAAAGTTCCATCCGGGTGTTACCAGTTGGGGCTGTGTCTTTGCAGTCAGACATTATTCGATAAGTTCTGCCATTTTCAGGCCTTATTCACATGTCCGTGAATCACATGTGCTGTCCATGTTCTCCATAAACAGCACATGTACCGATGGATTTTAATGTGTGTATTCACACATCCGTGAATTCCTATGGTCTGTGGGGCGTGGTTACTTCACAGAAGCATGCCCTGTTTTTGTTCTTGTTGATGCATCCCTCAGGCCATTATAGCCTATGGGCTTGTGAAAAAACACGGAGACAAAACGGATGGCGTCCATGTTTCGCTGATCATTTCTAGGTGACCTTGAAATTCATTTTCAGTTGAGCATTGTCCGTGGAATATGGATGACATAAAGAGGCCAAAAAAACAGATCCTTCCCGTACGAACCACTGACCTTCCTGTCACTGATGTCATCACGGATGTGAATGGGGCCTAAACCCTGTCTGCTCAGGGAAAAACTGATGGTTTTGCACACAGGTTCACTCAGTTTTGTCTGTGTTTGTGTTCACTATTTCAGTTTTGATGCGTTTTTCATAAGTGTAAAGTAAAAACGGAGACTAAATCTGCCAGTAACTTCCAGTGAAAAACGCATTGCATCTGGATGCCTTCCATTTTCCATGCAAGCCCTATTCACTTCTATGGGGCAAGAGCTGTGTGAAAAATTGACAAAATAAAACATGCTGTCATTTTTTCTGAACGCAAAGAGGATGCGTGAAAAATACATGTAGGGATAGGTCAGGATTGGGTCCAGGTGCTATGTGTTCACTACACGCATCCTATCCGGATGAAAAACTCGCTTATATGAAAGAGCCCTTAGGCTGTGCCATCCTTACTCAGATAGACATTTACTGCAGACTGCTGCCAAATCATTCATAAACTTCTAACAGGAATAATAGAGGAATGGCACAACATAGAGCTATAAGAAAAGGTGCTTCAGAATTGTTATTATGTGGAGAATGCAAGTAGTTACTAAATAAGACATGTCAGCAGAGGCGCCAAGTCCTCTTTAAGGCGTTATTGACACATCAGTGAATTATGGACATATGCCGTCTGTGTTCTCCACAGACAGCACACATACCCATTAACTTTAATCCGTTTATGGACACATTAATAATCTTTCACAGACCGCGGGTCAATGGAAAAACCTTAGACATGCACCATTTTGGTTTGTGATGCAGACCAAACACGCCCATTGAAGTCGGTGGGTCCATGAAAAACCACTAACACAGTACAGATAGCATCCGTGTTTGGTCCATGGTTTTCACACACCATTGGTAGGAGATGCTCTGGAAGTTAATTTTAAGCTGAGCAGTGTCCACGGAATACGGATGACACGTGGAGGGCAAAAACGGACACACGGACGAAACACGGATTCTTCACAGACATCTTCATGAATGGATTTTCCACTGATGTTAAACAGACACAGAAATGTGAACGAGGCCTCAAAGGGGCTTCCAGGATTACAGTTGAAGTATAAATCAGTTTAGAAGATCATTTAGGAGAGGAAAATGAGGGAAACTGTCTGACAGATTTATCACAGAATAGCTTTCTGAAGCTGCTATGTACCTAAAAGCTGCAGAAGCCAAAGGAAAAAAATTGTAATAAAAACCTATTACCAAAATGTTTTAGCCCAAAATATATGAAAATCAATATTTAAAATAAACGGTTCTGAATGTGTCTGCAGCTTTTAAACCTGTTTAATCCCCTGTCCTGCCACAAATGAAAAAACATTTAAGGGGTCATTTATTGAACATGCTCGGCTGTTCTTCTAACTCCCATAGAAGTGAATGGAGCACTCTAGGAGTTGTAGTTGCAGAACAGCTGGAGTGCCGGAGATTGCTGATCCCTGGCCTATACTGGGGATAAGTCATCAATACTTTAGCTAGGCAGTTGCAGAGATAGCAGAGCCTCTAGGTGTAACGGTAACGCCCCCGTTGCTCCTAGAGGCTCATTTGCATATATTAAAACTCAATTTTTCTCAGCAATGCGGGCACATATGAACATGGGACCAACACAGATGTCTGCAGCTGCCAAGTGCACATGCAACAGGTCAACGTTTCATAGGTACAAAACTGCTGACAGATGCCCATTAATTCTGGGGGAAAGGGGGGTCATTTAAATATATATTTTTTTTAAACTTTATTACTTTTTTTTTTTTAGCCCCTGTTCCCCTCACCGAGGTGGATAGAATATTCGATAGTCAGATCACTTTTAGTTTCCCCTGTACTCTGATAGAACTACAATCTAAGGGTGGGTTCACTTCTGCTCATCAAGACGGGTGTGCTGGAAGTCAGACCACCACCAATCAGAGACAGATGAACGGCCACCAGCATTGCTTATTTTAGACTCCTCTGCCTGGTATCCAGTATTACTATTCTGGTTAATTAGGAGTGACGTACCATGAGATGTGCGGTCTGTTCCAGGGCACATCTGCAGTGACTACTGACCATGCTGTTACAAGAGCAGCAACTATTCTGGTGTCTAGGTAATCGGTGTAATGCTCAGCCACTTCCAGTAGGGGGGGACCTTCTGTCTCTTACAGCTAATAATAGTTTTCAGTAGAGACAAAAGAAGTCTGCACGGTTCAAGGGAAGACTTCCCCTTTACTGAAAGCCCACAGCCTTGACGGTTTGGATAATTATAGATGGAAAGTTGCCAAGCAGCAAAGTATCTTCCAGCATGTATCTCTTCAATCCAACAGAGCACCAGAAATTTTGGAAACCTGGCACATGGGTTCAGCACAGTACTACAAGAAGAGAAAAACAGGCCTCTTTCACATTAGCGTCGCGGGTGAGGGCCGGATGCGATGCGGGTGCATTGTGGGAAACCCGCACGAGTAGGCACGCAATTTCAGTCAGTTCTGCGATTGCGTTCTGTTGTTGAGTTTTTTTCAGCGTGAGTGCAATGCGTTTTGTGTGGTACCCAGACCCAAACCCAGACTTCTTCACTGAAGTTCGGGTTTGGATTAGGTGTTCTGTTGATTTTATTATTTTCCCTGCTCAACATGGTTATAAGGAAAAATAATAGCATTCTTAATACAGAATACTAACTGAAATGTCCATTGAGGGGTTAAAAAAAAAAAAAGAAACTCACCTCACCCACTTGATCGCGCAGCCGGTATTGCCTTCTTTTTTTCTTCCTGCAGGACCTTCAAAAGGACCTGCGCTGATGTAATGATGTCAGTGTAGGTCCTGCTGAATGAAGATAGAAGGATCTATCTTCATTCAGCAGGACCTGCGCTGACGTCACTGCGCTCACCACGTGGTGAGTGCGATTACATCAGCGCAGGTCCTGCAGGTAGAAGAAAGAAGACGATACCGGCTGCGCGATCAAGTGGATGAGGTGAGTTTATTTTATTTATTTTTTTAACCTCTCAATGGACATTTTAGTTAGCATTCTGTAGTAAGAATGCTATTATTTTCCCTTATAACATTTTAGTTAGCATTCTGTTTTAATGGGGTCCGGGGTTGCTAATCCCTATTTACTAATATTATCTCCTAGCAACCACGTGTGAAAATCGCACTGCATCCGCACTTGCTTGTGCGTATGAAATAGGACTTAAAGTGGTTGTGCCAAGTTATGAATGTATCCCCTATCCATAGGATTGGGGATATTGGGATATTAACTGTTGCAGTCTGACCACCGGGACTCTACTGAACTCAAGAAAGGGGTCCCATGTCTTTGTATGAACGGAGGAACAGGATGTGCGTTTGAGCTGCACTTAGTTTCCTATAGGACTTCCAGAGATAGCGAAGTACAGCACTCCGCTATTTTGAGCAGCCCCATAGACAAAAAAATTGATTGTCAGCATGTAGACATGACCAGCGGTTACATTCATACAGTGGCACGGGACCCCTATTCTTGGGATCATTGCAGGTCCCAGCAGTTGACCCCCATCAATCCCCTATCCTGTTGAGAACTTGCTACAATTCTTTTAAGAGACAAATCTGATTATGAAGTTGATAATAACAGCCTTAGGCCTCATGCTGACGACCGTATATATTTTGTGGGCGTATGAATCCCACAATTTCCTCAGTCTCTGTTACAGAAGTGCATCTGAACTGCAAAAAAAGTGCGAATCAGACACGGAACAAAATATGGTTGAGTGCATGAGTCCTTAGAGAAATCATAATTCTCCCTTCTTTACTAAGGGAGAAGTGTCTACTGTGTGGCTCACCTCTGACTTCTCCCAACCTCAGGCAGCTTCCTATACACAAATGAGAAAAGCCCTGTCTGTTAAACTTAAAAGCTAGGTAAAAGCGGGAGGGGAGCAGCTCAGCGGGCACCGTAAGCTAGGGTTTAAGAAAGTATCTATTTTAGTGCTGCCTATACCGTGCATTGGGGACCGCAAATGCACAGGCACCATCCACGTAGCTGGCGCAGACGGATGCAGACCCATTTAACTTGAATGGGTCTGTGATCCATCCGCACTGTAAAAAAAATAGAACAAGTGCGGAGGCATGAACAGAAAACCCAAGGGTCCGCATCCGTGATGCTGTGCACAAACAGCCAGTGCCCGTATATTGCGGACCCGCTGTTAACGGCCTGCAATATGGGCACCGGCCAACATCAGTCGTGTGCATGAGCCCTTACTCATGTAAAACTGTTGAAATCACACCGTAGGTCGCAGAGTTCAGAAACGGTAGCCTAGTATCCTCCTGATGTCACTGTCCTACGCGCCTGAAATCCCAGCCTGTGCACATCACCTCCAGTCCTGGACGTGCATCATGCAATACCAACTGTGAGCAGCGGCATCAACGAAGGGAGTTCGCAGACAACAGTGACGTCAGGGGAATACTGGGCTGCCATTTGTGAACTGTGTTTGCGACCTACAGTGTGATTTAAGCATCATTTTACATGAGTAAAATAGAGACAGACTCCTTTTAAATATATGATTTCTCCAAACAAAGCATCCCTTTAGAGTAAAGCATAGTTTAAAGAAGTATTCAGGTAATTTCAAGTTATCCTCCTAACAACAGGATAAAGGATAACTATTAGATCGTTGGGGGTCCTACTGTTGGGAATCCCACCGAATATGAGTACAGAGTCCTTCGAAATATACAGAACAGTAGGTCAAGTATGTGCACTGCTGCTCCATTAACCTCTATGGGACTTCTCCGCCCCGTTTACTTTGGGGGGCTCCGCAGGGTACGTGGCCCCTACCGATTCAATAGTTATCTCCATTTGTCTAGGGCGGCCATTGGGCAGGAGATACAGACAGTGCAGAGGGGGATCAAGCTATGTGACTTGCCCTGCCAGAATGTTAATATCACAACAGAAATAAGGAACTGCTCTGTCAGTCCAATTAATTTCAATGGGTCTCTGCACATGAGGATTGTTTTTCACTGATCATCTTTGCATTCAGGAAAAATCGCAACATGTTCTATATTGTGCATTTTGCACGCAGCCCTGGCCCATAGAAGTGAATGGGGCTGCATGAAAAACAGAAGGCATCTGGATGCAATGCATCTTTCACTGATGTATGCTTGGAGATGTTTAGTGTTAGGCTACATTCACATGTCCGTGTGTGTTTTGCGGATCCACGGATCTGCAAAACACCTACAATGTGCCTTCCGCATTTTGCCGGCAATTGCGGACAAAATAGGACATGTTCTATATTTCTCGGGAACGTGATTGCGGACCCAGAAGTGCGGAACCGCAATTGCGGACCCGGGCGGGACATCGTCTGTCCCCATTGAAATGAATGGGTCCGCAATTCCGCAAAATGCGGAACAGAATTGCGGACGTGTGAATGGAGCCTTATTCTTCAGTTTTTCTTCATGCGCCTGAAAACTTATTCCATCTGCACGGAAAAAACTGAAATACTGCATGCAACAGCAGACAACTGATTAAACTTAAGTGCAAAACCATCAGTTTTTCCCTGAATAGACCCTGACTCCTTCCGTATTGGTCTTGTGAAATAAGCCTAAGGCCTCATGCACAAGACCGTTGTTTTGGTCTGCGTCTGAGCCGCATATTTTGCGGCTCGGGCGTGGACCCATTCACTTCAATGGGGCCGCAAAAGATGCGGACAGTACTCTGTGTGCTGTCCGCATCCGTTGCTCTGTTCCATTGCCCTGCAAAAAAAGTATAGCATGTCCTATTTTTGTCCGTTTTGCGGACAAGAATAGGCATTTCTACAATGGGGCGCGTTCCGTTCCGCAAATTGCGGAACGGAACGCAGAGCAGCTTCCGTGTTTTGTGGATCCGCAGTTTGCGGACTGCAAAACACATACGGTCGTGTGCATGAGGCCTAAGGCTGGGTTCACACGGGCATCACGGATTCTGTCCGGATGCGTTCAGTTAAAATGGTGAGATTTTGGTACTAAAACAAGTCAGTTTTCACTGCGATTGCGTTCAGTTGTTCAGTTTTTTTCCGCGTGGTTGCAATGTGTTTTGATGCGTTTTTCACGCGCATGATAAAAAACTGAAGGTTTACAAACAACATCTCCTAGCAACCATCAGTGAAAAACGCATGGCATCCTGCAGCCCCATTCATTTCTATATAGTCAGAGCTGCGTGAAAAATGCAGAATATAGAGCATGCTGCGATTTTCACGCAACGCAGAACTGCGTGAAAAACGACGCTCATGTACACAGACCCATTGAAATGAATGGGTCAGGATTCAGTGCGGGTGCTATGCGTTAACCCAGCCTAACAGCCCAAGTCATGCATCCAACAAGTGTTTTACATCTGTCTGTGGCTAACTTTAGGTTTTGTGCATTTAAAGAGACCTCCTGAATATTGTAGTGACTGTTTTAAATGGGTTATGCAAAACTTAAAAAGACCTCAGAAAATGGCCGACCTGCAGTGGGGTTAATACCTTACCTGGTGCCCATTGCTGGGTTCCGGCTTCATTTCTTCCCAGCCGCCTATGCAGGTCCACGATGCTTTGCCATCAATATCCTGACGGGTGCCATGTGACCGCTGCCGCCAGTGACGTGCCACATGAGTGACTGGTGATTGGCCTTTTTAAAGTGTTCTTGAGTTTTCCAAAAAAAGTTTGCATAATGGCTGTGCTTCTTTGCACAATCATAACTGTTAAGGAACTGTTATGTTTGGGCTTCCCTAATGTTTTTTTCAGCCATATAATTCCCTTGTTCAGCTGCACAGCTAGATGCATGCCGCTAAGAAGCAGGGACGTCTCCCTATCCTATCCCTTACTTCCCATTATTTTTGTTTTCATCTCTGGACCTCATAGAACAGATAAGAAGGGATAGATCACACTTACAGACACACAGGAGGCTCCTGTGATGTTCAGAAGCTGTGCAGAAGCGGTTGTTTTATAAGGCTCAGAATCTCAGCTAGCTCTGGCACACCCCCACTTCCTCTCAGCCGTCTTTTAAGTCTCTGTTACTAGGGACGGATATTGCCTAAAAACAGGCAGTGGACTGCAATTTAGGTGGGTGTGAGACCCCTAGTGGCCATGACTTTGCAGCTTTTTTTTCAGATGGATGCAGGCATATTTTTTAACCCCTTAAGGACACGGCCCTATTTCACCTTAAGGACCAGGCCATTTTTTGAAAATCTGACCAGTGTCACTTTATGTGTGAATAACTTTAAAACGCTTTTACTTATCCAGGCCATTCTGTGATTGTTTTTTCATCACATATTGTACTTCATGACACTAGTAACATTTTGTCAAAAAAGTTCATTTTTTTGTATAAAAAAAATACGAAATTTACCAAAATGTTTTAAAAATTTTCAAATTTCAATTTCTCCACTTCTATAATACATAGTAATACCTCCAAAAATAGTTATTACTTTACATTCCCAAAATGTCTACTTCATGTTTGGATCATTTTAGGAACGCCATTTTATTTTTTTGGGGACGTTACAAGGCTTAGAAGTTTAGAAGCAAATCTTAAAAAATGTTCAGAAAATTTCAAAAACCCACTTTTTAAGGACCAGTTCAGGTCTGAAGTCACTTTGTGAGGCTTACATAAAAGAAACCACCCAAAAATGACCCCATTCTAGAAACTACACCCCTCAAGGTATTTAAAACTGATTTTACAAACCTTGTTAACCCTTTAGGTCAGGCATCCTCAAACAGCGGCCCTCCAGCTGTTGTAAAACTACAACTCCCACAATGCCCTGCTGTAGGCTGATACCTGTAGGCTGTTCGGGCATGCTGGGAGTTGTAGTTTTGCAACAGCTGGAGGGCCGCAGTTTGAGGATGCCTGCTTTAGGTGTTCCACAAGAGTTCATGGCAAATGGACATACAATTTCTGAATTTTGGCAAATTTTCCATTTGAATCCATTTTTTCCAGGAACAAAGCAAGGGTTAACAGCCAAACAAAACTCAATATTTATTGCCCTGATTCTGTAGTTTACAGAAACACCCCATATGTGGTCGTAAACTGCTGCATGGCCAAACCGCAGGGCATAGAATGAAGGGAACGCCATATGGTTTTTGGAAGGCAAATTTTGATGAACTGGTTTACTTACACCATGGCCCATTTTAAACCCCCCTGATGCACCCCTAGAGTAGAAACTCCAAAAATGTGACCCCATTTTGAAAACAGGATAAGGTGGCAGTTTTGGTGATATTATTTTTAGGGTACATATGATTTTTGGTTGCTCTATAATACATTTTTGTGAGAACACCTAAAGGGTTAACAAAGTTTGTAAAATCAGTTTTAAATACCTTGAGGGGTGTAGTTTCTTATATGGGGTCACTTTTATGGAGTTTCTACTCTAGGGGTGCATCGGGGGGCTTCAAATGGGTCATGGTGTCAAAAAACCAGTCCGGCAAAATCTGCCTTCCAAAAACCATATGGCGTTCCCTTCATTCTATGCCCTGTCGTTTGGCGATACAGCAGTTTATGACCACATATGGGGTGTTTCTGTAAACTACAGAATCAGGGCAATAAATATAGAGTTTTGTTTGACTGTTAACCCTTGTTTTTTTTTACCGGAAAAAAAGTGATTAAAATGGAAAATTTGGAAAAAAAATAGCTGTTTTGGGACCGTTTTTATTTTATTTTTGTGACTGTGTTCATCTGAAGGGTTAGGTCATGTGTTATTTTATAGAGCAGATTTTTACGGATGGGGCAATACCTAATATGTCTACTCTTTTAAATGTATTTAGGTTTTACACTATAATATCCTTTATTAAACAAACCAAAAAGCCATTTTAGTATCTCCATAGTCTGAGAGTCAGTTTTTTTTTTGTTTTTGGGCGATTTTATTAGGTAGGGTATCATTTATTGCGGGATGAGATGATGGTTTTAATGGCACTGTTTTGGAGTGCATATGACTTTAAGATCGCTTGCTATTAGACGTTTTGTGATGTAAGGTGACAAAAAATGGCTTTTGACACAGTTTTTTTTTTTGCGGTGCTCTCCTGAGGGGTTAGGTCATGTGTTATTTTTATAGTTCAGGTTCTTACGGACGCGGCGATACTTAATATGTCTACTTTTTATTTATTTATTTAGGTTTTACACAATCATATTTTTGAACAACCAATCAGAAAAATACCAATAGTTGAATATGTGTGTTTATACACAATAGCACACCAAATATACAATTACACACATATAATGTCACATCATTCTTTATTGTTTAAAAAACATCTTATAGCAAGTACACAGAACACAAATCATGTAGTGGTAGCAGTGCAGGACAATACTGTGACAAGCAGAACCCCTCCCTCCCACAGGACTCCCACAGTCGATAAAAGCCCTCACCAGTGGCGTAACTAGAAATGACTGGGCCCCACAGCAAATTTTTGAATGGGGCCCCCTCCCCCAGTAATTTTTTCACAACCCCTTACTTTCATGCCGCCCCCTTTCCTGTGGCTAGTAAAGATCGCTCTCTCAGACCAGGCCCGACAGCTGTTCCATCTGTTTTCTACATTGTTTATCCTGCAACTGTATATCATTTCATTGTGTAATACTGTTGAGGGGCCCTGACAAAATCTTTTAGTACTTCTCCTCCTCCTCTTGGATTGGCCCCCTCTGGGTCAGGGCCCCAAAGCAGCCGCTTCCCCTGCTTCCCCTATAGTTTCGCCCCTGGCCCTCACTTTGATAACAAATCTCCAGCAAATGAGCGTCAAAAAGAGCTGTGTGACACACATGAAACAGATGACTGATGTAACAAAATTGCTGACTACATATCAGAGCACAAAACCATACTCTCATGCAGACACAGTGCTGGTCATACACACAGTATATGGAGTCACCAAAGGTGCACTCTCTAATACATGTATCCAACAGCACTGTATGTCATAAGCAACCTAAGTCCTGCACGAACTACAGGTAAGCTAGCGGTATGAAAAGGCATTTACCCACCAGGAGAACAGAGGGAGAAAGGATACCAGAGCGGTTTTCATACCGCTAGCTTACCTGTAGTTCGTGCAGGACTTAGGTTGCTTATGACATACAGTGCTGTTGGATACATGTATTAGAGAGTGCACCTTTGGTGACTCCATATACCGCGTGTATGACCAGCACTGTATATGCATGAGAGTATGGTTTTGTGCTCTGATATGTAGTCAGCAATTTTGTTACATCAGTCATCTGTTTCATGTGTGTCACACAGCTCTTTTTGACGCTCATTTGATGGAGATTTGTTATCAGAGGCTTTTATCTACTGTGGGAGTCCTGTGGGAGGGAGGGGTTCTGCTTGTCACAGTATTGTCCTGCACTGCTACCACTACATGATTTGTGTTCTGTGTATTTGCTATATGTTTTTTAAACAATAAAGAATGATGTGACATTATATGTGTGTAATTGTATATTTGGTGTACAATCATATTTTTGAAACAAAAAAAAAAATCATGTTTAAGAGTCTGCATAGTTTGAGAGTTATAATTTTTATATTTTTATTTTTTAGGTGATTTTCTTAGGTAAGATATCATTTTTTGCAGAACGAGGTGACGGTTTGATTAGTACCATTTGGGTGTAGATACAACTTTTTTGATCACTTTTATACATTTTTTTGGGAAGTCAGGTGGGCAAAATTTCAATGCGGGGAAAGTAACAAACCCATTTTATAGATTAGGTCGTTACGGACGCGGTAATATATAACATTTGTAGTGTATTTTTTTTTTATTAGTGATAAATGTGTTTTTTTTTATTTTTACCTTTTTTCACTTTTTTTTTACATTTTTTTTTACCCAGACCCACTTGGTTCTTGAAGATCCAGTGGATCTGGTGTCCGTATAATACAGTACAGTACATTATATAATGCACTGTACTATATTTTTTACTTGACACTTAGTCTGATCAGACTTTTGCCTTTAGCAAAAGTGTGATCAGAGTTTTGTTACCATGGCAAGCAGAACGCCTTTGAAGGTGTCCTGTTGCCATGGTTACCCTCCGCTGCTATAACAGAGCAGCGGAGGATGGGGAGGGAGGGAAGCTGGGGACTGGAGCTGGGGGGCTGCACCAGACACAGCAGCTCCCCACAGTAGCTCCCTCCCTCTTAACCCCTTCCATACAGCAGTCCCTGGACCGCAGCATGGAAGTGGTTAAAAGGCTGACATCCGTATGGATGTCAGCCGTTACAAGCAGAGTTTTAACAATGTGCTGACAATCTGCTTGCTAAGTTCGGCCATTCTCAAAATGAGCGTGGGGGGGGGGGGCGTTCAGATACATTGCAAAGCGCTGCAAACCACAGGTCTGAATTGACCTGCGGTTTGCAGCGATCGCCGATATGGGGGTCACAGAACCCCCCTCGGCATGTGAACATGGTTCCTGCTGCACGATCGAAGCAGGAATCATGTTTCTTTCGCGATTATTTTTTTTTACATGCGATTTTATTCAGGACGTATGGGTACGCCCTGTGTCCTTAAGGACTCGGACATTAGGGCGTACCCATACGCCCTGTGTTCTTAAGGGGTTAAATGAAGTGATTTAAAAATTTGCCGGTTACACCATTCTCTATTAAATAAAATGAGATTATGTGAACTTACAGTGACTCTTTAAACGCTATGTACATCTTTGGGGAAATTTTTTTATTATTGCATTGTACTCATTTTAAGCTAAAATAATTTTTTTAATTGGTATTCATTTAAAATATTCCTTTTTACTGTACAGAGCTAAGATGCTCTAGTAGCAGCCTCTGGTTTTTCTCTCTTTTCCGTCAGTTGGGGAGCTGACAGTCTCCTTATCTCTGCTCTCTGACATTATAAACACTCATTATAGCCAAGTTCTTATCTTACTGATAAGAATGTGTCTTAGATGGGTTGTCTTGAGTAACTCGGATTTATCATGTAGAGAAAGTTACTACAAGGCACTTACTAATGTATTGTTATTATCCATATTGCTTCCTTTGCTGGCTGGATTCATTTTTCCATCACATTATACACTGCTCGTTTCCATGGTTACAGACCACCCTGCAATCCATCAGTGGTGGTGCTTGCATAATATAGGAAAAAGCACTAGCCTATGTGCACTACCATGGTCCCGGCCACCAAAGGGAGGGTGCTTTTTCCTATAGTGTGCAAGTATCTGAAAAACAAAGCTCCGACAGCTATAAAGATATGTTACGGAATTAATCAGCACAGAATTTTGGACATAAAAACAACATAATGATAGGCGGTGGAGATTCGCTTTAACTATTGGCTTTACATGTATTACCATAATACTTTTTAAGTCATCCAACCTATATCAATATGCTGGCAGCTTGCAGTGTGTTTCCTGAAATACCAGAGGTGAAAGATAATATGGGTGTATGTGCTCTCAGGTGTGTTATCATGCCTGCAGAAGTGTTCCTATGGGTGTGTCTTTATTGTTATGTATGTTTGCAGGAGTTACTATGTAAGTAAGACAGACGGGAAGCAGGAAACAAAAGAGAAGTTTATCACCTGCTGGACAACAAAAGGTCTGCATTTCGTCACGTCGGTAAAACAGCAAAGTTAAACGACATTGCCTGCCCATCTATCTATCTTATAAGTGTTTTTTGAAGTATCCCATATTAAAGGGGTACTCCAGGATATTGATGCTCTATCCTCAGGACTCCCAGGCCCCCCTCTGATCAGCTGTTTGAAGAAGCCACATGGCTTTGGGAGCACCTAGACCTCTTCCTAGATCAGTGAAATCACGTACATTTGTCACATGGCCTAGCCTAGGTGGAGCCTAGTCCCATTCGAGCGAGTGGGACTAAACTGCAGTACCAAGCACAGCCACTATCCTTTGTCCGCCACTGTGCTTGATGAGCAGGGAGAAGGTTGCGGCGCTCACCGGAGCTCTGGTGAGTGCAGCAGCCTCTTCAAACAGCTAATCCAACTCCTGGGACCCCCGACAATTTGATAATGACCTATTCTGAGGATAAGCCATCAGTAAAAAATGCCTGGGTAACCCCTTTAAATCCAGGACCATGAGGCCCTGCTGCAAATCGACAAATTCAGGTATCTACTAGTTTTTTGGCTTTTTTTTTTGGCTCAATCTGTGGTTGCCAGGGTCGTAGCAGTCTCACCGGGCCCAGGAGCCTGAGGGGGCCCAAAGACCCTTGTGCCACATAAGAAGACACCGGTATTATAGAAAGTGCATGCAGGTTAAATTACACCTCTGGCTGGAGGGAAGGGGGTTAGGGTAAGAATTTGTCACTGGGGTGTGTGTGTGTGTGTGTGGGGGGGGGGGGGGGTTATGCGGTTTGAATTTTTGCCTCAGGCAGCAGGAAGGCTATGTGCTTCCCTGCCCCTGGCTACAAAGCACTGAGGGAAGGGGAACCCAAGCTGAACTCTTGCACCAGGACCATGAGCCTTTAGCTACGTCCCTGGCGGTTGCACCCCCTTGCTCACAGTTTACATTACAGTTTTACTGAATTATCTCCATACTTACTATCTATTTATACATCAAATGACAGCTGTCTCTGAGATGGCTGTTTCCAGATCATATCTCAGCTGCATCTCCCTCCACCTGCTGTTCTCATAGCAAACCTTATGATCTAATTATATGTGTCATGTGTTTTCATGGCAACCCATGGATTTAGATGACTCTTCTATTTTTTTCTTTTTACCTGTCACAGATATTGTATTGCCTCACTGGGAGCCTGTTGTTACTGTGGCAGTCACATTCCTGGAGCTTTAGGTAACTTCACATTGTAGTCCTGGTTAAAGGAAAAGATCACATGCCAGCAGTCATTATATTTGTGACAGAGCGTAAAAAAGTGTGCTGTGCCTGGCAAGCGCTTACATGTGCAGTGTTCATAAGTATATGTAAAATAAGGCAAGTACACTGCCCCTCTGTGGCTAAAACCGGGACTGCACTTCAGGCTGTTGTACCATGCTGCTTCTACACTCTGTCAGATACTTGGAATCCACGTGCCAGCAGTAATAGTGCCCAAATTTAGGTCAGACATTGTAGAGAGATTTGCACAGTCCCACATTATCCCATTAAATAGAAGCACAGTATCACATCAGACAAAAAGGCATTTTAGTCAGGGAATGACTTCTACACAATGCAATGCAAATACTGTAAACCTATTGACTGTGGAGAAGCGTGAAATTTGAGAATATATTGCAGCATGAATACATACAGTGCCATTTATTGCATTATGGTCCTCATAGGAAGGAGGTTCCTCCAAGGACTAGGGCTCAGCTGTGATTGCTCCACCCACAGCTACTCCCCTGCTTACATATACATAAAGAGGGAAAAGCTTTAGTTACAAAGACTTTTATAATAACGGGGAGACCAGGAATAGTTACATAGGTATTGAACCACTGGGCCATCAATGACTGAGCACTGAATATTATGTCACTGGGTTACCAGAGACTGGCATCATCTAAAGCAGGGATGCCCAACCTGCGGCCCTCCAGCTGTTGCAAAACTACAACTCCCAGCATGCCTGGACAGCCTACTGCTATTCGGGCATGCTGGGAGTTGTAGTTTTGCAACAGCTGGAGGGCCGCAGGTTGAGCATGCCTGATCTAAAGCATTACTGCAAAGGAGTACCATGCAATGCTGGCCATAGACAAGATCTTTGCCAGTAGGAGCCACCATCAATCACATGTTTCTGGTGTCCACCTGATGGTCTCTTGAAGGCCTCATGCACACGACCGTTGTTTGATTCCATGTCCGTTGTGCCGTTTTTCGTGATTTTCTGCGGACCCATTGGTTTTCAATGGCTCCGTGGAAAACTCGACAAATGCACCGTTTGTCCTCCGTGTCCGTGGTCCGTGATTCCAGTCCGTCAAAAAAATATAACCTGTCCTATCCTTGTCCGTGAAAAACGGTTCACGGACCCATTCAAGTCAATGGGACCGTGAAAAAATGCGGATAGCCATCCGTGTGTCATCCGCGTTACGCGTCCGTTTTTTTTCGGATCCCTTGGCAGGCACTTGGCAAAAATTGTCAGCCTGTCCAAAAACGGACACGGATCACTGAACAACGGAACCCCTTTTGAGGCCGAAGTCTGCTGATGAGAAAAAGAATGATTTTAGGCTTGAGCGAATCGACCTTCGGATTATTGGATTCGCTCAAGCATAAATTATTTGACAGGTTGGATTTCAAGCTCAATTCTTTGTTCCTTGAAGAAAAAATTAGACCATTTTGGGCCTCGCCCCTTCTCCTATGGATGCGCACCCTCGCCTGACACACACACAAATGCACCCTCACCTGCTGATGTGCATGGTTGCACACCTGACCAACAAATAAATCTCACATCACTGTTGCCATCGAGGTAAACAGCTGGGACCCTTTGTGATATCATCGTCCCTGGATGCTGTGCGGCCCCATTGTGACATGCGCAGTCTTCCGTCTATACATACTTTCATGTTTGTACCATACTGACTTCCTACAGGCTGACACTTTGATTTGTATTTGGACAAATCTATCAATCTAGTGAATTAGCACTGTAGTAAATGGGTTGGATTGCAGTAGCAGAAGCCAGCAAGGAGGCATCCAAATGTCCACGCATGATTGCATTCAGCTACATCAGAAGGCTTGGCTTGATCCTGATTTTGGAAACCTGGACCAAGTAGGGGGGGGGGGGGTGTAGGGGTCCTGGGGAAGTGTGGTGGACAGGGGCGTAGCTAACAGCTCATGGGCCCTGGTGCTTTGTGTGTCTTCTTATGCGGCACAAGGGTCTTTGGGCCCCCTCAGGCTCCTGGGCCCGGTAGCGACTGCTACCTCTGCACCCCCTATAGCTACGCCCATGGTGGTGGATCATACAGACAGGCTCATTCTCCATCTCCCTGGCCCAAAAATCTATAGAATATATGACATCCCATAAAATGGGGAGCGGCACAGACACTAAAGTGATGTGAATCTGCAACACACAAGCCAGGATAAACAACCAGAAATGGTCCCACACAAGCGGTGGCCACTCTAGAATCCCCTCCTTGAAGCAACGGAGGGAAGGGGGGCAGTGGTGGAAGAGGTTCCTGGGGCCTAGAGAGGAAATTTTTCTTGAGGTCCAATTCCTATTTCATCAAGAAAGCTTAAAGGTGTTTTCCGGTAAAAATGATTTTTTTAACAAGTTCTTGCAGCATGGCTGTTGTAACCGAAGACATTTGCTTGCTCCATGCTACTCCAGTGGTCCGCGCTGCCTCCCGACACTGTTCACTGTCACAGATACTGCTCCAGCCAAGGACTGGCTTCACCTACAATGTGTCAACAAGCAGGAGCAGTGCATGGACCATGCCCATAGCCAGCCGGATGTAAATTGTGCTGGGACTGGAAGATGAAGAGAGTGGAGGCAGCTTGGAGGACCAGAGTGGCGTTGAGCAGGTAAGTATGAATGTTCTGTTTCAGGGGCCATGCTGCACGTACTTGTTAAAAAAAATCTTTAATAGAAAACCTCTTAATAGGTTTGGAACTAAAGAAATAGACCCTAATGTCAAGTGATTGGCTCCAAAGGCAGCCAAATGTTTTTTTTCTCCTGGATTTTTGGAGCCCATTATGGTGTTAAAGTTTTGGCCCACTTGAGGATCCTCTGGTACTCTAGTGAGTCAGTCTGACCCTGGACCAGAACAATTTTTATGTTTTTTCCATAACTGACATGTATACTCAGCCAATTCAAGCATACATATTTATAAAGGATATCAGGAAGGATAAAACCATTTAGATTGTTTGTTCGACTGACAGTTATCTTGTTTCTATGGCCAACTCTAGAAGATGTTGAATTTATAATTGTGATTGCCACATCCTTAGCATCAAGACCTTCTATAATAGGTTGCAGACAAGAAGCAGAAATGCGGTCATTTATACTTTGCCTTATAATTACTACATATGTCTTATGTCTGTCTGGAAGGCTGGTTTGTCTCCCTTCATGTCAGGCTCTATGTCGGTATTTACTGTAAATACTTGGGATGTCCCGATACCATTTTTTAAAGACCGAGTATGATTACCGATACTTTTATTCAAGTACTCACCGATACCAATTATAACAATGAAATAAATAACACATAATTTAGTCATAGGGAAGATTTATCAAACCTTGTACAAAGAAACAGCGGTGCAGTCGCTGATAGCAATGAAAAAAATTAAAGCTGGAATTTGGTTGCTATGGACAACGGCTTTACTTTTCCTTTGTACAAGGGTTAATAAATTAATAAATGGGCATATAACAGTGTTTCCCAACCAATATGCCTCCAGCTGTTGCATAAGTTATAAAACAGCTGGAGGCGCACTGGTTGGGAAACACTGGTATATAAGGAGGGGAATGGGCACAGTGTTTCCCAACCAGCGTGCCTCCAGCTGTTGCAAAACTACAATTCCCAGCATGACCGGACAGCCTTCGGAAAAGGGACATACTTGTAAAAAATATTTTAGTTGCACGTTGTGCAACAGCACTCTGCAAACACAAATAAAGTACAATGATGCCATAATTACAAAAAAAACATTCTGGTGCTAATGCTACACTTATTTTGCAAATTAGAGACTCTTGGCAAATACATTTTGTACAAAATTATTTCGGCCCGTTTGCCAAACGTCAAGGCGATCTCTATCAATGGGCGTTTGGCAAACGGGCTCAAACAATTTTGTACAAAATGTATTTGCCAAGAGTCTCTAATTTGCAAAATAAGCGTAGCATTAGCACCAGAATGTTTTCTGTGATTATGGCATTATTGTACTTTATTTGTGTCTGCAGAGTGCTTATGCATTGTCCTTTTTTTCTTTGTGTTTCTAGCCATGGCAAAAAGTACCTGCACATTGGGATGTACTGACTGATCCCCTTTTTTTGCAGTTGTACTAAAGCTGGAGGTGTGGCTGACTCCAGTTGGTCTAGCACCCCTGACTAACCTGCCCCATAGGCTGATTTTAATCAGAGTAAGTATAAAGCTGTAGCCCGCTCTCATTGTATTCATTGGAAGCCATTTGGCACCAGGAGAAGTATAGAGTGGGCTCAGCATGCATGTTGGTACCTGCATCCCTGGATTTAATGGAGGCCATTATGGCACCAAAATGGTAAAAAGCAGAGTGGACCCAGCATGCATGTGGAACCTGCACTCCCTGAATTTTATGGTGGCCATTATGGCACATTACAGGTAGTATTTAGTGTTAGGTTCCCGTTTGATAGAGATCGCCTTGACGTTTGGCAGACGGGCCCAAATAATTTTGTACAAAGTGTATTATCCAAGAGTCTCTAATTTGCAAAATAAGCGTAGCATTAGTACCAGAATGTTTTCTGCAATTATGGCATCATTGTACTTTATTTGTGTCTGCAAAGTGCTGTTGCATTGTCCTTTTTTTTTCATTATGGAAAAGGGACATACTTGTAAAAAATATTTTAGTTGCACGTTGTGCTATTACAAAGAAAAAAATGTGAACCCAATTTTTGTTTTACATTTTCCTGGGTAAAAAAATAAAAACAAAAAATACAAAAATAAAAATGACATTAAAGAAAAAAGCCCCATGTAATACAAAAAGCGCAAAAATTATTTACATGACTGAACAGAAAAAAAGCTATTGCTTTCAAAGACGAATGTACTTAAAAAAAAATGCATCTGGTTAGGGATGGTTTAAATAGCCTGCTCTTTAACTGGTTAAACGATCGCAGATTGACTTGTATGTTGTCAGTTGCTGCAAATTATTAGTCTGGCTTCAGCCTATGCAATAGGTCATATAGCATGCTCCATTCATTTCTATGGAATTCTGAGAATAGCCAAGCAAGGGGGCTTCCTGGGAGTCGTAGTTTTGGGTTAGCCATCACAGTAATTGGAGCATAAAGTTAATTTGCCTCAGGATATGTGTGGCATTTACTTGATAATTTTATTGCGATCACTGGTTTAGTAATCTGTACTTTCTAATCATCCTGCTCTTGCTGTAATAGCAATTGTCTCTTCATACACTTAGGGCTGTATTACACCAACAGATTATCTGTCCAATCAGACCTGTAGTTGGTCTGTATACCAAAAGATCTGTGTGTGTATTTAGCCATCTGTCAAATCATTAGAAAACCTGTCAGATACGGTAATCTGTTAGTGTAATACAGGCCTAAATTCCTGGAGATCTGTGACAGACTTGTATTTATATACAGCAGCCAATCTGAGGGGGCCAAGCTGCAGTGAAGGGGATAGAGCAGCTGCCTGAACCAATGATGAGACAGCAGGTGTGTCACAGACTACATCAAAATAAGGGTTGCCCCACATGTCTGATCAGGCGCATACACACCTGCCTGTCAGTCAAGTTGCAGAGGGGTTAGAGAGTGCTCCCCTTATGAATACAGCAGACTTATAACTATTATCAAGCAATTATTGGGAAAGTTTGATTTGCTCCCGATAATAAATAAAAAAGTGCGGCGTTAATTTGTATTCAGCCCCCTGTACTCTGATACCCCTAAATAAAATCCAGTGTGACCTATTGCCTTCAGAAGTCACCTAATTAGTAAATAGAGTCCATCTATGTGTAACTTATTCTAAGCTGTTCTGTAAAGGCCTCAGAGGTTTGTTAGAGAACATTAGTAATCAAACAGCATCATGAAAACCAAGGAACACACCAGACAGGTCAGGGATAAAGTTGTGGAGACGTGTAAGGGTACTTTCACACTAGCGTTTTGGATTCCGTTTGTGAGATCCGTTTGAGGGCTCTCACAAATGGTCCAAAACGGATCAGTTAAGCCCCAATGCATTCTGAATGGATAAGGATCCGTTCAGAATGCATCAGTTAGGCTTCGTTCCGCTTCTATTCTGTTTTGGAGGCGGACACCAAAACGCAGCATGCAGCATTTTGGTGTCCGTCTGAAGAGGCGGAGCCTAACAGATCCGTTTTGAATTACAATGTAAGTCAATGGGGACGGATCCGTTTTCAATGACACAATATGGTGCATTTGAAAATGGATCCGTTCCCCATTGACTTTCAATGTAATTCAAAACGGATCCGTTTTGGACTTTGTCATTTTTCTTTCAACTAATGCAAACTGATCCGTTCTGAACGGATACAAACGTTTGCATTATAGGTGCGGATCCGTCTGTGCAAATAAACAGACGGATCCGCACCAACGCAAGTGTGAAAGTACCCTAAAGCAGGGCTGGGTTATAAAAAAAAAAACATCTCAAGCTCTGAACATATCTCAGAGCACTGTTCAATTCATCATCCGAAAATGGAAGGAGTATGGCACTGCTGCAAACCTACCAAGACATGGCCGGCCACATAAACTGACAGCCCAGGAAGGAGAGCGGCCAAGAGGCTCATGGTCACTTTGGAAGAGTTGCAGAGATCCACAGCTCAGGTGGGAGAAGCTGTCCACAGGACAACTATTAGTTATGTACTCCACAAATCTGGCCTTTATGGAGGAGTGCCAAGAAGAGAGACATTTTTTAAAGAAAGCCATAGGAAGTTTACAGTTTGCCACAAGCCATGTAGGGGACACAGCAAACGTGGAACAAGGTGCGCTGGTCAGATGAGACCAAAGTTGAACTTTTTGGCCTAAAAGCAAAAAGTTATATGTGGTGGAAAACTAACATTGCACATCACCCTGAACACACCATAAAACATGGGATGCTTTTCTACAGCTGGGATGGGGAAGCTGATCAGAGTTGATTGGAAGATGAATGGCGCAAAATATACTGCAATCCCATGAGGAAAACCTGGTAGAGGCTGCAAAAGACAACACTAGGGCAGAGGTTCCCCTCCCAGCAGGACAACTGCCCTAAACATAAAGCTAGAGCCACAATGGAATGGTTTAAATCAAAGCATATTCATGTGTTAAGGTGGCCATACACCAAGATTAAGGTTGGCCAGAATGCCAGATTTCTGCTAAGCGTTCGCAATCGCCAAAAGCAGACTCTCGTCTGCTGAAAATGCTGTCCACCGTGCTTGTTGTTGGCATGATTGGCTGAATTCAGCTGATCACTTGCCATTGCCCTCAAGCACCAGGGAGTCTGTTATTATAAAAAACTGACTCCCTGGTCGGGCAGTTTAGTTGGTGTCTGTCCCTGTGTGTGTATTTGTCCCTGTGTGTGTATCTGTCCCTGTGTGTATTTTACCATCCCAGTGTGTGTGTCCGTGTGTGTGTCTCTCCCTCTGTGTGTGTCTCTCCTTCTGTGTCTGTGTCTCTCCCGCTGTGTGTGTGTCTCTCCCTCTGTGTGTGTGCCTCTCCCTCTGTGTTTGTTTGTGTGTGTCTGTCCCTCTGTGTGTCTGTCCCTCTGTGTGTCACCATCACCATGCCCACAGTGTTCCTATGTCTTGACGCAGCTGCATCAGGACCTTCTGTGCGGGGCAAGAAGAAGAAGGTGGAAGAGAAGGCAGCGCCGCCAGCATGGAGTCTGTGGGAGAGACACAGGGAGGTAGACTAAGGACGTAGGTAACACTACCATATAATCTACACTAGTGTTATCTGTGGTTTTACATAGGACTGTAGGTAACACTACCACATTATCAGCACTAGTGCCATCTGTGGTTTTACATAGGACTGCAGGTAACACTAACACATTATTAGCACTACTGTCATCTGTGGTTTTACATAGGACTGCAGCTAACACTACTACATTTTCTGTACTCAGATAGCCATGACGGTGTTATCTGTGCTGTTACATAGGACTGCAGGGGATATCTACTATATTATCTGTACTCAGAGAGTTATCACTGTGTAAGGGGGTCCACTGAGACGTTATCGCCCAAAGGCCCACATGAACCTGGAGCTGGCCCTGGCCTGATTACAAATGCACACCACACTTTCCAGATTTTTATTTATTAACTCTTTTGAAACCCATGTGTCATTTTGTATTCACTTCACACACATGCGTGTCACTTTGTGTTGGTCTGTCAGATAAAATCCCAATAAATAATAAAAAGTTTATAGGTGTGACACGAAAAAAAATGTGGAAAAGTTCAAGGGGTATGAATACTTTTTTTCAAGGCACTGTAAAAGGACCATTAGGCGTGAATATTGCTTAAAGTCTTAGACCCTGATTTATCATTGCCTTCATTCCAGAATTCTGGCTTCAAAAAGTCACAAAATAAGGCTTTAGTGACTTTTTGCATTTTTACACCACTCACTCCAGTTGAAGGCCTCATGCACACGAACGTGTGACGGCCAGGCCTGTGCTGCAGACCGCAAATTGCGGTCCACAATGCCCGGGCACCGATCGTAGGCCCGCCACATGCGGACGTGGACCCATTCACTTGAATGGGGTCCATGATCTGCATCCGATGGTCCACACCGCAAAAAAGTAGTGATGCTTCCGTGGGGTCCGTGCCTCTGTTCCACACCGACCTTCCAAATTGCTGACCCATTTAAGTGAATGGGTCCTCATCCATGATGCGGGGGGTGCACATGAACGTGTGCCAGCTGGGACCGCAAATTACGGTCCACAATGCACGGGCACCGACCATAGGGCTGCCGCATGTGGATACAGACCCATTCACTTAAATGGGGTCTGCGATCTGCATCCGACGGTCCTCGCCGCAAAAAAGTAGTGCATGCACTACTTTTTTGCGGTGCAGAGGCATGGACAAAACTTCCGTGGGGTCTGAAACTTCTGTGCTTCTGTGGGGTCTGTGCCTCCGTTCTGCACCGACCCAAGTGAATGGGTCTGCATCTGTGATGCGGGGTGCACACAGCTGGTGCCCGTGTATTGCGGACCTGCTGTTTGCGGCCACGGTCGTGTGCTTGAGGCCGAACACCTCAGAAATGTGGGTGGAAGAGTGGTTGGCCATGTCAATGAGTTTAATTTTAGAGTTATCATTGAGACAATCTTATTCCAGTAGGAGGGTGGAATAGGAAAACTGGAGTAGCTTTTCTGGGCAAAAATGTTAGGTTTAAGGCCTCTTTCACACGACCGTATGGTTTTGCGGTCCGTAAAAAACGGATCCGCAAAAAAAACGGATGACATCCGTGTGCATTCAGTTTTTTACGTAACATCTGGCCCCTAATAGAACAGTACTATCCTTATCTGTGATGTGGACAATGATAGGACATATTCTATCTTGGAACGGAAATATGGAAACGGAATGCATACAGAGTACCTTCCGTTTTTTTTTACGGACCCATTGAAATAAATAGTTCCGTATATGGACTGTATACGGAACGCAAAAAATGGCCCGTACACTCACAAAAAAAAAGTTTGTGTGCATGAGGCCTAAGGATGAGACAAATTTATCAAACAGCATGCGACATTTGATAAATTTGGCATAAAGTACTCCAACAGAGACTCAAGCAAAACTGACTTCAAATATTACCTTCATGATATTGTCCCCAGCCCCCCCTCCCCCAGTGTTGTTTCAGTTTTTAAACGACAATATATTGCTACACATATAAAACTATACAGCAATACAGCAATTATTCATATAATAATTCACTGAGGTAAACTAGCAAACTCTTTAGCAGTTGATGCTCTGCAAATTGTGGCAATATTTTCATTCCCAAATATTTTCATCACCTTGATAATACTGCCACCTGGTGGCAAAATAGAAATTTGCAATTTATCCTTTTTGTCTAATATGTTTTTAAAATGCTGTATATGTAATGTAAAATTGTATTACACCTCATGCATGAAACTTGAGTTTACCTTTATTTTTTTACCTGTTTGACTTTCAACAACAATTTTCAATATTTTTTTCTAAACAGATATGGCATTATGTGTAACTATTTTTATACAGTACTACGCTACAGGTAAATTCAGCATAAGAAAACAGTAAGTAAAATACAATTTTAAGTGACCTTATGGCTAGAATTGCACATGTTGCACAGTTCTGCGGTGGTCATGCTTGCATTCGATAGAAAGAAATTCCAGCCTCTCTGGTGGCCAGGGTTATGGGAGCTCACTAGGCACACATGCACAGCAGCTCCTGTCCTGGCCCCCTTGTATCTGGGCTGCTGGGTGGTTGTAACCCCTGGAAAGAGCAATATATAATGCAATGGAAAAATGAATCCAGCCAGCAAAGGAGACAATATGGACAGTCACAATACATTAGTAAGTGCCTTGTATTCACTTTCTCTACATGATAAATGCCATTTGCTGAAATAAGTCTACCCCTTTAAAGGGATTGTCCATTGGATTTCCCCCATGAGAGCATGCCCACAACTACAAATAACCCAAATGACCTGTAGAGAATATGTAGAAGTGTATAGCAAAAAGTCTATACTTGAAGTACCTATCACATGGGTTGCCTCCTTCTTCCCCCTCTTTCCCACCCCTCCTTATCCCACTTACTAGGTCCGTTGACCTAAATAACGTTGCTTCCACCAAATGCTGCATGTTTATAAAATTGAGAAACATGTTTATTGATGCCTTTGTACACTAATAACTTTCTGTATACAGCTGTTCTTTCTATATTATGCTTTGTACAAGTACGATGCCAATTTTCTTTAATAAAATGTTTTAAAGATAAAAAGGGATTGTCCATGCCTACTCTCATCTAACCTGACATCTGGCGAGGAGACACACAACTGCATGCTGGGCAGGATAGTTTACGAGGCAGCCCTCCAATGTGTAGTTACTATTGTCTATAGGTCATATTCTAATGAATGGGCTCATGGACAATAGTTGCCTCTGCAACTGTGCTGCTTAGGCCACGTTCACATCACCGTTTTGTTTTCCGTTCTTCTGATCTGCCAGAGGAAGCAGGAAAAAAAATGATTGATCCTTTATTTTGAGCATCAGTTGTGCTCATTTTGCCACTTCCATCAGAGATCTGCTATTTTAGACAGGAAAAAAAGTCCTGTTTGAAGGATTTTTTCTCCTGTCAAAAATAATAGATCTCTGACGGAACTGACAAAAGTGGATGCATCACGAGCACAAAGTATGCTCAAATGACCAGTTATTTTTTTATTTTTCTGTTCTTATAACAGATTAGAATGGAAAACAAAATGGTGATGTGAATTCATGTGCAGTTGCATCTCTCCAGTTTTACAGTTTTTCAGGATTAAAACATTATTGGTCTGTTTGATCTTTGAGGATCCAACTCTTTAGACCTCTTCCCACAAGCACAATGAAGGATCACTGTACCATTTAAAGTGGTATTCCAGCTATACACAGGATAAGGGAGAGCGATCAGAACGGTGGGGTCCTACCGCTGGTCCCCCCACTGATCACAATAACAGGGGCCCTATACCCCGTGAAGCCCCCCTGAAATTGATGGAGCGGCTGGTCGGAAAAGCACACCACCGCTCTATTCATTTCTATGGGGGCACCAGTTCTGGAGCATCTTCTCATACAACCCTATGTTGTGCTATGCTCTATTATTCCTGTCAGAAGTTATGAATGATTTGCCAGCAGTTGGCAAGGAAAGTCCTTTTGGGTGTTACCAGTTTAAGGTGGGTTCCTACACATTCTGACATTATCCAATCAGTGCTGCCACATGTCGTGGGGGTCTAACTAGGAATGGGGGTCTGATCTGAGGTCTAATGAGGAATGGAAGTCTGATCTGAGGTCTGATGCAGGTCTGATCTGAGGTGTAATGAGGAATGGGCATCTGATCTGAGGTCTGATGGGGGGGGGAGGGATTGTGCTAGCATTGCTCCTAGTGCTATGGCCAGCCCCCTGGTACTCCAACTGGGTAATTTACATAAATATAAAAATGAATATATATCTTGGCTATTATTAATTCTTTATAGAAAACAAATATATTGTTTTATCAGAGGTTTTTTTTAAAAAAATTTCCCCCTGTCTTCCCCTGTCTTAACAGAGCCATAACTTTTTTATTTTTCTGTTCACATAGCTGTATGAGGGCTTCTTTTTTTGCGGGACAAGTTTTACTTTCTAATGCCGCTATACAACGTAGAGGGAATCAGAAAAAAATTTCCGTTTACGATTACAACAATGCCACATATGTGTAGGTGTTTTTGTGGTTTAATACTGAAGAAAAAAAAACTTTGATAAAAAGTTTTTTTTTTTTTTTTTTTACATCGCCATATTCTTCCCCCATCATTTTTTTATAGTTATGTCTACGAAGCTGTGTGGGGGCTCGTTTTTTTTCGGGACGATCTGTAATTTTTATTGATACAATTTTAGAGTGGGTGTGACTTTTCAACCTTTAGGCCAACATAGGAAATGCAGCTCTAATATTCTGGGTCTCTTCAGAGAGACTCAGCATCTTAGACTGAAGGACTGGTTTCCCCGATCACCGCACAAGAGCCCGCTGCTCTTGCAAGTGGGTGCCATATTTAAAGATCATCGCAGCGCCATACAGATGCAGCGCTGAGAGCCTAAGGGCTAAGCCAGAATGCAACAGAATATTCAAAGGGGTTGGAAAACGTCTATTTTGACGTAAATTTGTTTTCCCTTAGTCCTAACAGCAGCACAAGTGGGGTTTACTCCCCTGTGAAGCTGGTCAGGACAGGCAGAATTTTTGTTGAAAAAATTTCTACCAAGTATAATTAATTAAGTAATTAAATCCCCCCCCCCTATATAGGTAACCCCGCCCCAGATGAGGTGCTTTTTGTAAGTAAGTAAATAAATAGGGTGGGAAATTTGTGTGCTGCTGTTAGGACTAAGGGAAAACAAATTTACGTCAAAATAGACGTTTCCCTGTCGTCCTAACCAGCAGCACAAGTGGGGATCTAGCAAGGACTACAAACACAAATTTGGGAGGGACCTTACTAAGTCTCTCATATTTTCTAAGAGACAGCCGCATTTCGGATGGATTGTCCAAAGGCTAGTTCTTCAGACCGTCTCGAATCTAGCCGGTAATGTCTAATAAATGTGCTCAGGGAGCTCCAGGACGCAGCCGCACAGATTTGCTCCAGTGGAACCAACTTTTTTTCCGCATAGGAGGTGGAAACTGCCCTAGTGGAATGGGCAGTCACAAAGGCTGGAGGAGCCCGTTCCTGGGCACGAAAGGATTCTCTTATTGCCTCCCTTACCCACCTACTCAGGGTGGGTCTAGAGGCTTTCAGACCCATGTTCTTACCGGCATATGATATCAGAAGATGTTCAGACCTTCTGAAACTGACAGTTCTGTCTAGATAGATCTGTAGGAACCTAGAAATGTCCAAAGTGCGTAACGCCTCTTCTTGAGAACCCGGAGTGGGACAGAGGATCGGTCAGGTTATTGTCTGATTAATGTTCCTAACCGAAGGAACCTTCGGTCTGAAATCCGGTAGGAATCTTAATAGGACCTTGTCCTGAAGAAAGCATACGCATGGCTCAGCTGCCCCCAGGGCCTGAAGCTCTCCAATCCTCTTGGCCGAGGTGATGGCCAGAAGGAAGGTAACCTTTAGGCCCCTTTCACACAGGCGACTTTTCCGAGCGGGTGCAATGCGTGAGGAGGACGCATTGCACCCGCACTGAATCCGGACCCATTCATTTCTATGGGAATGTGCACATGAGCGGTGATTTTCACGCATCACTTCTGCGTTGCGTAAAAATCGCAGCATGCTCTATATTGTGCGATTTTCACGCAAAGCAGGCCCTATAGAAGTGAATGGGGCTGCGGGAAAATCGCAAGCATCCGCAAGCAAGTGCAGGTGCAGAGCGATTTTCCCGCATGGTTGCTTAGCAATGGGACCAGATCTTTATTATTTTCCCTTATAACATGGTTATAAGGAAAAATAATAGCATTCTTAATAAAGAATGCTTAGTAAAATGAAGAGGAAGGGGTTAAAAATAATAAAAGTTAACTTACCTTAGCCACTTGATCGCGTAGTTGCGATCTGTCTTCTCTTTTCCAGCATCAGCTAACAACTAAAGGACCTGTGATGACGTCACATCACATGGTCCAATCACATGGTCCATCTTAGATGATGAAGTCCGGCTTCGGGTCTGGGTACCAAACATGGCGTTTTTTCACACGCGCGTGCAAAACGCATTACAAACGTTTGCACCCGCGCGGAAAAATCGTGCATATTCCCGCAACGCACCCGCCTCTTATCCGGGCGTCAAACATGACGCCTGTGTAAAAGAGGCCTTAGGGATAAAAATCTAAAGTCGACTGATTCCAACGGCTCAAACGGGGACCCTGATAACCCCTTTAGAGATACAGATAAATCCCACTCTGGGATTGGTCTCAGGACGCTAGGTTTGAGTCTCTCGGCTCCCTTGAGGAACCTCCTGAGTAGGGGGTCTTGAGACAGAGGTCTGCCAAAACAGGCAGATAGAGCAGAGATATGGACTCTGAGTGTGGATGGGCTCAGACCCTTGTCTAGGCCATCCTGAAGGAACTGTAGAACTGCTGAAAGAGGAGGATCTGAGGTTACTACCTCTCTCTCAGCACACCATCGTAGGAAGATCTTATGAATCCTGGAGTATTTCTTATTTGTAGACACTGCTCTAGCATGTGAAATTGTCCTCAAAACCTCTTCTGAAAGCCCTCTAGAATTTAGTAGGGCCCTGTCAATCTCCAGGCTGTCAGACTGAGTCTCCTCCGATCCAGGCAGGGGCCTGTGTCCTGATACACTAGGTCCTGCGTTAGGGGAAGTCTCCAATACACACCGTGACTCATCTTCATGAGCTGGGTGAACCAAGACCTCTTGGGCCAGAACGGTATGATGGCAATCACCGAGGTCTGGTCTTGCTTGATTTTCATCAATACCCTTGGTATCATGGAAATTGGAGGGAATATGTAAGCCAGCCTGAACCTCCATGTTATGGACAGAGCATCTATCGCTACAGGGTTATCCTCCTTGACTCAGGCGATCCGCTATTATTTCGAGGTCCCCTTTGATATGAGTCGCCGCTAGGTGAGATAGGTTTGTCTCTGCCCAGGTAAGTATCATCCCTACTTCCCTTAGGAGTAGTTTGGATCATGTGCCTCCCTGCTTGTTGATGTAGGCGACTACTGTCGTATTGTCGGTCCGCACTTTCACTGCCTTGCTGCGGATAAGGGGTGCAAAGTGACTGAGAGCTAGACGGACTGCTCTCAACTCTAGGTGCTGCAGGGTTTGAAGAGCCAGTTGAAGATGAGATTGCAAACCGTCTGGAGTGGCGGCTTTTAAGAGCCAGTCGTCTAAGTACGGGACGATCTCTAGCCCTTGAAGCCTGAGCTGGGCAACCACAGGAGCCACCACTTTGGTGAAAATGTGGGGAGCGGAAGAGATGCCAAAGGGCAGTACAGCAAATTGAAAGTGCTTGACCACACCTTGTATGGGAACAGCAACTCTCAGGTATTTCTTGTATGCTGGGTGAAACGGGACATGCAGATATGCATCTTTCAGGTCTATAGTGACCATAAAGTCCTCTGGGTTCAAAATGGCAATGACAGACCGGATGGTTTCCATACGAAACCGTTTCCGTCGTATATATCGATTCAGGTACCGCAGATCGATTATCATCCGCCACTTGCCCGACGGTTTTGGTACTAAGAAAACCGGGGAATAGACCCCTCTGCCTCGTTCCCGAGGGGGGAGGGGGACTTCTTCTAATTCCCTTTTCTGAACATATTGGAGGACGGATTCTTCTAGAATTAACTGCTTGTTGTGGGTAAGGGTTCTTGTCAGAACAAACTTGTTCCGCGGGGGGGGGGGGGAGGGGAATAAACTCTATTTTGAACCCGGAGGTTACTACCTCTACTACCCAAGGGTCTGGAATTTCTTGACTCCAGAAATACCTGAACGAAATTAAACTACCACCGACTGGAGGAAAAATGGGGGCCAACAACTCTGGAAGGGGTGGAGGGGGATGGCCTACCAAGGGCTGAGGAGAGTCAGAGTTCAGCCTTACGGTCCTTCCCCCCGCCACGGCCTCTACCGCGTCTGCGGTAGTCTGAGCGTCGCTAAGATCTTGAGGACCTCTGGTATCCTCTTCCTCTGGATCTTCCACGGCCACGAAAGGTTTGCTGTGGGAGAGATCTCCCCTGCTTATCGGCCAACCCTTCCATTATCCGGTCAAGTTCAGACACAAATAATCTGCCAGGCTCATATGGAAGCCCACACAGAATTTTGAGGTGTTGTCCGCCACCCAAGGTCTGAGCCAAAGCGGACGTCTACTGGCATTGTCTTGGCTGCCAGTTTAAGATTTTGGGGGGCTGCATCACACAGAAAATCGACACCTAGGAGATGAGAAGGGTCCTAAACTGATCTAGGACATCACTTCTTGCCACTCCAGACTCTAGATCGGATTGGATCCGGAGGATGTGGGTGCGCACAAAATTTGCCACCTCACTAGAAGCGATCGAAACGGAAGCCACGGCTGCGGAATAATTCCGTCTGAGCATACACTCAGCACGTCTGTCCAACGGGTCTTGAGGTTACTTCCGTCTTCGGATGGCACAAGGGTCTGCTTGGACAGTTTAGATATAGCCATATCTACCTTGGGAGGGGGAGTCCAAAGCTCCGCCTCCCTCCCCTGTAAGGGAAACATCATTTTGAAGCATTTTGTGAGGACCGGGCCCTTCTCAGGGTGCTTCCACTCTGTCTTCATGAGATTTGTTAACGCCTCATCCACCCTAAAGGACCTTTGCTTCCTGGAAGTGGATTCTGGAGCTTCCCCCTGCTCAACATCCTGATCCCTTGATCGGATGGAGCGCAATAGGCGTTGTGTCTTTTCCGCTGGAAAGAGGAAAGTTGAACACTCTTCCTCGGATGAGGAGATTCCTCGACCGACATCACTTCCTTGGACATAGGAACAGGACCCGGGGAGACCTGTCTTGGCCTCTTGCCAGAGACCGCGTTCTTGATTTCCGATATGGAAGTATCCATGAAGTCCTTCATCCAGGAGAACATCTCACAGACCGTAGGCTCAGTGGTAGGAGCCGGTCGACACCCTGGACAACGATGAAACTCATAAGAGTCTGGCAGAGGAGTGCTACAGGAGGAGCACGCTAGGTGCCTCTGCTTCTGCGTGGAATTTCTATGCCCAGCTGGGGACGTCATCTTTAGGCAGTAGCGTAAAAGTACCTGCAAAACAGACAGTGTAAATCATATGCGGTGGGAGTCAAACAAACCTCATGGAGAACAGCACTACCCACCGAACACGACTGCAGGAGAAACTGTGGTTAGAGTAAACTACTCTCCCCACAGAAAACACACCCTAGACTGGCTTAAATAGCCAGGGGGTGGAACTTGACCTACAAGAAGTGAGGTCACTGCCCTTAATCAGCAGATCTAATCTCCTAAATCTATTTCTAACCCCCTTAAATATTCCTAGTTTACTAACTAGGAATGATAGACGACCTTATAAATCAAAACTCCACGCGGAGAAAACGAACCCGACGCGCTGACAACAACAGCGCCGTACCGGAAGTCGTCATAGGACTACCGGAGCGAGCATCGCGGCCACGGAGCAGCGCCAGCGCACCGACCCGCAAAATGACTAGGTAAGGGGCGGCAAGAGGGAGAGTGTACAGAGTACTTAGCAAATCTTCGCGCAGGACCGGAGATGCCCGGTACCTGCGCTAGGAAATCCGCACAAGGCAGATTCCCGGGATACTGGTCCTCAGAAAGAGACCAGCAAGAAATGGGAACCTGCCAGGAACCGCCCCGGCCTGGTTCCCGCTCGGTAGCAATATCAACAAGTCGTAGAGACTCCAGCACGGAGTCTAGCCTGTCCCATAGCTCACAGGACAGAAAAAAAGCACCTCATCTGGGGCGGGTTACCTATATCGGGGGGGGAAGGGGGATTTAATTACTTAATTAATTATACTTGGTAGAAATTTTTTCAACAAAAATTCCGCCTGTCTTGACCAGCTTCACAGGGGAGTAAACCCCACTTGTTCTGCTGGTTAGGACGACAGGGAATAGATCTTTTTCGTCCATGCTGTCATTAGGGACAAGTGAATGGATAAAATCCCTCATCAGCAGCCATGTTCCCAGCGGAGTGCCGGCACGCAGATCAGGTCAATAATCTATCAGCACTAATGTCCGGTAGTTGAATATTTCTTATTACTAGCTGCATGTGTGTGCTGTTACCAGCACATGTGTGGCTAGTAAGGCTACATTCACATTTGCGTGTTTTGTGGATCCGTCATGGATTTGCAAAAACGCTTCCATTACAATAATGCAACTGCATGCATCCGTCATGAACAAATCCGGTTGTATTATGTCTTCTATAGCCATGACGGATCCGTCTTAAACACCATTGAAAGTCAATAGGGGACAGATCCGTTTTCTGTTGTGTCAGAGAAAACTTATCCGTCCCCGTTGACTTACATTGTGTGTCAGGATCCATTTGCTCCGCACCACATTTATCCACGATGGGGACGCAACCAATCGGAACGGAATGCATTTTAGTGCAGTTCAGTTTTGTCCCCATTGACAATGAATGGGGACAAAACTGAAGCGTTTTCTTCCGCTATGGAGATCCTATGATGGATCTCAATAGCATGATTGAAAACGCTAATGTGAAAGTAGCCTAAGATAAACAGGCCAACTCCTTTAAAATACACATAGTGGAAATCAGTTAGGATCCGCATTTTGTGTGGTTGTACCCTTACACAGCTTCAGAAGGTAGTTCTTACATGCAACTGAACTTCATTCACTTGAATGGCACCCTTCATTGTGCTGATTGGCAGAGGTCTGAAAAGTTGAATATTGGACGTTTTTTAGTTTCCTTTCCTTTTAAGGGTACTTTCACACTAGCGTTTTGGATTCCGCTTGTGAGATCCGTTACAGGGCTCTCACAAGCGTTCCAAAACGGATCAGTTAAGCCCCAATGCATTCTGAATGGATAAGGATCCGTTCAGAATGCATCAGTCAGACTCCGTTCCGCCTCTATTCCGTTTTGAGGCGGACACCAAAACGCAGCATGCAGCATTTTGGTGTCCGTCTGAAGAGGCGGAGCCTAACGGATCCGTTTTTTACAATGTAAGTCAATGGGGACGGATCCGTTGTCAGTGACACAATATGGTGCATTTGAAAATGGATCCGTTCCCCATTGACTTTCAATGTAATCCAAAACGGATCCGTTTTGGACTTTGTCATTTTTCTTTAAACCTAATGCAAACGGATCCGTTTTGAACGGATACAAACGTTTGCATTAGAGGTGCGGATCCGTCTGTGAAAATAAACAGACGGATCCGCACCAACGCTAGTGTGAAAGTACCCTAAGACGTATTCACATACATACAGTGCAAACTGCCCATTGACTAATTATAAAAGGGAAAGAAATCCTTGATGTGCAGTGCCAGGTAAGTGTCAAACTATGTAAACCTGTATGTACAAAAAGGACACTCTTTTGGAAAATGGACACATTGCAGGATATGTTTTTGTATATAAACGTAAATGACCCAAATGAGACGTGAACAGAGAACTTGCTGTGCAGACGACTCCCAGGAAAGTAAAAGAAAAGAGAAAAAAAAAATATGAAATCCCTTTGAAGTAATAACACACAACTTGTCAGCTGAACTGGGAATCCCCTTCCATGTTTGCAGACTGATTTCATGGCTCATTATTCAGACTGGAAAGCTCTTGGCCTGTGGAATTTGCATGTCAGGCACTCCTAATTGTCCAGTGTTAGGCCTCATGCACACGACCATATGTATTTTGCAGTCCAAAAAATGGATCCGCAAAAAATATGGATGACATCCGTGTGCATTCCATATTTTGCGGAACGGAACAGCTGGCCACTAATAGAACAGTACTATCCTTGTCCGTGATGCGGACAATAATAGGACGTTCATTTTTTTTGCAGAACGGAAAATACGGACATACAGAAACTAAATGCACACGGATTAACTTCCCTTTTTTTTTTGCGGACCAATTGAAATTAAAGGTTCAGGGGTGTGGAAATTGTATCGCCCGACGCCCGGGACATGCAGTTCCGGGCGCCGGGCAGGTAGTCAGTTCGGTAGCTTAGCCCTGCTTCGGGCAAGTAGCAAGTCTGACCGCGGCTGCCTTAGGGCGCAGAGACGCCGGGCCAAGGGAGGGGGAGGAAAATTTTAAATAAATCACTTGCGCGCCTCCGGCCGGCTGCGGCTGTTCTCCTCTGTATAATCATAATATCTTGCGCTCCTGACAAGTTGTTTGAGGACCTGGGAACACTCAGCCAATCAGTGGCTGCAGCTGTATCACATGTCAGGCTAGGGATTTCCTGCTTATCCAATCCCTGGCCTGACACATGACACAGCTGCGGCCACTGATTGGCTGAGTTTTCCCAGGTCCTCAAACAACTTGTCGGGAGCCTAAAATACCAGGATTATATAGAGGAGAAGGGGATTGGCTGCAGACGGGATCAGGTGAGCATAATGGTTTTTACACATTAATAGAGGGGTAGGGAGAGGGGTGAAATGTGACATGGAGGGGAGAGAAAATGTGACATGGAGGGTGGGAGGGGGTTCAGAGAAATGTGTCATGGGGGGAGAGAAATGTGACATGGGGGAGAGAGAGAGAAATGTAACATGGGGAGAGAGAGAAATGTAACATGGGGGAGAGAGAGAAATGTGACATGGGGGGAGAGAGCAATGTGACATGGGGGGCTGGGGGATGGGAGAGAGAAATGTCACATCTCCGCCCCCCCACCTCACATCTCTCCACCTCCATGTCACATCTCTATTATTTAAAACTATTTTTTGTATCAGGACAAGTAGATTGTTATGAGGGACAAGTAGATCGAGCCCCCGCTTTAGTCCTTCGACAAGTAGTTTTTTTTTAAATTTCCACACCCCTGAGGTTCCGTGTACGGTCTGCAAAAAAAAACGGAACGGACACGGAAATAAAATGCGCTCGTGTGCATGAGCCCTTAACCAGTTCCCGACCGCCGTGCATGGGATTGCGTCCTGCGGGCGGCGGGATCTTCTGTTTGGGCGCGCCGGGCGTCATCTCGCGAGGCGAGAGTTCCTGTGAACGCGCGCGCGTGCGCGCGCGCGTTCACAGTGAAGCGCGGCTCGAGAGTTGGACTACAGCCTGCCAGCGATGATCAATCGCTGGCAGGCTGTAGATGCGATATAAATCGCATCAAACAGCTATATCAGACGCTGTTTTATGAACAGCGTCTGATATAGCTGCTACCTGGTCCTCTGGTGGTCCCATTTTCTGGGATCGACCACCAGAGGACCAGGTAACTACAATAAAGTTGCACCAAACACTACACTAACCCCCACCCCCTCACCTATTAACCCCTTGATCACTCCATCTAGACCCCCTGATCACCCCCTGTCATTGATCACACCCCTTGTAAGGCTCCATTCGGACGTCCATATGTGTTTTGCGGATCCGTGGATTCACGGATCCGTGGATTCACGGATCCGCGGATCCGATCCGCGGATCCGATCGCGGATCCTCAAAACACGGACACCGGCAATGTGCTTTCCGCATTTTGCAGATCCGCACATTGCCAGAACTATATAGAAAATGCTTTTTCTTGTCCGCAGTGCGGACAAGAATAGGACATGTTCTATATTTTTGCGGAGCGGAAGTGCAGACCCGGAGCGCGGATCCGTAATTCCGGATCGAGCGGGACAAAGTCTGTCCCCATAGAAATGAATGGGTCCGCAATTCCGTTCCACAAACAGAATTTCGGACGTATGAATGGGGCATAAGGGTCCCTTATCACCGCCAGTTAGTTAGCTACTTGTTAGGTAGCTACCGCCCAGCCCACCGCACCGCAGTCACTGATTTTGGCAGAGATTTTTCATCCACATTGATCGATGCGAATGAAAAAATCTGTGCCGTTCATTTTTTTTTCAGCCCAGAGGCTGAGCGGAAAAAAATCTCATTACCAGTATGCTCAATATACGGAGAATCGCAGAAACTCCTAATGCTGGCCATACGTGTAATGATTGCGGAGACCCTCAAATGCCAGGGCAGTACAAAAACCCCACATGTGACCCCATTTTAGAAAGAAGACACCCCAAGGTATTCCGTGAGGGGTATGGCGAGTTCATGGAAAATTTTATTTTTGTCACAAGTTAGTGGAATATGAGACTGTTAAAAAAAAAAAAAAAAAACAATTTCCGCTAACTTGTGCCAAATTTTTTTTCTGTGAACTCGCCATGCCCCTCACAGAATACCTTGGGGTGTCTTCTTTCCACAATGGGGTCACATGTGGGGTATTTATACTGCCCTGGCATTTTAGGAGTCCTAAAGCGTGAGAATCCAAATGCGTAAAAATGGCCTGTGAAATCCTAAAGGTACTCATTGGTTTTAGGGCCCCTTTGCGCATCTTGGCTGCAAAAAAGTGTCACTCATGTGGTATCGCCGTACTCAGGAGAAGTAGGGCAATGTGGTTTTGGGGTGTATTTTTACATCCGTCATGAACAAATCCGGTTGTATTATGTCTTCTATAGCCATGACGGATCCGTCTTAAACACCATTGAAAGTCAATAGGGGACAGATCCGTTTTCTGTTGTGTCAGAGAAAACTTATCCGTCCCCCGTTGGACTTACATTGTGTGTCAGGATCCATTTGCTCCGCACCACATTTATCCACGATGGGGACGCAACCAATCGGAACGGAATGCATTTTAGTGCAGTTCAGTTTTGTCCCCATTGACAATGAATGGGGACAAAACTGAAGCGTTTTCTTCCGCTATGGAGATCCTATGATGGATCTCAGCCAGCATGATTGAAAACGCTAATGTGAAAGTAGCCTAAGATAAACAGGCCAACTCCTTTAAAATACACATAGTGGAAATCAGTTAGGATCCGCATTTTGTGTGGTTGTACCCTTACACAGCTTCAGAAGGTAGTTCTTACATGCAACTGAACTTCATTCACTTGAATGGCACCCTTCATTGTGCTGATTGGCAGAGGTCTGAAAAGTTGAATATTGGACGTTTTTTAGTTTCCTTTCCTTTTAAGGGTACTTTCACACTAGCGTTTTGGATTCCGTTTGTGAGATCCGTTACAGGGCTCTCACAAACGTTCCAAAACGGATCAGTTAAGCCCCAATGCATTCTGAATGGATAAGGATCCGTTCAGAATGCATCAGTTAGGCTCCGTTCCGCCTCTATTCCGTTTTGGAGGCGGACACCAAAACGCAGCATGCAGCATTTTGGTGTCCGTCTGAAGAGGCGGAGCCTAACGGATCCGTTTTTTTTTTACAATGTAAGTCAATGGGGACGGATCCGTTGTCAGTGACACAATATGGTGCATTTGAAAACGGATCCGCTTCCCATTGACTTTCAATGTAATCCAAAACGGATCCGTTTTGGACTTTGTCATTTTCTTTAAACCTAATGCAAACGGATCCGTTCTGAACGGATACAAACGCTTGCATTAGAGGTGCGGATCCGTCTGTGAAAATAAACAGACGGATCCGCACTCAACGCTAGTGTGAAAGTACCCTAAGACGTATTCACATACATACAGTGCAAACTGCCCATTGACTAATTATAAAAGGGAAAGAAATCCTTGATGTGCAGTGCCAGGTAAGTGTCAAACTATGTAAACCTGTATGTACAAAAAGGACACTCTTTTGGAAAATGGACACATTGCAGGATATGTTTTTGTATATAAACGTAAATGACCCAAATGAGACGTGAACAGAGAACTTGCTGTGCAGACGACTCCCAGGAAAGTAAAAGAAAAGAGAAAAAAAAAATATGAAATCCCTTTGAAGTAATAACACACAACTTGTCAGCTGAACTGGGAATCCCTTCCATGTTTGCAGACTGATTTCATGGCTCATTATTCAGACTGGAAAGCTCTTGGCCTGTGGAATTTGCATGTCAGGCACTCCTAATTGTCCAGTGTTAGGCCTCATGCACACGACCATATGTATTTTGCAGTCCAAAAAATGGATCCGCAAAAAATATGGATAACATCCGTGTGCATTCCATATTTTGCGGAACGGAACAGCTGGCCACTAATAGAACAGTACTATCCTTGTCCGTGATGCGGACAATAATAGGACGTTTCATTTTTTTGCAGAACGGAAAATACGGACATACAGAAACTAAATGCACACGGATTAACTTCCCTTTTTTTTGCGGACCAATTGAAATTAAAGGTTCAGGGGTGTGGAAATTGTATCGCCCGACGCCCGGGACATGCAGTTCCGGGCGCCGGGCAGGTAGTCAGTTCGGTAGCTTAGCCCTGCTCGGGCAAGTAGCAAGTCTGACCGCGGCTGCCTTAGGGCGCAGAGACGCCGGGCCAAGGGAGGGGAGGAAAATTTTAAATAAATCACTTGCGCGCCTCCGGCCGGCTGGGCTGTTCTCCTCTGTATAATCATAATATCTTGCGCTCCTGACAAGTTGTTTGAGGACCTGGGAACACTCAGCCAATCAGTGGCTGCAGCTGTATCACATGTCAGGCTAGGGATTTCCTGCTTATCCAATCCCTGGCCTGACACATGACACAGCTGCGGCCACTGATTGGCTGAGTTTTCCCAGGTCCTCAAACAACTTGTCGGGAGCCTAAAATACCAGGATTATATAGAGGAGAAGGGGATTGGCTGCAGACGGGATCAGGTGAGCATAATGGTTTTTACACATTAATAGAGGGGGTAGGGAGAGGGGTGAAATGTGACATGGAGGGGGAGAGAAAATGTGACATGGAGGGTGGGAGGGGGGGTTCAGAGAAATGTGTCATGGGGGGGGGGGGAGGAATGTGACATGGGGGGGGGGGGAGAGAGAAATGTAACATGGGGGGGGGGAGAGAGAGAAATGTAACATGGGGGGGGGGGGAGAGAGAGAAATGTGACATGGGGGGGGGGAAGAGAGCAATGTGACATGGGGGGCTGGGGGATGGGAGAGAGAAATGTCACATCTCCCGCCCCCCACCTCACATCTCTCCACCTCCATGTCACATCTCTATTATTTAAAACTATTTTTTGTATCAGGACAAGTAGATTGTTATGAGGGACAAGTAGATCGAGCCCCCGCTTTAGTCCTTCGACAAGTAGTTTTTTTTTAAATTTCCACACCCCTGAGGTTCCGTGTACGGTCTGCAAAAAAAAACGGAACGGACACGGAAATAAAATGCGCTCGTGTGCATGAGCCCTTAAAGAAGTATTCCCATTCATTCTCTTTCATACTCACCTTCTCCCGGCGCGCCGTCCACTTCCTGGTTTCGGCGGGGGGTGGGCTCCATCTTGATTGACGTCTTCTCCCGGCCAGGCTGCGCGCTGGACTGAACGTGCACGCCGCCACGCATGCGCCCTGGTGACTTCTTCCTGGCAAGTATACTATACTGACCAGGAAGAAGTCACCATAGCGCATGAGACGACTTCTTCTTTTCACACAGGCGGGCCGCGCGCTTTCAGGACTGCGAGCGGCCCGCCTGTGTGAAAAGAAGAAGTCGTCTGCGCAAGCGCGGCCACCACAATTCCGGAGAAGAGCTGTGGCCGTAACCAGGGGAGACGGAAGACAACAGTCAGGTAAGTATATCTTTATTTTCTTCTAAGGGGTGGGAATTAGTTAATTAAATATATTTAGAAAAATGATCACTGTTAAATCATTAACAGATTTAACAGTGATGATTAAGATTGGAATACCCCTTTAAGTTGTTGAATATATATAAAATGTGGCCTACAGACTACAGTACAGGCCTGGCGTTTGGTCTGATGGAGGAACGGGTTTCCATGATGCCTTATGACTGAGCTCTTCCTTGTAATGTCTGCCGGACACAGCTGTTCCTCATACAATAGAATGCTGCATGGGAGGGGGAATTCCTGCATCCTATAATAGAACCACCGGCAGCCTGCGAGCTGCCAGCAAACCCTTCTCTGCCTTGCCTTGGACATAATCCTTTTAGCTATTTTGTTAAAATGAGATAATAGCACATTTTTGTGTCACTCTGAGTGAAGAAAATACAAAGTTGGACTTTCACTAAAATAAAAAAGACCTTTATTACTAATCTAAAACACTTTACTGTAAAGGGGTTCTGAATTATTTTTTCAGTCTTTGGGCACCTTGTCCCTTCATCTTGAGGATCACTTCTACAGGGGGAACACTGGCATAGATTTAGCCCCCTTGTACTTTATGTTTTGGAGTTCCGTTTTCCTCATTTTTCTTTGATCTCAAGGGAGAGACAAAATATTCCATGATACTTTCTTAGGGAATATGACACAGTCCAGTCCTCCTTTTGATCTAAAAAGAGTAGATTTTATTATTATAATTATTATTCATTTTAGAGCGCCATTCATTCCATAGCGCTGTACATATCATAAGCGGTGCACATACATAACACAGGCAATTGCAGAGAAGAAGGAGGATATGCGAGATAGGCATTGTGGGATTCTGGATAGTAAGGTGGTGATGTCTGGACCATCAATTCTATAGTGCAGCAAAAATACCATCCCAGCAGAACTACACTGTGCAGCACAAAATGTCTCCCCAGAAGTGGCCCTTCAGTGGTGCCATGACCTGTCCTACTCCAGTTGCTTTTAATTGAAATACCTGAGTACTGTTCCATGCCACTGTCTGCGGTGCAGGCCATGGCACTTTTACAGCCCTGGTGACATTTGTACACTGCCTCATATAGTAGCCTGTGGCCTATAAGGGTGAATGGCATAGCAGGGAGCCATGAGCTTCTGTGTCTCGCTGTAGTATTCAATCGTATCTCTGTCCGGGAAACCGGATACAGTTGAATTCATGAGAGTGTCCTGTGGCCCCTGGACAGGTACATAAGTATCTGATTCTCCTTAACACTGAGAGCGTCAGACAGTTATGTATCTGGCTGTTGGCTGTGAGGAGGGCTTGGGTGAATTTTCCCTGTAGCGTCTATGGCCAGTCAACAAAATCGACTAAAGAATAGTTGAAAAATTTTTTTGTCTTGGAAATCCGCGACAAAAGTTCTGATCTTATACCTATCAATATGCTGTAGAACAGGCATGCTCAACCTGCGGCCCTCCAGCTGTTACTAAACTACAACTCCCATCATGGCCTGCTGTAGGCTAATAGCTGTAGGCTGTCCGGAACATGTTGGGAGTTGTAGTTTTGCAACAGCTGGACGGCCGCGGGTTGGGCAACCCTGCTGTAGAAAACCTGAAGGTACTGTATGTATAAGGCATCCCAGAAATACAGACAAACTAAAATACATTTAGAGTATGGCCACATGGGCGGATTTTGTTGTGGATTGCAAAGGCTGAAATCCGCAGCATATATTGACATGCTGTGAATACAGAATCTGCACCACACGTCCATTTACACTGCAGATTGCTTTCTCATTGTGTAGATGAGGTTTTTGTTTTTAAATCCCATCCACTTTGCTAATCCCAAATTCCTTCTCAAAGTTGTGCAAATCGTATTTCCAGGAAATGTTTGGTGGAAGCGATTGCTTCTAAGGAGGGATCTACAAGTTATTCAATTCAAGGGTTCACTTACTTTATCACCCTTCACTGTTTCCATTGTGTTTGTCTGTAATTGTGACTTGGATCAGACCATTCTGAATACATTTTATTGGTGGTCAAAGAAGACATTTGAAAGCGTTCACTTTTCTTGCAGCTGTATACCTTGCACCTAAAGCAGCCATAGGACGTATGCACACAACTGAATTATGGTTCCATGCAAGCACTGCACTGTATGGAGCCATAATATGGACCTGTAGAAGTATATGGGCCCTAATATACCATATGAGATCCTATGGGCCATATTGTTTCTCTGCATGCCTCCAGCTTCATATGAGCCTGAGAAAAGAAAAATTGCGGCACTGTTTCTGAGAGAAAATATCTTTGTACAACAAGTGCCATAATTGAGACACCTTGGAGGAAATTCACTAATTACAATGTGCCAGAATTCTGGCCCAATTTGCACCAAATAACTGTTGTATATGCTTTATAACATTTTTAAAGCTTTTTAGACACTTTCCAACACTGCGACTCATCTAACAAGGAAGCAAGGCTTATCAAAAAGAGCATGCGCCTTTGTGGGAAAGGAAGTGCTGCTTAAATGTGGCGCCATGTGCTAAAAAATTTCACATTTTTGGGAGTAAACTAAACTAACAAATAGATGGTGTAAACTTAGACTAGACCAGGGATCAGCAACCTCCAGCACTCCAGCTGTTCTGAAACTGCAACTCACAGAATCCTCCTTTCATTTCTGTGGGAGTTACAAGAACAGCCAAGTAAGTGTGCATGCTGGGAGTTGCAGTTTTCCGCAGCTGGAGTGCCGAAGGTTGCTGATCACTGGACTAGACAGTCTGTAAGTGCACCACATTTATCATCCAGCATCAGCCACTGTGATCATTCTGGTGCAGACTGTCTAAGTTTACACTGACTCTTACTTTTAGAGAGTATAGTAAATGTGGGTCTATGAGTCTGGGTTATAAACAAGAGAATTGTAATTGCAGATTTCACTCTGCTTAAGGCCTCATGCACACAACGGGATTTCTGGTCCCGTCTGACCCATTCATTTCTATGGGCTGCAAAAAAGGTGGACAGCTACCGCTTTAATTTGCAGTTGGACAGACATATCAATCCAGTAAATTAGCATTGTGGTAAATGGGTTGGATTGCAACAGCGGAAGCAAGCAAGGAGCCATCCTAGTGTCCAGGCACATTTGCTTCACCTCCTTTGGACCTCTGGCCTTGATTATGATTTTGGAAACCTAGACCAGGTAGGGTGGGAGCAGGGGACTCAGGAAATTACAGTGGCAGTACAGCATGTGGATCATACATTCTCTATCTCCCTGGCTATAAAATGTATAGAATGTATGGCACTCCATGGAAAAAGAGGGGTGGCCCAGATACTAAACTGACGTGAACCTGCAATTTACAAGGAGCAAGAATCAACAAACAAAAATGGTTCCCCACCAGTGGTGGCAGTGGCTAAGAAGTAACAAACAGGACTGGTTCCCCACCAGTGGTGGCAGTGGCTAAGAAATAACAAACAGAAATGGCTCCCCACCAGTGGTGGCAGTGGCTAAGAAATAACAAACAGGACTGGCTCCCCACCAGTGGTGGCAGTGGCTAAGAAGTAACAAACAGGACTGGTTTCCCACCAGTGGTGGCAGTGGCTAAGAAGTAACAAACAGGACTGGTTCCCCACCAGTGGTGGCAGTGGCTAAGAAGTAACAAACAGGACTGGTTTCCCACCAGTGGTGGCAGTGGCTAAGAAGTAACAAACAGGACTGGTTCCCCACCAGTGGTGGCAGTGGCTAAGAAATAACAAACAGAAATGGCTCCCCACCAGTGGTGGCAGTGGCTAAGAAATAACAAACAGAAATGGCTCCCCACCAGTGGTGGCAGTGGCTAAGAAGTAACAAACAGGACTGGTTTCCCACCAGTGGTGGCAGTGGCTAAGAAATAACAAACAGGACTGGTTCCCCACCAGTGGTGGCAGTGGCTAAGAAATAACAAACAGGACTGGTTTCCCAGCAGTGGTGGCAGTGGCTAAGAAGTAACAAACAGGACTGGTTTCCCACCAGTGGTGGCAGTGGCTAAGAAGTAACAAACAGGACTGGTTTCCCACCAGTGGTGGCAGTGGCTAAGAAATAACAAACAGGACTGGTTCCCCACCAGTGGTGGCAGTGGCTAAGAAATAACAAACAGGACTGGTTCCCCACCAGTGGTGGCAGTGGCTAAGAAATAACAAACAGGACTGGTTCCCCACCAGTGGTGGCAGTGGCTAAGAAATAACAAACAGGACTGGTTCCCCACCAGTGGTGGCAGTGGCTAAGAAGTAACAAACAGGACTGGTTCCCCACCAGTGGTGGCAGTGGCTAAGAAGTAACAAACAGAAATGGCTCCCCACCAGTGGTGGCAGTGGCTAAGAAATAACAAACAGAAATGGCTCCCCACCAGTGGTGGCAGTGGCTAAGAAGTAACAAACAGGACTGGTTTCCCACCAGTGGTGGCAGTGGCTAAGAAATAACAAACAGGACTGGTTCCCCACCAGTGGTGGCAGTGGCTAAGAAATAACAAACAAAAATGGTTCCCCACCAGTGGTGGCAGTGGCTAAGAAATAACAAACAGGACTGGTTCCTCACCAGTGGTGGCAGTGGCTAAGAAATAACAAACAGAATTGGTTCCCCACCAGTAGTGGCAGTGGCTAAGAAATAACAAACAGAATTGGTTCCCCACCAGTAGTGGCAGTCGCTAAGAAATAACAAACAGAATTGGTTCCCCACCAGTGGTGGCAGTGGCTAAGAAATAACAAACAGGACTGGTTCCCCACCAGTGGTGGCAGTGGCTAAGAAATAACAAACAGGACTGGTTCCCCACCAGTGGTGGCAGTGGCTAAGAAATAACAAACAGGACTGGTTCCCTGCCAGTGGTGGCAGTGGCTAAGAAATAACAAACAGGACTGGTTCCTCACCAGTGGTGGCAGTGGCTAAGAAATAACAAACAGGACTGGTTCCCTGCCAGTGGTGGCAGTGGCTAAGAAATAACAAACAGGACTGGTTCCCCACCAGTGGTGGCAGTGGCTAAGAAATAACAAACAGGACTGGTTCCCCACCAGTGGTGGCAGTGGCTAAGAAGTAACAAACAGGACTGGTTCCCCACCAGTGGTGGCAGTGGCTAAGAAGTAACAAACAGGACTGGTTCCCCACCAGTGGTGGCAGTGGCTAAGAAGTAACAAACAGGACTGGTTCCCCACCAGTGGTGGCAGTGGCTAAGAAATAACAAACAGGACTGGTTCCTCACCAGTGGTGGCTGCTCTAGCGCACCTCTTAGAATGACAGAAGGGAGGTGCACCAATGCACTTTCCAAGTCCAGAGGGCCATTCTATAAGAATCGGGTGAGGTGGCTTGTCTTTTCTGTGCTTGTCAAAATAAAGTATACTGCAAACCGCTCTTATCTGCTAATGTACACGGTTGCACACATGACCAATGAATGAATCTCTCATGGCTGCCACCAAGGAGGTAAGTGCCCAGGGTCCTTTGTAATGTCATCGTTCCTGGATACATTGTGACACGTGCCGTGTTCTGTCTATGCAGATTTTTATGGGAGATGCAATACTGATTTTCTAGAGCAGGAGCTAGCAACCTTCGGCACTCCAGCTGTTGTGAAACTACAATTCCCAGCATGCTCCATTTATTTCTATGGGACGTCTGAGAAGAGCAGAGCAAGTATGCATGCTGGGAGTTGTAGTTTCACAACAGCTAGAGTGCCGGAGGTTGCCTACCCCTGTTCTAGAGGCTGCTACTTTGATTTGCAGTTGGAGAGACCTGTCAATCCAATGAATTAGTGCTGTGGTGAATGGGATTGCAGTAGCAGAAGCAAGCAAGAAGGTATCCTAGAGTCCATGCACGATTGCTTGCACCAGAGCGCTGGGATTGATATTGCTTTCAGAAATCTGGACTAGGTTGGGTGCTTTGGCCCTGGGGAAGCATGTTACCATAACAGCACATGGATTGTAGAGACAGGCTTGTTCTCCCTGCCCCAAAAATCCATAGAACATATGAGCGGTGCAAACACTAAACTGATGTGAACCTGCAACACTGGGGCCAATAAGCAACAAACAGGAACAGTTCTCCAGCAGTGGTGGCCCCATCTAGCCTTCCCCTTGAAACAACAGGAGGTGCTTGTCTGTTCTGTGCTTGCAAAAATACACTGCAACAGTATTGCAGTGTTCTGTCTATACACATTTCCATGGAGGATGCTATACTGATTACTGCCACTTTGATTTGTACTGAAAGGCCTGTGAATCCAAAGAATTAGCGATGTAGCGAATGGGTTAAATTACAACAGCAGAAGCCGGCAAAGAGGCATTCTAATCTCCACGCACGAGTGCTTGAAGCTGCATCAGAGCTCAGAGCCACTCTAGTGCCCCCTTGTAGAACCCCGTGGGGGGGGGGGTTTAGGAGGGGGGTTGTGCAATTTTGGATTGGGCTTCATGGCGCCAAGAGAGGACATTTTTCATGAGGCCCAACCCGTATATCATCAATAAGATGTATTGGGTTATGAATCAAAGAAACAGACCCTAGTGACAAGTGATTGGCTCTAAAGGCAGCCAGATGTTATTTTTTTTCTCCTGGATCTTTGGGCTCACCAGAGGATTCTCTAGTGGGCCAGCCTGACTATACTGCTGTGGCCCCAGGAAGATTACACTGGACAGTGATCATGTGTGCAGCCAGCACTTCTGGTTCCTGCAATGTGGAGCTCATCTGCTGTGGACAACATACAAACCACTTTCTGTCTCATGGGGCTTCGAGGCTGTTTTGGTAGGGAACAGCCTGCCGGATCTCTCTGCATTGCTGTCCAGCTCCATTCACTGTAATGGGGACCGGCAGACATTCTGTCCATTCCGTGCGCAAAATTATAGCACATGTCCTATTCTTGGATGCATTATGGACAAGGATAGGAATGTTCTGTCCCCAAAATGAGGAGTACACCCGGACGGAATCCATGTTTTGTGGAACCCCAATTTGCATACCGCAAAACAGCCAACGGTCGTGTCTCAAAAGTTTGCAGTCGTGTCATAATCTTTTCAACCACAGGAATCTCAAATTTGTCTTTATCTTCTATTATAATACCATACCCATGGGCGTAGCTATAGGGGGTGCAGAGGTAGCAGTCGCTACCAGGCCTAGGAGCCTGAGGGGGCCCAAAGACCCTTGTGCCGCATAAGAAGACACACAAAGCACTGAGGGAAGGGGGCCCAAGCTGAACTCTTGCACCAGGGCCCATGAGCCGTTAGCTACGCCCCTGACCATACCTAGCTGATTGTCTCCTTATTGCAGAGCCAACACAAGATCTAAAGTACAACTTGTCAGTCACCATCTAATTTTTGCAGGAGCATGGAGAAATCAGAGCTAATCCTGGCAACAGCAGAAGAAGTTTTTGGGTGTCCTCCTGGATTCGACAATTCAATCCTTTCTTTCTAGGAGAGAAAATCAAAAACATTATTCAAAAATTCAAACACTTTCAGACCACAAAATTTTGTTCTGCTAGAGAAGCAATGAGTATACTATGCCTCTTAACAGAGCTCCAGTCATGGATTCTATCATCCTGGGCCAAGAGAGGGTCTACTGTGGAGCATCAAATGAAGATTCATCTGTCGATAAAAACATCACTGATATGGTGGACCGACAAGACCAGAGAAATCTGAGCAAGGGAATTCCTTGGCACTTGTCCTTAGTACATATGTAAGCAAAACAAGCTGGGGGCTCTCCTACAAGACAAGCTTCTACAAGACTTCTGGCCGCAGGCAATAAGTCAGCAATCTTCAAACTTCTCCGAGCAGTGAGGAAGACTACAAAGCAGGCACAACCTCAAATCCACGGTGTGTCCACCACATGTGAGCGTACCCTATAGCTTTCAAGTAAGAACTTCACATTTCAAAGGAATTCCTGAAAGGTGTTACATCCATTAGTATTGACTTTCGCTTTTCTAATAACATCTAGTCCTTTTTCACGAGCGATCAATCCGGCTTTCTTTCGTGCAGCATCTTCTTCCTAATGCGCACACCTATATATTTCCATCCATGTGGTATCTACATTTTCGCGGCTAGCACACCTGACCCATTCATTTCTATGAGGCCATGCACACATCCAGATTTTTTGCGGATCTGTGTGGCTGCTCCATAAACTATGGAACACGTCCTATTCAGGTCCGCCTTGTGGACGAGTGATGGGAATGAGAGAAATGCTGACTGCACACGGAAGGTACCCGCTTTTTGCAGATTGAAATACGGATATCGTCTTATAGATGAGGCCTTAACCTGTGGCTCGGGAGTCAGATGTCAGTCGGTGGTCTTTTTTTATGTGGCTCACCAGATGTTGGCTGTTGTAGAAACCTGCTAAATTGTATGGACATCAGCTGCCACAGGTGTGGGGTTTTGGCCGCATGTCGCAGCTTGTAAAGCCAGTGTTACACTAGAGATCGCTGTATGGCAGGTTTCCACAAAGAGCAGTGTGCTGCACGGCCAAAACAACAACAGTTTGCCATGAACTGTCGCGTTTCTAGGCGGGTACAGGTGAAGCACATAAAACTTATTTGCTTCACCTCTACTTGCCAAGCAACTGCCATTTGCCACCATTACGTGGAAACCCAGCCTATTGCCAAAAGTAATTGTCAGTTACCCTTCCTAATGCCTCTTACAATGTCAGTGTTCGGTCAGTGATTTTCAGACAAAACCAGGTGCGGCTCTAAACACAGAACAAGTGCAATCTCCATAGAAAACATTGGTATGGGTTGTACTTAGGGCAGCCACACAGTCCGGTTTTCTGGCTCCCTGTCCTCCGTCCGGTGCCTGGAAGGACGCATGGATGTCCTCCTTTCTCAGTAGTTCACGTTCATACAGCAGCATTGGGCGTGAGCTGCAGCTTCTGACCCCCAGTCCGTCACTAGAGCCTGAGGACATGGCTCTCTGTGAGAGAAGCACCCGGGCAGCTCAACTTCCCGTCTTTCTACCGTCAATGTGGGCGTGGCTTCACAGTCCGGGGGTGTGACCTGATATCCGGCTTTATGGGGCGAAGCCGGTGGCCACCCTAGTTGTACTGAAGAGCTGAGTGAATTTGTGATATTACCGTAAAGAGGAAGTGTTTTGAAGTACAAACAGCTGAGCCGTGCAGTAGGCCGACTTCCTGCAGCTCAGCCTCCATTGAGCTGCAGTAACCTGGCATGGCCACTACACTATAGAGGGCGCTTTCTGCTTTATCCACATTTGTTTCTGGCACCAGCGACAGGCCAAAATAGCTGAAGATGGGGGTGCCAGGGTTTGGTGGCAGTTGGAGATTTAAACTGAGGCATGCGATCTTACTGAAGTGGTTGCAGAAATAAGGGGAAAAAACACAAACAGCAGGTGGCGCTATACAGATACATTTAATTCAATAACTCAGTGGCTATACTAATCCTAAAGGGGTTGTCTCACTTCAGCAAGTGGCATTTATCATGTAGATAAAGTTAATACAAGGCACTCACTAATGTAATATGATTGTCCATATTGTCTCCTTTGCTGGCTGGATTCATTTTCCCATCACATTATACACTGCTCGTTTCCATGGTTACGACCACCCTGCAATCCAGCAGCAGTGGCCGTGTTTGCAAACAATAAAAAAAAGCACCAGCCTATGTGCACTCCCAAAGTCCTGGCCATCAGAGAGGCTGGTGCTTTTTCCTATATTGTACAAGCACGACCACCACTGATGGATTGCAGGGAGGTTGTAACCATGGAAACAAGCAGTGTATAATGTGATGGAAAAATGAATCCAGCCAGCAAAGGAAGCAATATGGAAAATAACAATACATTAGTAAGTGCCTTGTATGAACTTCCTCTACATCAGGGATCAGCAACCTTCGGCTTTCCAGCTGCTGTGAAACTACAATTCCCAGCATGCTCCATTTATTTCTATAGGAGTTCGGTGAGGAGCAGAGTAAGTATGCATGCTGGGAGTTGTAGTTTCACAACAGCTGGAGTGCCGAGGTTGCCTACCCCTGCTCTACATGATAAATGCCATTTGCTGAAGTGAGACAGCCCCTTTGATTACATGTGAATACAAAAGTATTCAGATCCAGGTGCTGGTTTGAAAAATGTTGAATATTTGTTACGTCACAATCCCTTTAACCCCTTCCCGACCACCCACTGTAAGTTTACAGCGGAAGGGAGCCCAGTGGTTTATACACAAGACACCAGTGCTTGATGGGTGAAGTGTAGGCACAGCGCTCTACACACAGTTGTGGCAGCACCTGGTACTGCAGCTCCATCCCAGCCCTAGAATGCCTGTCTCACCCCCCAATCCAGAAGGTGAAGGGTCACTAGTAGGAGCCCTGCAGCCCATTCTAAGGGAGGGGGTCATTAGTATTTAGAATTCCTTCAGGTTGCCCTGTGAAAGAGGTATTTGGCACAAAATCTGAGGTTTCCGCCGCCCTCCTAGCTCAGGAGTGTGCAGATTGCCACACAATTCATTAGCTGTTGTCTGTAATGCACCCATTTTTCAAGTTTTCCTGTCACAGGGAAAAGGGGGTGCGGTCTGTGAGAAGCCACGCCCCTTGCACAACACAACCCAGAAGCTGTGCAGAGGTAGAGGCGCCTTTTAAGTGAATGTACCTGACTCGGCTCAGAGACTGTATTATGTATTACCATAGCTGCAGTAAATCCCCACACAGCTGATGCTGCACGAGCCAGCAGCAGCGGCCATATCCCCGCTGCGGTAATTCTATCTACAGCGTGTTCTATTTCAGTGTGTCCTTCACAGTGCGCTTCCTGTAGCCCCCACACACAATGGCGGCTCTTCTCTGTAGCTTCTCGTTTTAGCTTCTAGGTGCAGTCAGACATGACAGGTCCTCCTTCTACACGTCTCCTAATATCACGTCCTAGTCACATACCGCAAATACAACCTCTATGCTCGCTGGAAACGAAAAGTATTTTTATAATGTCATACACCCCCGCGTGTAGGAAATGGAATAATCCCAGTAGGGCGACTGTGAAGAAATTCTCCCAATATGGTAAAGACACGCAGACTGTACCACTGAATTCACTGCGTGCGGGGGGTGGAAGTAGTTTCGGCACATGGTAAAACCTGGAAGTGGAGTACGAGTCTGAATGTCATTCGGTGGCATGGAGAAGCCGGAGTCACTGGTTCTGGCAGGCAGGCGCATTCTCTGTAGTGCGGGCCAGTCTGGCTGTTTTATGGAGCCACCTTTTTTCTCGAAGCATTTTTTTTTGTAGTGTATGATATAAAATTCTGTACTATATTTGTTTATTATGTTGTTTCCGTTTTGTGGAGGATGAAACCAGAAGGATAGTGTGCAGATATTTTACAATAGACTGTACACAGATGTACTTACCTGCGTGGTTGTAGACAAGGATTTAACATGATTGATTTTTTATTTTTTTTTACTTTCATTTTTTTGTTTGTTTTTTCAATAATAAAAAAAGGGCAAAAGTGACAGGTAAATTCATTTTACTGGCTCAGACTGTGTTCAAAGGATTCTTCTTTGGACTCCATTTGACCTGCTTTTGGTGTATTGTCAGCCATTTTGACAGACGGAATTTGTTACGAAAATGTTATTTACCAACAATTAGGGACAAATAGACCCCATGCCAGGAATGCCCATAAACTGCAGGACCACCCATTTGTGGATAGGGCTTGCATAAGCCCTGCCCATTATTGGCCCTGGGAAGCCCAAATTTGCAGGGACTGTTTCTGAAAATCAGGGACTGCTGGCAGGGAGTCTGTAGTCTACTACACGTTTGTGTGCAGCGACATGTCGTAGTTTTATTCCGGCGGCCTCTCGGCGTGCGCTGCCGTGCCACCGCCGGAACTCCGCCCCGCCCCCTTTATAGTCAATGGGGCTGGAGCGGTAGTCCGGGGGCACACATTCACTAGCGGCAGGACGGATCCGACAGGCTGTTCATCCGTGCCGCTAGTGTGAAAGTAGCGGGTCATACTAGTCTAAACGTGAATCCTTCAAACTTTCTTAAAGTGAAAGTACCTGTCATAGTGTTTGACTGGATACCATTTTTCAGATTATATACCCCCAAAGTAAAGCGCTGTGAAGGACTATAACACAACGTGAACCCAGCCTAAAGGGGTAGTACACCGTAATGTCCATACGGTCACACTTTGGGTTCTGTAAGACCTTGTCTAAACACTCCGGTTTTGATGCAGTTTCTCCCCTGATCACAATTGACCACTGCTGTTTTAACTTTATGAGCATGTTCACCCACCGCATTTTGAGGCTGTGAAAATCTTCCACGTGACCGTTTCTGCTGCAGTTCACTTTGGATGCCGGAGACTCGCTTATGGTTTAGCCCGATTGGATGCAGCCAAACCACATACTGACCCCCGCTACGGCTTCCAGCGGCATCTGTCTGGAGACTGGACGTGGTTCAGGTTTTAACTGCTGGCCGCGCAAATTGTAGCTCTGCCTCTTATTGATATCAATGGGGAGCGGATGTGGCCGCTGCCAGAATTTTGGTGTGGTGTCTGCACTAAATAGCATTTTTTTAAAAGGTGACTGAGTTTGGGTAAAACTTTTGATATGTCAAGGTTTTGCTGAGACCCCCACCAATCTGTAGAACGAGGAGAGGGAAGCGTGCACGTCGCGCTCTCACTCCTCGTTGAAGGCTCAATAGAAGTCTACGGACCTGCCTCGGCCTCTGCAGCATGCTTCTCTCTCCTCATTCTAGAAATCAGTGGGGGTCTTAGCACTCAGACCCCCCCCGCCAATTAAGACCTTGATATGTCCCTATGACATCTGAAAAGTTTTACCAAAATTCAGTGACTCTAAGAAAAAAAAAAAGAACATTACAACTTCTGCTTTCTGACCGTTGAAAGGCAACTTCCCTTCTCAGCAGTGAGATAGTTCAGGGTGCACGTCCTCTCCTGACAATCGTTCGCACAGAAAGGCTCATGCACACGACCGTATGTATTGTGTGGTCTTCAAAACACGGATCCGCAAAAAAATGGATGACATCCGTGTTGCATCCGTTTTTTGCCGATCCATTGCAACAATGCCTGTCCTTATCTGTAAAACGGACAAGAATAGGACATGTTCAATTTTTTTTTTTTGCGAAACAGACATGGAATGCACACGGAGTCATTTAAATTTTTTTCAAGCCCCATTAAGGCGAAGGGTTCTGCATAGAGACCTGTAAAAAAACGGAAGGGAAACAGAAGAAAAATACGTTTGTGTGCATAAGCCCTATAAAACATAACTTGTGTCAGGTTGGGGCTGTTTGTGGCCGCTCCATTTCTAATCAGTCAAACCGACCCTCACTGAGGGCAGCATAGCATAGGGACGGACCCTCTGATTTCAGCAGGCTGTCACTTTTGAGCTAGCTGAAATCAGAGGGTCTGTCACTATGCTGCAAGGGCAGGATTTCAACATCGATGGCCTGTCCTTGGACATCCGACTCCTGCACACCAACCAATCAGCTGTATGAACAGGCTGTGGTGCTCCTGGAGTGGTTAGGCCTCTTCCCAGGCCATGCATTGGTCACAGCTCAGTCCTATTCAAGTGAATACGGCTGAGCTGCAATATCAAGCGCAGCCGCTACCCAACAGACTGCACTGTGCGGAGGCCGCAGCCTTTACAAACAGCTGATCGGCAGGGATGCTGGGTGTCGGACCCCAGCTGACCTTATATTGATGACCTGTTCTGAGGATAGGCCATCAGTATGAAAACCACAGAGATCCCCTTTAAGCCCTGCCTCTGAAAAGGCTTCATAGATGTACTAAGATGGCAGGCCTGGGGACCTTCACAAGGCCTCAGTTACCATGGCAACCTATTGAGGGTCAGAGGGATTCCCCTACATCCCTAAGCGCTCAGATAAAGTCGCTATTGATTGGAGTGGTCTTTAATGCCAACTGATGGGTGTCAGCTGTATTAAACAGCCTGAACCACCACCCCCCGACACATATGGATACACCCCTTCAGGCAGTGTTGGGAAGGCGTTAAAGTTAGGTTTTGCAGTGGTGACCTGCATCAGCCAGTGATTGTTTCTTTGGACACATTGGCTGTGTTGAGAGGGATCGGGAAGTGTAGGACCAGGGATCACTAAGGTGAGTATTCCTTACTTAGTTTTGTTTAGTTTTTTGTTTTATCAACTTGCCAAACTTTAAAGAGCCATTTTGACTAACGGCAACATTTTAAAGTTGGTTGATGTTTCACTAATCATTTCTAAAAAGCAACAGATTTCAGTCAGGTTGGTCAAAACTATAATGGTAAAATCGGCCTTGTTGTCTATAGCATCCTGTAGGAGCTCAGTATCCTTTAGTGCACAACATGTAGAAATAAAAGCTTAGGGTACTTTCACACTAGCGGCATAGCTATCCGGCAAGCTGTTCCAGCGGGTGAGCAGCCTGCCGGATCCGCCATGCCGCAAATACCCGTGTGCTGCCATGCTGCGGCTCCGTCCACATTGACTATAGCGGGGCGGGGCTACGGCAGTGATCGCCGGACTAAAAAGTCGGACCTGCAGTACTTTTAGTCTGGCGATCTCTGGCCTTGCTGCACCGTAGCTTCGCCCCCCGCCCCATTATAGTCAGAGGGGGCAGAGCGGCAGCACACGGGTACTTGCGGCATGGCGGATCCGGCAGGCTGTTCACCTGCCGGATACCTATGCCGCTAGTGTGAAAGTACACTTAGCTCTAGTGGGTTACTGTGGACAATGTAGACAGGTTTACTGGTCAGATAGAGGCTGTCTTAGGGTACTTTCACACTAGCGTTAGTGTGATCCGGCAGGCAGTTCCGTCGTCGGAGCTGCCTGCCGTATCCGCCGTTCAGTGTGACAACTGACAGCATTTGTAGACGGATCTGGGTGCGGATCCGTCTACAAATGCATTGCAAGAACGGATCCGTCCCTCCGCTTGTTATGCGGATGGACGGATCCGTCTTGCAGTCTTTTTCACACTAATACAAGTCAATGTAAATTAATGCAGGATCCAGCATTCTGGCGACTGATCAGGCATTTTGGACGGACATAATACCGCAGCATGCTGCGGTATTATGTCCGGCCAAAACGCCTGACAGTGACTGAACGGAAGGCATACTTATGCAAACTGAACGGATTTCTATCCATTCAGATTGCATGGGGATGTGCCTAATCAGTTCTTTTCCGGCATAGAGCCCTTTTGACGGAACTCTATGCCGGAAAAGAATAACGCAAGTGTAAAAGTACCCTTTGTCCTTAATAATCCCAGAAATGGAGCATGCAGCCCCTTAGAGTGATATTTTATAGTGTATTTTTACATACATGTACATGGCAAAAAGTCTTGGCAGATCCTGTTATTGGACATTGTATCAGATTCAACTTTTCATTTTCCAAAGGTGGGATCTGATATGGGCAGCTAAGCCAGTTCTACTTTACACCAGTTTGATAAATCTCCCCCAATGGGTCAATTCACTTGAATGATTTTCTCAATGGACTATTGGTCCATGCCAAGAAAATCACAGCATGCATCATCCTGATCCTACCACGGCTTTCTCCATCCAATGTTTACAGCTTGTCCGTGTTCACCGTCTGGGACACGGATGAGTTTCTCGAGATGGGAATAATTTACTATAACAGCAGTGATATTACAGATGTGTCTGCCACAGGATGTTTTAAAGGGTTGAGCAGGTTCAAGAGTCTGAATGCCTTTCTTGAATGTAAAAATGTTGCAGGTTATGGGTACAATGAAGTGTTGTTCTAGGGTTTGATTCTGACTGTCAATTTTTTTTCTTCCTTAGCCCTAGCTCACGTATCAGGGATTGTGTCAGTCATTTCCATCATTGAGAGCCACAACCAGGAATGGAGCCTTCACAGAGATAAGGTATAATGCTAAGATTTGTACCTGTTATAAGTTTTTGACCCTCATCTAATTTTAGCTCACAATTACTGATGAAAATCACTGACGTGTGAACTATGCCTGCATGTGGGTCAATATTGGCATCTACTTCGTAGGGTTCTTTTGCCTTCTTCTCGATCACATGTGGAAATGTGTGTTTATATATGTGGAAATGCAGATCACTACAAAACGTATTCTCACAAAAAAAGTGTCCAAATCAATCAGAAAAACGGTCACAAAACCATAAGCGCCTTTACCAAGTGGTGTCTGCTGTAAAGAAACAAACTGATGTTTGAAAGAAAGATTATTTCTATATACACTGTATGGCCACAAGTATGTGGACACCTGTTTGTACATCCAGTTCCCAAACCGTGGCCATTAGTATGGAGTTGGATCCTTTTTGTGACTACAATGGCCTCCACTCTTCTGGGAAGGTTTTCCACAAGATTTTGTAATATAACTGTGGGGATTTGTGCCTTTTCCACCAAACCAACATTTGTGAAGTCAGGTTGGGTGAGAAGGCCTGGCTTGCTATGTACATTTTAGCTTCAACAGTGTTTGAAGCCACGTCAAACCACGTCTTTATGGACCTCTCTTTATGCAGTGGGGCACAGTTATGCTGGAACAAGAATTACCTTTCCCAAACATGTCTAAAGTTGGTCTGTAGCACCAACATTAATCTTCACTGGAAGGGGCCTAGCCCCATACTTTTTTATCTTCTCTACCAGCTTTTGGTTAAGTAGAGACCTCCAGGCATCCATCCAACCCATCAAACAACCAGTAAAATGTGAATTCACAACTCTAGTTGCTACTTGGCATTGGAAATGTGATCTTAGGTTTCAACTATAGCATATGCCCAAGGGCTTAACTAAAGGCTCATGGGCCCTGGTGCAAGAGTTCAGCTTGGGTTCCCCTTCCCTCAGTGCTTTGTGGCCAGGGGTAGGGAAGCACATAGCCTTTTTGCTGCCTGAGGGAAAAAAATTGAAACACTTCACCCCCCTTGCCAAATTTTTGACTTAACCCCTTCTCTCCAGCCAGGGGTGTAACTTGACTAGCATGCACTTTCTATAAGGCTCCTGGGCCCAGTAGCGACTGCTGCCTCTGCACCCCCTATAGCTATGCCCCTGCATACACCAGTTTGTGCCATAAGTTAAAGTAAATCTGGTGGACTTTGGAAAAGTGTTGAGAAGCCTAAAAAGTAGTGTTATGGTGCATGCCCCAAAATGTGTGACTTTTTATACCACGATCGTGGAGTAACGACTTTACTAAATGTCCCTCACCCCTGATGCACAGTTCTTGTTGAGATGTCCCTTCCAGAGGCAGTTTAGAGGACTTTTATGCCCCACACACTTGATGATCTTACTTTGTGAGTTTGCACAGTCAACTGCTTTGTCGATAAGCTGTCTCATATACACTTGTACTTGTTCAAAAATTTAATAAACTAACTTCTGGCAAATGTGCCATCCCATGACAGTGACGTTCAAAGTCACTAAACTCTGAACACCTGAACACAATAATTAGGAGGGATGTCCACTCACTTTTGGCCACATAGCGTACATGATTTGGCTCTGCACCACAGGATCCCAAAAAAGTCATATTACTAGGGTTAGGCAATCTTCAGACAAGAATTTACTTTTAGCCTTTTTAAAAATAAAAGATATTTCATAATACCCTGCACTAAATCTGAAGGACACTGCAGGGAAGGGCCTGTATAAAAACAGCATTGTCCTTAACTAAGAATAATAGGGGTAGCTCCAAAAATGAGATTTAATCAGAAAGGTAAGCAGATATGAGTATGACCTTTGGATGTAACAGTGAGTAAATAATTAGTAACTGTGTCAGGGTTGTTTCAGGGTAATGACAAGAGCAGAAACCGTACTGTGTAGAATCAGTTAGGGATTTATAAAAAAAAAAAGTCATATGAGATTAATCAGAATAAGGCTACAATCACACGGCCGTATGAATGAGTCCGCATCCGTTCTGCACTTTTGCGGAACAGGTGTGGACCCATTCATTTCTATGGGGCCGCAAAAGATGCAGACAGCACATAGTGTGCTATCCGCATCCGTGGCTCTGTGCCACGGCAGCGCAAAAAGATTAGAACACCACGTTCATGTGAGTGTAGCCTAATGCAAAGAAAACTGGATGAATTGTTCAAAGCAGTCATCAAATAACTGTTTTAACTTACCAAAGCACTATAAAAAATGAAAGCTTGAATCTGATTGGTTGCTTTTGGCAAATTTATGCATTTGATTTGATAACTCTCACCCTTTGTTCTGTGGGTTAATTAAAAGAGAATTGATATTTGGTGAGGATCTGATCACTGAAACGGTAAGGCCCCTTTCACATGAGCGGGTTTTCCATGCGGGTGCAATGCGTGACGTGAACACATACCACCCGCACTGAATGCTGACCCATTAATTTCAATGGCTCTGTGCACATGTGCGTTATTTTTCATGAATCAGTTCTGCATTACATGAGAATGAAACAAAAGAATAGTAAAAAAAATATGTAGAAATAGAGAACATTAATAAGGTTTGCTATCAGAGATGTAAACTGTCTCTTCTCTACAGGGCCGGACTGGCACTAAGGCCTCATCACACGAAAGTATTTTCTTTCCGTGTTCGTTCCGTTTTTTTTGCGGACGGTATGCAGAACCATTAACTTCAATGGGTCTGCAAAAAAAACGGAAGTTACTCTGTGTGCATTCCATTTCCGTATTTTCATTCTGCAAAAAAATAGAACATGTCCTATTATTGTCCGCATTACGGACAAGGATGGTATTGTTCTATTAGGGCCCAGCTGTTCCATTCCGTAAAATACAGAATGCACACGGACGTCATCCGTATTTTTTGCTGATCTGTTTTTTTTTTCTGACCGCAAAATACATACTGTCGTGTGCATGAGCCCTAAAAAGCAGCCTTGGCACCCAAACCTCACCAACCCACATACAATATCACCCTACCACCACAACTCCTATTACTGAAAAATAGCAGTGCAAAACACACACTATGGCAAATTTAGCTTTACTTGATCACACTCCTCACTACTCAAACCTCACCCCCTAAATTAATTTATCCCCTAAATTAGACCCCAAAAAAAAATCAGTTCTCAGACCCTTTCTTTTACCTCCCATACAAACACCACACTGCATACATGTATACACTAGATAGGCACAATACACACACACTACTTGTACCACTAGCGTCCCACAGCTCCCCATGTGGCAAGGCACCCTCACATCACTAACAATAACAACTGCTTCCCATGCTGCCCTCTTGTTCTCACTTACTGCTTCCCATGCCCCCTTCTCCCATGCTGCTCCCCATTGCCCCCTCTTCTCATACATTGCTCTTTTTCAAATGCTACTCCCCATGATGACCACTCTTTCTCACACACTACTCCACAAGTCTACCCTTTTCACATACTGTACCCATGGTGATCCTGCCTTTTCACATACTACTCCCCATGGTGATCCCAGTGGTGACCCCCTCTTTTACTTACACAATTGGTCTCTATGATAACCTCTTCCTTCATCTTCTTCCAAGCCATATCGTTCTCCTCCATTGGGCTGCTACAGGACCTTTGCCATGTGGCTAAGATGTTAACAGAGGTCCTACAGTCACTGTAGTTTAGTTTTTGCCGCATGTTATTTCTAGTGTGGCTCTTTGCAAATTGCTGTAAACTTGTGGCAGTCTTGCCAAATTTTATTCAAATCATGGCAAACCACTTATTAACAGAGGTGGCACACCAGAAATCCGCCCGCTATGGCAAATTGGCAGTTCAGGCCTGAGTTTTTATTTTCTCCATTATTTTTAAGAGATTCATTTTGGATTTGTTTTCTAAATGCAACTTCTTGTTTTATGTAGGAAAAATATTGCACATTATAAATAAAGTAATGGTTGGAGCAGAGACTGACTTAGGACATGATAGCCCTCCAGGAGTTTCGTTCTCTATTCAGCGCCATCAGGTATTGCAAAATTGACAAACGCTGCAATAAAACATATGATCAAGCTTAGATAGTTGTGTATACCTTGAAGCGTGGACTCAGCATTGCACAATGTTTAGATACATAGCATAACAATACAGGTTTAACATACAGTTTGGATAGGTGGATGAACTGTAGATGAAAACAGTTGGGCACTGGAAAGCATAAAATAAATAAAAACACACCACAAAGCATGGCCAAACACATTTTAGTAGATTAATACCTAACAGAGTTCACAGTCCATGTCATGCCTTGTTACTGTGCACCTAAAAACATTAAGCACAAATCATCACTGTACATTTTAACAGTTATGCATAAAATCAATAGTACAGGTGAATATAACAAACTTTGTAATATATCTTATGAGAGAAAATTTCTCTTTCTCCCCCTCCGCTTCAACTAACATTCTCTGCTGAATCCATCTTGACAAAGAAGACAGACTTCCAGCTCCCTGAAGGATCAGATGACATGCTACCTAATGAAGTCTATGGAGTGGGGACAAGGAGGGAGAAAATACAGAGACATACACACAGACTTTTTATGTAACAAAATTGTTGAAAGTACAATGACAAGGAGACAATGTAGCAACATGTGGTAAAACTGCATCAAAACCTGGCTGGGAAAAACACATGCAACAGTTTTTCAATGCAGTTCAGTTTATTACATGTGAAACCACATGCACTTTTTTGTGTAAATATATATGTGATTTTATTTTTACATTACAGTGTTTAGTAGATTTAGTAGTTGTAAGGTAACTACTTCACTCTCGTGTGCTTGCCAAAATCTGTGCTTGCTGATCGCTAGTGGAGGAGACCGCTGCATTTACATGCACCAATCTCCTCCAGAGTATGCGGAGAAGTGATTGCTAAGGCCTCATGCACACGACCGTTGTTTGATTCCGTGTCCGTTGTTCCGTTTTTCGTGATTTTCTGCGGACCTATTGGTTTTCAATGGGTCCGTGGAAAACTCGGCAAATGCACCGTGTGTCCTCCACGTCCGTGATTCCAGTCCGTTAAAAAAATATAACCTGTCCTATTATTGTCCAAGAAAAACGGTTCACGGACCCATTCAAGTCAATAGGACCGTGAAAAAATGCGGATGGCCATCCGTGTGTCATCCGCGTTCCGCATCGGTTTTTTTTGCGGATCCCTTGGCAGGCACTAGGCAAAAATTGTCAGCCTGTCTTTTGGTAAAATCTTTCGGGTTATGTCCGCTAAAAAAACGGAAGACACACAGAAACACAACGGAAGGCAAAAACGGACATGGATCACTGAACAACGGAACCCCTTTTTGCGGACAGCATAAAAAAACGGTCGTGTGCATGAGGCCTAATGCCATCACTCTTCCCCATAACGACTCGTTTCCCAGCACAATCTGCAGTCGGCAACAAGAATTTTTGTGTTTGCACAAATGATCTAATTACCTGTTGAACAAGCGTTTCGCTCATTCATTGGGTAATTAGCAGTACATTTACACCACCAGATCATTGCTAACGAGCGTTCCTATGAACGTTCGTTAGCGATGATTTCATGTGATTCCCGGCCCGTGTAAAGGTCCCGAAAGGTGCGGTTTTTGACGCTTTTTTTAACCAATGGGTTAAATACAAAGCTGAATTTTCAGCTTGAGGTTTTTGAAGTAGATCTGGGCTGAGAACGCATAGATTTACTTGGAGCTGTTTTTTTTATGCTTCCTATTCATTTCAATGGGAGATTCAATGCTAATGCTGCCCCAAGATAGGGCAAACTGCTTCTGCTTGAAATGAATTGGAGGCTGTTTGAAGGCATTTTTTGGAACTCAGTGTGAACTGGCCCTTACCATGGATTACATACACTATTCACAAAAAGTTAGGGATATTTGGCTTGTGGTTGCAATTTCAGGATGAATCTAAAATGCACTCTAACGTTTACAGGTGAAACTTAATGTGACCTTCTCTAAACTTTTGAATGCACATGTCCAACTGTTTAATGTTTCAGTACTTTTTGCACAACTTGCTGTTCTCTAACAGGGAGTTTAACGGCAAAATTCACAACAGGCGTTTAATCTATGAATTACCTAATACATTTCCTGGTTCCATTAGAATTGTTATTTAAACATTCCTCCTCATCATGCTGTTCACATTTTGACATCATGAGACCAAGATGACACCTAACAATTGATCAACAGTACCTTGCATTGCGAGGCTTCAAGCTGGATTTTCTCAGATGGAAGTGGCCACTGAGCTTATAGTGTCACAGAGTGTCATCAGCAGGTTGTATCAGATATACTGAGAGACTGGAAGAGTCACAGAAAGGCATAGAAGTGGACGTCCGTTGGCCACATCCCACACTGATGACCACCTCATTGTGAACAATGCCCTGCAGAACTGGATGATGAATGCCTCACAACTCGAAGCACATTTAAGGGAGATGAGAGGCACCCAAGTGTCACGTCAGACCATACAAAACCGTTAACATCAGTGTGGTCTGGGTGCTAGACAACATGCAAGGGTACCTGACCACACCACTAGGCGTCATCGTCTTGCATGGGCCAGGGAGCATCTACGTTGGACGAGGGATCAGTGGACCTTAGTGCTGTTCACTGATGAAAGTCGATTCACGCTGAGCAGAAATAATGGCCGCCAACGATGTTGGAGACGTCAAGGAGAGCGCTATGCATCAGCCACAGTCGAGCCTTTGGTGGTGGTGGTGTTACTGTGTGGGCAGGTCTTTTCAATACAGAACTTCCTACAATTCGTGAATGGTACAGTGACAAGCCCATACTACTTGAATAACATCATTAATCCAGTCATTGTGCCTCTGCATGAAAAACACAGGCCTAATTTCATCTTCATGGACGACAATGCACTAGCTTATCGAGGTTGCATCATTAGAGAAAGCTGCTGGAGATGTGGGCACCTCATATGGAGTGGCCTGCACTTTCTCCAGACCTGAATCCTATTGAAAACCTATGGGATCAGCTTAGTCATAGTAACATAGTTTATAAGGCTGAAAAAAGACATCTGTTGACCCAGTTGAGCCTGTTATCCTGCAAGTTGATCCAGAGGAAGGCAACCCCCCCCCAAAAAAAAACAAACAAAAAACAAACAAAAAAAAAACACCCTGTTATGCAGAAGCCAATTTTCCTCACTTTAGGGGAAAAAACTGAATAACCCTGGATCAACAACTCTTTAGTAACTATAACCTATAATATTATTACACTAGAGAATTACATTCAGGCTACTCTTGAACTCTTCTAGTGAATCCTCCATCAAGGATGTCCCCTTGTCACAGTCCTGGGGATAAATAGATGATGGGAGAGATCTCTGTACTGACACCTGATATATTTATAAATAGTTATAAGATCTCCCCTCGGCCTCCATTTTTAAAGTGAATAACCCTAATTTTGATATTCTTTCAAGGTATTGTAGTCCACCCATTCCAGTTATTACTTTAGTTGCCCTCGTCTGAACTCTCTCCAGGTCTGCTATGTCTGCCTTGTTCACAAGAGGCCAGAACTTACACAGTACTCCATGTGTGGTCTGACTATTGATTTTTAAAGTGGCAGGACTATGTTCTAATCACGGGCCTTGACAGTAGCTGCCTAGGGGCTTTAGTGTGAAAGTAGCCTTAGTTTGCTGTTCACTGAAATTCCTAGGTCCTTTTCCATGTCAGTGTTACCGAGTGTTTTACTATTTAGTATGTAAGGGTGACTTGCATTATTCCTTCCCATGCGCATAACCTTACATTTGTCAGTGTTAAAGCTCATCTGCCACTTCTCTGCCAAAACCTCCAACTATCCAGATCCCTCTGTAGCAGTATACTGTCCTCTTCTGTGTTAATTACTTTACACAGTTTAGTGAAATCTGCAAAAATTATATTTTACTGTGCAAGCCTTCTACATCATTAATAAAGATATTGAAGAGAATAGGGCCCAATACTGACCCCTGAGGTACCCCACTAGTGACAGTGACCCAATCTGAGTGTGTACTATTAATAACCACCCTCTGTTTTCTATTACTGAGCCAGTTACTTACAGTAACATGCAGACATTTTCTCCCAGTCCAAGCATTCTCATTTTATATACTAACCTTTTATGTGGTACAGTATAAAATGCTTTGGAGAAGTCCAGATATACCACAACCATTGCTTCGCTGCGGTTAAGTCTAGAACTTACCTCCTCATAGAAACTGATTTAAATTAGTTTGACATGACCGATCCCTCATAAAGCCATGCTGATATGGCGTTAATGGCTTATTTTCATTGAGGTTCTCCAAGATAGCATCTCTTAGAAACCCTTCAAACAGTTTACCCACGACAGACGTTAAACTTACCGGCCTATAGTTTTTGACCCCTTTTTGAATATTAGCACAACATTTGCTAAGCCATGACTACTGGATCTTTGCCAGGCCCTCCCAGTAATAATCTGGGTAGAAGAAACATAAACGAGCGGCACTGCTGTACGGCTCCAATTAAAGGATATAGTCCAGTGGTTAGATGGATAGAGTCCCAAGCACGGGCATAGCTATAGGGGGTGCAGAGGTAGCAGTCGCTACCGGGCCCAGGAGCCTGAGGGGGCCCAAAGACCCTTGTGCCGCATAAGTATACACACAAAGCACTGAGGGAAGGGGGGCCCAAGCTGACCTCTTGCACCAGGGCCCATGAGCCGTTAGCTCCGCCCCTGGCCAAGAGTATGTGTAGCGTGGTGCTCAGCTAGAAGATATAGCAAATATTTTAAAGTCCGTGCTTGAGAGAGCACGGATCTCCCAGTAATCTGTCAACCCGATCCGCGATGTGTCGAACTGAAGCACCAGGAAGACAACACACTGTTTGACGATCCCAGTCTTTGTGACAGATCGCCCTATCTGTACCCCTAATAATTGAGTCTCCCACTACCAGCACCTGTCTGGCTTGCCCTTCTCTCCTGGTCCCCTGCTTACTAGAACTGAGAGTCCCCTGACTGGCAGAAGAAGTGTCTTACTGCAGCAGTGCTCTCCCTGAACGAACATCCTCCTCATCTGCTAAGGCTGAGGCTCGTAACTCTGTACCCCAGAACCTCAATGACCTGAGGGCCGCCCTTCAAGAAGAGTGGGTGCCATGCCTCAGTAGACAATAAGTTGACTTGTGAACAGCATGAGACGTTGTTGTCAAGCTGTAATAGATGCTCAAGGCCATATTGAGACATTGACATTTTTTGTGGTGGTATCCACCACTCCTGTTGGCTTTTGTTTCAATAAATTGTTTCAGATGAGGAAATCACCATTGCATGCTTCTACTTTCATGATATAATATCACTGTAGCGTGAACTTTTTACGTTTTCCATAAATTTCACCCGAAAGCCAAATATCCCTCACTCTTTGTGAGTAATGTATACTAGTCCCAATGTCTGATACAGAAGATGCTCGTAGAAGCTGTTGGCCATGTATCATAATGGCAAAGTACTGATATAGGGTTACTATTATTCTAATCAGCTCTACCCACATTGTTAAGTGTTTGCATGGTATGTAATTAAAAAGAGATCTATCTTACCGACATATCCTCTCTGTATATACAGCATCTGTCACAGTTTTTGGTGTCATATTTCAATATAGTCTCAGAGGAGTATTCAGTTACACACTGCCTCTTAGGGTAGATTAAAACCACTTTGGCCATACAGTATACATCTGGAAATGAAAACAAAAAATACCCAAACGTGTACTGTACAGTGCCCACAGGCTAGCTATAGCATAATTTTATAAGATTGTAATAAATATTTATTAATGTATATATTACAGGGCTCACTCCCTAAGAACAAGGGGATATTTGGATAAAAGTGCAGGACAGTGACTGTGTCAGAAAAAAATCTTTACTTCTCCTTACATTATAGGTATCTTCTCGCTATTGCAGGGCTCCCACAGTGATCGCGTGGGCATAAGTCTTGGACATGTACAGCATTTTGTGGCAAGTATACTCACAGATGATGTATTTAAGGGGTTAAAGGATGATAGTAGCAAGATGACTGCCCTGCAGTAGTTTAAAGTAGTTGTCCAAGATTTTGATATTGATGGCCTCTCCTCAGGATATCTCACTAGTGAGGGTCCGACTCCCAGCACGCCCATCCATCAGCTGGTTGAAGAGGCTGCATGACTCCAGTGAATGCTGCGGCCTCCTCACAGCTTACCAAGCACAGCGTCGTACATTGTATAGGCCCCTTCACTTGAATGGGACTAAGCTCAACCAACAGCTGATCAGTGGAGGTGCAGGGAGTCGGACCACCACTGATCAGATATTGATAGCCTATCCTCAAGATAGGTCATCAGTATCAAAATCTCAGACAAACCTTTTAAGCTTCTCTGACATAGGATGAGATATGGCATAAAAATAGCTACGCAAGCTAAGGAAGATGATCTAAAAATGAGACCACTTGACAGTTGAAGTGTTTACTTTCTTTTGTACATTTTAGTTCTGGTATATGGCATTGGAGCCGCTTTGCTAGGAACAACTGCAGTAAGATTTTGGGTATTTTCCACTCTATTCCTTTTTTCCAGTGTCCTTTTCAAATGAGTCAGAGGTGAAAACTAAGGTTGTGTTTTAATGTAGATCTGAAGACGAAGAAGTAAAAAGCCATCTTGTCAGTAATTCTGTTCTAACCTTTGATGGATGCGTACAAAATATAGTTTGCATGCACTTGTGCAGCCGCTATACAGAATATAGACTTTAGGTTTAGTAAGAGATTTCCTCCAGAACAGTGGTCCCTCTACTTTCCTAATTTCTATGGGAGTTATAGAAAGAGCCAAACATGCTCATCTGTTACAGTAACTGCCACGGTAATAAATGGAAAACCCTACACTTACGCAGTCACCTCTCTGTTCATTCCCCATGTGGATGTGGCAGCTGTATTCATGAGGGGCTTGCTTCAACCACCTCTCTTAGTGGTGATTGATAGACTGCTGCTGTGTACTAATGTATGCATAGAGGGGCAGGAGGAGCACGCCCCTCATGAATAAGGTGGACACCTAACTTGGAGTCCCCTGTATTGCTTCTATTAGCCAAATGGCACAATATATTTGTGCAATTTTGGCTAAAATGAGTAGATCTCAATATCTGTAATATGCTACCCGCATATTATTATAATCATCCAGAAGCCAACAATGCCTGCTATAACCTTGTAAGAAGCTTAGGCTGTATTTAGTCACAATATGGCTCTGTCAAGGAGCTGATCCCATCAGAATAAAGCAGGGGAACTTTTCCCAAAGAGTTAAGGTGCCTGCGAAACTGCATGATTATCGAGCAGTATAAAAAGCAATGAACGTTAGAGCGACAATCGGTAGATTTCTCATTGGTTCGATCGTTTAGGTGGGCACAAAAATCGTTGTTGGACAGTAACGATTTGATACGTGTAAAGAGGAATCGTTCACTGCATGACACTCATATTTCGCTTTGTGTAAATGCAACAGTGCTTTACAAATGATGAAATACACAATCGAAATTAAGATTTTATGAACGATAATCTGTGCGTCTAAAGGGTCATTGTTGAAACGTTCCCTACACCAAGAAACGACCCGTTTGTTGCTCAGTCGTACCGATCATCTACTCATGTAAAAAGGTACCTTTAGTTCTGCTTTCTACTGGGGGGATATCAACCTTGGTCTGAGCAAAAAGTATAAGGCTCCTGTATTGGAGATGTCTGAGTATCTAAGGTAGCATGATTCCGTCCTCAAGGAAATTTAACAAGTCGGGATCTAAAAATATTTTATTAATAATTGCCCCACAGGTCATCAATATTAGATAATCTGTGTAGTGGCTGTGCTTGGTTACTACAGCACTGTGCCCCCTTTAAAATGAATGGGAGCAGCACTGCAGTTACCAGGCACGGCCATTGCATGGTGGGTGGCGCTATGTAATTCCAGCCCCTGACTGCATCACTGGAGCTTATGAGAACAGCTGATTGGCTGTACACCTGCACATCACCCAAACTGTGATATCTGACACATCTTCAGACTGTCTATTCTAAGTTTACACTGTCTGAATATTAGGCAGGATTAGTAAATCTGCCCCACTGTTGCTGACTTCTTGTCACTGTGGCAAAGTGGCCCCACAGCATCTGATACCTGGCCCCTCTTAGAAGATCAGTCTATAACACATGTCCTTATTAAAAACTAAGGCCTCATGCCATACTCTGTATCCATATATAGGAACAAAATAGGTCATAGAGCCTTAGGCCTCTTGCACACAACCGTTTTGTTTGTTTTTAGTTTCCGTTCCGGTTTTTGCGTTCCGTATACGGAACCATTTATTTCAATTAATCCACAATAAAAACGTAAGGCACTCCGTATGCCTTTCGTTTCCGTATTTCCGCTCCATTCAAAGATAGAACATGTCCTATTATTGTCTGCATAATGGACAAGGATAGTACTGTTCTTTTAGGGGCCAGCTATTCCGTTCTGCAAAAAAACGTCAAATACGTCATCCGTATTTTTTGCGGACCGCAAAATACTGAAAAAGCCATACGGTCGTGTGCAAGAGGCCTTAGGGTGAATTCACAGTCTACACTGTCTCAGTACTGAAAATGTACAGCAATGTACATCAAAATACATGTGGATGGAGTTTTACAAGCCCCATCCACGTGTACCGGACACGAATCTAATTCACAGCATGTTAATCCTGTTTTGGGATTTTCACTGAGATTTCAGCCGACTGCACCACTCCGCACGGCAGAAAAGATGTACACTGACATATCAGTATGACGAGACAAAGGACGCGTCGGGTGAATTAGTGCTCATGGATACATTTGATGTATGTATTGGGAGCTTCTTCCACCGTATGCAGCAAGGAGACACTGCAAAATACAACATTAAAGCCCTCTTACTGTACTTCAGTTTGCCCCCAAATTTATATGGAAACAGTGACTCTGCTGTGTGCACAAGGCCTTATGTAGAAATAGGACATAATCTGCCATACTGTGCACAGAGAGGCATGATATGTATCAGTGCTAAATAAATAATGCACGGTAACTAAACCATGTATAACGGCATATTGCCTCCTGCTGGCGCAAACCTGCACTTACTGTGTTCTCTCCGTGGCTTGTACAATATAAGATCATCTTGTAGACCTTGCTTGTTGCTACAGAATCCAATGTAAACCTCATTGAATTATATCCTTAACAAAACAGTACTTGCTCATGCATGACAGTCTGCCGAAGCAATGTATGAGAATGATGACTTGGCACAATGATTGCTTTTGGTAAGACTTTTGCTTATTCAGCACGGATTCCTTTTACAAACTGCAAAACGCGTTAGCTGTATAGCATACATGAAATCCTTCCTTGCATCGGAAGTGTCTATGTTATCACACCGATTACACTGTTCATCTACATTCTACAGCATCAGTAAAAGGTGAATGAGATCAGGGCATGCACATGTGTGATATCACAGCCGCAGCCATTGTGTAGGAGAGAGCACCTAAAATGGAGAGACAGTGCAATCCCTGAGCTGACATCTTGTGTGTTATTGCAGAAACCTCCAATGCAGTGATTCTCTGGCCATGATGGATACACAGACTAGTGATTCCCAGACCATGGCGGACCACCTAATAGCTTTCCAATCCCAGAGAACTGTATTACTGCCTCAATTGAGCCTGGTGTATGGGTAGGTAAAAAGTGCAGTGCAATCTGCAGGCAGCGTGTTATAGAGCAGGAGAAGCTGAGCAGATTGATATATATAGTTTTATGGGAAAAGATTCCGCAAAACTTTATAGATTTAAATCCCTGCTCGAGTTCAGTTCTACACGGCGCCGTCTTATCAGTGACTAATTAAGAACTAGGGATGAGCAAATCCAAGTTTGGGAAATGGTTTTTTACAGTACAAATTAATTTATGAAGTTACTACCTGAAGTCTCTTCACAGAGCAATAACTTTGGCTCATCGGAGCCAATACATTCTAATACTGTACAGAGCTCTTGCTCCATACAGTATTGGAACAAAGTTTTATGCAAATCGACTTCAGATGTTTCACCTGAAGGCGATTCGCTCATCCCTTTTAAGAACCCTTTTAACAGGTTGACACAGCAGGCAATTATAGAGAATGAACTGTTTGTTCCCAATAATTGCCTGCTCATTACAGGAGGTGGAATCTGCATTTACATGCAGCATTCAAGTCCACTGTAGAGTGACTGCTCATCCTCATACTTTCCGGCCAGCAGATCACTGTTTAGGCAGCACAATCTGCTGCACAGAAACAATGATTTAGATCAGAGATGCCCAACCTGCGGCCCTCCAGCTGTTGTAAAACTATAACTCCCACCATGCCCTACTGTAAGCTGATAGCTGTAGGCCGTCCAGGCATGCTTGGAGTTGTAGTTTTGCAATAGCTGGAGGGCAGTAAGTTGGGCTTCCTTTATTTAGATGACCACACCACGTATGCTTTCACCAGATGAATGAGTGTTTACTGGGTGATGTAAAGGAGTTGTCTCACTTCAGCAAATGTCATTTATCATTTACATAAAGTTAATACAAGGCACTTACTAATATATTGTTATTATCCATATTGTCTCCTTTGCGGGCTGGATTCATTTTTCCATCACATTATACACTGCTAGTTTCCATGGTTACGACCACCCTGCAATCCTACATCGGTGGTCGTGCTTGCACACTATAGAAAAAAGCTCTGGCCTCTCTGGTGGCTGTGACTGTGGGAGCGCACAAGGGCTGGGGCTTTTTCCTATAGTTTGCAAGCACGACCACCGCTGCTGGATTGCAGGGTGGTCGTATCCATGGAAACCAGCAGTGTATAATGTGAATGAAAAATGAATCAGCCAGGCAATATGGACAATCAAAATACATTAGTAAGTGCCTTGTATTAACTTTGTCTACATGATAAATGCCATTTGCTGAAGTAAGACAACCCCTTTAAGGTACGGCCACAATGTCAGGTTCCCTGATGCAGTTTTGGAAGCCAAAAGCAGGAACGATTAAAAAAAAAAAAGAGGAGAAGTTGTATCTGTCCTTTATACTTTTTCCTCTTTTTATGATCTACTCCTGGTTTTGGAAACCTGATTGTGTGGCCATATCCTTTCACGGGGCAATTATCGGGAACAATTGTTTCTAGGAATGCTCCTTCCTGATCATCGGCCTGTGTAAAGGGGTTTTAAGTGTGTATACATAGATATCACTCTGCACAGCTCCTGCTCTATAACATACTGCCTAAGGCCTATTGCACACGAACGTAGGTGTCCCGTTGCCATATTGCGGACCACATATGTGGATCCGCAATACACGGGCACCGTTCCGTGTGCATTCCGCATCACGGATGCGGACCCATTCACTTCAGTGGGTCCGCAAATCCGGAGGTGCGGAACGGGCTCACGGAATGGAACACTACGGAGTGCTTCCGTGGGTTTTCGTCCCGTACTTCCGTTTCACAAAAAGATAGAACATGTGCCATCTTTTTGCGAAACGGGCGGATCGCGGACCCATTCAAGTGAATAGGTCCACGATCCACTGCGGCTGCCCCACGGTCAGTGTCCGTGCATTGCCACGGGGCGCACACGTTCGTGTGCAATAGGCCTAATCCTCATGGATTTTGATTTGTGGAGTGTATATTTAAATCTGCATCATGTCAGCTCTGTTGTTGATTTCATGGGCAGATAAACTCAAATGCAGTTGCAGTTTTTGTTACAGATTGCCTGCAGATTTACTGTTTTTTTTTTTGTTTTTTATTTCTTAGTGGAATCCACAGAGATAAATCCATGCTGTTTTCTGCATTGAAAAGCAAATCCAAAAATATGCCTTGCAGATTACTGTGGAGCTAATCTGCGGCAAATCTGACGTGTGTGGATTTATCCTCAATGTAAGGGCTCAAACGTGTGCCGGCCTTGCCCGTATTGCTGCCTGCAAACAGCGGGTCTGCAAAACCGTGTGCACACCATATCATGGATGGCGATCCATTCACTTGAATAGGTCTGCAGTACAGAGGCATGAACCGAAATGCCATAGAAGCACTCCGTAGCGGTACCGCGGCATCTTGGTCCGTGCCTCCGCACCGCTAAAAAATAGAGCATGTTCTATCAATGGGTTTGCAGGCCCGTGCCTTGTGGACTGCAATTTGCGGTCCCCAATGCACACGTTCATATGCATGAGCCCTAATAGCAACAGCACTTGCTCCTGCTACAGTATTTGGGTATATTCAGACGCATGCGACTTTACCACCACTTGCCATGGTTTTGTGGTACAGTGATGGGTTCCCTGGTTTTAACACATGAAACCTTTGGGCTATGTCTACAGGTGACTAGAATGCTGAGGATTTGAGGTCCCAGATATTTATGCAAGAACCACCAGCAAAGTGGATGAGATCCCATAAACATACTGGAGCAGATTTATCAAACTGGTGTAAAGGAAAAGTGGCTTAGTTCGCCACAGCAACCAATGAGATTGATCCTTTCATTTCTCCAAAGGTTCTCGGAAAAATGGAATCTCATTGTGGCAACTACAGTAAGTTAGTTTCCCTTTGCACCAGTTTGATAACTCTCCCCCCTGCGGTGCACGTTTGAAATCAGCACGTCAAGTTATGCTGCGGATCTCCAACACAGATTTAACCCTTAAAAATTGGAAAGGATATAATCTGCAGCCATTTCCGGAGCAAAAACCGCATGCAATACATGCATTTTTGAACTGTATTTTCAGTCATTTGGGGAAATACCCTTAAAATAAGTGTGTTTCACCTGTAAAAACTGCGTGGTCACTTACTGCATTGCAAACCAACTGCAAATTCAGGTAATGGCACATGCAGCTTGTCATTTTAAAACCACGCATCAAACGCAACATCTGAATAAGCCTAAGAATGAAACCCGAGCTGGGAGATGCAGAAATAGACAGTAATGTTTTCTGTTTATCCATAGAAAAACTGTATGGATAAGAACTGTGTAGACAGACTGACATACTGTATATCCATACAGCTCAGTCCCTGACCACACATTCAGATTTCCTGATGCCAAGACCAGGAGTGGATTCCAAAAAGAGAAGAAGTCATATCTGTCCTTTATAGATTCACTCATTTTATGTTCCATTCCTGATTTTGGCTTCCAAAACTGCATCCTGAAACCTGATTGTGTGGACGTGCCCTAACATTTCAATGTTCCATTTTCTTTTAGGTGATATTTATTTTAAGGTGAAAAATGTTAACAAAAAAATGAAATGAACGTGGGTGAGCATTTCATGCTTATTACATAGGAAGCATTTCAAGCTTGTTTTTTAAAACCCTTTATACTTGGAGGGTCACGATCTTACTTACCTGGAAGCTACGTTAATACCTTGCAGCAAACCAGCCGCCTTGTGGAAGAGAAGATTCACTCCATGCCAGCTGCTTATTCCCATGCATGCTAACATGGACACTTACAGTTCAGTGCACAAATGTTCTTCTAGAGGTCTGCATCTCATGGGAATAGCAACCCAAGCATAACGGAAAGCCAGGCTGCTAGCTCTTCCCATGCCTGGAAGACTAATGTGTCACGATCAAGTTTATTAAGTGTCCTAAAATGCCCAGGCTTATTGGAGACAACACTCGTTAATTAATCTTCACACTTAAAGGATTGGCGTCAGTGCCTGTCTGTTGTTTATTTGCGTCTAGGTAGAGGTACCTTTAGCTTGGTCTACTGAATCTTGACAATCAAAGTATTTGTGATGGAAGATACGGGCGTGATGCGTGCATTTTCACCCTGAAAATAACAGCAAATGCATTCCCACGGTAAAACTCCCCTTGCAAATCTCTGCCCAGATGGACTGTATAGCCATATTATAGCTTGCAGATGTCACAGTAGATGGCGATCCTCCATTACATCACTGCCCTCTTCACCTAGGCTGCTTTCATGTCTTACACAAGCGGATTTTAGGCAGGTATTATGTTATTTTCTGCAGAGCAAACGCACCAGAACGCTTTACAGTGCTAAAATGTAGATACAACACGCACCAACCTAGAAAACGTATCGTGATTAAAATTCTAAGCGTGTTCAAATGATCGTCTTTACACTTTATTATCTTTTCGGAGACTATAGTGCAAGCCAGAGAGTAGCACCACAGAAAACGCATCGCCACAGCCGGACCACAGTGTAAGACTTCATTGTCTGTGCAAATAGAGCTTTATTGAGGACTGGAGCTATGTGAAATACATATGCACACAATTGGCTTCAGATGCAAGTCGCACAATAACAGACACGGCATGTTCCCAGAATACAGCTACGTACTGAACATGATTGAAAAGTGACTTTATTTTGTATGTGTAAATGTATTTCGTTACCTTATCCTGTCTTTATTGGCCACAATGATATCAAATACACATTGACATACCAAAACAGTGGTGTACATCTGTATAAATGTGAAATCCACAGAGTGCATTGGTTAAGGCTGTAAATCTGTGCTTAATGAAATTATCATTGCATTCAATTCTTAAAGGGGAGAAAAAATATACACATATCAGTCCATATAAAGAAGAAAAAATATGCATACCTCCAAGTACAGAGTTGGAAAAATACATGGCTCTATAGTCCTCAGAGCCAGCCTGTCATGATGTATCTGTGCATACAGCAGTGTATGGGGGTGCACACAGCCGGGTACATCAGTCATTCTGTACACATTCTGTCCATTATATAGCCAGGCTTTCTGGAACAATTCATACTTCCACTGTCTCTTGCAGTGGTCCCTACACTAGCAGCCCCCTCCTACTTTGTATTTTTTTTCGTTTGGAAGCTTTCATTTGAGATTTTTATTCTCCTGCATTTCTTACCTCTGCCTTCTCCCATGCATTGCTCTTGCTAGAAATTCCTGTTCCTCTCGTCTCTCTCTCTCTGTCTCCAGATTCTGCTTCGCCTTCCCTTATAACCATGATCATTTTAGCACCTTCCTTCCCTTATTCTGGTGTGAGTTCTCTCTTCTCTCTTGTTATGTAGCCCTGCTCCCCCCTATTTTGGAGGGGAGGGTGTACAGTTGAAAGGTCTGAGGAAAAAAAAAAAATTGCATTTGAAAATTAAAAAGTAAAAAAAAAAATCAAAAACATTTCTGTATGAAGAATGGCCTCGTACAAGATGCAGTAAATGAGATACAGTGACTATACTAGGGATAGAAGGGACAGTGGGGTAGATATGTGTACATGTACCCTGCACTGTATGACCTCTGACATATGTATCTATGAAACATAACGATGGGCTAAAATGTTAACGTTCATAGTGAGCGGATCTATTATCAGAGACATTTTTTAATATTTTAGAATGCTTTGCTAGTTAACACACTTGCAAGGAAAGGGTTAACAGTGGCTAAGCCCTGGAGAAATCCTCTTGTGCTCTAAACCCTACTTTCCGCAGAAGCATCTCTGCTAGGATGGAATAGGGCAGCAGTGAGCGGGGCGGGATCTGGGATCACTCCCCCTCCTCGCTGCCATCTGCAGTCTACCTGCTGACATCAATGCATGGGGGAGGGGGAGCGACACACAGCCAACAGCATTGTAATAATGATCATGACACAGTGTTACTGCAGCACTGTTCACTGCTTTATTGTATACAACATGATAGACCTGTAAATGTCGCAACACCGGTCATTATTTCAGTAGACCAAACCCCCAAAGATCACAAGCCTCCTATGTGTGACGCCAAGTAAGCAAGATAGCAGTGTCTATGACATCAGGGTCACATTAGCAATCACACATAGGAAAAAACATAAGTGCTCTGCAAATTCATGAGCTGTTCCTTGTCCTACACTTCCACTGACATTAGATAATTATGTGCTATCTAATTTTATACTACATGTATATTGTTAAACAGGTATCTTCCCACTCTCCTCCCCTCTAAAAGAGTTGTAGCTCAGGTTGACCCCATTCTCATGGAAAGCATAGATTCATGTAATATCTTTTGATCTGGTTCCATCCTCCCTTGTTTGCTAACGTCATAGTGTCAGGAGAGAGGGGAGTATGGACCAAAGGTCACATTTGATCACATATTCAACTATAAAAACCTACAAAGTGGAGATATTCTCTATAGCTACCAACTGAGCAGGTTAGGAAATTAGGAAATGACTAGCTACTAAAGATAACACCTCCACATTTTTCCTTCTATTGCTTTGAAGAAAAAGAAATGTATACTTTTGGCCATTCAGCTTTTTTACATTGTCCCAAAGTTAAAGAGCATAGTCACCATGATCAACCCTATTAAACCAAGGGTACTGCCTGGTAGGGTTGATCATGCTGATTAAAACGATACCTTTCTTTTGTCTGTATGTTAAACAGCTGTAAAGATATCAGTGTTTTTATTTGTATGCAAATGAACATGTTGGAGCACCAGAGGGCAGGGCTGAATCATTGGAGCACTGTGTTTGTAACACCGCTATGCTCTGCACAACTCCCCTTCCCCATGATTGACAGGGCTAGAGCCGCACTGTGGTTGAGTACCATACAGGTGTATGAGCTGCAGTGGGCTCCAGTTAACTAGTTAGGACCGCAAACTTTAGTCAGTCTGCAGTCTCTGACCATCCAAAAAGTTTGCAGTTATGCTCTGTTGCCTCTATTGTGAATGTCAATTAAATAAACCCACAATACAGCGAAATGTTGTCCTATCCTAAAGGGAGCATGTCATACGTGTTATTGTATTCACTCATGGCACCATAAGGTTGTGACAAATACACGGATTTCAGCAATATTTCACGTAAATGGTCATTGTACTTTCCATTGCCTTTTTCTCCCTCTAGCAGCTCATTCCTCCTCACTACTCCTATCTCCATCAACCTCTCTGGCCAGCACGTAATTTGATCCTTCAGTGAACAAGCAGTCTGCCTAGTCTCTCAAGATGGATTCAGTAGAGAATGTTACTTTAGGAGGTAGAGGAATTGACATCTATATTACAATTGCAAAGTTTCTTATATTCATGACTATTGATTTAGGCAAAGTTTATTTAAAGTTCAGTGACCATTAATGTGCAGTAGTTTGTAAGAATTGACGTATTAATCCTTGCAGCTCACAGCCAGCAAATAATCGAATGTATTCATGATTTACAGGCACCCCCACCCTCCAGTTGTTGATTGGCAGTTTTCTCTGTTTGCCAGGCATGTCCAAACTACTGCCCTCCAGCTGTTGAGAAACTATAACTCCCAGCATGCCCTAATAGCTGTAGGCTGTCCATTGAAGTTCTTTAGAGGGGGGGGGGGTAGGGTGCAGCTGGAGATAAATAAAGGCAGAGAGACACACTCAAAGACTGGAGCTGATGGCTCTGTTAAGTTTATCTCACCCAGTGCTGGATTTACAGCTACACTGCTCAGTACTGCTGTATAATGTCCTCCATGCTGCTGCTGTTTTGGAAGGAGTGCTAGAAAAAGATAGGAGAGCAGAATCTTGAAATCTGACTGTATGTGCTTCTATGGTGGTTTATAGGAAGCTTCTAAGCATACTGGGAATTGCACAACCATAACTCAGATATGACAGCAAAAATTGGTGACTGATTCCCTTCAAACTCACCTATAGGAACCCATTCACCCAACAGAGACCAAAAGAGCCTCTGTAGGGCCAGTATCTTACAGTTATCATTTTTTTTATTACGGTAAATAAAGAATTGCAAGTTATGGCGAACATAAGGAGAGCTGTTCTGTTGGAGAAAACTGTGGAGGAAGGAGAGTATGTGCTGCTAATGTGAGAATATACTGTTTAACCAAACAGAACATGTGCTGCTATGGGGGAGAGTGATGCGATATGCTGCTGTGCTGGAACTGTGAACATATCTGACATCTTTGCAAGTGGGGGAACGGGGTAATGAGGCAAGTATCACTGATGACCAGTGCATGTGGCAAGGTCACAGGGTCAATTATATCACAGGCATCGTGACATCATCAAGTTAATGATACCATAATGCGCACTGTTATTGGTGTTTTTTAACATATCCCCTTTAAGACCTCACAACAAGTGATGTCACAAGGAGTGCCAGTCCTATAAATTCAGCTCTGTGAAGCTGCCGGACAGCTGTGCCTGCACCCAGTAGCAGGGCTGCCCATGTTGGAGGTGTAGCGCATTACTTTTAAGGCTCCTTAGTGGGTACTAACATCATAATGTCAATGCTGATGAGGTCATTGAATGGGTTGTTATGGCCATGGGCTGGTAACAGGAGTGCATGTAATAACATCATAATGGATAGTGCTGATTGACAGTTTTCTGCACAGTAAAAGGCAAAAAATGATAACCAGCGGCTGGAGGGCAGGAGACCCAGTGCATTGCAAGGTTTAAATATGCACTGTACTGTCAACAAACTTTGCACAAACCAATAGTACAGGCAAATATAAGAAACATTGTCATATATTTTATTAGAGAAAAATGTCTCTTTCTTCAATTATGAGCCACGTTCCCACCCCCCAGCCTTCTGCATCACTCAATTCACAGATAAAATACATCCTGAGAGACAAGATGGACTTGCTGATCTTTTAAGGCCCCAGAACAGGGGGTGATGTCACAAGGGGTGCCAGCGCCATAAACTCAGTGCTGTGAGCTGCCATACAGCTGTGCCTGCAGGGGCTGCCCATGTTGGAGGTCTAGCACATGCTCTTTTAAGGCTCCTAAGTGGTTACAAACACTGTACATGCAACAACATCATGAGGCAATAATGTCATAATGACCAATCAGGTTACAAGTGATTGGTGACAATTGAGCGCTAAAACCTGCAGCCACCATATAGACTCAATGGTTGCACCTTTGAGCAGGAGTGGCCCATAATGGAGGCCTGATGTACCCCCCTTTAATGCTCCTCAGCCATGGGGGTGACTTAATGGAGACCAACATAGTGACATCCCCTGGTGGGGTGGTTGCCAGGGACATGAGCATATAATCTGGGACATGGCCCCAGATTAATTAGTGATATCACCGGTGAAGATGTCCTATAAATTAAGCCTGTTTTAACTGTTTGTCAGCCACAACAACTATATCCAATAACATTGGTGGTCTACACTGAAGGCAAGATGTGTCCCTTCAGGGCTGCATAATACATACATCACAGGTTTGACATTATCACTGGTTTTCAAGGAGATAGGCTGTTGTGAGTCCTACAGGGCAGCAGTACATTTATCACCGGCGTGATGATGATGCCATAAGGGATGATGACTTGATAACTTGACCTTTTTAAAGACCCTGAGTGGGAGATGTCTCAATGGTGCCTGCACCCAGAAGCTACCTGTTAGATTTGGTGCCTCATTAAGGCTATTTTTGCACTTATAGATTTGACATGGGTTTTAGCACATATTTTGCACTGAATTCCGTGTCAAATCTGGCCCCTGTCTGCATCCCACACATGTGAATAGGCTTTTCAGAACCCCATTTATACGAGAATATTCTGCATGGATTTTCATTAAACCAAAATGAAATCCAACATGAAAAAAGCTATTTATTTAAGCGATTTTTGAGCAGAAAAGCAATGGAATAGCCCCACTGAATGACAAACTGCACTTACACAGCAGAAATCTGATGGTCAGTCAATGTTCTTTAAAGGGCTCATTCACACGATCGTATGAATGGGTCTGCATCCGTTCCGCAAATTTGCGGAATAGGTGAAGACCCATTCATTGTCCGCATCCGTTGTTCTGTTCCGCGGTCCAACAAAAAAGATAGAACATGTCCTATTCTTGTCCATAATTTCCGACAACAATAGGCATTTCTATCATAGTGCCGGCCATGTGCGGTCCGCAAATTGCAGACCACAAAACACTTATGGACACGTGAATGTAGCCTTAGACTGCAAAACTGGACTGTGTACATATGTCACGGATAAGGTATGGGAGAAAACACCAAACGGACAACCAAGAGGGAGAGGAAAATACATACCCTGGAACCTAAACACCCTAGGAGCCCTGATATGCCCTAGAGGTAGTGAAAAGGGAAAGAGACAACCGGTTTCTTCCCAGGTGAAAGAACCAGCGTCTCCCTGAGGCCTAGTTAACAAGCACAAGGGAACAAACAAATGCGACACTTAACTTCAGCAGTGATGGACAAGCAGGAACACCAGAGACAACCTCACACCAGCTCTGCCAAACCCAAAAGAAGCTATCTACCACATAGTCAGAAGGGTGGGGTCAGACTATAAAGGGTAGAAGTGATGACCACTGAGCAACAGCTGAGATAAGGGAAGTAGTCATTGACCCTATCAATACTGAATCAAGAGAAATCAAGGAGGCTGTTAGATTCCTCCACGCTCAGCCAATCTCCTTGATCTCCTGACATCAGTCATCTGAGGGACCGTGACAACATATTAGCTCAATTCAACCAAAAATAGTACTTTATATGCCAATAAGTGGAGAAACCTAATGTGACTTTGCCTAGAAATTAAACCATTATTATCATTGCATTACTAAAAGTTAACAAGAATAGAAAAAAAAACAGTATGGAAGACCTTATGGGAAACACATAAATGTGGTGTAGGTGCGCCACCATCCAGATAATGGCATCTTTGGATATTCTCTTATTTACAGTGAACACATACTCTTAGCGAACAATGACGTTTAAAAAAAACAAGTATAGTGAGCTTTTATGGAGCTCACCCCTCCAAATGATTTCTACACTGCTATTGAATTTCTCAATGGAAAATACATAGTTAAAACTTAGTTTTTCGGAGACTTATATACTGGTTAGGTTATCGGTATCTGATCGGCCGATCAACTATTTGATAAGGCGCTCACAGTAGCACCGTGGCCTTCTCACTGCATTTCCTAGGCCAGTGATGACGCGTTCCTTGGTCACATGAACTAGGCCAGAGATGGGCAAACTGCGGCTCTCCAGCTGTTGTAAAACTACAATTCCCACCATGCCCTGCTATAGGCTGATAGCTTTAAGCAGCCTTTGCATGCTGGGAGTTGTAACAGCTGTAGAGCCGCAGTTTGCCCATCCCTGAACTAGGCATAGCTCAGCCTATAGAAGTGAATGGGGCTGAGCCGCGATACCAAGCACAGCCGCTATACAATGGTAACATGCTGTGCTTGGTTTGTTGGGAGAAGGTAACGACACAACTGTGAGCGTCGTTGCCTTCTCAAATAGCTGATCGGCTGGGTGTTGGACCCCCACCGTTCATATATCGATGACCTATCCAAAGGATAGGTCGTCAGTGGAAAACACCAGGAAAACTCCTTTGACTTTTACTTCCATTTTTCTTTAAATAAAACCATATTTTTTAGATACACATAAATATGTTAATCAGTGCAGATAAGGCACAAATGTATCAATATCTGAAAATATTTATGGAAGACCATCCATCCTACTATGGTTACTTCTGAGGGGGAATCTCATTTGGCAATAAGAGCCATTCCATAGCTAGTTAAGGTATAAGTGCTAAAATGCTCTAATATTGAAAAAAATAACCTGTCCTTGTTATGCCCCTAGTCTGGCTGTGATCTTCCAGGAGGTTTCCAAGCAGTGTCTCTTGCATTCATCAGGGAGTCAGATGACTATTACCAGGGTCATATAAATATGTTGGACAAGGCAGAAAAATGGACCATAAAATGCCACATTGTAGAAAATCACCACAAAATACCTGTGTGTGTTTTCACCCCTAAACTGTGTATCACCAGGGTTGTCTCTACAGCTCATGTGCTGTCCACGTGTGGAACACATGAAATGGGATGGAACGCTTCCTCACAGTGCTCTTCCAAAATGTAGGAAAATCTGTGAGTAAAACATCAGCATGGGGCATTCATTTCAGCCAAAATTAGGACAACTTTACATTCAGTGTTGTGAGACTACTACAGGCTGGCCATAATACTGCCTTACTAAATGTGGACAACATCATATCCAGCATATCCAGAGTAACTATATTTCTCCCCAGCTTGACTATATGGAGACTATCCTGATGTCTAGGAGGAGTGATTGTATAGTTTGCTTGTGGACGTCCCTGTTACACACATTGAGTGGTGTGCAGGAATATCATTCGTTAATGACTTATTCCCTGGCATACTGAGCTGTTTACAGTCTTAGGTCATATCGTTCCATCGCTCCACCCCTGTGTCTCCTCACTGTCTGGCTCCAAATCTACAATGTCCTGTTTCAGTGCTGCTGTCTGCATATCCTGAAGCCAGTTACACTTCCATTTTAACAGGACGTTGTATGACATAAAATCAAAAAGGCAGTGGAAAATGCAATCTGTATCCAGCGCTTCCTCTTTCAAAATGCTTAGGTTTTATTAAAATAAAAATGTTTAAGTTTAAAATGCAACCATATACGTGGTATGTAAGAATAAAGACCAAACAACGCGTTTTAGGCTTTGCCCTTCAGATACAGGGCTATCCTGTATATTGCCTGAAACAGGCAGTGTCGCTGAGGATAAGAATTACGAATATGTTCACAATCCAGTACAGATATTCAATTAAAATAAAACTAAAAGTGCCTACACGAGTCTAAGAGCAGTTTGGATTTGTGGACATTTTGAAGACTTCACTAAACGCCTTTCTGATTTTTCTAGAAGACACCAGCAGAACCATGTGACAGCTTATGGGCAATGACTCTCCCAGACGGTCTAGCATCCTGCATTATAAGGGATTGTGATAGAAGCTTTACAAGAGGATTTTGCTAACCCATTTAGTTGACTATGTGAAAGATTCCCTTCACCCAATCACAGATGGTGCAACTGGCTGTCTGTGGTGAACAATGCAATATCTACAGAGGACGTTACTTCCGTATTAGAAGGGCATTCAAATAAATGTAAAGCACGAGGGTTACCCTGATTCAGATTAGAAGAAAATCAAATGACCCTTGGCTGTCCTCTAATATCTAAATCACTGCCATCTGTCACCTTTCTATTAGCAACCGTTCTTTATGTAGTCTCCAGCCAAATTTTTTCTTATTTCGCCTTTTAGTGTCATTAATATATTTTTATGCTGATTTATAACTAAATAGAAGAGGGCTTATGACTTATTAATAGTTGCACAGTCAGCTAACAGCTGTCGGTGGTCATCTTATGAGTGCATTTTCCAGAATGTCTGATAAAGATCTTCTTGATCTCACAATTATTTTTAGACAAACTAGATCTCTGTAGTTTCCGACAGCTTACTTTGTATACATTTCAATATCAAAATTCCAATATAATGAGTTTGACCTAATTTATATTGAGTTGTATGTTTTACAATACTTATCGAAGACGAGATAATCCAAAAATATAGGTAAACAATGACTAGCTTGAGAAGGAACTCTTTTTTTTCTACCAAAAAACCCAGTCTGATTACAATCAAGCCAATCAGGCATATTTTTGTATACAGTCCCTTATACAATGCGACCTCACCTCACAGCTAGCAATTAAGTGAGCAATATGTAAGCAATACCCCACCTTCCCTAACTAGACATAGAGCCAAAAAGTACCTGACCCCATGGCTTCTAGATCTCCCCTTGCCGAACCCCCCCAAGTTCAAAGGCCTCTTGTTCCTCATTAAGATCCTCATTTACAGCCCCCTTCCATGGTCGTTCATTATCATGCATTACTGGGGTAACTAAAAGAATGGCAAACCCTTAGTTAGCTTGGCATGTGATGAGAGCAGCTTTGTTTACCAACATAACATAGAATTGGGATAATTTAACTTGAATGGCAAAAATATCACTACTAATTTAAGAGGTATTCGCCTAATAATAAATATGGTGCAATTCACTCCAACTATCCTCCAAAAAGAATGCCACATCTGTCCATGGGTTGTGTCTGGTATTGCACCTCAACTCCTTTGAAGTATCTCTGTACTTTGCTCCAATTATCTCTTCCTCAACCCTGACCAGTCTCCCTGTCCCAGCCACTAAAAAACACCCCCACAGCATCATGCTTCACTGTAGGAATGGTATTGGGCAGGTGATGAGCAGTGCCTGGTTTCCGCCAGACCTCACACCTAGAATTGAGGCCAAAACATTCAATCTTGCTTTCATCAGACCAGATAACCTTGTTTCTCACAGTCTAAGAGTCCTTTAAGTGGTTTTTTTTGCAAACTGCAGGGCTTTCATGTATCTTTTACTGAGAAGAGGCGTATCTCTGGCCACTCTGCCATAAAGCCCAGATTTGTGGAGTTCTGCATTGATAACTGACCTTCTTGAAGTTTCTTCCATCTGTACACAGGATCTTTGGATCACAGCCATTGTGACCATCGGGTTTTTGGTCACCTCTATTACCAAAGTCCTTTACCCCTGATTACTTAGTTTGGTGCAGGGCCGGCGCTACTGTTAGGCGTAGGGCGCCGGCCTGCTGGGGGCGCCCTGGTGTGCTCCCCTTGTCTGGGGCTGCGGCGCTGGGCAAACGGCTCTTGAGCCACTCCCAGCGCCATTACAAGGGGGCCAGGAGGTGGAGGTCCTTCTTAAATGTGGCAGAGCAGGCACCTGCTTACCCTGATGGCAGGTGCCTGCTCTGCCAGTAAATTACCAGTTCAGAGGAGGCGGGCGGCAAGGGAGGCTGTTCTAGCAGCTCCCCACTCCTCCCTCGCGCGCCGTCTGTGATGCCTGGAGCCGGAATATGACGTCATTCCGGCCCCAGCAGACTAAACGGCGCGCTGGAGGACTGAGGAGCTGCACCACACTGGACCCCAGGGAAGTGAGTGTCTGCCTGTGTCTGTCTGTCATTGAGTGTCTGCCTGTGTGTCTGTCATTGAGTGAGTGTATATCTGTCTGTCAGTGAGTGTATGTGTGTCTGTCATTGAGTGAGTGTGTGTATGTCAATGAGTGTGTATGCCTGTCTGTCAGTGACATCACAAAAAAAGAAAAACAAAGAGCAACATGCAACAGTATTTGAAAATTATCAAAAAGATTTTATTGGTCATATATTAAAAATTACAAATCATAGAAGGAGGTGACAAGAGAACACAGACGCCACCCTGAAACCTATAGCAAGATATACAAAAAATATATATCTAGCACCGCTGGAATGATATAGTAAAAGAAGGCGAATCACTATACTATAGCATGATAAATATGGTATATCAAGGCCTTGCTGCAGCCTTCAAAAAATCCGCAAGAAACAGCCATAGTGGATACAAGTGTCTTAATATATAGGCAATGCGGATGATGTAAGGCAAAAGAAAATGACCATCAGCAGTGCTAAAACAGAACCCCGAGAGGTACTCACTAATAAGTAAATAGGAGTGAGGGACCAGAATGGCATCAACCCTAGGGTTGTTCCAAACGTCTTCCATTTAAGAATTATGGACGCCACTGTGCTCTTGGGAACTTTCAGTGCAGCAGAATTTTTGTACCCTTCTCCAGATCTGTGCCTCGGCAGTTCTTTTTTTGTCATGGCTTCTTTTTTGTTCTGATATGTATTGACAGCTGTGACAACTTATATAGACAGGGGAATGTCTTTCCAAATCATCAATCAACTGAATTTACCAAAGATGGACTCCAATCAAGGTGTAGAAATATTTCAAAGATGATCAAAAAATATGGGAGGCCCCAGAGCTAAATTTAAAGTTTCATAACAAAGGTTTTAAATACTTATGTCTATGCAAATTTTTGTTTTTCCTCTTTGATAAATTAGCACAAATTTCTAATTCTGTTTTCACTTTTAAATTATAGGGTACTGAGTGCAGATTGATGATACTTGAAATATTGGAATACATTTTTTTTAGGCCTTTTTCACACTGATGTTACTCGTTCACCTGCCGCCTGTTCCCCTGCCGGATCCGTAACTACAGTGTACATAGGTGAGCTACTGGAAGTCCGCCCAACCCTATTCACTATAATGGCAGCCGGCAGAGATCCAACCGCAGAGGTGGCTGGACTGTAGTTACGGATCTGGCAGGCTGTTTCTAGACTTTTTTCTGACATGCTTAACAAGGGGGTGGGCTTAGTGGAAAAGGGATGTGGCTTATATGGAAAGAGGGCAAGGCCTAAGATGTACCATTTTGCTTTACAATTCTGGCGTAAAAATCCATCTCAAAGTAAGCCATAAAGTAGCTGGTATAGTCAGAGAAAAGTGTCCCGCACCAGATTTATCATTCAGCCTAAGCCCCTGTGATAAATCTAGACCACCTGTCTAAGTTTACGCCATCTTAAGAATTAGTAAATCTGGACCAGAGGGTTTTCATGCATGGTGCCTCTACACTGGTTGATGATAGTGTTCCATGAAAGTAGAATCACCAAGATACCTCCTACAATCTCTTCCCTTTGCTAGAAGCATGTTTTGTTGCTAGCACTTTGCCTACTGGACCTGCAGAAGACCTGCTCAAAGAGACAGTGAAAGAGTTAAGTCTGACATTAGTGGTTAATGGGAAGCACAGAGTAGGAGGAGATGTGCTGGGCGTGTTGCCACAGGAACTGGTGCCAGGGGAGTGGTAAGATGTCACCACAGATGGTTGGTATGGAAACTGTCCTGGACCCCATTCCCCAGCCTCCTCCTGCCCTCCCAAAGGCTGCAGGGTCAGTGTTACCTAGGAGACTGGTTGGGTATCAGGAATCAGGGGGATGTGTGCTGGGGGCTGGGAGGCAGAGAAGGATCTTATTAAGAGGAGGAGAGAGCATTAATAGGGGAAAAAGGGGGAGGTGTCGGAGAACAAGATGAACAAGAAACAGGACTATAGGGGGAGGGTAAGAAGGATAGAAAAATAAAGAAGTCGAGGGTGCTGTACAGTAAATGTCAACACAACGTACAACAAATATGAAGTACTAAAAATCTCCAGGACAGTCCGCAGAGATGTGTAATCCTACTGGCCAGAAAAGGGTTACCGGCAGACACATTCTGGAAAGACTATACCCAAAGAGGATTTGAGTGTCTCTGGAGAAGGAGGGACCTGCCAGGATCCTTTGTGGTTTATAAAGCTTCCTAAAATAGCTTCTGTGCAGTGAAAGCAAGGCTTGTGGATTGGAGAAGGAGGAGCGCCTGCCCACCGCACGAGGGAGGGGGTAATTCATGAGAAGCTTCCGTCCTATAATGCTGTTTAAATGAACACTGCCTGCAAAACATCTCTGTGCACTTCATTTCTTCTTATTCACACAAGAATTGATTTAACATTGGAAAAGTCTTCCCTGTTGTGTTCCATTTCCTTCCTTGGATTCTATCACACCACCAGACATTTGTAAACCAAGATAGAACTGGCTAAGCTCTACACGTAGGTCACATTTTCTGGGTAGGCATAGGATTCTAAACATGGCACAAGGCAAGTCAAGAAGCTAAGCAGTGTTATGATGTGTATGTTATACCTAGTGCAAAGCGAAATCCAGAATGATAATCTATCAAGTCAAGTAGTAAGAGGTTTTGTATGTCGACCTAAATTCCATTGTCAAACATTAAGAAGTATAACTGGGCATGCACGCTTGCCCTGTTGCATGTCTTTGGAGAAGTTGAGGAGCTCTGTGTTAAACAAGCTGCACACGTCCGTAGTTTTGGCCTGCATCCTATGCGTTTTTTGCAGATCCGATGCGGACTAATTCATCTCAGTAGGGCCGCAAAAGATGCAGACAGCACACCCGTGTGCTGTTCTCATCTGTATGTCCGTTCTGCATGCTGCAAAGAAAATCCTGCTTACTTACAGTTATGGCCAGATTGATAGGTTGTGGGGAAAATTTATCATTAGCAGAATCTCCACCTCCGCCACAAAGGGAAAAAAAATGTGGACTGGGGTTAGTGAAAGGGATGGGGTCTCCCTCGGCCTGACAGAATTACTATAATTTATGCCACAAAAAGATGTGACATTTAATAAATTTGGTGCATCTTACTCAAACACACTTCTGATTGAGACTAGTGTATAACACGCGTCTTAAATTTCTCCTGGATGTCCAAGGAGAAGCAACTTGCTTTAGGCTGCTTTCCACATTGACATTTTACAGTTAATAGAGAGCCTGTAGGTCAAGGCCACAAGGCCTCTGTGTGCTTCCAACCAGGTTTAGTAAAGTGTCATATGTACAGAAATGTGCCCTAGAACAGGGATACCCAACTGGAGGACCACATTCCAAATCCAGACAGTAGATTCCAGCTGCCCGGACCCCTTCACATCCTGATTTCAACTATATTTGCATCCTCGGGACACACATACAGTTGAGTACAATAGTGAAGTAGGGAGCTATGAAGCTCCCTGTTTCACTATTCCCCTGCCATTGGTGGTTCGGCGAAGGCAGGCATGACGCAGTGATGTTATTGTGCCTGCTTGCATTCTGGTGAATGTGGGGTAAATAAATTTTCAAATTGGAAGCACAAAGGGGGCGCTGCTTAAGGGGGATCATATTGTGTGGTGGTGGGGGGGGGGGGCTCATTTTGTGTCTGGGCATGCTAAGGGATCATCCTGCCGTGAAGAGCACTTAGAGGCATGTGGGGTAAATAAGTATTCAAATTGGAAGCACTAAGGGGGCGCTCCTTAAGGGGGATCATATTGTGTGGTGGCGGGGGGGCTCAATCTGTGTCATGTGGGCATGCTAAGGGATCATCCTGCCGTGAAAAGCACTTAGAGGCATCATGCATCATACTATGTGGGGGCACCAAAAGAGCACTAAGAAAATTTCTGTATCGGGCCACTGGTGGTATCCCTCCTTACATTTTTCCCGCTAAGTCCTTCACTCAGCAGCAGATTCAGATATGTGGACCTTTATGTGAATACCCCTGCCCTAGAAGCAATATAGGGAACGAAGCCTCCACAAAAAGTGCATTTGTGTGAAATTATACAGTAGAGGCCCTATGTACCTATATGGCAGCCTCATTACAGCTCTATATAAAACACAGCCATTATACATCCATGTGCATAAGCCCTAATTTCACATTAATGAGCACAAGAAGAAAACAGATCTGATTGCTTGATATGAGGCTCAGTATCACTATTATATTTAGCTGCCAGAGTACTGGAACAGGAAGTAGGACAGGACAAAGTTCTCATCTCTCTTCATTTATCATGAAAATGTGCTTGCCAGTGTAACTGCAGGGAAAAAAATAAAATTCAGCTTTTCCCCAGTGTCATGTCCAAGTCCCAAAAATTTCACTTTTTTGACTGGCACTGTTCCTCAGATTCCACAACAGGGACAGGGGCACACCACCAATTGGTAACATCCAGTTGTACATTACTGAATAAACGTCTAGTAGAAATAACAGAGGAAAAGCACAACATACAGTTACATAAAAAAGAATGGTCATTTAATGTGGAATGCAATTATTTACTAAAGCCAACATGTCTGGATCCATTAATGGATATCTTTCTATATTTTTGCACACTAATGCCAGCGTACAATGCATTCAGACAGTCTTCAGACTTTTTCACTTTGTTCAACATTTTGTTATGTTGCAACCTTGTGCTAAAATAAAACACAGATCAAGTTTTTTCCCATCATTCTGTACTCAATACCATGTGAATGATATCATATATACTCCATCTTGCATCTTTTTCCTTACAGTGGGCTCTTCCCCTCCTTTATTCTCTAGAACAGAATAATTCTAAACTACTTTCATAATAATTCTGAACTACTGCTTTTTCACCTAGAGCCATTTTGATATACTGTCAGTATATAACGTATTTTTCATACTATAAGATGCACTGGACTATAAGACGCACCTAGGATTTGGAGGAGGAAAAGAAGAGAAAAAAAATATTTTCCATCAGAACAGACCCTCAAATCAAACCACCAAGCTCCATCTGCATCAGATCAGACCCCTCCAACCACCATTAGCCTCCCATGAGACCCCCCAGCCTCCAACAGCCTAGGATCAGACCCCATCAGACCACCCAACCTCCATCAGGCTCAGATCAGACCCCCAGCCTCCATTAGCCTTAGATCAGATCCCCCAGCCCCCATCAGACCTGGTCCCATCAAACCCCCCCAGCCACCATCAGCCTCATATCGGACCCCCATCAGACCTCAGATCAGTAGTAAAAAAAAACAAAAAACTTTGCCTCACTTGCTCCGGATGGTGCTGCAGATCTAGGACTCCCCGCACCGCTTCTTCCGCCATGCACTGTGACCTGACATTGCACAACGGGATCCAGAAGAAGATCACTGAGGGTGAGTACAGCCAGAGCAGCACTGCTCTCGCCTCCCCATGTCCCCAGCCTGTTGCTGACCCCTTCTATAGCATTCGGACTAGAAGATGCACTGCCACTTTTTTCCCACTTATGGGGGAAAAAAGGGTCTCTTATAGTTTGAAAAATACGGTATTTAAAATATATGAAATAAAGTGTGTCTCTGTGATGTTTTCCTAAGCCGCTGGACTTCACCCTTGATTTGAACCCATCATCATATCATTAGAGCTGATTCCATTCCCACCCCATAAAGAGAAATTGAAAACAGAATGTTTATTAAAATGGAAAAACTAAAATATTTTATTAACCCTTTTTACCCCGGGCCAGTTTTCACCTTCCTGCCCAGGCCATTTTTTGTAAATCCGACATGAGTCACTTTACAGTATGTGGTAATAACTTTGGAACACTTTTACTAATCCAAGCCATTCTGAGACTGTTTTCTCATGACACATTGTACTTCCTGTTAATTGTAAGTTTCAGTTAATATGTTTTACCTTTATTTATAAAAAAAAATCCCAAATTTACCAAAAATTTGGAAAAATTCACAATTTTCTAAATTTAAACTTCTCTACTTTTAAGACAGAGAGTAATTCTTCATAAAATAGTTGTAAATGTAATTTAATTTTTTTAGGACGTTAGAAGGCTTAGAAGTTTAGAAGCCATTTTTCAAATTTTCAACTAAATTTCCAAAACCCTTTTTTAAGCACCAATTCAGTTAAAAAGTGATTTTGAGGGGCTGACATAATGTAAATCACCCATAAATTACCCCATTTTAGAAACGACACCCCTCAAATTATTGAAAACTGATGTTACAAACTTTGTTAACCCTTTAGGTGTTCCACAAGGAAAATGGAGGCGAAATTTCAAAATGTCATTTTTATGCAGATTTTTCATGTTAATTTTCTTCTTGCAACACAGCAAAGGTAATCAGCAAACTAAACCTTAATATGCTTTACTCTGATTCTGCAGTTTACAGAAATACCCCATATGTGGTGGTAAACTGCTCTATGGGCACGTAGCTGTGGTCAGAAAGAAAGGAGCGCCATATGGATTTTGGAGGCAGATTTTGCTAGAATGGTTTTTGGGCACCATTTTGTATTTGAAGAGACCCTGACGTACCCCTACAGTGTAAACCCTCAAAAAGTGACCCCCATTTTGAAAACTACACCCTTCAAATAATATATTAATGGGGTACTGAGCACTTTGACCCCCTAAGCGTTTTACGGAATTTGAAAACACTTGGCTGTAAAATGAAAAGTTTAATTTCTTCCAATAAAATGTTGCTTTAGCCCCACATTTTTCATTTTCACAAGGGGTAACAGTAGAAAAAGCACCCAAAATGTATTACCCATTTTCTCCTGAATACGGCAACACACCATATGTGGTGGTAAACTGCTAGGGGGGCACATGGCAGGACTCAGAATGGAGGGAGCGCCATATGGCTTTTGCAACACAGATTTTGGTGGATTGGTTTATGGGCGCCATTGGTTTTTATTTTTTGAACTATTGTCTTATGTGGGGGCTCATTTTTTGCAGGATGAGGTAACCTTTTCATTAGTACTATTTTAAGGTACATAAGACTTTTTTATTTTATTCATTCTTTATTTGATTTTGTTAAAAAATGCAGAGTTAAATAATAGTATAACTGGTATTACAGACAATGTCGCAAGTGTACGATAGAATACCTTAATGTTCTTACAAATGGTCTAATAATAACGTTGACAAAACGTGAGTTGGTAACACAATATATATGAGTGCTGGTATGACAGAACATCAACATGGTAGTGTACACTCAGAAAATTAAGATTAGAAAGGGGAAGCAATAAAATAGTAGTAGGTGTGGGGGAAGGAATACAGAAGGGGAAGAGAAGGGCGGGAGGGGGGGGCGGGGTCAACTTCGATCCGCCATAGAGACCCACTAAGGTGGTACCGGCATCCCTCCCTGCGTCAATTGAGCAACAAGCTCGGGAGCCAGGCAAGGCCAAGTAGTGTTGGAATCTCTAGAAGTCTGTGATGGTGTTGAAGGTTACCCATTCATCCTCTGAGAAGCATACAGCCTCCAGGGGGTCCATACCTTGAGGAATTGTCCCACTGATCTATTGTTGTAACTCGAGATCTCCTGATATTTGCATATATCATCAACTTTTTTGATCCACTCGCTGTGGGTGGGGGGAGATGTACTAAGCCAGTGGACTGGCACAATCGCCTTGGCAGCTGCTAAGAGATGCGTGATTAAGTTTCTTTTGGATGGAGTGTAGGACTCATCTGGTTTCGAAATTGTGATGTGCTTACAGCGAATTTTGTAAGAGGCTAAACATACTTGGTTTATGGTCTGTTCCACTTGTTGCCAGAATGGCTTAATAGCTGTGCAATTAAACCAGATGTGAGAAAGCGATCCAACTTCCGTCTCACATCTCCAGCAAAGGTCGGAGTGTGAGAGATTGCGCTAGTATAGATATTCTGGAGTCATGTACCATCTGGTCAGCAGTTTGTAATGGCTCTCCTGAATCCTAACACAAGGAGAGAAGCCATGCGAGGACCTTAATATAGAACGCACCTCCTCGTCAGAGATTGAGATGTTTAGTTCCTGTTCCCAGGAGTAAATGAACGTTGGTCTTGATGAGGGGGCGGGCTGTAGTACCTATTTTCCTCAGTTCTGTCTGAGTTGATGTGTATATAGTTTCATATTGAGTGAGCTGTCTGTTTGCTGTGTGAGCTTTCAGAAAGCTGGAAGCCACCTTTTTGAAATGTGCATAGTGTAGCGCACTCAAGGAAGGGACATTTAAAAGTTTTAAGAGGGTTTCTTGGGAGGGGATCGTACCCAATGGGAGCTGCTCAGATATGGTGAGATGGCTCAGTTTCGACCATAACTTGTCGTATGGTGAGTCTAATGTGGTAATCATATTGGGCAGCAGCGATGCCGTTGTGAGAGGAGATGGGCTTGGCGCCAGGGTCTTTCTGACCTCCAGCCATGTCTTGCAAGTTCCCTTGAGTAAGGGGTCTAGTTCCTGGCGTTTCAGTAAGTCTACTTTTGGCAACCAGAGTGATTTAGTAAGGGGGGACCCAAATGGATTGTAAAGAAACTTGGATAAGTTTATTTGTATGCAAGGTTTTAGGAGTTCAATCCATCTGTTTAAATGAATTGCTCTATAGTAGGATGCGATATCTGGCAGACCCATACCTCCGCTCTCTCTAGTGCGTATCAGCATCTTGTATGGTAGCCTAGGTCTATTGCCCCTCCAAAGGAACCTGGAAAACATCGATCTAATCGATGTAAAGAAAATGGCAGGAAGGTGTATCGGTATCATAGACATAGCATACAAAACTTTCGGGACAATATAGGTTTTTAACAAGTTTTTACAACCCATCCAAGAGATATAAGGATAGTCATAGTCCCTCAATAATTGCTTGATGTCTAGAAGCAGGGGAGTGTAGTTTAGGTTATAAGCGCTATCAAGAGACTGAGGAAGCTGTATCCCTAAATATTTCAAAGAAGAAGAAGCCCAAGCAAAGGATGACTTCTTGGCCTCTGCTACTTTCTGTGGGGACAGAGTAATGTTCAGTATTTCTGATTTGGCGACATTAACCTTGAAGGAGGAGAGGGCAGCAGGCACATAAGTTCCGGGAGCTCGGAGGTCGGGCTGGAAAGGAGAAACAGAAGTCGTTCGCAAAGGCCAGACACTTTAGTTGCGCCCCGCCTTTGGAAGCCTTGCAATTTTGTGTTTTGGCGAACGCTTTGAATGAGCGTTTCTACTACTAATATGAATAATGAGGGGAAGAGAGGGCAGCCCCGGCGCGTACCCTTTGTTATTTGAAAGGGGGATGACAGCGTGCCATTAACCTTCAAGCGCGCTGAGGGCCGAGAGTATAGAGTGAAAATGGCTCGCACTAATCTTGGGGGAAATTCAAATTAGTGCAAAGTAGCTTCCATGAACGGCCATCTAACTCTATCAAACGCTTTTTCAGCGTCAACCCCCAACAGCGGCAATGGCACTCTGTTTTGATGTGCTGAGTGAATAATGTGGAGGAGTTTGCACGAGTTGTCTTTGCCCTTTCTGCCCCTCACGAAGCCCGCCTGCTCCACACCAACTAGACGTTGAAGTAGGGGGCCTATTCGGGATGCGATCAATTTGGCCCATATTTTTAAATCTAGGTTTAAAAGGGATATGGGGCGGTAATTGCCGCAACTTTGTGGATCTTTGCCTGGTTTTTGAATAAGCACTATGTGTGCCTCTTGTGTTTGCGGATATAGGGGTTGTCCCTGTAGTAGTGAGTTGCAGAGGGAGACTAAGTGTGGGATTAGGACATCTCTAAATTTCCCAAAGTGGAGAATAGGAAGACCGTCAGGTCCTGGGCTTTTCCCGGGAGGAAAACTGTATAAAATCTTTTTAAGTTCTTCATCAGTCACCGGACTGATTAAATTAGCGGCCTCCTCTTCAGTTACTTTCGGGAGACTTAGGGAGTCAAGGAAGGTACCCGTCCGTTTTGGTAGATCCGGGTCAGGATTGGGTTTAAGGTTATACAGCTCTGAGAAGAAGGCATGGAACGCCCGGGCTATTTCATCTGTTTTACTATGGTCCCTTTATTTTATGTATGTACGTTTTATCTCTGGACTTTTTTTTATCAGTGCTGACATTAGTTTACCTCCTTAGGCGTTATGGGCGTATAGTTTATGTCTATAATACAGTTGCTGTTTGGAATATCTTAGGTCAAGCGCATGCTTTAGTTGTTGTCTGAGGGCTCTCACACTATCTAGTTTTTCTTTCGCATTGGCAATTTTAAGTTCTTTTTCAGCTCTCGCTATTTGCTCCAATAGGTCATCTAGCTCTTTTTGCTTTTTTTTTTTGAATCTGGACCCTAGAGCCACTAAAACGCCCCTAATGTACGCTTTGTGCGTTTCCCATAGAAGTGGAGGGGAAACCTGCGAGGACATATTTTCTTTAAAGAAGGAACTTATATGTTTTCTGATGTAAGTTAGATTCTCCTCTGTATATAAGACAGATTCGTTTAGTCGCCAGAACCATTCTCCCTTAGTTAACTGGGAAAAAAGGAACAGCAAGGAGCATGATCTGATATCGTTATGCTACCAATTTGCGCTGACTCGACCAGAGTAAGGGCTGAGGCTGAGGCAAATATGTAATCCAGACGGGTGAAGGACCCATGTCGCACGGAATGGAAGGTGTAGTCTTTGGCTGTGGGATTGCATGATCTCCAGACAGCTACCAATTGGACCTCATGCAATTTATCCTGGAGTCTCTGAAGTGCTCTGGCCGATGCCTGGGATTTAGCTTGTGAGGAATCCTCGGCTGGATTCAGAGTGAGGTTCATGTCTGCACCCAGAATCACAATGCCCTCAGAGAAAAGTTGTGGAGTGTTCAGCGCACCCAGCAGCCAAGACACCTGCCCCTTGTTGGGTACATAAATATTGGCAAGTGTGATTTTTTGAGAACCAATGTACCCTTTTAATAGCAGGATTCTGCCGTCTGCGTCTCTCTGTATTGGCCGGAGCAAACAAAGGGGATGGAGTTATGAATTGCTGTTGATACCCCCGGAGGCTGAGGAGGAACCATTGTCCATAGGGAGATTTAGGGAGCTTTGGGATACGATTAGACTTAAAGTTTGTTTCCTGTAAAAACACAATTTTTGATTTAAGCTTCTTCAAGAGAACCAGAATGTGACTACGCTTATTGGGTGAGTTTAGACCCTTTGCGTGGAGGGTAGTTATTAGGCACTCAATTGGCAGCTCAAAGTCGACACAGTAGGAGGGGGGTGGAGAGAGGGAAGGGCTGGAAAAAGGATAGGGAAGGAGAGAAAACATAGTTTAGACTTACCGGTAAAGTCTTTTCCAGGAGTCCGACATGACAGCACACACATGGAGGATGTCCTTCCCTTTTCTATTGGACAGGAAGCAGAGGAACAGGTTAAATTGCCCCTCCCTACTCTAGCTCTCCAGTGTTCTTACTTCACACTAGAAGCAACAAGCTAGTCCCTATATGGACTTACTAAGCTTATGAACTATAACCCTAAACCAAAACACCCTAACATCGGAAAAATTATAAATATATCATCATTTTTTTTTTTTTTTTTTTTTGGGGGGGATCGTGGTGCTGTCATGTCGGACTCCTGGAAAAGACTTTACCGGTAAGTCTAAACTATGTTTTCCAGGACGTCCTCCATGACAGCACACACATGGAGTACTACCAGATAAATACTCTAGGGAGGGACTGCAGCCTGGAGGACCTTACGTCCAAAGTCCAGGTCTGATCTGTTAGATAGATTCAATCTATAATGTCTGCAAAAGGTCTGAAAACTGGACCATGTAGCAGCCCTGCATATCTGCTCAATAGATACACAAGCTTTTTCTGCCCAAGACGTAGACACTGACCGTGTGGAATGGGCTGTGATCTTTATTGGGCAAGGTAAATTCCTAGCTCTATAAGCCATCTGTATTGTGGATCTGATCCATCTAGCAATGGTGGCCTTGGAAGCCTGCCTACCTTTATTCTTCCCCATGAACTGAACAAACAATGAAGTGTCTTTCCTAAAGGGACCTGTCGCTTTCAAATACTTAAGAACCGATCTCCTAACATCTAGAAAATGTAGGACCTTCTCTTTTTCATCCTTAGGATTGGGAAAAAGGATGGTAGGATGACCTCCTGGTCTCTGTGGAAGGAGGAAGCCACTTTGGGTATAAATGCTGGATCTAGCTTCAGGATTATTCTATCTTCCAAGATTCTTAAGTATGGCTCGTTGGAGGAGAAGGCCTGCAATTCCCCAATTCTTCTTGCTGTGGTGATAGCCACTAAAAAGGCAGTTTTAAGAGATAGATTCTTTAATTGACAGTCCTCTAGGGGTTCAAAGGGAGGTTTACAAAGTTCATCCAAAACAAGGGAAAGGTCCCAAGGAGGCGATAAACACTTGACCCTAGGACGAATCCGAGAAATTGCCCTGGAGAAAGATCTGATCCACCGGTGATCCGCTAAAGGAGTGTCTAAGAACCAACTGAGGGCAGATATCTGAACCTTTAAGGTACTTGGCCTGAGACCCAAATCGAATCCTTGCTGAAGGAATTCCAGAATCTGATGTACTGAAACCGGGTTGTTCCACGTATACTTTGAACATCGCCAGGAAAGGAACTTCTTCCAAATTTTAGAATAGATTTGACTTGTAACTTTCTTATGGCTGTGAACCATTGTAGAAATTACTTTCTTAGCAAGACCTCTGGACCTCCACAATTGCTTCTCAGTAGCCAGGCTGTCATCTTCAATTTCTCCAACTGAGGATGTAGAAGAGGGCCCTGCACTAACAGGTCCTTCTCTAGAGGGAGAAACCAAGGGCTGTCCAACTGAAGAGATAGAAGGAGGGGAAACCAGCTCTGTTTCGGCCAATAAGGGACAATTAAAATTAATGTCGTTTTTTCTGATCTGAGTTTCCTTAGAACCGCCCCTATCAGGGAAAGGGGGAAAGGCGTAGGCCAAATCCATGTCCCACTTCTGGGAGAGGGCATCTAGAGCTAAAGGTTGGTCTCCTGGGAACAGAGAAAAGAAATTTAATAGTTGACTGTTTCTTTTCCTCGCAAAGAGATCTACCTGAGGGGTTCCCCATCTCTCGCATATCCGTTGAAATACTGATTTTTCAATTGCCATTCGCCCGGCTGAATCAGGTTCCTGCTGAGAAAATCTGCTGTCACATTGTCCTGCCCCTTCAAATGAACCGCTGTTAGGGAGAGGATCTTCTTTTCCGCCCAGCCAAATATTTGATCGGACACGCCTTGTAGTGACTGGATCTTTGTCCCGCCTTGTCTCTTTAGATAGGCCACTGTGACCATGTTGTCGGAGAACACTAGCACGTGTTTGCTGACCAGTAGAGCTTCTGCTGCTAATAGGGCCTGCCGGACCGCACAGAGTTCCCTGAAGTTTGAGGATCTTCTGTTCATACTTTCGCCCCAGACTCCCTGAAAATATTGACCTTGAATCTGGGCTCCCAACCCGATTTGCTGGCATCTGTTATTACTGATACTTGGGGGAGAGGATCCATGGAATCCCTGCTGTAAGGTTTGACTGATCCAACCACCAATGAAGACTGGATCTTACCTGCTGCGGAATTAGAATCTTTCTGTCCAGGTGACAAGGATTTCGATCCCATTGCTGCAGAATTGTCTTTGTAGAGGTCTCGCATGATACTGACTCCAGGGTACTGTATAGATGCAGGACGTCATCAGACCCAGGATTTTCATGGCCGATCTGATGGGCCATCTTCTCCAACTTTGAAACTGGGAGATCTCTGAAAGCATTTTCTCTAGCCTGACATCTGGAAGATAAGACCTCTGTTGCAGGGAATCTAGAAAAGTGCCTAAAAACTTCTTCTTTGTATCTGGAACGAGATCTGATTTTTCGAAGTTGACTATCCAGCCTAGATGGGAAAAGAAGTCTAGACAAAGATCCCTCTGGAGAATCAGCTTCTCTACGGATGGAGCGGTAAGGAGAAAATCGTCCAGATAAGGGACAATACAAACGCTTTCTTCCTTTCTCAGCCAGGCAGTCATCTCTGTCACCAGCTTTGAAAATATTCTGGGGGCCGAGGAAAGGCCGAATGGCAGGCACTGAAACTGAAAATGAAGAATTGATGCATCTGTTCGAATGGCGAACCTCAGATATTTTTGATCCTCCCTGTAAATGGGAACATGATAATATGCATCCTTTAAGTCTATGGTACACATATGTGCTTTGTGGTCTATCAACCTTATGGCAGACTTTATGGACTCCATCTTGAACCTCTGGTATTTTACGAATTGATTCAGATGTTTCAGGTTTAATATCGTACGGAAGCTGCCGTTCGGCTTTTTACTAAAAACTTTTGAGTAATGCCCCTTCCCTGCTGATTTTGAGGCACTGGAACTATAGCCTGAAGAGAAAGGAGTTTGTCCAGATCTCTGAGGATTGCATTGATCTGGGCGGGCTGACTGAAGTTTGTTATCACAAACTTCTCTGGAGGGGGAAGAGTAAAATTTATCCTGTACCCGAACTCTATGGTGTTTAAAATCCAGGTATTTGAGGTTACACTCTGCCACTGGGTCCGAAAAAATCTTAATCTCCCCCCTACCGGATAGTCACTGTTTTTGTTGACTGGTATACGGATTAAGGAGGAACCCTCTTCCTTTACCTCCTTTGGGATAGCTCCACCTCCTGGTTTTGCCTTTCCCTTTATACGACTGCCCAGAATAACGAGGTCCCGGCCTACGAAAGGACTGAGGGTTTCTAGATTTCTCCTCTGGGAAACCTTTTTCCTATCTGTGGCCTTTTCTAGAATTTTATCTAACACTGGGCCAAACAGGTATTCTCCTGTGAACGGAATACTACACAATTTATTCTTTGACGGAACGTCGCCTGCCCATGATTTCAGCCATAAAGCCCTTCTACTGCAATTTCCTAGAGCGCAGTTTCTAGCGGCAAACCTCATAGACTCTGCCGAGGCATCTGATAAGAAGGCCGAGGCCATTTTTAACATGGGAATGGAATCTAGAATATCTTCTTTTGAGGAGTCCCCAGATAGGTGACTCTCTAACTGCTGTAACCACAGAAACAATGAACGGGCAACAGAAGTGGCAGCTATATTAGTATTTATCAGAGCCGCCGAGGAATCCCAGGCTTTTTTCAATAGGCCATCTATCTTTCTGTCCATTGCGTCTTTTAACTGTGAAGAATCTTCAAAGGGCAAGGAGGTTTTCTTGATGATTTTTGCAATTGGACTGTCCACTTTAGGGGTTTCAACCCAGAGCTTAGTCACATTTGGATCAAATGCCAGGCGTGTCTTAAATTCTTTGGGAATAAAGAGCTTCTTTTCAGAATCTTCCCACTCATCTAGAATAACCGATTTTAGATTGTCGTTAACTGGAAATAAATTTTTACGCTTAAATCTAAGACCGCCAAACATTTCGTCCTGAATGGACCTGGGTTCTGACACCTCTTCTATATTCATCAAACAATTTAGATATTTCAGATAAGAGAGATGGCTGTTCTTCTTTAACTATCTTCTCAATGCAGGAAGAACATAACTTCTTTAAGTAGGAATCTGGTAATCTTGAATTACAAGTTGCACATCTCTTAGTCTTTTTCCTCAGAGCAGAGGATGTCCTTTCTGCCTCCTCCTGAAACAGTTAGTAAATAGATATATGTAGACCAGCCAGCCTCATACCAGAAGAAGTAATAGGCTATACACTTACATGACCCTGGGCAGACCCCTGAGCAGGCCCCTCTGAGGTAGGTACGGGAGTGGAACGCGGGTTTGCGCCGGCTGCTTCCATTCTTTCAACAACCACAGAGAAGGAAGCAGCCACAGCAGATCCCCTTATATTCTTACCTCTGAGGATCGCGCCATTTTCCCCGTCACCCGGCGTCCGGATCCCGAAATCTCGCGAGATCCGTGGCGTTGACTTCTGAGTTCCCGTTCTCGCGGGAACTATACTGCCGCATGCGCTGTGCCGACGCGCAGTTTGGTCCCCGAGAACCCTCAAGCAGAGGGGAGCGGGGCGCAACTGTCCACCGGGAAGAGACCAGGGAACCCCCGCGTTAGGGGTGCTGGTGCAGAGACCCTCCGGCGGCATCCGACCTGGCACTGGACACCAGGTAACCTATCCTGCTCCTGTTGCCTCCATAGTGGGACAGGAAGAACACTGGAGAGCTAGAGTAGGGAGGGGCAATTTAACCTGTTCCTCTGCTTCCTGTCCAATAGAAAAGGGAAGGACATCCTCCATGTGTGTGCTGTCATGGAGGACGTCCTGGAAAAGAATATAAGCTAAACCAGTAAGGGAAAAAGAGAAAGAGAATTGGAAAGCGGCTCAGAACCGTCAGGAACTAAGGCAACTGGGCTCACCTTCCAAATACCAATATTAGGTGGTACAGAATAAGGTAGTGGTATTGGTACTGGGGTGGGGGGGGGGGACAGCAAAGACAGTCAATGTGTCCTGACCAGCAGTTTACAGGCTAATACAGATATGAGTGTGAACTATTCTTCAAATATGTTGGCAATGAAATATACATCTATAGCAAGAAAAACGTCAACTAGTAAATGCTCTGGGGTGCGGGTGCACTCTTGTTTACAAGGTACTCGAAAGATGAACCTTGGGGGAGGATGGGAGAAGGTGCGTGGGGGAAGGGGGAGTTGTATTTCTTTTAAGCAGAATAATATACATAATACACGTTAACCACTTATTAATTTCACATCTATCTCTATTGCAAATCCCCTCCACTCCTCGTGGTGCCACGAGGTGTTCCACGCCAGGTAGGAGCTGAAAAGTGATACACCCGATCTTCTCTCCGTTGCTGCACTCTTGAAGGTTTTAAAAACTCAACGTGGCGTAGCAGAGAGGCTGTGCAACAGAGCCCGGTCCATGTTAAGCCACAAGGCAGTAAAGGTTATGAGGGGTAGCAAGCAATGGATCTAGAAACCAACTAATAACAGAAGAGGGTAGAAGAAGTTGGCACGTGAGAGAGGGCTGGGGGGGAGGGTAGGAAGGGAAGGAGAAGAAGAGGGAGAGTTGGGAGAGGAAGGGGGGAGGAGGAAGGAGGGAGGAGCGAGAGGACTCCCATCGGCTCCTGGTTGTAGAGCTATCAACTTACAAGTAAAAACTTAAACGAGAAAAATAGCGCACAGTGCACTACCACGATGTGATGTGAAAAAAAAGCAGATAATCATGTGCAATGCAAATAGGCATGACTTCCTATACTAGAGCAGCATGCTTCAATAAAGTGTATCCACATTAGTGTGGGCCGAAATGCAACATGTGCTGAACATTAACTTCTTATAACATAATAACCTGCGTAACGAGTTGGTTGGTACATGTGTCCCACAGAGCCGTTCCCCAAGTCTCTTCAGCGCCCACATAGTGGACCAGGCTCTCAAACAGAGTTAAGAGAGAGCAATGGGGTGTCGCAAGGCAGTTCCATAATTGCGGAGGAGCTACTACGAATACCTGGATATATGTCTCAGGTCTTCTCAAGCGGGGTCCAGCGAGTGCACCGTAGGGCCTTTATCTTGACACTGTCGCTTTCTCCGGTAACGCATCTTCAGTAGCAACTGGCATCCATGAGGGGATCTTCATAGGCTCTAGGTCTAGCATAGACCACGAGGCAGCTGGGTCCTCTGGTGTATGAATCCGGATCCTGCGGCCATTATGTGAGATGGAAAGGCCAAAGGGGTATAGTAGGCCATATTTCTTTGATGCAGCTTTTCCAGGAGATGTTTCAGAAATTTCCTTTTTGCCAATATGGATGGAGCTACATCTTGGTAGAAGGAAAGCTCTACGCCATCGTAGCACACTGGAGCCTTTTCTCTTGGTGCTCTAAGGATCTTAGCAGCGTCCACATAGGATAGTATGCCGCAAATAATGTCTCTTGGTGGTTCGGAGGCTGCTGGGACTGGCCGTAGGGCTCCGTGGATTCTCTCTATGGTCACTGTCTGTACGGCTTCTTCACCAATTAGGTCAGTAAAGATCTCAGAGGCGGCTTTCCTTAGGGCTTCAGCTGCCCACGATTCCGGTAAGCACTTAATGCGTATATTCCTCCTCCTACTCCTATTTTCTTGATCTTCGATCCAGGTTAGTGCTTTATTAATGTAACTTGTGTGGTCAGAAGAGCGCGACTCCATTGCTTTTGAGTGCGCCATGATTGCGGAGCAGGAGGCTTCTAGTGTCTCGACACGTGCCCCTATATGTTTTACGTCCATTTTTATTTCTGAAAGATCCGCAAGTACTGGTTGTAGAGCTTGTGCTATTGCCGACTTGAAGAAGGCTTTAGAGGAGGCTGTTAGCTCCAGTTCCCCTTGATCGCTTGCTGCTCTGCTGAGTCTCTCTGAATCTTCTTTGCTATCCTGCCCCATATTGGAGGGACAGGGTTACAAACTCTGCGCCTTGATATGAAGAAATCTGTGCAGGTCAGAAGAGTTATTTTGGGCTTGTGGGGTGCCATTTTCCAGGTCTAGGATGCCAACTAAGCTCGCCTGCAGTGATTGCTGTGCTGGAGCTCGTCTCTCACGCGACTTTCTCCATACGAGGTCAGGCTCCGCCTCCCCATAAGACTTTTTTAGCGATTGGCATTACACTTTTTATGAGGCAAAGTGAAAAAAGGGCTGTTTTGGAGTATTTTTTTTTTTTTACAGTATTCACCTGAGGTAGCATATAATGTGATATTTTTATAGAGCAGATTGTTATGGACATGGCAATACCCAATATGTCTATTATTTTTATTAAGTTTTACACAGTAAATGTATTTTTGAACAGAATGAAATCTTGTTTTTGTGCTGGCATTTTTTTCCCCCACAACTTTTGGGAGTCTGATCTCCTGTATAATGCATTACAATACTTCTGTATTGTAATGCATTGACTATAAGTATATTACACACTGTAATACACTTACAGCCTTCTTGCCTGTGAGATCCAGGGGGCTGGATCTCACAGGCTTACATGGAAGGCAGCCCCAATGCCTGTGGAAGGCATCAGGCTGCCTTCCCTGCCATCGGGTCCCCATCACAGCAGCGCGGGGATCCGGTCAGCGCTGACCGTGGCATAGTGAGGGTTAATGTGCCGGCATCAATGTTTTTACCGATGCCGGCGCATACAGCAGGGGTCTGGCTAACGGGAACAGTCGGTCCCCTGCAGCTGATCGGACGGGCGCAGCTCCTGCAACTGCCCGATCAGCATGCCATAGTCACTTCTCGCAGCGCTGTAGTATTACGGCGCTGGTCGGGAAGGGGTTAACATAGGTATTCAGATCCTTTACTCAATAGTTAGTTGAAGTACCTTTGGCAGAGATTAAAGCCTCCAGTCTTCTTAGGTATGTTGCCGTAAGGTTTGCACACTTTTTGGGGGGGTTCTCAAGCTCTGTCAGATTGGATGGTGACATTCGGTCGACAGCCATTTTCAGTTCTCAGAGATGTTCGATTGGGTTCAAGTCAGGGCCCTGGCTGGGCTACTCACAGAGTTGTCCCCAGGTCACTCCTGTGTTGTCTTGGCTGTGTACTTGATTTGTTGGAAGGTGTGGTTTTGACCCATTCTGAGGTCTAGTGCACTCTTGATCAGGTTTTCATTGCTGAGTGCAATCATTGCTGCGAAAAACCATTTTATATAAGCGAATGAGCCTCTATGAGCTATGGAGGCACTGCCGTCACACCCAACACAGATGACTGCGGTGCGGTGGGCTGGGCGCTAGCTACCTAACAAGTAGCTAACTAACTGGCGGTGATAAGGGACCCTTATGCCCCATTCACACGACCGAAATTCTGTTTGCGGAACGGAATTGCGGACCCATTCATTTCTATGGGGACAGACTTTGTCCCGCTCGGATCCAGAATTACGGATCCGCGCTTCCGGGTCTGCACTTCCGTTCCGCAAAAATATAGAACATGTCCTATTCTTGTTCGCAATTGCGGACAAGAAAAAGCATTTTCTATATAGTTCTGGCAATGTGCGGAAAGCACATTGCCGGTATCCGTGTTTTGAGCATCTGCGGATCGGAATCCGTGAATCCACGGATCCCTGAATCCACGGATCCGCAAAACACATATGGACGTCTGAATGGAGCCTTACAAGGGGTGTGATCAATGACAGGGGGGTGATCAGGGGGTCTAGATGGGGTGATCAAGGGGTTAATAGGTGAGGGGGGTTAGTGTAGTGTTTGGTGCAACTTTACATTGTTACCTGGTCCTCTGGTGGTCGATCCCAGCAAATGGGACCACCAGAGGACCAGGTAGCAGCTATATCAGACGCTGTTCATAAAACAGCGTCTGATATAGCTGTTTGATGCGATTTTATTCGCATCTACAGCCTGCCAGCGATGGATCATCACTGGCAGGCTGTAGCCGAACTGCCGTGCTTCTCTGTGAACGCGCGCGCACACGCGTTCACAGGAAATCTCGGCTCTCACGAGATGACGCGCCGACGCGTCAACTCAGAGCTTAGGCGGTCCTGTAGTAGTTAAGGAAAACCTCTGCTTTCTTGTCCATGGGCTCCCTAAGAGTTCCTAGGTCTTCAAAGGGCAAGGATCCTCTTTTTGAAATTTTCGCTATGGCCACATCTATCTTGGGGGGGATGATCCCATGATTTAGTCTCAGAATCATCAAAGGGGTACTTCCTTTTAATGGCCCTTGGTATAAATGATTTTTTATCTGGATTTTCCCATTCCCTCTTTATAAGCTGGGACACAGTGCGGTGAACCGGGAACACTCTCCTTTTCTTTAGCTCTAGCCCTTCAAACATAACATCCTGAATGGACCTTTGCTCCTTAGCCTCTTCCAGGCCCATAGCTGAGCGTACTGCTTTAACCAAATGATCGGTATCTTCGCAGAGAAATAACGGTCTCCCAGATAGATCATCCTCAGACCCCTCAGACTGTTCACCTGCATAAAGGGAAACAATGACTAGGGCGTGCTTTTGTGATAACACACATACAGTGGCAGGGTATCCCAAACATCATACCTGAGTCCGACTCAGCTAAGATTAGCCCCTCTTCCTCAGCATCAGATGGGCCTGGGACAGGGAGGGCCACTGCCGGTTGGGATGACGGAGGGGTGAGAGTTGGCAGAAATCCCCTTAAAGAGGCCTCAATTTGGTTTTTTACCATGTCCTGCATCTGCAGCAACAGAGCCGGCGTCTCCTGCTCAATCACACTATTAGTGCAGCTGACGCAAATAGGCTTACTATAATCAGCAGCCAAACTGACTCTACACATGCCACACTCTTTCCTAGCCCTTTTAGGCTTTTTGGAAACCTCCTCCTAAAACAAAAATAGCATGAGGCTGCCAGTCAGACCATATATACAAGAAAAAACACCATACACCCCCTCCCCCAGCACAAATCTGACCTTGGTGGAAGATTCAGAGCGAGACCTCCTGGACACATCCTCACTGGAGACGCTCATCTTGATACACACTCCCTCCTGGAAGCTGAACCACCTGGCTGGCTTGTTCAATTCACTGTGGAGGAGGAACGGCAGTACAGGAACTTCCTTTTAAACATTGCCGCCCCAAGAACGCCGGCGTCTGATGTCACAACCAGCGCCGGCCTCCTCCTCCTCCCCGCTGCCATCACATGGCATAGCCCCGCCTCCCAAAATGGCCGCCGCCACCGGAGCATGCCGCGCAACTACGCACAGCTCCGGTCCTTCTCCTACCACCAGACACCTACCTCTGCTTTCTGGTGAGTCCTTTAATGCCGCAGCCTGACCCGAACCACGAGCTGGCTGCAGCAGTGGCGCAGAAGGACGGAGGGAGCGGGAGGTGGGTGGCAACCTGCCGCAGGGGTGAAAGAACCAACTCCACACCAGGAGCCAAATATGGACCCGGTACCCTGAACCACAGGGATTTAATGCTTCCAGGGCCCCTAGCCAACCTACCCACAGCCCACCAGGCTATGAACTACTCCAGGCTTCCTAGGGACAGAAAACCACTATAGTATGGGAGGAAGTGCTTCTTTTTATACTCTAGGTTTCCCCCAAGGGGAGGAGTCCATCTCTCTGGTGGTGCTGTCGTGACATGGGGGAAAAAAGGGGTATTCCGCTGAAGAGGCCTACAGGATTCTAGCCGTGATGGATGAAAGCGATGGGGACGCCTGACCTACTGAATCCAGTGGTTCAGAATATGAACCTGTAGACAGCGGTGGCACTCTAACCGCTAGGGAAGATGACGAGGTTGAGGTCCCTGCTATGGTCAGGCGTACCCGACCCCCATGTCAGTGTTTCGCATACCCCGCATGATGAGCCTCATTTGCAGCAGAGTGGTGCTAGTGCTGATCTTTTTTATGGTGCGGCATACAGCAACAGCGCAGCACATCCTGGACCTTCTACCAACACTGGCGTATCCCCCTGGTGAAGTGGCGAGCACCAGAAGGGCAGTTCAAGCTGGTACGGAGGCACGTGCATTAACTCCCCCGTTGCAGCCACCATGTTCACAGGCCCATAGAGCCCTTAGTCTCCCAGAGGTGTTGGCAAACCAAAATTGGCAATCCCCTGCTTCTGCCGCACCCGTATTGCCCCCTTTCATCGTCTAGTCTGGAGTTCGCGTGGAGACAGCTCATTTAGGATAGGCCCTTGAGTTTTTTTAAGCTATTCTTCACCGCGGATCTCTATGACTTAGTTGTGTCAGAAACCAACCGCTACGCCACACAGTATATAACCGCCAATCCGGAAAGCTTCTATGCCCAGCCTTTCCGGTGGAAACCAGTCACAGTTTCCGAATTTAAAATATCTTTAGGCCTTATCCTCAGCACGGGTCTAACAAAAAAAAATGTATTGCGGTCCTATTGGTCTAAAGACCCAATACATTACATGCCCATGTTCTCTGCTGCTATGTCCAGGGCACGTTTTGAGGTCATCATGCTCTTTATGCATTTCGCTGACAATAAAACCTGTCATCCAAGAGGCCACCCTGCTTATGACCGGCTCAACAAAATTCGGCCCCTCAGACCATTTGTCATCCAGGTTTGCAGATATGTATACCCCCAATCAGAACATCTGCATAGATGAGTCCCTTGTACATTTTACTGGGCGCCATGGCATCAAACAGTACATCCACCAGCAAGCGCGCCCGAGTCAAACTGTATAAGCTCTGTGAAAGGGCAACAGGCTATACATATCGTTTTAGGGTCTATGAGGGAAAAGACTCAAAACTGGAGCCGGTCAGATGCCCTGACTACCTGGGGAGCAGTGGCAAGATTGTCTGTGACTTGGTGTCAACCTTACTCCAGAAGGGGTACCACTTATACGTGGACAATTTTTACACAAGTGTGGCCCTCTTTCGGCACTTACATATAGTCAGAATTCAATTCTGTGGCACCGCGCAACCTAGTCGCCGGGGCTTCCCCCAACGGCTCATTAGTACCCGACTTGCACGGGCAGAGGGCTGCCTTGTGTGACCAAGAACTGCTCGTGGTGAAGCGAAGGGACATTTACCTTCTGTCCACCATTCACGCAGACACAACAGTGCAAATTGAAAGGGCAACTGGAGTCATTGAGAAACCCCTCTCTGTCCACAACTATAACCTTCACATAGGAGGGGTGGACCTCAATAACCAGATGTTGGCTCCCTATTTAGTGTCCCGCCGCACCAGACGCTGGTATAAGGTGTCTGTTTATTTAATTCAATTGGCTGTGTAGAATAGTTTTGTTCTCTACAGTAAGGCTGAGAGAACGGGAGCCTTCCTTAAATTCCAGGAAGAGATCATTTCGGAACTCCTGTATCCAGGAGGGTCCGTGCACCAAGTCCCTGATGTAGTTAGCCAGCTACATGACAGACACTTCCCGAGTGTCTATTCTGGTACCCCAAATCACCGTTCCCCAAGAAAAAGATGTTGCATCTGTAGCAGGGCTGGAATAAGGCGTGACACCATAGTTTTTCGTCCTGACCAGCCTGCCCTATGCATAGGGGAGTGTTTCCGTAAGTACCACACAGGTACGCTATTAGTGTAAGGATCGCGTGAAAGGACAGGCACACAGGGGTCTTAAGGCCCTTTCACACAGAGCTGCTACAAACCTCTCCTTTCACCTGGGACAAAGTGCATAATGTACTTTGCCACATCTCTGGGCAATTTGCGCTTTGCACATTGTCCCATGGGGAAGAAGAGGTTTGTCCTCTAAAGGTAAGAAAGAAAAAAAATCACAGGTAAGCAAAAAAGTTATGTTCTTTTTCAAATGTTCAATAAAGTTTATAAAAGTTAATGTTAATAAATGTATTGCATTGCTGCCTTTTTTTACCTTCTAGGTGGACCAAGCGATCAAACAGCTGCAGCACTGATATGCATTCTGACAGAAGCATTGCGCTGCTGTCAGATTACACAAAGTCGGTGTATGCGGTGCTGCAAGACAAGATTTCTCCTCTGCAGTAAAAAAGATACGTTTGCCGAGGCTTATGAGCTGAGGGGCGGTGTTCATATGCTTTGGCAAACACTTTGTATAAAATAAAATTTGGCAATGATTTATTCATCCACATAGATTGATGTGAATGGAGAAATCAGGTTTGCCAGGGAATACAACCTGAAGTGGGTTTGGATGTTGGGGAGAGCTCCTATGTCCTGGCAGACGCCTTTCCCCTCTTTTTTTTTTGCACATTTTTTGGCAGGGATTTTTTTTGATCCACATTGATCGATGCGAATGAAGAAATCTGTGCCGTACATTTTTTCTTTCAGCCCAGAGGCTGAACGGAAAAAAAAAAAAACTCTCATTGCCAGTATGCTCAATATAAGGAGAATAGCAAACTCCTAATGCTGGCCATACATGTAATGATTGCGGAGACCCTCAAATGCCAGGGCAGTACAAATACCTCACATGTGACCCCATTTTGGAAAGAAGACACCCCAAGGTATTCGCTGAGGTGCATAGTGAGTCCAGGAAAGATTTAACTTTTTGTCACAAGTTAGCAGAAAGGGAGACTGAGAAAAAACAAAAAATAAATCAATTTCTGCTAATGTGTGCCAAAAAAAAAAAAAAAAAAAATAAAAAAAAAAAAAATCGATGAACTCGCCATGCCCCTCACGGAATACCTTATTGGAATTTGGGCCCCTTTGCGCTTCTTGGCTGCAAAAAAGTGTCACACATGTGGTATCGCCGTACTCAGGAGAAGTAGGGCAATGAGTTTTGGGGTGTATTTTATATATACCCATGCTGGGTGAGAGAAATCTCTGTAAATTGACAACTTTGTATAAAAAAAAAAAGGAAGTTGTCATTTAGAGATATTTCTCACACACAGTATGGGTATATGTAAAAATTAGGGGTCGACCGATTATCGGTTTGGCCAATATTATCGGCCGATATTGATGATTTGCACAGTTATCGGTATCGGCCCCTAACCAGGCCGATATACCGATAACTGTGCTATCACAGAACATGAGCGCGCTGCTCTCAGCGCGGCCATGTTCTCTCAGCAGCACAGGGGAGAAGGAGGCAGTCCCTCCTTCCCCCTGTGCCGCGCTGCCAGTGGAGACTAGAGAAGAGGAGGAGGAGGGGCTGAGGGCGCACTGGCCACCAATGATAAGGTTTAAAATATGACAAGCACATTGCCCAGACCCTGCCTCTGATAGAGAGCTGCGATCCGCGGCAATTAACCCCTCAGGTGCCGCACCTGAGGGGTCAATTGCCGCGGATCGCAGCCATCTATCAGAGGCAGGGTCTGGGCAATGTGCTTGTAATATCTTAAACCTTATCATTTGTGGCCAGTGCTTCCTCCCCCCCATCCCTTCAGTATTGATATCATTGGTGGCAGTGGCCACAGGGTCCCCACCTCCTTCTTCTGATCGGAGCCCCAGCAGTGTAATGCTGGGGCTCCGATCGGTTACCATGGCAGCCAGGACGCTCCTGAAGCCCTGGCTGCCATGGTTCCTGCTGCTGTGTGCCCATAGCACAGGGCAGCAGGGACAGTGTCAGGTCCTATTCACCCTGATAGATCTCTATTAGGGTGAATAGGACAAGGGATGTAAAGAGCCCAGGTTCTACCCCTAGGGGAAATAGTAATAAAATAAAAAGTAAAAAAATTTAAAATAGTAAAAAAACACCAAAATATTAAGTATAAATTAACCCTTTTCCAATTTTACATATAAAATATATAAACAATAAATGAAAAAAACATATCGCCGTGACCAAAAAGTCCAAACTATTAAAATATATTTTTTTTAAAAAGCGTCGGACGCCGTAACAGAAAAAAAAAAATCCAAAAATTAAAATGCGCAAAATATCGGTATAAAATATCGGCTATCGGCCTGAAAGTTCACAGAATATCGGTATCGGCTCTAAAAAAATCAATATCGGTCGACCCCTAGTAAAAATACACCCCAAACCACATTGCTCTACTTCTCCTGAGTTCGGCGATACCACGAGTGACACTTTTTTGCAGCCAAGATGCGCAAAGGGGCCCAAATTCCAATAAGTACCTTTAGGATTTCACAGGGCATTTTTACGCATTTGGATTCTCACGCTTTAGGGCCCTTAAAATGCCAGGGCAGTATAAATACCCCACAAGTGACCACACAAAAAAGGAATTCAGAAAATGGAGACAAAAACTATTTATTTTTAAATGCTTTATTATGTAAAACTGAAACAAAGAAAGTAGACCTTTGATATCAACGTGTCCGTAACAATTTGCTCTATAAATACAGCACATGATCTACCCTGTCAAATGAATGTTACGTAATCTACAGCAATTAAAAATCATATGTACCGCATGTATGTAGTTTTTACATTACAGATTTGATAGACACGGTGATGCCCATGATGTTTTTATCTTTTGTTATTTATACATTTTTTTTATTCTACGGAAAGGGGGGGCAATTTAAACTTGTATTTAATTTTATATTTTTTATGATTTTGAAGCTCGTATTTGATACTAAAGAACTTTTTTATTCTGAACCCTCATGGGTCTTAGACCCATGATTTGAGAATTGCTCATTGCTTATGTTTGCCTGCCACCTGTTTGCCAAAATAATATTTGCAGCTTCAATACCCGGGGTCTCTTCAGAGATACCCAGCATACTGAAACCAATTAACTCCATCCTCATTGTCAGAGAGGATGCCAGTACGCGCTTCCGGGGTTTTTCACCCTTAAGATGCCGTGATCTCACTTGATGATGGCATCTAAAGGCTTTAATGACCGCGATCGGCATAATGAAACAGCAGGGACCTGCTGGCAGAAAACAGGTTAAATTGCTTATCTGGGCCTAAAATCACTGGTAACCAACTTTGTAACTTCCAAGTTCCAAATTCTGAGCTGAACTACAGACCATACTGGACTCTTACCAATCTCTAGCGCCTCAATGACTCACTGCACAGTGTTGTTCTCACTGGCCTAACTAATTTAGACCTTCATACTGTATCTGATGCAACCTTCACCCCGAGTTTTGGTTTGGTGGAGTCAAACACCTGAAAAAAAAAAAAAAAAAAAAAACATCATAAGTCAAGGTACCATACACAGCATGTCCTTTATTTTTTACCCTTATTGGGACACCAAACAACTACAAATGGGTCTAAAGAGACTCAGAAAGAAAATCATCCAAAAATGAACAGAATAAGTGTGGCTGAAGCAAAGTCTGCTCCAGACTACAGTGGGTCTCATGTAGACATTTACGGGTGAGATTTATCAAGACTAGTGGTTTTTGCAGTGATCTTGATATCCCCTGTGCTGCTGGAGGATGGGCCCAATTTATGATGAGGTCACACTTTGACTTGGCAATATCAACTGTTAAAGGGGTTATCCAAGTTATATTTATTGATGACGTATCCTCAGGATAGGTCATCAATATCAGATCGGCAGGGGTCCGACACCCGGCACCCCCGCCGATCAGCTGTTAGAAGAGAAGGCGAGCGCCGTGCCAGCGCTGCCTCCTCGTCATTGTTTACATGCTGGCCGTTGCATCTGCAGCGGTGAGCAGGTGTAATTACACCCAAGCCGTTCCATTCATTTTAATGGGACGGCTCTGTAGTATACACTTGTATAGGAACGAGCCGTCCCATTGAAATGAATGGAACAGCTTGGGTGTAATTACACATGCTCACCGCTGCAGATGCAACGGCCAGCATGTAAACAATTACGAGGAGGCAGCGCTGGCACGGCGCTCGCCTTCTCTTCAAACAGCTGATCAGCAGGGGTGCCGGGTGTCGGACCCCCGCCGATCTGATATTGATGACCTATCCTGAGGATAGGTCATCAATAAATATAACTTGGATAACCCCTTTAAGACAAATTACATTTTGAAGCAGATTTGCATAAAGGTGTATTTCTGTATAAAGTACAGAGTGGCATTTCTGACAATGTGCCAGATTTCTAATTTCAGAAAATATATGGGTATGGCGGCTTTGGGCTCGTATGATTTTTTTATTTTATTTTGTAATTTAGGCTTATTTGTACATGACAAAGCTGTGAAGATTGTCCTGACTACGAGATGTGCAAATATTTAAACACCCTAGACAGCAAAATGATTACAAGGGTTTTTTCGGAGACTTAAAGGGGTATCCCACTGCTGGGACCCACACCTATATCGAGAACAGAGTGGGGAGAGCTGTGGCTGCAGGACCCCAGATTTCCCAGGGTCCGTCCACCACCAAGCGTTGCTCCCCACCTCTCCCATAGAAGTGAATGGGAGTGCACTGTGCATGCACGGCCCATGCTCCCATTCATTTCTATGGGGCCGACGGAATTAGCCGAGCCATTGCCCAGCTATATTCGCCGACCCCATAGAAAATGAATGAGGGCAGCTGCGCATGCGCCCTCCTTCACTTTCAGGGCTCCGTTCTCGATATAGGTACAGACAATGGGGGCATTTCCTAGCGATATGCCCCCATTGTCTGAGATGGGACAACCCCTTTAAGGCTCATGCACAACTGCGCCGTGTTTTGCGGTCTTTAAATCGCGGATCCTAAAAACACGGATGCCACCCATGTGCTTTTCGCTCATAACAGAAATGCCGATTCTTGTCCGCAAAACAGACAAAAACAGGCATTTCTAGAGATGAGTAAATGAAATGCCGCAAAACGGACAATAGGACATGTTCTAATTTTTTTTTCTGAGGGGGCCACGGAATGTAGCAACAGATGCGGACAGCCCTCCTGCGGGTCCACAGCCGAGCCACAAAAAATGCTGCTCTGATGCGGAACCAGACCACATTCCTGTGCACGAGCCCTTAGACTGATGACTTGTCCTGTGGTAGGTCATCAGCATCTGATTGGTGGGGGTCTGACACCCGAGATCCCCGTTCAGCTGTCTGAGAAGGCAACAGTGCTCACAGCAGCCTTCTTTCAGTTTAGCCTTGGCCATGTGATGTCTCATTCTTCGGTCATCTGGCCCAGGCGCAGCTCAATCCCATTGAAGACAATGGGGCAGAGCTGCCATACAATGTACAGAGCTGTGCGAAGGAAGCAGCGCTACTACGAGCGCTGGTGCCTTCTCAAACAGCTGATAGGAGAGTGTACCAGTCGAGGGGGCACCAGAACAGCGGCAGTATCTCAAATAGAAGTTTTTTTTAGATCTGTACACAGATTGTCTGACCAATATCTGTACAATCCGACCAGATACTGACACTGTATCAGGTCAAAGCAGAACTTAACTTTATTATAAAGTTACAAGCATTCTATACACTCGGTTGAGGGGAGGGTCATACATGGACTCCTCCCATTGGACAATAATACAAGGGCGTATATCTGCATACTCATACAATGGAGGCAACTGTAAAACATATCCATGTATGGGCATAAGCCTTAGTTCCTTTATTCTAAAATACCATGCAGCAGGGCGCTGTCCCAGAGGTAAAGCAGGATATGGCAGCCATCTTGAATGAATGATATCTATTTTCTATAACATCTGCCTGATAATCGCTAATGAGCGCTTGTAGTAACCCTCTTAGCGATCATCTGGCAGTATAAGGGCTCATGCACAGGAAAGTATTTTCTTTCTGTGCCCATTCCGTTTTTTGGCGGACTGTAAGCGGAACCATAAATTTCAATTGGTCCTAAAAAAAAAAAAAAAAGTTACTGTGTACATCCCGTTTCAATATGTCCGTACTGCAAAAAAAATAGAACATGCCCTGTTATTGTCCACATTGCGGACAAGGATAGGACCGTTCTATAAGGGGCCAGCTGTTCCGTCCTGCAAAATACGGAATGCACACAGACATCATCCGTATTTTTTGCCGATCCGTGCTTTGCAGACCGCAAAAAAACATACGGGCGTGTGCATGAGCTCTAATACTGCCTCCAATTGGGGGGGGGGGGCTGCCGCCACACATACCTGGTGGATCAGAACCCAACTGTCTGATCCGAGTGGCACGGCCCCTTCCATTAAACTGACTAAAGGGGCCACAGCACAGTGCCACCCATTCGGTAACACCTATGGCTGACATGATCTAAATGTTTCGCCCTCTGCGAACCTGCGCAACCACAATTAGACCAGCGCAGGCTGTCTGGGGAGAGTCACTCTGGCACACACTGCAGGAACACCCAAAAAATGGAGCAAGTGGGTGACACTGAAGCAAAGCGTGCTGCACATCCATAGAATACATACAATATACATTACCTAGGATTCCGGGGGTACGCAGCAGAGGCAAGGCATCCTGTAACAGAAAGCACAGTTACATACCTGTACATACCTGGAGGGCCTACCACATGTTCCTCCCTCTGCGAACCTAAGCAGCCACCATGGCGCCAGCTCAGGCTGTCTGGGGAGACTCGCTCTTGCACACATGGCGGAAACACCCAACAACAGGCACACTGGGTGTTACTGAAGCAATATGTGCACAGCCCGATAGAGAGCTATGAAGAGAGAATTACCTGTGAGGCGCCACATAGAAAGACTGCAGCAAAGTGCGGAGGATCACAGGAGCCCTGCCGCTAAACGTCCTCACATGCTGACGGCACACGTGGAAGAGACCGGAAACCAGCGTCCTCATCGTCACTTCCTCTGCAGGCTGATTGCGCTGCTCGCCGGGAATTGTAGTCCTGTGGCTGGAGCGCCATTTTGTGTTACTCGCGGGACGATGTCATAATGAATTCCTTATGCAGTACTGCTGTGCGCTGTAGTATGCACGAGAGTCGAGCTTTGTACTGCAGGGTTATGTATTGCATACAAGACTTGACCTGACATAACCGTGTATGTATGCACAATACAGTCCACAGGTGCGAAAGGAGAGGAGGCAGCACTGTAATGTCCAACAGTAGGACAGAATGATCAAAAATCCAGAAGTGGTGGACATCACTCATTTAAAGGGGTTGTCCCAGTCAGCCTGAATGCTCTAACATGAAAAACATGCCACTTTTCCAGGCTTGCCAACCAGATTTTTTTATGGACAACTAAACCCAAAATCATGGACATCCAACATTTTCTACGGACAAATTGGAAAACCATTATGAATGATAACAATTACAAGTAATATCTGTCTATAGCTCAATATACTGATAATAACTAATTACCAACATTTACTGTGAGCTGTAAAATGATGATAATTACCACCAAAATAATCTAACCAAGTACCACCAGCCTCAAAAAAATCATCGACACATCTTTTTTTTTTTTTCACGCACATAGGAAAAAAGTTGACTATTTTTACAGACTGTCCATAAATTTCCGGACAGCTGGCAACCCCGCCCGTTTCTCCAGTGCGGTGTCCGTCCACTCTCTGGTGTTTGTACACAAGTTGCGGCGGGCTCTGCTGAAGACAGTGATTGGTTGCAGCAGTCACACGCTGTATACCTGCACATCTTGTATACAAATGGCAGGAGGAGGACCACAGCGCTGGGGCAGGGGAGTAGAGGATATTTTTCTATTTTAAAGGCATTTAGTGGCTTTGGACAGATTTTAGGATAATGTGGACAGTCCCTTTAACTTGGGGCCTCTGCAACATGAAAGTCAGGTTACTACAGCCAACTACGCCACCTTACCGTTAAATTACTTAAATCTCCCTTAAAGTTTGCAATGCATGAAACATTCAGAAGCAGTTAGGCCATACCTCCCAAAGTAAGAGGCACAAAGGGGAAGATTTATCATAGACTGGCGCTTGTATTTATACTGACGGTTTTGTATATATGTTGACACATTATTTTAAGCAGTTTCACAACGTCATCATGAACACGCTACTGTAGAAAACGGAGCATATAAAGGTAGTTATCGCCTTATATAGAGGTAGGTTGATGGTTGAACAATTGTTAGCCATACATATTGTAGCCCATTGTGGCTGCTGCAGTCGTTCAGACTGGCTGTGTATGTTCAATGACACCGACCTTTAACTGTAGAATGTTCTTGAGTGGAACAAACGGGTGGACTGGGACCTGAAAGTGGCCCTGGAAAAAAAAGTGGCCCCATGTCATAAGAGTGTACAAATAGACAAAAGGCGAGGGCAACACATGTAGGCTGGGATAACTCAAGTAGGTAGGGCTCAGAACGCCGCAGTGCAGCACATAATACCACTCCAACAGAACCAAATACCACAGTGCAGTACACAATACTACCCCAACGGAATCAGATACCACAGTGCAGTACACAATACCACCCCAACAGAATCAAATACCACAGTGCAGCACACAATACCACCCCAACAGAATCAAATACCACAGTGCAGCACACAATACCACCCCATCAGAATCAGATACCACAGTGCAGCACACAATACCACCCCAACAGAATCAGATACCACAGTGCAGCACACAATACCACCCCATCAGAATCAGATACCACAGTGCAGCACACAATACCACCCCAACAGAATCAGATAGCACAATGCAGCACACAGTACCACCCCAACAGAATCAGATACCACAGTGCAGCACACAGTACCACCCCAACAGAATCAGATACCACAGTGCAGTACACAATACCACCCCAACAGAATCAGATACCACAGTGCAGCACACAGTACCACCCCAACAGAATCAGATACCGCAGTGCAGCACACAGTACCACTGCAACAGAATCAGATACTACAGTGCAGCACACAATACCACCCCAACAGAATCAGATACCACAGTGCAGCACACAGTACCACTCCAACAGAATCAGATACCACAGTGCAGCACACAATACCACCCCAACAGAATCAGATACCACAGTGCAGCACACAATACCACCCCAACAGAATCAGATACCACAGTGCAGCACACAGTACCACCCCAACAGAATCAAATACCACAGTGCAGCATACAATACCACCCCAACAGAATCATATACCACAGTGCAGTACACAATACCACCCCAACGGAATCAGATACCACAGTGCAGTACACAATACCACCCCAACAGAATCAAATACCACAGTGCAGCACACAATACCACCCCAACAGAATCAAATACCACAGTGCAGCACACAATACCACCCCATCAGAATCAGATACCACAGTGCAGCACACAATACCACCCCAACAGAATCAGATACCACAATGCAGCACACAGTACCACCCCAACAGAATCAGATACCACAGTGCAGCACACAGTACCACCCCAACAGAATCAGATACCACAGTGCAGCACACAGTACCACCCCAACAGAATCAGATACCACAGTGCAGCACACAGTACCACCCCAACAGAATCAGATACCGCAGTGCAGCACACAGTACCACCGCAACAGAATCAGATACTACAGTGCAGCAGAGAATACCACCTCAACAGAATCAGATAAAACAATGCAGCACACAATACCACTCCAACAGAATCAAATACCACATTGCAGCACACAATACCAGCCCAACAGAATCAGATACCACAGTGCAGCACACAATACCACCCCAACAGAATCAGATACCACAGTACCACCCCAACAGAATCAAATACCACAGTGCAGCAGAGAATACCACCTCAACAGAATCAGATAAAACAATGCAGCACACAATACCACTCCAACAGAATCAAATACCACATTGCAGCACACAATGCCACCCCAACAGAATCAGATAAAACAATGCAACACACAATACCACCCAACAGAATCAGATACCACATTGCAGCACACAATACCACCCAACAGAATCAGATACTACAGTGCAGCACACAGTACCACCCAACAGAATCAGATATCACATTGCAGCACACAATACCACCCAACAGAATCAGATACTACAGTGCAGCACACAGTACCACCCCAACAGAATCAGATACCGCAGTGTAGCACACAGTACCACCCCAACAGAATCAAATACCACAGTGCAGCAGAGAATACCACCTCAACAGAATCAGATAAAACAATGCAGCACACAATACCACTCCAACAGAATCAAATACCACATTGCAGCACACAATACCACCCCAACAGAATCAGATAAAACAATGCAACACACAATACCACTCCAACAGAATCAGATACCACAGTGCAGCACACAATACCACCCAACAGAATCAGATACCACAGTGCAGCACACAGTACCACCCAACAGAATCAGATACTACAGTGCAGCACACAGTACCACCCAACAGAATCAAATACCACAGTGCAGCAGAGAATACCACCCCAACAGAATCAGATACCACAGTGCAGCACACAATACCACCCCAACAGAACCAGATACTACAATGCAATACACAATACCACCCAACAGAATCAGATACTATAGTGCAGCACACAATACCACCCCAACAGAATCAGATACCGCCATGCAGCACACAGTACCACCCCAAAAGAATCAGATACCGCAGTGCAGCACACAGTACCACCCCAACAGAATCAGATACTACAGTGCAGTACACAATACCACCCCAACAAAATCAGATACCGCCATGCAGCACACAATACCACCCCAACAGAATCAGATACCGCAGTGCAGCACACAGTACCACCCCAACAGAATCAGATACTATAGTGCAGCACACAATACCACCCAACAGAATCAGATACCATAGTGCAGCACACAATACCACCCAACAGAATCAGATACCGCAGTGCAGCACACAATACCACCCCAACAGAATCAAATACCACAGTGCAGCACACAATACCACCCAACAGAATCAGATACCGCAATGCAGCACACAATACCACCCAACAGAATCAGATACCACAGTGCAGCACACAATACCACCCAACAGAATCAGATACCGCAGTGCAGCACACAATACCACCCAACAGAATCAGATACCATAGTGCAGCACACAATACCACCCAACAGAATCAGATACCACAGTGCAGCACACAATACCACCCCAACAGAATCAGATACCACAGTGCAGTACACAATACCACCCCAACAGAATCAGATACCGCAGTGCAGCACACAGTACCACCCAACATAATCAGATACCATAGTGCAGCACACAATACCACCCCATCAGAATCAGATACCACAGTGCAGTACACAATACCACCCCAACAGAATCAGATACCACAGTGCAGCACACAATACCACCCCAACAGAATCAAATACCACAGTGCAGCACACAATACCACCCCAACGGAATCAGATACCACAGTGCAGTACACAGTACCACCCCAACAGAATCAAATACCACAGTGCAGCACACAGTACCACCCCAACAGAATCAGATACCATAGTGCAGCACACAATACCACCCCAACAGAATCAGATACCGCCATGCAGCACACAGTACCACCCCAACAGAATCAGATACCGCAGTGCAGCACACAGTACCACCCCAACAGAATCAGATACTACAGTGCAGTACACAATACCACCCCAACATAATCAGATACCGCAGTGCAGCACACAATACCACCCAACATAATCAGATACCGCAGTGCAGCACACAATACCACCCAACATAATCAGATACCATAGTGCAGCACACAGTACCACCCCAACAGAATCAGATACCGCAGTGCAGCACACAATACCACCCAACATAATCAGATACCATAGTGCAGCACACAATACCACCCAACAGAATCAGATACCACAGTGCAGCACACAGTACCACCCCAACAGAACCAGATGCCACAATGCAATACACAATACCACCCCAACAGAATCATATACCACAGTGCAGCACACAACACCACCCCAACAGAATCAGATACCACAGGCGCGTACATACAGGGGTCGCAGAGGTCGCAGTTGTGACTGGGCCCGGCACTCCAGGGGGCCCTGCCGCCTGTGGACTCCTGGCCCCAGCAGTAGTGCTGTACCAAGGGCAGCTAGGGCCCGCAGCCCCACCGCAAATGATTTTAAAATTTTTAATAGTATATGGCCGGTTGGGCCCTTGTAACTTACGCAGCGGCCTTCCTCCGGTTCCACCCATCTAGGGCTGCTGCCATTGCCTTGCTCCAGACCCGTGACCTCGCGCCGGGTCTGGTGGGATCACGCGGGTTGACGGGGTGACGCGGGTCCGCGACGCTGCCAACGCACGCCAGAAGACAGGATTATGAACAGCAGAGCAGGTTAAGAGTAGGTAATTTTTTTTTTTTTAATGTGCCGGCTTCATAACACAGGGAGCATCTGGCAGTGTGGCACAGTGGCAGCATAAAATGACAAAGAATTAAATATATACAGAGGGGGCAAAAAATGGAACATATACAGAGGGGGCAAAATGTATATATATATATATATATATATATATATCTATATATACAGGGCCCCTGTATATATATATATATTTTGTCCCCTCTGTATATATTCCATTTGTCCCCTGTGCATATATTCCATTTTCTGCCTCTGCTGTATATATATTCCATTTTGCCCCCTGTAACTGTGGGGGGACACATATCTAGCCATAACTACTGCGAGGGGGACACATATCTAGCCATAACTACTTGGAGGGCACATATCTGGCCATAACTACTGTGAGGGGGACACATATCTAGCCATAACTACAGTGAGGGGGGCACATATCTAGCCATAACTACTGTGAGGGGGGCACATATCTAGCCATAACTACAGTGAAGGGGCACATATCTGGACATAACTACTGTGAGGGGGACACATATCTGGCCATAACTACAGTGAGGGGGGCACATATCTGGCCATAACTACAGTAAGGGGGACACATATCTAGCCATAACTACTGTGAGGGGGACACATATCTGGCCATAACTACAGTGAAGGGGCTCATAACTTCACCTTCTCATGTTTTTATACCCAGCTTGCACTTAATACATTTTATTGCGCATATTTTATTGAGTACATTTCATTGGGTATATTTTACACTATTTCTCTCCCATGAGAGACAAAAGTGTCACCACTGATAGTTTTATTCATTTTATTCCCTTCATTATTCTATTTCCCTACTAAGGAGTGGCGCTACAAAGTGAGTTATTCACCGTCGACCACCTGGGTTCTTTTTGTGCCTTTTGAGCCCTCAGATCCCAGGATAGCAGACCTGTACTTCCTACTACAACATGTAAGCTGTGCTTCACGTAACCAGTCAGCTGCCTTCCAAATTCTTACTCATCTAATATCGTCTTTGATCATCCACCCTCTTGGCGCCCATCATCCTGATAGCTTACATATTACAGGTACCGCCCATAATATATATCGGATGCTTTAACCTCTTTTTATATATTTTTTTCTTATATCGCCCGTCATCTCTTGGAGGAAGCCAAATTTCCTATGATCATATTTGTGGATCCCAAAAATCATCTATACCTCTAATCTGCTCACAGATTGAATCCTCGTCAGGCACGATGGACACTATTCTTCTCTTATTTTAAGTTGAGCCAATGTTGTCTCCAGATCCTTTGACACTTAGGACTCCCGAAGGCTGCAGATCAGTGATCCTAAGTGCATGCTAACTGCTGTTAGCATCTCATCTGTAAATTCTCCAAGGGGATGTTCTCTTGTACCTGAAGATTGTCACCACAAATTCTTGCCATGGACTCACTTCTCTTGAAAAATACACTATTCAATTGATTGAAAGTATTGTGGTCCAAAGAAGAGACGATAAATACCTAAACATTCACCCTCCTCTTCTCAAGAAATTCCGCACCAGGTATTTTCTTCATTCTTTGTTGAGATTTTCTGGGAGGAACCCTAAGGGGGATGCGGATACTCACCCTTCCCATGCTATGGCTATTTGTTCCTTTATTCAGGTGGTTGCAAAGCAACCTTTAGCTTCATCCTTCTCCCCTGCACAGAAGCTTCATTCCATTATCTTAGCAGCATCGGGTTATCATGGAACTTGGTGCTCAAAGATGACATCATTATTGGCATATTTAGATCCGGCATCAGTGTTAAAACTCTCCTACTGTACTTTTGCTAGTTCCTGACTACCATATTGTTGCCATTCCAGATTTGCCCCTATTTTCTTGCTTAACCCCTTCGCCTGGTTCCTGCAGCTCCACAATTTTGACTTGTTTTGAACTTCACTTCTCTCTATGCCTTTGGTTATCCTGCTCTGTACATGTTGCCAAGCTTTTCCTGTCTATGGACAGGACTATGCTTCTGCCTCTGCTACAGTACTACTCTGAGTGAGCATCACCTGGGGATACAGTGCAGGAAAGTCCATACTTACTTGCAGAGTTTTAAGGGTGAAGAATGGATAATCCTTTAGACTCTACACCCCGGTTTAATCTGCATAATAGCACTTTAACACAAACATTAGTGATGATAAGATGCCAGAAAGGTTCCCTGGGTAGGACAATTAATTACTTCTAGGATTCCTCTGTAGTAGGACAACCCCATTAATTGTGATTCTTGGTTCTCCAAACCTTTTCATTTCTAATGTCACAGAAAACAAGGTCTACCTGAGATTGTTTAAGGGAGTAGCAGCATCTAGGGATGTTGAATCCCTTCTGGGTTTTTTCAGTTCCCTTTTTTCCCACAGACTCAGTCAAAAGCACCAAATCTTCTTGCCCTACTGCTAGTGTTGGCCATCGTCCGATGGAACTAAAGGCTGCAAAGACTTTGGTTAAATTTTAGCCAATGTAAAGCTTGCTGGTCTTATTCCCAGAGAAGCTCATTGGCATACCTTTAGAACCATAAGATTACAGATCTTTGACTTTGAAAAAAGTAGACCTTGTTAAATCTACAAGAAATGTTGCAGGAGTTCTTTATCAGCTTGTTTATTAAAGGGGTTGTCTCACTTCAGCAAGTGGCATTTATCATGTAGAAAAAGTTCATACAAGGCACTTGCTAATGTATTGTTATTATCTATGGATTCATTTTTCCGTCACATTATACACTTCTCGTTTTCATGGTTATGACCACCCTGCAATCCATCAGCGGATTCCATGCTTGCACACTATAGGAAAAAGTGCCGACCTCTTTGGTGGCCGAGACCGCGGGAGTGCACGTAGGCTGGCGCTTTTTCCTATAGTGTGCAAACACAGCCATAGATTGCTGCAAAATGTAGTTTGAAAAAAATCTCACTGCACAAAAACATAGTAGTAAAAACGCAAAATATGCTAGGTCTGAACAAGTCCTTAAAAGAACAGTAAATATAGAAAAGTCATAAAAATATCCCATTCATTTCTCCTTCAATGTTTCCTTCCTTTTGATCATATTTTCTCACTTTGCAAATTAAACAGAGACATGTTCTCTGCGTGTCTCAGGAGATCAGTCATTACCAACTTACTTCTCACTATCCAGTGTCTGGCTGTCAGACAGCTGGCTGCAGCAGGAGCCTCCTCCATCTGCCCTGTCGTAGAACACAGAGATTTTTAAGGCACACCCTTTATTAAGCCCCACCCCCTTGTCCGTACACCAGCCAAAAATATAAGACATCAGCAGGAAATTATTTCCTACATTCTCTAAAGGATTTCTACAAGATGGTTTGTTTCAGGATTATGCGCAAAATCCTGCAGTGTGTTCAAGTGTATCTCCTGTTTATTTTCATCATTCATTATAAGTTTAGTGTTCCTTCAGTGAAACTATCCAGGGGCGTAACTAACATAGTGGCAGACCATGCGACTGCTATGGGGCCCAGGACAAGAGGGGGCCCAGTTGGGATCATCTTATCTACTGGGGGTGAAAACTTGGTCCAGACTCTACCCTCTAAAGGAACAACCTTTAGCAAATGAGGCAGTAGAAACAATGGCCCAAGGGTCATTTAAAAGAGTTTAGGCAGAAACCCTTCTGTCCTGTGTGGGGGGCCTGGTTTGATCCTTGCTATGAGGCCCTTACTTCTCTATGTATGCCGTATCCTATATGGATAACCCCCTTTGGCAAATCAATTTCCTCTTAGCAGTCAGATAATTGCTAGGCAAATCTGTGGGCTGCCATACCATTTCCACTGCAGCATATAATATACACTGTAATGTGAGGTCCCCAAGTAAAGAAGACCCTCTTTCTTTCTAACTGCTTTCTGCTGAGAGTAATAGAGTGGTCTGGGCAGGGTAATCACCTCCATATGTTCTATTGGGGTACAACCCTTTAAAATAGCTTTCCATTTGTACTGATAAAATCTTAGGCCATGTTCACATAGGGCAGTCATGTAACAGAGTATGAACAGCCTTTCACAACAGACCATTGATATGTATTGCACAGTAATGGAAAAAACAAAAAGTCCTATATGTGAAAGTGATCAAAAAGGGGAAGGACTGTCACATCATGATCCCCTGCCAGTCTTCATGATTTCCTGACAACATTTTACTTAGTTACTTTTTCTCTTTATACCTGCTATTTACTATTACCGTAAAACAGGACTGCTGAACATCGCTCTTCTTCCTTTGATTTTGCAGACTCTTTCTGGTTCCCATGGAGACTCGGACCCCATGTGAATTTTAGGTTCACCACTGGATAAGAAAATTTCACCTGCACATGTTTTTTTACTGTTTGAAAATGTAGCATGTGATGCTGGTTTGTTGCTGCAGTACAAACATAGTCACTGAAAAAGTCCCTTCTTAGAGTCCAGTTTAACTTTTCTCAGATTAGGCTGTTTTATTTTGAAGAAGGCAAAACACAATTCCCTGGCCAAATGCTGTCATCCTTTCTTATACATTCGATATAAAAAGTCTACACACCCTGTTAAAATGTCAGGTTTCTGTGCTGTAAAAAATGTGACAGAGATAAATCATTTCAGAACTTTTTCTACCTTTAATGTGGCCTATAAACTGTACAACTCAATTAAAAAACCAGTTCGGCTCCGTTCCGCCTCTATTCCGTTTTGGAGGCGGACACCAAAATGCAGCATTTTGGTGTCCGTCTGAAGAGGCGGAGCCTAACGGATCCGTTTTTTTTTTGCAATGTAAGTCAACGGGGACGGATCCGTTTTGAGTGACACAATATGGTGCATTTGAAAACGGATCAGTTTCCTATTGACTTTCAATGTAATTCAAAACGGATCCGTTTTGGACTTTGTCATTTTTCTTTAAACCTAATGCAAACGGATCCGTTCTGAACGGATACAAACGTTTGCATTAGAGGTGCGGATCCGTCTGTGCAAATAAACAGACGGATCCGCACCAACGCAAGTGTGAAAGTACCTACCCTAAGCAATCACATTTAAAACCATGTTAAATAGGAGTCAGCATACACCTGCCATCATTTACAGTGCCTCTGATTAACCCCAAATAAAGTTCAGCTGCTCTAGTTGGTCTTTCCTGAAATTTTCTTAGTCGCATCCCACAGCAAAAGCCATGGTCCACAGAGAGCTTCCAAAGCATCAGAGGGATCTCATTGTTAAAAGGTATCAGTCAGGAGAAGGGTACAAAAGAATTTCCAAGCCATTAGATATACCATGGAACACAGTGAAGACAGTCATCATCAGGTAGAGAAAATATGGCACAACAGTGACATTACCAAGAACTGGACGTCCCTCCAAAACTGATGAAAAGACGAGCAGAAAACTGGTCTGGGAGGCAACCAAGAGGCCTTCAGCAACATTAAAGGAGCTGCAAGAATACCTGGCAAGTATTGGCTGTGTGGTACATGTGACAAAAAGAGTGGGCAAATCTTGCCAAGTCAAAGTGTGCCATGCTGATAGACTCTTCCCTCTACCTAAAAGATTTCAGTTTGTTTTTCAATTGAGTGGTACCGTTTATGGGTCACAGGTGGAAAAAGTTCTGAAATGATTTATCTTTGTCTCATTTTTTTACAGCACATGACATTTTAACCGGGGTGTGTAGACGTTTTATATCCACTGTAGATGGTGCTTATGGGATTACGTACTTGTATAGATCACAGATTCACAGATTCCACCTAGTATATTAATAACCGCATTTTGTACTATTTTGGTATATTTTAATTTTTTTATATGCGTGAGCTACGCATTCAAGGGACCAGGATCACTAACTTAAATGTATTAATTTTATTTTAATTTAAGTGGTTTTATGTATTGTATTAAATGTCAAATGTACTGTATTTTCTGGCGTATAAGACTACTTTTTAACACATGAAAATCTTCTCAAAAGTCGGTGGTCGTCTTATACGCCGGTATACTGCGTGCTGAAACTTAAGAGGACCTTTCGCTGGTCCAACGATTGTTAGATAATGATATGTATGTGTAGAGCGGCACCCAGGGATTTTTTTCTCCAAGGCTGTGAGCTGATTGTCCAGCGCTACAGCCTGGGAGAAGGAGATGCCCAGGGCAGAAGAGGATATCTCCTCCCAGGTACGAGATTAGCTGTAATTAGCATACTGCACAGGCTCCGGTAATTGGGGCCACAGTGGGCGAACGGAGCAGCGCCCAGGGATAATAGTAAGTGCAGGGAGATCCCTGGGCGCCGCTCTACACATACATATCATTATCTAACAAACGTTGGACCAGTGAAAAGTACTCTTTACTTCCGAGCCGGACTGGAGAAGCTGTCCTTCTCCAGCTTTAGGGACAGGCGCCCTCTAGCTGAGCCACCGTGCACTGCATGCATTGGTTTTCTTTTTCACTAACATCTTCATTGTGTGCTAGGAACGTGTCTGTAGGCCCCAAGCACTGAAAGACTGTAATTTTAGTATATGTTGGGCTGGTATGGCATGGATCCTCCAATTCCTACTCCGTTTAATGATTAGATTGCAATTGCCTAGTTAAATACTCCATAACTGGGAATAATAAAGAAGAGACTGTGCCTCCCTGACTTGCACACCTCCCAACTTTTGAAAATCGCAAAGAGGGACAATATGTGTTGTGCGCATCACAGCAGTTTTTGACATACTAGGCCGCGCCTCTAACTCAGCCCAAAGCATAATTACTGACTCTGTCACAACTGCAGCAGCCGGGGATCGGTTAGGTGAGCACAAGTTCCTTTATTTTTTTACAGCATGTGGAGCCCCTGGGATAATTATTTTCTTGCTCTTCAATATCCATTTAAATATTAGCACATAAATCATCAGATTATAGATATTTTAAGGTCCAAATTGCATAAAATAATGAAGTTCTGGTCTAATATACAGGTAGAAACCATATAGACACTTTAGTAAGGAGCACTTTAGTAAATACAAAAATGCACATTTATGTATTAATTCCCCAGGTCAAAAAGAAGGACTTAGGTCAAAAAGAGGGACTGTCCCTCCAAAAGAGGGACACTTGAGAGGCATAGACTTGTTCCGTTTTTTATATGCAGCGAGAGAAATAGAAATCCATAATCTGATAGGTCATCAATATCTGATCAGCGGGAGTCTGTCACCGGGCACCCCGCCAATCAGCTGTTTGACGAGGAGGCGGCCCCCATTGCGAGCTCTGCTTCCTGTTCATTAGCTGCACTTTTTCTGGGAGGATTAGTGTAGTGACAAGTACTCGCTCCATTCTCTCCAGAGGAGACGACACGTAGTGTAATGAAGAGGAAGCAGCGCTCGCATGGAGGACCGCCTCCTCTTCAAACAGCTGATCAGCAGTGGTGCCGGGTGTCAGATCCCCACCAATCTGATACTGATGACCTATTCTGAGGATAGGTCATCAATATATATTGCTGGACATCCTCTTGTTTCGCCTGTAAAAAAAAATAAAACGCAATCACCATACAAATGCATGCATTTTTTCCATTCATTTTCAAAAAACAACACAAAAGCAAAATGTATATCCCCCTAAATAGTGATTACTGTATTTTCTGGCGTATAAGACTACTTTTTAACACATGAAAATCTTCTCAAAAGTCGGGGGTCGTCTTATACGCCGGTATACTGCATGCTGAAAATTAAGATTTATGCTGTGTTGACAGCATAAATGGTTTAGCTAACAAGGGGACATGGCTTATGAAACATAGCAAATGGCACATAATATCAACAATGACTATATTAGCTATTGCTAGATACACATTAGTCACAAGTAGCCAGCCCCTTTAACACTTAAGTACAATTAGACATAAGTAAGAAATTGGAGAGATTACCACATTTTTTTTTTATTTTTTTACAATAAGCTAATTGCAATTATAAAAAGCAAAAGTAGTAATATTCAATTTACTAATCTCTTTCCGCACCTGTGCCAAGGCTTCCCAGGTTCTCTGCTGGTCTCTGTTCACCCAGCTCCAGCAATCAGGGTTCAGAGGAGGGCAACTAAAGTAATAACTGGAATGGGGCAACTACAGTACCCTGAAAGGTTATCAAAATTAGGGTTATTCACTTTAGAAAAAAGACGACTGAGGGGAGATCTAATAACTATGTATAAATATATCAGGGGTCAGTACAGAGATCTGTCCCATCATCTATTTATCCCCAGGACTGTGACTGTGACGAGGGGACATCCTCTGCGTCTGGAGGAAAGAAGGTTTGTACACAAACATAGAAGAGGATTCTTTACGGTAAGAGCAGTGAGACTATGGAACTCTCTGCCTGAGGAGGTGGTGATGGTAAGTACAATAAAGGAATTCAGGAGGGGCCTGGATGTATTTCTGGAGTGTAATAATATTACAGGCTATAGCTACTAGACAGGGGCCGTGGATCCAGAGAGTTATTCTGATTGCCTGATTGGAGTCGGGAAGGATTTTTTTACTCCCCTTAAGTGGGGAAAATTGGCTTCTACGTCACAGGTTTTTTTTTGCCTTCCTCTGGATCAACTTGTAGAAAACAACTTGATGGACAGATGTCTTTTTTCGGCCTTATGTACTATGTTACTATGTTATGTACTATGTTACTAACTGCTGTGCCAGTCCCTAGCTTCTGCGGTGATGTGTCTAACCACAGAGGCAGGTAATTGGCTGCAGCAGTCACATGTCATGTCATGTTACAGTCCTTTAGCAGGGCATCAGGTCTTAGTTTAAGGTATGGGTAGGTACATACCTCCTTCCAAATTTTTCAGGTAGGAGGTGACATCAGATAAGGAAAAGTAGGCACATCAGGCAGAGCAATCATTGGTGGTGTAAATGACTAGCCTTTTAGACAAGTTTATTTCAAAATATTCTAAATGCCCTGAACCTAATTTTTCTAATATATTTTATTGGTTTTACTGAAAAAATAGGCACCTGAAGTTCAGGCTGTCTACAGCGCTATGGAATCAGTACACTGCTTACATGTATGCAGTGTACGGGTGTGCGGATTCAACAGTACTGCTGGAATATGGGCCACAGCGAGCTCAGTAATGGCAAGAGCACACATTGCTGATGACCTTACCCACTTCAGCTGACTACCAAGAAATATGGAGAGACGGTAGTCTTTCGTTCCCCAGCTGACCCCCTAAAGTTTCTGAGCAGCAATATGGTCACAGTGGAGCAAGTTTACTAATACTAGTGAGCCAAAATTATGTGCCAAAAACTGGGGCAAATGCTGCATTCCACAGTTATCTATTTATGTTTCTAGAAAAGGAAACATGGCTTTGTTAATTCGTAAAATACGTCACATTTATTATTGACGTGCGCCAGTTTTTTTGGCACAAAATGATGTTGTGAAGTAAATCAGCATTGAGCTGGCATAAGGAAAATTGCCTTGGTTCTTGCGAGATGTGCCAAGATGCACCATATCTATCACAGCAATAATTGTGCCACATCTTATGACTAGCTTGTCTAAGCTTATGCTGTCTAAATATAAAATGGCATTAGTGAATCTGCCTGTCTCTGGGGCATGCTACATTTTTAGATCGAGGGCCAAGAGCCCAATAGATTCGGTCTAGCACCACTAGGTAACAGTCAAAAAAGAAACAAAGATTCGGACAGTAGGTTTGAAGGCTATGGACACCTACAGGGCAATTTTTTTTATGATTGCATCTTAGGGCTCTTTTACACTTGCGTTTTTGTTTTCCGGCATAGAGATCCGTCGTCGGGGCTCTATGCCGGAAAAATCCTGATCAGGATTATCCCAATGCATTCTGAATAGAGAGAAATCCATTCAGGATGCATCAGGATGTCTTCAGTTCAGGACCGGAACGTTTTTTTTGGGCGGAGAAAATACCGCAGCATGCTGCGCTTTTTGCTCCGGCCAAAAATCCTAAACACTGGATCCATTGAAAGGCATTAATCCGGATCCGGCCTTAAGCCAAACGTCAGGTGACGTCAGGGTGCCCCACACGCATGGATCACGTGATCCATGCGCATGGGGCGCTCTGACGTCATTCTGGAGCGCCCCGGGAGCCGCACGGACTGTAAGTATACTGCTCCCCCGCTCCCCACTACTACTATGGCAACCAGGACTTTAATAGCGTCCTGGCTGCCATAGTAACCTCAAAGCATTTCGAAGACTGATCAGGATCCTGATCAGTCTTTAAATGCTTTCAGGCGACTTGCGTTTTGACGGATCCGGTGGGACGGAAGTGCCTGCCGGATCCTCAGAACGCAAGTGTGAAAGAGGCCTTACTCATTTTGGGGTAAAAAATAAAATTCAGGTCATGAGGTCAGAGATAAACTTGAGCAGTCAGCTGACAGGACTGAGAAGTGACACTCTGCAAAGAGACAGAGTTTTAACCATTGTATCTCAAACAGCTGACCATTTGAAAAAATATATATTTTTTTGCCCAAAATGAGTAAAATGCCATCATAAAAAAAACTGGCCCGAAATTGTCAATAGCCTTTAACCTTTTGTACCCTGTAGGTGTTTTCGTTTTGCGATCCCGGTCTTCCCAGAGCGATAACTTTTTCATTTTTCTGTTCACATAGCTATATGAGGGCTTGTACTTTCCAGTGCCACCATTTAATATTGTATATGATGTAGCGGGAAGCAAAAAATTCCAAATAGGGTGGAATGACCAGTTACTTTTATTCTAGAGCTCAGTACGAATCTGGCGATACCTTATATGTATAGTTTTTCTTCAGTTTATGATTCGCCAAATTCTGACCCTATAGGGGTTTTTGTAGTTATGTGTACAGAGCTTTATGAGCGTTCATTTTTTTTCTGGAGCGATCTGTACTTTTCATTGATACCATTCTAAGGTGTTTATGACTTTTTGATCACTTTTTATTAATTTTTTTGTAGGAAATAAAGCGACCAAAATTGGCAAATCAGCCATTTTGACGTTTTTTTCCGTTTCACTGTTTGCGATATAAGGAAAATATTTTTATAGTATGGGCTTTTTCGCACACTACGATACCCATGATGTATATATTTTTTTTTGTTTTATTTTGGGGAAGGGGGATGATTTTAATTTTTATAGTTTTTAAATTGTTTTATTTTGAAAAAGTTAATTTGTTTTCACTTTTTTTATAGTTCCTATAGGGAACTCAGTAGTAGTACCTCATGTTTGAATGATTTTTATACCTCAGAAGTGCTACATTATATATTATAATTGAGAATGACCTTGCTCATATATAGTACTGAAAACACCTACAACCCTCAATACCTCACACAGTGATCATAATGTATAACTGACCACATATATCTGTACACACTGCATCTATTGTACCTCGTACATCAGTACACTGTATATGCCTGTACATACTGCATCTATTATACCTTGTACCTCCCATATCAGTACACTGCTGGGTATACTATATATCTGTAACCACTGCATCTATTATGCCTCACATATCAGTACTCTGCTGTATATAATATATATATGTACACACTGCATCTATTATACCTTGTACCTCCCATATCAGTACACTGCTGGGTATACTATATATCTGTACCCACTGCATCTATTATTCCTTGTAATTCACATATCAGTACGCTGCTGGATATACTAAATATCTGTACCCATTGCATTTATTATACCTCGTACCTCACATATCAGTACACTGCTGAATATAATATATATCTATTCACACTGCATCTATTATACCTCATACCTCACATATCAGTACACTGCTGTATATAATATATATCTATTCACACTGCATCTATTATACCTCATACCTCACATATCAGTACACTGCTGTATATAATATATATTTATACACACTGCATCTATTATACCTCGTACCTCAGATATCAGTACACTGCTGTATATAATATATATCTATACACACTGCATCTATTATACCTTGTACCTCACATATCAGTACAATGCTGGATATACTATATATCTGTACACACTGCATCTATACACTGCTGTATATACTATACATACACTGCATATATTAGATGTGTGGTAAGGTGCAAGGTACCATTGTCGATGGCAGGTACGTGTCACCGAGGTTTCTGGCCTCGCTGAGGTGAGAGCCGGGTTTTTATGTGTCAGCAGCAGCTAGTGCTGCTTGACATTGTTAGTTAGTTTGGCTGCAAAGCCAATCCGGGCCGGCTCTTACTGGGAGTAGGCAAAGAGTTGGGTGGGTGCCTACTCCCCACGGTCCAGGCCGGACTTTATCCGGGCCTTTAAAAGGCAGCCTCCTCAGCAGCTGAGGGTGTGATTATCCTGGAGCTGGTGTTAGGCTGTGGAATCATCTGAGTTTGGGAGTTCTGATCCATTCTGTGCTGTGTGGAGTTCACGCTGGAAGCAAGAGCCCAAGCAAGGAGGAGTGCAGACGGCCTGGAAGCATGAGGTCGATCGCCTTGCGGCTGGACTGACAGCCAGGTGCGAACCTGCACCTAAAACCTCCCAGGTGACTGGAACCTGTTTTTGGACTGTTTTGTTTTGCCTCATGATTTCGGATGTGTGTGATTTAACACCAAGAGACTGTTTATTGTTTATGTTGTGCAAGTGTGAATAAAACACTGATTATTGCACCTTCTGGACTCCCTTTTGCCTCTGTACTGCACCCGCACCGCTATCTACCAGAGCGACTCCTCACATTTGGTGTCGGATGCGGGCATGCGCAGTGAGGCTGGCGTGAACGCCGAACTTTGTTTGTTTTGCTGAGCACAAGTGAATGTCATATGTCAAGCCGGCAAAGTTTCAACACGTGAACCCTGACAAGATGGAGGCAGTTGTAAAGGCTCTCGTGGAGGCCAATTTACAGCAGCGGGAGGCCAACAAGCAGCAGCAGGAGACAAACCAGCTGCTGTTGCAACAGGTAATGGCTTTGCAAGCGTCTGGAGCCTCTCACCGTGCCCATGATGCCCGGAAAGCGGTCCGTGCAGCGATTCCCAAGATGACCCCGAGGATGATGCTGAGACCTACCTGGCAGTCTTCGAAAAAGTGGCCGTGAGGGAGAAGCTGCCCCGTGACCAGTGGGCTGAGGTGGTCGCTCCGTTCCTGGCTTCCGGACCCCAGCAGGTGTTTTTCGACTTGGCGGACGACCAAGCGGCCGATTATGACACCGTGAAAGGAGAGATCCTGGCCAGACTGGGGGTGAACGTGCTGGTCCGCGCTCAAAGAGTCCACCAGTGGGACTTTAAAACGACTGAACCCGCTAGGCCGCAGTACTACGATCTGCTGCACAGGCTGCAAAAGTGGCTGCAGCCTGATGTTCTAAGTCCGGCTGCTATGCTGGACCGTCTGCTGGCCGACATCTTTTGGAGGGCCCTGCCTTATCCCCTCCAGCACTGGGTCGGCCAGGCGTCTCCGGTATGTGCCCTGGAGATGGTCGACCTGGTGGAGCGTTACGAGGCCACCAGAAACCTGCAGGGGAGTCTTGCTGGGAAGGGGTCAGTCAAACCCCGGAGGCCTCCACCCCAGTTCCGACGTCCGGCGACAGAGAGGCCTGCACGGAATGTACCCCTGCGGATCCGCCTCCCGTGGTATGCTGGAGGTGTCAGGAGCCAGGCCACATCAGGGCCGACTGTCCGCATCGGGTGAGCCGATGGTTGTGAACTACGGGGTCGCCACTCCCTGTATGCACGGAAGCTGTGCGCAACTGGCACCCGTGAGGTGCAGGATAAAAACCACCTGTGTCAAGTAGAGGTGGGAGATTCCTGGCGGTGGCCCTGCTGGACTCCGGGAGTCTAGTCTCCCTGGTAAGAGCTGCCCTAGTACGGCCTGCGGAGTATACCGGCCGTAAAATTGGGGTCCTGTGCATCCACGGAGACTTAAAAGACTAGCGACCCAACTGCACTAGTGACTTTGTCCACAGCGGCTGGTAAGTGGACCCACGAGGTGGCTGTTGCTACCAAACTCCCACATGAACTGATACTTGGGAGGGACTTCCCAGGTTTCCCGGCGCTGTGGCCGGCAATAAAAGTGTCTGATGGACCCGAGACAGGGGTAACCCTAGTAGAGTGGCCTGATACCACTGGAAGGCCAGAACCCTGGGAGCCCGAGTCTGAAGGCCCAGCGGTAGGGGTGACCACTGCTCCAGCGGTAGAGGGGGAGACAACCCCACTGAGGGTAATGGTGGGAGACACGGAGGACTTGCCACCGGGACCTGAGTTGGCAGACCTCAATGTCTCCGGGGAAAATTTTGGGACCGCACAACACCGGGACCAAACCCTAACCAGGGCCTGGGAAAGTGTTGTAATGATTGATGGTAAACCCCAGAAACCTGGGGCTGAATTAATGTTTCCGCGATTTATTGTTCTTCAGGATATGTTGTATCGGGTGAACCAACTCCGAGGTGAGCCAGTTGAACAGTTGGTGGTGCCCACCGCATATCGCAAGCTTGTTATGGAGCTTGCCCACCAACATGTTCTTGGGGGACACTTGGGGTGGCAGAAAACCCAGGACCGCATACTGCAGCGGTTTTATTGGCCTGGTGTGTTTAAGGAGGTAGAAGAATATTGTAAATCCTGTCCGACCTGTCAGGTAAATAGCCCCCAGCCGCATTACAGAAGTCCCCTGGTCCCTCTCCCAATAATTGAGGTCCCATTCGAGCGTATTGCCATGGATCTGGTCGGACCCGCATCGAAGTCTGCTAGGGGTCACCAACATATCCTGGTGATTCTGGACTATGCTACTCGATATCCAGAGGCGGTGCCTCTGCGACATACCTTGGCTAAGCTCATTGCCAAAGAGTTAATGGAAATTTTTTCCCGTATGGGCCTGCCAAAAGAGATTCTGACCGACCAAGGGACCCCTTTTATGTCCAAAGTTATGAGGGAACTTAGTAAATTGTTGCGTATAAAGCAGTTACGGACGTCCGTGTACCATCCGCAAACAGACGGTCTTGTCGAGAGGTTTAACCAAACTCTAAAAAATATGTTAAAAAGGGTGGTGTCTAGAGATGGGAAGGACTGGGATCTGCTTCTGCCCTATCTCATGTTCGCAGTGCGAGAGGTGCCCCAGGCCTCTACTGGGTTCTCGCCCTTCGAACTGCTTTATGGCCGACACCCTCGGGGCCTGTTGGATGTCGCCAAGGAAGCGTGGGAACAACAGCCTGTCCCCCACAAAAGTGTCATTGAGTATGTCACCCAGATGCAGGAACGGATGGAAAGGGTGTTGCCGCTGGTCCGGGAGCATATGGAGGCAGCGCAACAAGCCCAGAGTAGGGTGTATAATTGTCAGGCTCGGGTACGGGACTTCAACCCGGGAGATCGGGTTTTGGTTCTGGTTCCCACCCTTGACAGCAAGTTCCTAGCTAGGTGGCAGGGCCCCTATGAGGTAATCGAGAAGGTAGGGGAAGTAAATTACAAAGTACACCAACCGGGGCGGCGCAAGCCGGAGCAGGTGTACCACATGAATTTACTGAAGCCGTGGAAAGACAGGGACACTGCCGACGACAACAGCACCCGGCCAGGGCTTCTAGGTGACAAGGGTCCAGCCCCACAGTTCGAGGCCTGCGAAGCGGTAGCCACGGTAAAAATTGCAGACAGCCTGTCTTCCAAACAAGTTCAGGAAGTCAGGGAGTTCATCAGTCGGAACACGGATGTGTTCTCGGACCTCCCTGGCCGCACGTCTCTCATCCAACATGACATCGTCACTGAGCCTCAGGCCAAAATCCGGTTAAAACCATACCGGGTACCCGAGGCTCGGCGACGGGCCATCATGGACGAAGTGCAATTAATGTTAAAGCTCGATGTCATTGAGGAGTCGAAAAGTGAGTGGGCCAGTCCCATAGTCCTAATACCCAAGCCGGATGGGACGTTGCGGTTCTGCAACGATTTTCGCAAGTTAAATGAAGTGTCCAAGTTTGATGCGTATCCCATGCCCCGGGTAGACGAGCTTGTTGAGAATTTAGGGCAAGCCCGTTATTTTTCTGTGCTCGACCTCACTAAAGGGTACTGGCAGGTACCCTTAACGGAGTCGGCCAAGGAAAAACGCTTTGTTACCCGCAGGGCCTGTATCATTACAAGGTATTACCCTTTGGCCTGCATGGCGCCCCGCCACCTTCCAAAGGTTAATGGATATTGTGCTGCGACCTCATCGTCGGTACGCCTCGGCCTACTTAGATGATGTAATCATCCACAGCACCGACTGGGAAAGCCATTTGTCCAAAGTGCAGGCGGTAGTAGATGCCCTGAGGAAAGCTGGTCTAACCGCCAATCCAAAGAAGTGTGCGATTGGGTTGGAAGAGACCAAATATCTGGGATATGTTATTGGGCGCGGAGTCATCAAGCCGCAGGTAACTAAGGTAGAGGCCATTCGTAACTGGCCCCGACCGGTCACCACCAGGCAGGTAAAGTCCTTCCTGGGAATTGTAGGGTACTACATGCGATTTGTGCCCCACTTTGCCACAATAGCAGCGCCGTTGACAGACCTGTTGAAGGGGCGAAAGTCTGGGAAGGTTAGCTGGAGTGAGAAGGCGGAGGAGGCTTTCTCTGCTCTGAAGTCGGCCCTGTGTGGGTCCCGGTTTTGGTGACGCCCGACTTCAAGAGAGAATTTGTGGTACAGACCGATGCCTCTGAAGTGGGCCTCGGGGCTGTACTCTCTCAGGAAATCAATGGGGAGGAGCATCCCGTGGTTTTCCTGAGTCGCAAACTCACCCCAGCCGAGACCAGGTACAGTATAGTGGAGAGAGAGTGCCTGGCCATCAAGTGGGCACTAGAGTCTCTCCGCTATTATCTGCTAGGGAGAAAGTTCCGTCTGGTGACCGACCATTCCCCTCTAAAGTGGATGTGCCAGGCGAAAGACAGGAATGCTCGGGTCACCAGATGGTTCTTGTCTCTGCAGAATTTCAAGTTTTCGATAGAACACAGGGCAGGCCGCTTGCAGGGTAACGCAGATGCCCTGTCCCGCGTCCACTGCCTCACATGTGTTCACCCCTCAGGGTTGAACAAAGGGGGGTATGTGGTAAGGTGCAAGGTACCGTTGTCGATGGCAGGTACGTGTCACCGAGGTTCCTGGCCTCGGTGAGGTGAGAGCCGGGTTTTTATGTGTCAGCAGCAGCTAGTGCTGCTTGACATTGTTAGTTAGTTTGGCTGCAAAGCCAATCCGGGTCGGCTCTTACTGAGAGTAGGCAAAGAGTTGGGTGGGTGCCTACTCCCCACGGTCCAGGCCGGACTTTATCCGGGCCTTTAAAAGGCAGCCTCCTCAGCAGCTGAGGGTGTGATTATCCTGGAGCTGGTGTTAGGCTGTGGAATCATCTGAGTTTGGGAGTTCTGATCCATTCTGTGCTGTGTGGAGTTCACGCTGGAAGCAAGAGCCCAAGCAAGGAGGAGTGCAGACGGCCTGGAAGCATGAGGTCGATCGCCTTGCGGCTGGACTAACAGCCAGGTGCGAACCGGCTCCTAAAACCTCCCAGGTGACTGGAACCTGTTTTTGGACTGTTTTGTTTTGCCTCATGATTTCGGATGTGTGTGATTTAACACCAAGAGACTGTTTATTGTTTATGTTGTGCAAGTGTGAATAAAACACTGATTATTGCACCTTCTGGACTCCCTTTTGCCTCTGTACTGCACCCGCACCGCTATCTACCAGAGCGACTCCCCACAGATGGTATAATAGATGCACTGGGTACAGATATATAGTATATCCAGTAGTGTACGGATATGTCAGGTATGAGGTATAATAGATGCAGTGGGTACAGATAATCCATCATTGTATTGATACGTGAGGTACAAGGTATTTCTACATGCAGCAGTGCACTGGTATGTGAGGTATAGGGTAAAATAGATGCAGTATGTACAGGTATATATTATATTCAGCCTTGTACTGATATGTTAGGTATGAGGTATAATAGATGCAGTGGTTATAGCTATATAGTATATCCAGCAGTATCCTGATAGGTGAGATATGAGGTATAATAGATGCAGTGGGTATAGATATGTAGTATATCCAGCAGTGTACTGATACATCAGGTACAAGGTATAAAAGATGCAGTAATTACAGATATGTAATATATGCAGCACTGTACTGGTATGTGAGGTATAGGGTATAATAGATGCAGTGTGTACAGGTATATAGTATATCCAGCATTGTACTGATATGTGAGGTATAAGGTATAATAGATGCAGCTTGTACAGATATATAGTATATACAGCAGTGTACTGATATGTGAGGTACAAGGTATAATAGATGCAGTGTGTACAGATATATTATATACAGCAGTGTGCTGATATGTGAGGTATAATAAATTATGGCTGCATTCACACGGGCGAGTTTTCCAGACCTATTCATTTCAATGGGGCTGTGTACATGAGCGGTGATTTTCCCGCATCACTTTTGCGTTGCGTGAAAATTGCAGCATGTTCTATATTCTGTGGTTTTCCCGCAACGCAGGCCCCATAGAAGTGAATGCGGCTGCGGGAAAATCGCAAGCATCCGCAAGCAACTGCGGATGCGGTGCGATTTTCCTGCATGGTTGCTAGGAGACAATCGGGATGGGGACCCGATCTTTATAATTTTCCCTGATAACATGGTTATAAGGGAAAATAATAGCATTCTAATTACAGAATGTTATGTAAAAAAGGGGAGAGGGTTAAAAATAAAAAAAAAACTTTAACTCACCTCCTCCTCTTGATCGCGTAGGTGCCGGGATCATTCTTCTTTCTTCATTCTGCTGGGTAAAAGACCTTCCGTGACATATGGTCCAATCAAAAGCTTCTATGATTGGACCATGTGACCCAGTGACGTCACCGAAGGTCCTTCAACCAACAGATATGAAGATAGAAGATGTTCCTTGCACCTATGCGATCAATGGGAGGAGGTGAGTTTTTTTTAACCCTCTATTGCCCTGTTAACATAGCATTCTGTATTTAAAATGCTATTATTTTCCCATATAACCAGCGTGCACAGGTATATAGTATATACAGCAGTGTACTGAAATGTGAGGTATGAGGTATAATAATCTATACAATCAAATTAGGTGCGTATGGTATACGTTCCATAATATATCAAAAAGAAAATATCAATGGGCAAGAACGTTAAAATAAAATAATAAAGATTTTATTAAGGGTATTCTTAAAACACAGGGGTGAATTAATCATGTATGAGTGACAGGACACATCCACTGTTTGACACTCACAGAGCTTTATAGCAGAATTGGGATCAGTCCTTACACATAGAGGTGTAATGGATGCTACCCTTAATATGATTGGGATAGCTAACTGTAATAATCCCTATCTGTATGGCCCTGAATTGTAGTGCCAAAATAATAGGCAGTGTTGCCGAGCACCATTCGTTGTATTGGTGTTGCGTGCAGCAAACATACACTCAGAGGATGGTAGTGCACCGATCCAACCTCTGAGGTAGAAGACTTCAACCCCAATCCTCACACTCCAACTGTACAGCAGCTGTTACATTCCTATGCTGCCAAACAGTATCCAATTGTGTGAGGGAAGGGTTAAAAGCAGGCAGTGCAGGCTCAACGCGTTTCTGTGCAATACTAAGATCGCACTTCCTCAGGAGCCATATGAAATAATCGTTGCCTAGACCGCACTCTCTAAGTGTGAGAGCCGGGGTGTAGATTCATTTGCTAAGAAATTCTGCCTAAGCCGTCCTCTCTAAGTGGAGTCGGCATTCTAACAGGCTTGGTGTCCGCCTCGGCACTGGGATGGCCGCAAAGCGGACGTGTATCTCAGTCTCTAAATAGGCGCATCACCCCACCCCGCTGGCGTGTCTTTCCCTGCCTCGGGGACAAGGCGCGTCAGCGCAGTATTATATGTCAAGGGGAATATTGCGGCAGCATGTATAATAAAAAAACGCAAATAGAAAGAACAGTTACGACGGGTGACAAGCGAACTTTATTATCCATTACTGTACAAAACTATAGGTGGCAGAGAGGGTCACAGTACTAAAACTTTCAACTGCTCCACCCCCTTAGAGCATATAAGCAATAACACAAAAAAAAGCGCATGTGATGTCACGGAATACACTCACTCGAACAAATAGATGTTAAAATGTGCGCATAAAGGGCAATTAAGCAGTCGCGACATACCATGTAATAACGCGAAAAAAATCGCATATGATGACACAGAATACACTCACTCGAACAATATAGAAATGTGCGCATAAAGATACAATTGCACATATGACGATCAACACGGAATAAGTCGCATGTGAAAGAATCGCACGTGGTGGCGCGAAATGTACTAACTTCAACATAGTCAATGTGAAAATCTAGGCATCAAGGTACACTGTCGCATACGACTACACATGACGATAAATATACCGGCTAATTTACCCATATAGCCACAGACCTTAGTGAATGGCCATAAGTGATAAAGGGGTGATTAGCGCGGCGAAAATAATCGCTGCGAAATATACACTCACATGGATTAACCGGAAAAATCAAGGGATACATTACAGGGTTAGGAGCACATGATCCCATAAAGTTATGGTGATATCCAGCCTATCCCCCCGGTTAGATAAACGGGACATAGGAAATTGCATCATTCAGTCCGTATGGTTTGATGGTGTTCAATCTGAACATCCATCTGGCCTCTTTTTGTAGTAGTATGCGATCTATGTCCCCACCCCTGGGTGACTTCATGATATGTTCGATCCCTTGAAATTTTATGGACGATGTCCTACCGGCATGATGGTCCCCCACGTGGCGGGCTATTGGTGTGTCCTTCAAGTTGGCAATATCCGAAACATGTTCTCCTATGCGGCGCCTTAATTCACGTGTAGTTTTGCCTACATACTTAATCCCACATATGCATGTAAGGAGGTAGATCACCCCTGTCGTCTTACATTTAATAAACGTAAGTATGTAGAAAATTTGGCCCGAATTTTGTCCCTCAAAAGATTTGCTTTTATTGATGAATTTGCAGGAACCTCAGGGATACGTGCCCTTAAGATTGTCACGTAGCCATGTATTAGACCTAGGGCTTTGCTAATTGCTATGCACCAACATATCCTTGATGTTCTGGCTCCGCCGATATGTAATAAGTGGCATTTGTGGGATCAGGTTGCCCACATCTAGGGTTGGGCAATATACCGGTGGCTGTGATATACCGCGGTATTAAGAAACTGCGATATGGCGATATCACAGTTTCCTAATAACCGCGGTATTTAATGACGTCATAGGAGCGGTCGCACGTGTGCCGACCGCTCCTAAAACATCCATGTCAGGGCCGAATTCCTGGCGCCGGGGACATGTAGTAAGTAGCCCGACCTTAATAACTATTGTGACGCAGGCTCCCGGGCAGCGCTCTGTTCCTCCATGCGCCATCTGCCCCTTCATTCATAAAGTGGGCGGAGCATGGAGGAGCAGAGAGCTGCCCGGGGAGCCTGCGCCACAATAGTTATTAAGGTCCGACTACTTCTACAGAGATTAACTACATAAATACTGGATCAGAGCTGCGGGGCCGGTGCATTACTGCAGAGTAACACTGCACCGCCCCGCAGCTCTTATCCAGTATTTATGTAGTTAATCTCTTTAGAAGTAGCAGGACCTTAATAACTATTGTGGTGCAGGCTCCCGGGCAGCTCTCTGCTCCTCCATGTGTAGCATCCCCAAGTCAGAGCAATGTGTGTGACTAACCTGGGGAATGCCAGTGATGGAGAGGCCGGCACGCGGTTCCTCTGGGGCACTCTCTGGGTTCTTGAGGGACACAGCCAGGTGGAATGTGAGGTGCCCTTGGTGTTGTAGTTTAACGTGCCTATGACTAAGTCCCTGATGTGTCGTGACGCCAGTGCCAGTAAACGGTGGCACACCGTATTTATAGTAGGAATAATAGAGGTGCAGACTTGTAGCTTGAAAACAGAATTCCAACTTTACTGAAAACAGTGGAAAATACAGCAGGCAACCTCTTAACACAGTTCTTGTTGCAGAAAATAGACTTTTGTATAGTCGCAGTCACAGCAGGCTTACATCCAGCAAGGTATAACAGAGGGTAAAATAAACAGGACTTAGAGTTGCAGGTAAACCTTACTTTCTTCCTGACTTGTCCTGACTGGAATTGATGCTTCAAGGCCCCAATGCCTACTTCTGGCTTATATCCTTGAATCTCCAGTTTGCCGTGTACCTCCTCTTGACATTTAGTACCTCTTGCTCTAGGGATTGCCTCTGCTTGACTTCTGCTGACTTGCTTAGGCCTGTGACATGTGGCCTTCACAGACTCCAGGGTCTGCACTCCTTCCCAGGCCCAGGGCCTGGTGTAGACTTCACAGGCTCATGGCCTGGAGTAGACTGAACTGAGCTCTCTAGACTTCCTTCCCTGACTGGGCCTTATATAGACTAGGGCTACCTAGCTCCCTCTAGTGACTAGAGCTGGAATTACACCCCTAGCCGGCCTGCACATGGCACATTTCACAGAACCAGGGAATTAAATACCATAAATTGCATTACATTTTACAAATAGGACTTTTACCAGCCTCCCCAGAAATGAGAGGAACGACAGCATCCAAGTGACCCTTCTGTAGTGACGGGTAGTACAACTCCCGTACACTACATACCCCGCTGCTTTAAGCTGAGTACGCCCTCGTACTCTAACAGGGTACCGCCCGGCTGGAATTTTCACCTGAAAGAGACAAGAAAAACATGCAGGCATACATACATATCAGTAATCAATTCCATCTGCATTGACAATTATTATCAGGTCCAGCTGGCTAAACGGAGAAGTGCGGTGACAAGGGGCGTCGCTCTCTTTCTTCAGGATACAGAGTGGAACTGGGGCGCTGACCTGGCACAGCGGATGTTAGGAAATACCAGGATAGTCCATGACAATGAATGAGTCCATAATAAAAGCAACATCTCAGAGGCTCGCACATAGGAAGTCCATCTCTGGGCACATAGACTTAGATAAAACTCTGAGCAATAAATACAGTCAGCAGCACATACATAAAATCACAATACAGGACTCTGACAATACCAGGGTAACACCTTCCTGGCAAGTCCTGCGTATATTTAAAGTGCTGACATAAAAGCCCTTTTCAACCTGAAATGGGGGTTAAAAGGGGATAAAGTGCAAATAAAAGCACAAACTTGGAATTATTAAAGTACTTGAAGCAAAATGGTAGCAGCAGGCAGGATGTCCCGGAACAGAAAGAGGCAGGCTGGGAGCAGTGGTTCCACAGTGGCAACTTATCTTCACAAACATGCCACCGGCCGTGGGGAACTGGCAGCAAGCTCCACCAGCCTGGCAAACTTAAAGGAACAGTTCCTGCAACATGTATGATGTCCCTGTGAGGATGAGCAAAAATGGCCTAGCAGGCCTGCTCACAGGTACGTGTCAAAGGATCCCTGTTCATCAGAGGTAGTGCAGCCCTGTGCTGCTGGTAGTCTGGGCCATGCACCAGGGCCACTTGGAGGGGGTGCCCACCAAACAGAATGGGCTGGAAACATCACCGGTATTGGGCCTACCCACCTCACTGGCCCGCTGGGTTGCGGACATATAGGAGCTGCTGGTCTCGGGACACGGGCCGGCGCTGGGGTAGGCGCTTCCTCTGGCCGGGACATAACGCTCCCGTCAAGGCGGACTCGGCTCCTGGCATAAGTCAATTTATCCGCTTTTACACGGACCTTGGGTGGCTCAGCGCTAGCGGTAGGACTTGGTACTACGGGTTCGGGTGGTACAGGGGTCACAGGTAACTCACCACCGCTGGACTGCTGCGCTGTCTTCTTGGCATCTGCCACCTGCCGCAGGCCATCCAGGTAAACTTGCAAGGAAGTGATCCGCTCCTCCAGGGCGGAGATCTCACTGCTGGATTCCGGCACACTTGCAGCAGGCTCCAATACTTCCTTTCTGCTTGCACAAGTCTGCGGCCACTCCCCCAGACTCGGGAGTTCTCGCCCAACTTCAGGCCCGCCCACATTGTAACCCACGTACAGGGGCGGCATCCCAGGACGGTTGTCTCCTCCCTCTTGGAGGGTTTTGGCGCCAAATCTTCGCGCCACTGAGGACAGTGATGGCGCAGGAAGAAGTCCAATGGCGCCGGCGGCCATCTTGGGCGCCATGATGCAGCTATTCAATGACAGCAAGCAGGATTGTAAAAAGTCCACAAAAACACATTTGGAAGTGGCGATTTTCTTCCTCTTGATAGCGCAACACTGCACAGCGCTTTCTGGAAGTTTTTGGGACACTTTTCTGTACGTTTTAGGTCCGCAAGGTTTACTTCAAATAAACAGGCGTTTTGTCACTTGGCAAACTGGTTAAGGCACAAAGTTCACGTTTTTGTTCACAGTCCGTAAAACGTGCGTATCCTGTTCGTGACGCCAAAATGTAGCATCCCCAAGTCAGAGCAATGTGTGTGACTAACCTGGGGAATGCCAGTGATGGAGAGGCCGGCACGCGGTTCCTCTGGGGCACTCTCTGTGTTCTTGAGGGACACAGCCAGGTGGAATGTGAGGTGCCCTTGGTGTTGTAGTTTAACGTGCCTATGACTAAGTCCCTGATGTGTCGTGACGCCAGTGCCAGTAAACGGTGGCACACCGTATTTATAGTAGGAATAATAGAGGTGCAGACTTGTAGCTTGAAAACAGAATTCCAACTTTACTGAAAACAGTGGAAAATACAGCAGGCAACCTCTTAACACAGTTCTTGTTGCAGAAAATAGACTTTTGTATAGTCGCAGTCACAGCAGGCTTACATCCAGCAAGGTATAACAGAGGGTAAAATAAACAGGACTTAGAGTTGCAGGTAAACCTTACTTTCTTCCTGACTTGTCCTGACTGGAATTGATGCTTCAAGGCCCCAATGCCCTACTTCTGGCTTATATCCTTGAATCTCCAGTTGACAGTGTACCTCCTCTTGACATTTAGTACCTCTTGCTCTAGGGATTGCCTCTGCTTGACTTCTGCTGACTTGCTTAGGCCTGTGACATGTGGCCTTCACAGACTCCAGGGTCTGCACTCCTTCCCAGGCCCAGGGCCTGGTGTAGACTTCACAGGCTCATGGCCTGGAGTAGACTGAACTGAGCTCTCTAGACTTCCTTCCCTGACTGGGCCTTATATAGACTAGGGCTACCTAGCTCCCTCTAGTGACTAGAGCTGGAATTACACCCCTAGCCGGCCTGCACATGGCACATTTCACAGTAACAGGGAATTAAATACCATAAATTGCATTACATTTTACAAATAGGACTTTTACCAGCCTCCCCAGAAATGAGAGGAACGACAGCATCCAAGTGACCCTTCTGTAGTGACGGGTAGTACAACTCCCGTACACTACACATGCGCCGTCTGCCCCTTCATTCATAAAGTGGGCGGAGCATGGAGGAACAGAGATTAACTACATAAATGCTGGATCAGAGCTGCGGGGCCGGTGTATTACTGCAGAGCAAGGCCGGTGCAAGGATTTTTGCCGCCCTAGGCAAAAGAAAAGTTTGCCGCCCCCCCCCCCTTATCATTCTTCACCCCCCCCCTCCTTTGTCATTCTCCCCCCCCCCGTCAATCTTCACCCCTCCTCCTTTGTCATTCCCCCCCCCCCTGTCATTCTTCCTCCCCTCTTGTCATTCTTCTCCCCCCCTCTTGTCATGCTTCCTCCCCTCTTGTCATTCTTCTCCCCCCTCTTGTCATGCTTTCTCCCCTCTTGTCATTCTTCTCCCCCCCTCTTGTCATTCTTCTCCCCCCCCTCTTGTCATTCTTCTCCCCCTCTTGTCATTCTTCTCCCCCTCTTGTCATTCTTCTCCCCCCTTGTCATTCTTCTCCCCCCTCTTGTCATTCTTCTCCCCCTCTCTCCCCCACCTGTAATGTAGCGTGGCCGGCGCTTTATGGTCCACGGGTACAGGAGCTTTAGATTCCTGTACCCTGACGGACTGACAGGAAGTGCACACTGTGTGCGCACTTCATGTCAGTCCGGCCGGGTACAGGAGACACATGCTCCTGTACCCGCGGCCATAAAGAGCTCGGCCGCGCTACAATGGACTGACAGGAGGGAGCGCTGAGCGCTTCCCTCCTGTCAGCTCCTTTCCTCTTGCTGTGCCCGGGCGGTGCGCCCTCATGGACGCACCAGCCCGGGCAGTGCTACAGCCGCCTGAGGCTCTATACAGAGCGCTCGGGCGGCTGCAGCATGAGGCAGGGCCGGCGCTCCTAGCAGCGCCCCTTGCCAAGGGGCGCTCTACGCGGCGGCCTAGTCCGCTTATAGGACGCACCGGCCCTGCTGCAGAGTAACACTGCACCGGCCCCGCAGCTCTTATCCAGTATTTATGTAGTTAATCTCTGTTCCTCCATGCTCCGCCAAATTTTTTGAATGAAGGAGCAGACGGCACTTGGAGGAACAGAGAGCTGCCCGGGAGCCTGCGCAACAATAGTTAATCAGGTCGGGCCACTTCTAAAGAGATTACAGTGTTGGGGGCACTGTGGCTGACATTGTTATGGGGGATCTGTGGATGACACATATATAGCATAAGATGCTATATATGTGTCAGCCACAGTGCCCCCCCATAACAGTGCGTCAGCCACAGTGCCCCCCATAACAGTGCGTCAGCCACAGTGCCCCCCCATAACAGTGCGTCAGTCACAGTGCCCCCCCATAACATTGCGTCAGCCACAGTGCCCCCCCATAACATTGCGTCAGCCACAGTGCCCCCCCATAACATTGCGTCAGCCACAGTGCCCCCCATAACATTGCGTCAGCCACAGTGCCCCCATAACAGTGCGTCAGCCACAGTGCCCCCCATAACAGTGCGTCAGCCACAGTGCCCCCCCATAACAGTGCGTCAGCCACAGTGCCCTCCCATAACAGTGTGTCAGCCACAGTGCCCCCCATAACAGTGCGTCAGCCACAGTGCCCCCCATAACAGTGCATCATACAGTATAACGTCTCCTTGCGGCTGCCCGTGCCCCTTACAGTATAACGTCTCCTTGCGCTGCCCCCATACAGTATAACGTCTCCTTGCGCTGCCCCCATACAGTATAATGTCTCCTTGCGCTGCCCCCATACAGTATAACGTCTCCTTGCGCTGCCCCCATACAGTATAACATCTCCTTGCGCTGCCCCCATACAGTATAATGTCTCCAAGTGTTTTTTTCTTCTAAATGGGCATTTATCGTGATATATATCGTTATCGCGATAAATTTCTTAATATCGTCATCGTGCCAATATTTTTGATATCGCCCAACCCTACCCACATCTGGGTCAGATCTCAGAATCTCCCAATTATCTGCTAGAATTTGACGTACCTCTCTGTGCGCCCTATCGTACGTCCCTATTATTCTCACTGTGTTGTCTACCTTGTCATGCTTAGGGATGAGAAGCTGCTCTCTGTTAGCATTCAATGAATGACGATACGCTTTTTCCAGTGCTCTCTGTGGGTACCCACGATTGCGGAACCTCTCACTCAGATCACTTGATGCTGCGCAAAAGTCCGCAAGACGGGAGCAATTCCTCCTCACCCTCAGGTATTGCCCTTTGGGAATACCACGTTTAAGGGCTATTGGGTGCCCACTCGAGGAGGTTGTTGGTAGCCGTGGGCTTCCTGAAGACACTCGTGACAATTTGACCTGAGGGTGTGAGGGAGATGGATAAGTCCAAGAAGGAAATATGATCGTCATTAATTTCTGATGTGAAAAAGAGGCCCAGCTCGTTGATGTTCAATGCCGCGACAAATTCTCGAAATTGTATTGCAGGGCCTGTCCATAGGATGAGCACGTCATCGATATATCTTGCCCATAAGGGCATCAGAACTGTGAAGTGCTCCAGATTTTCGCTGAATACAATTTCCCTCTCCCACCAGCCCAGGTAGAGGTTAACGAACGTGGGGGCACACGGGCTCCCCATCGCCACCCCCCTGAGCTGGTGGAAGATCCGGCCATCAAAAAAAAAAGACATTATGGGTCAGGATGAATTCCAAGAGTTCCATAACCAGCATATTATGGTCTCTGAGATGTTCTCCCCTCTGTTGCAGATAAAAGAGGACCGCTTTACAGTCCAAATCGTGCGGAATTGAGCTGTAAAGAGCCTCTACATCCAGACTCGCCAACTTAGCCCCGGTTCACATTGGACATCATTCAAACGACCTAGAACATCCATTGTATCGCGAAGATCGGATGGCAAACTGGTCACAAATGGGTGAAGAATGATGTCAACATAGGTTTCAATGTTGGCCGTCAGACTGCCCACCCCAGACACTATTGGTCTGCCCTTCAGGGGGTCTAGCCCTTTGTGAATTTTGGGCAGACCATAAAACGCAGCCGTGAAAGGAAAGTCCGGGAGCAAGAAGGCAAATTCAGTTTTGTTTATTAATTTTGCCTCCAACGCTCTATTCAGAATGCCAGCCAATTCCAATTAAAATAGTGGTGTGGGATGGGATGGGATGACGACAACATTGCCCCCCTTATCTGAGGGTTTTATTATGATGCTGTCGTCCAGTTGGAGCTGTAATGTGTGTAATGTGTACAGGTATATAGTATATCCAGCAGTGTACCAATATGTAAGGTATAATAGATGCAGTAACTAGATATTTAATATATACAGCAATGTAGTAATATGTGAGGTATGAGGTATAATAGATGTAGTGTGTGCAGATATATAGTATATACAAGCAGTGTACTGATATGTGAGGTATGACCTGCAATTTATGCCTAACAGTTTCTGAAAGTGTACCTCAAAAAATGTGGTCTCTTTGCACTGCATTTCATAGTTTTCCCACCAGATGGCACTGTTTCTCTAAGCTAGCTTTAGACTTGACTTTAAAGCAACTTTCATAAAATAACCTTAGATTGTCAATTTGACATGCCATCAATGCCTGAATCGTGTGAATAATGCAGTCACTGGGGTATCCACTGATGGTTTCTCAAACATCGCTCCCAACCTAGGTGCAATAAGTAGCACACTGCCTGTAAGCGTCAGACCTCTCAAATGAGAAAATAATGGTATATCATGGGAGACCTTTTTTTAACTCTTTTATTAACAGAATAGAAAAGTACATAAACATATACATTCCAATATATATCGCATTACAATAAGAATTAGCAATACGTACGTTTGACAAAGAACTTCAGATATGTCCCTAGTTTCATACATTCAGTCATCCTTTGCACCATTGCCATCGCCTCATTCCGTTGGTTATTCTTACAACATAAGTGTCTGTCAAATATTCCCATTAAACCGATTAAACCATGGATCCTCGAGCTGCTGATATAGCTTGTCGCAGTCTCGAGGATGAGTATTGAGTATATGGAGATTCACACCACCGACCCCATAACTTATCACATTTTTGTGGTTTATTACGGTGTTTGAACACCAGTACTATATACGGTAGAATCTGATTTATTTGTTGTTTCTACATGGCTAGATTCGGTGTATTGGGACTGTACCATCTCAAAGCAATACATTTGTGAGCCATGAATTTAAGAATGTTGTCATATAATGATCCCAATTATCTTCGTTTAATATTCCCAATAGCAAATGTCAGTGTTACAGGCTATCGAGATCGGCAACAAGTGTGATAAAAAGGATGTCACTACTTCCCAGAATGTGGCAATTGGACTGCACCTCCAAATCATATGCCAGAAATCCACCTCCAGTTCCCCGCACCTGGGGCATGCAGTAGATGATGCTCTACCCATTTTGTACAGCCTAGTGGGTGTTCGATATGCTTGATGTATAATATTTAATTGTATAATTTTGTTATTGACTGCTAGCAACACTATAGCGATACTGTCTGCTATAGAATCTGTTGTAAGTGTGGGTATCTGTCTTTTCTATTTTTCTGTAATCCTAAAGGGATTGGCGCTGACCTTTGCTTGTACTAAGTGTGAATAAATTGCTGATACCAAACCTTTGGGTCCCTGAGTTTTAACGTCTCCTATTAGTGAGTATTTGGAGATTGTAGTGCTTGCTAATAGGAATACACTTTTTATGACCGATCGTAGCTGCAAGTATGAAAAAAATGGGTTCTGGGGAGTTGATGTTTCTGGGATAGCGCTTCAAATGTCATTAACACTTCCTGTTCCTATACGTCCCCTAGGGTTTTAACTCCCGCCATTTGCCATCTGTTCACCCCCATTACTGTCTGCATTTGCGGTAGGGGCTGGTTAGCCCACAAAGGTATATCGGAAACTACTTCTGTAAAATGGGTCAGCAATTTGGCTTCTCTCCAGGTTGTTTGTGCCAACTTGTGTATTGGCAACAGTGGTTTCTGGAGTCTGTGAGGCATTTCCAGAACTGACCATAGTGTTTTATAATTTAGGTACAGTTGTAAGAAGTATTCTGACATGGGCAGTACCTCGGAAGAATACCAGGTGCTGATGAGCCTTAATTGGCCTGCCAAGTAGTATATGTAATGATCCGGTAGTGCCATGCCTCCTTCTGTTTTAGGGCGTTTTAGTGTGTCCAAACTTAATTTGGCTCGGGATCTTCCCCAGATAAAATCCCTAATCAGGGAGTCTATTTCTCTAAATACTAATTTGGGTATATGTACCTCTGAATGTTGAAATGCATAAAGAGCTTTAGGTAGGATGATTATTTTGATAAGATTGATGCAGCCTGACACCGAAATAGGCAGAGTCTTCCAATTTTGAAGTTTATTTCGTACATGACCAATTAAGGGATATATGTTAAGTGTCACGGCCTGAGAATGTTTTTTAACTATATTTACTCCAAGGTATTTAAAAGTGTCCACTACCTTCAATCTCTCCACATGAGAAGGGCCTGTCTAGTCTGCCCTGAGGCATATATACTGATTTCTCCCAGTTGATTTTTAAACCTGAGAACTCCCCAAATTAATTTATCAATGCTCCAGCTCCTCTAAGAGATGTGCTAGGTGATGATAGATATAGTATCATGTCATCTGCACATAAACCTATGCGGGCTTCTTTTTTTCCCCATGGTTATTCCTATAATGTCGTTGCTGCTCCTCACCCTAATTGCCAGTGTCTCTATGGCCATGGCAAACAAGAGTGGTGACAGAGGACAGCCCTGTCTTGTGCCTCTATGGAGTGGGAAGGATTCTATTCTGATAATTCCCCATTTATCAATAGTCTACTTATCGGTCTGGACTATAAAAGAGTGACCCAATTTGAGAAACTGTGGTTCGAATCCATATCTTCTTAGGCATTGATGCAAATAAGCCCACTCTATGGAATCAAACGCCTTGGCTGCGTCTAGTGAGGCGAGCAACCAGTCCGCGTTCAAGAAATGTCCCAATTGTGTAACCACCTGAACCCTTCTAATATTTTCCGTAGTAGACTTCCCCGGCATAAATCCTGTCTGGTCTGGATGGACCAGTGATAGAATTACCAGGTTCAATCTGGTTGCCAAAACCCTAGTTAGAATTTTATAGTCCACATTCAGCAGTGCGATGGGTCTGTAAGACCTGTCAGGTTTGAGCAATAATACAATGGTGGCTTCCATAAAGGACTCCGGCAGACTTCCTGTTTCCAATGCCGCTTGTAGAGTGGATAACAATTGTGGAGCTAAAACCTCTGAATATCTAGCATATACCTCTTTAGGGAGCCCATCTGGGCCAGGCGACTTCCCATTATTGAGATCTGCTATGGCTTCTGTTATTTCTTCTAAACTGATTGGCTGGTCCAGTTGGGCGCTTTAAGTTGTGGTAAAGTTTGAGAAGGGAGATACCCTCTAGGTATGTTGCTATCTCTATTTCTTATGTTGTTATGCTGGATCTATATAATTCTTGGTAAAATATGTAAAGGTCTGATGGATTGAGTTTTGCGCGTTACACTCTTGACCTGTTGAGTTCCTAACAGATAATATTGTTGAAGACGGTAGATTATGCCAAATTAGTTGGGCCAAGAGTTTAGCTGATTAATTCCCTAGCTCAAATGACATTTGCTTGACAAAAAATAGTTTTCTATCTGCTTTATCTTTTAGTATAGTTAGGTAGTGCCTGCCTGCTTGGAGCCATGCATATCTATTAGCGTCTGTTAGATGACTAATGTGTTGCTGTTCCAGTATTTTACATTGGGATTCCATCTCCAGGCGCTTGGTGTCTTTTTTAATGTAAGAAATGCTGGAGTGTAGGGATCCTCTAAGAAATGCTTTTAGAGTATCCCAGACTAGGGGTGTATTAGGCTCATCTATATGTACATCTAGGAATTATTTTATCTGGCAAGCTGTCTCATCTGCCGAACCCAGAAAAATCAGCCATTACGGATGTATGCTCATCCTGTACATTACTGAGGGAGTGCCCCGTATCAGAATACCTAGCATTGGTGAAGGGTCTGATATCCCCCTAGTTAAGTATGATATGTAACGGAGGTTTAATAGTGCTAACAAAGACATATCTGCCTTTTGAATCAACGGCCAAGTCTTTTACCTCCCAGCGTAGTTGTTTGTGAATTAGTAATGATACCCCTCGTGAAGAAGAGGTGTGATAGGAGTGTGCAGCCCACTGAACCCAGGGTTTCTGCAAAACATTAGAGGTTGTGGTAGTCAGGTGTGTCTCCTGAAGACACAGGATTTGTGGGCTAGAATTCCTAATAAAGGCCAGTGCCATAGATCTCTTTTGTGGTGTACCCAATCCCCGAACATTCCATGATAGGATTTTTAGCACAGCCATGGACTCAAAGGCAGACATAAGTCATCAGATGTGAGGCTCGGCCCAATAAGTGAAAATGCAAACCACATTACTACAAAAATAACTGCATTTAATCAATAAAACATTGCTGTTTTAAATTCAACCATGACATTAACAGTATACTAACTTTGCATGCAGTGATAGCTCTGGAGTGACGTCTCACTCCAGAATATAGGCCAGTAAGACCAGGATGCCTCCACCTACGGTGATTATTGGCAGAAGCATGCAGGCTGTGGCTACAATAATGAAATAGCCATTTAACTAATCAATAATAGAAATTAATGCCGTATAGCTTTGTCTAACATGGAACCAGATATGATCATATAACCATCTAGGATATAGTAAGTAAACCGAACCAGTTTCAATCAGTTATTGACTAGTCCCTAGGAGTTGCGGGAATCTCAGCGTCTTTGGGATCTTTTCCTTAAGGCCAGCCATTCCGTGACTTCTCCAGGGGATGTAAAGAAGACCGCTCTGTCGCCGTCCACCACTCTGAGCCTTGCTGGATAGCCCATGGAATACGGAATATTCACTTCTCTCAGGCGCCTCTTTACATCCATAAATATGGCACGTTGTTTCTGCAGTTCCATGGAAAAGTCTGGGAAATTGGATACTCTGGCACCATCGTACTTGATTTCTTGTCGTCTTCTAGCCAGAGCAAGTATCTTGTCCTTATCTTTACAATTGAGGAACCTGGCAAGCATAGGACGAGGTGGGGCCCCAGGCGGCGGAGGTTTCGCCGGTACTCTGTTTGCCCGTTCCACTGCGAAGACCGAGGAGAACTCTGCATCCGGAAAGAGTCCTTTTTTCATTTTTCTATGAACTCGTCAGGTGTGCGGAGCATGTTTTCTAGATCGTCTGCTTTTTGTTTCCAAGTCTCTGCTTTGGTATTGAGAGTCGATATTGACCGTGGCAGAAACATCTTCTATGCGTGATATACGCTCTTCCGCGTGCTGAACTCTCTCCCGTAGGTTATGCAGGTCTTGACGTAGCAGCCCCAGGTCAATTTTGACTTCATCTAGTTTCCCTGTGAGAGAAGTCTTGCATGCTGTGATGGCCTCCAGGACTTGGGCGGTTACTTGTTTAAGCATGGGTTCTCCTTGATCCTCCCCAGCGGTCGCTGCAGGTGCTGTTGAATCCGATGCTGTACTTGCCCTAGTGTGAACATTTCTCTGCGGCAATGGCTATCGTGTTACTTCGTCTGGCAAATTCACGCAGTTTCTCAGCAGTGCTCTGCGATTTGTGCAGCCTCATTGTTATATCAGATTCACTGTGGACTTGCAATATAAGATGCAGGGTCGGGAAATCACTGTATTTCTTTGTACAGTCAGTCTATTGGCCAGTGCGGTGACCTGTGTCAGTAATCTTGCCGACTGCAATACTGTTGGATGGTATATCCAGTTATATGGAGGAGGGTTATTGCTGAATTAAGTGCCTGCAGCTCAGTGGTCTCTTGCCTCTTCAGCGCGCTACAGGCGTGCCGCCAAGCTGGCTGACTGGTGGAAAAATAGGGTTGCCTTTAGTAGTGGCTGGTTCTCACTCTAACCCCGACAATATTTCACCAGCTGCCTCCTTATGCTCCCCCTCCCTTCTCACCAACTCCAGAGCGCTCTTGTGTTGCTCCGCAGCGCAGGTCGATCGCGCTTTTCTTTCTTCCTCTGCAGGGTTCCCGGTGCAGCACGCAGCTCAGCTTCATCGTGCGCTTCGCCGGGTGGACTTCTTCGGTTCCAGGTATCTATTAAATGGTGCAGGATTTATCCCGGAGTGTAGCTTTGGCCACGGAGCTCCGGACATACCCCCCATTTTCACCAAGGCAGGCCCCCCAATATTAGTATCATAGCATTTCATACTCCAATGCTCTCCCTTGCACTGCGTAGCGCAGGGCAGGGCTTTTTTGTTTATGGTTTTAACACTGCTAGGCAGAAGCTTCCGCCTAGCAGTGTTGCCGGTGATGTCACTGGCAAGGGAGAACATCTAATAGAATAAAATGCTCTAATGCTGATATCAGGAGGGCCAGAGGGGTGAAAATGGGGGTATGTCCGGGTTCAGCTCTGAACCTAGACAACCCCTTTAAATGATAAAACTGCTAAGACTAAAGAATGAGTCTTATTCACTGATCTTCAAAATTCTTTCAATAAAAGATCTCTATCATGTAACAGTCTTTCCCTGGTGAAAGTTTGGCCCGCCCCACTACAAACATATACATATCATAGACCCATCTGTAAAACACTGATAACAGACTTTTTCAATAAAAGTTTACCAGAAATTCAATTAAAAAAAAAGCAACAGCCATTATTGATTCTAAAAATAAGAGGAGACTTTTTACAGCTCACCTACTGTGGTCCCAAATGCACGGAAGATGGGTAGAAAAGACAACTGATGAACTTAGACATCAATGGAAATCTCCAGCATCCAATAAAAGACCAGAGAATGACATGGACACATGAACACATGCATTTCAGGTCTAACAATAATGACCCTTACTCATGGCAATTTCAGGTCATTACGGTTAGACCTGAAACACGTAGGCATTCATGTGTCCTGGTCATTACCTGTTTGGTTTTAAAGATACACATTAATGGTCTTTCATCAGATACTGGAGTTCTTCTATTGAATTCTGGATTCTAAAAATAGTCCAATACCTTTTCTCTAAAAAAATGATGAAAATTTGGACTTAAAAGGCAGATAAACACAAACAGCTATGTCTCCCGACTACCTCACAACTGAATCATACGCATACACGTTCGGCTCGGCTGAGGAAGAGCACAGAAATCTGCTGCTAGACACGGATTATCTCCCGGGAGAACAGAAGGATCAGCGGAAAATATATTGATTTTGTCTGATCAAAAGGGTTGTGCAGTCTTAATATTGATGACCTACTGTTAATATCAAATTGGGGGGGGGGGGGGGGATCTGACTCCCAGCACCCTGGCTGATCAGCTATTTGAAGGGGTAGTGTTCCCCCTTTAAAATTACCTATGCGTCGTGTCCTTTGTAGAGGCGGCAAAGTGTCATTACAACTTAAACATAAATGTGTTTTGTGTAAAAGTTGTGGGCAAAAGTATCTTTACCATGCCAATGTGTCCAACTCTAGTTTACATAACGCTGATTAAAACAAAGAGGATGTTACCATGGAAGCAGGTAAACACATAAAGGGCGCACATATCCAACAAAACAACCATCACATGCCATGCAAACAGTTTTATAACTTCTAATAGTTATATGTTAACTATATGATGGAGTGTAAAGAATGCCACCTATAGTATACATGATGTACAACCTGTTAGAACCCAAGCAGCTCAACAATGAAATACATTTTCTGGACATACAAGTGAGCATTTAAAGAGGACCTTTCATCACCCTAACAAATGTAAACTAAGTATACATACATGGAGAGCGGCGCCCAGGGATCTCCCTGCACTTACTATTATCCCTGGGCGCCGCTCCGTTCTCCCGGTATGTCCTCCGGTGACTTCAGCTCTGCGTCTCAACTGGGAGGAGCCTGCCCTTGTTCTCCGGGGCGTCTCCTTCTCCCAGGCTGTAGCGCTGGCCAACCGCAGCGCTCAGCTCATAGCCTGGGAGGTTTTCTTCTCCCAGGCTATGAGCTGAGCGCTGCGGTTGGCCAGCGCTACAGCCTGGGAGAAGGAGACGGCCAGGAGAACAAGGGCAGGCTCCTCCCTGTTGAGCCGAAGATACCGGAGGACATGGCGGGAGAACGGAGCGGCGCCCAGGGATAATAGTAAGTGCAGGGAGATCCCTGGGCGCCGCTCTCCATGTATGTATACTTACTTTAGATTTGTTAGGGTGATGAAAGGTCCTCTTTAAAGAGTTTTTAAACCATAAAGTGGTGAAAACAGCTCCACTTGTGATACAATTTGTTTTAATCTATGTTTTGTGATTTCAACTGCCAGACCAAGCAGGGAATTATTGGGAGGGGACTATTCCTTCTAGATAACTGCCTGCTCTTCAGTGGAGGAAATACCTATATGTTGCGTTATTTTATATTATTAATTATGTAAATTATCTATATCTAATCCATCTATCTATCTCTTTCTATCTATCTCTTTCTATATCCATCTATCTATCGGAATCTATCTAGCTATCGTAACTTATCTATCTATTGTAATCTATCCATCTATTATTATAATCTATCCATCTATCTATAGATCTTATTTAGCTCCTGATGGCAGGTGACAATGAATTATAGAAAATGGAAAGATTCACCATTCACACAACATCGTTACAGCTGGTTATCGTTCCATTGTATTATGGTAAATTCAAGGGCTGAGAGACAATTATCAAGGGCTGAGAGACATTTTAATAAATGTGTCACAATTATTGCGCAGAATGACAGTTTTTACATAGAGACAGAACTTGGTCCCACAATATTTTTTTATATATTGTATTTTGCAATGGCTATATGGGCACCTGACTACAACCACCCCTATACCTCATAATGTATACACTTCAAAATATAGAAATAATGTCTTACACAATATAACGGAATTTACTTGCTTACAGAGATCCTTAGTAAACCCTATTAGATACACTATATATATAGTGGATCTCACAAAACTGAGTACACCCCTCACATTTTTGTAAACATTTTATTATATCTTTTAATGGGACAACACTGAAGATATGACACTATGATACAATGGACAGTAGTCAGTGTACAGCTTGTATAACAGTGTATTTGGTGTGCCCTCAAAATAACTCAACACACAGCCATTAATGTCTAAACCACTGGCAACAAATGCGAGCACACCCGTAAGTGAAAATGTACAAATTGTGCCCAAGTAGCCATTTTTCCTCCCCAGTGTCATGTGACTCATTAGTGTTACAAGGTCTCAGGTGTGAATGGGGAGCAGGTGACTGGTCACTGGAAGTTTAACATGGAACCTCATGGCAAAGAACTCTATGAGCATCTGAAATAAAGAATTGTTGCTCTACCTAAAGATGGCTTAGGCTATAAGAAGTTTGCCAAGAACCTGAAACTGATTTTCAGCACGGTGGCCAAGACCATACAGCGGTTTAACAAGATAGGTTCCACTCAGAACAGGCCTCGCCATGGTCGACCAAAGAAGATGAGTGCACGTGCTCAGCGTCATATCCAGAGGAGGTCTTTTCAAGAAAGACTTATCAGGGCTGCTAACATTAATGCAGAGGTTAAAATGGCGGGGGGGGGGGGGGGGCCAGTCTGTCAGTGCTCAGACCATATGCTGCACACTGCATCAAATTGGTCTGCATGGCTGTTGTCTCAGAAGGAAGCCTCTCCTAAAGATAATGCACAAGGCAAGGAGACTAAGGACATGGATTACTGGAACCATGTCCTGTGGTCTGATGAGACCAAGATAAACTTATTTGGTTAAGATGATGTCAAGCGTGTGTGCCGGCAACCAGGTGAGGAGTACAAAGACAAGTGTGTCCTGCCTGCAGTCAAGCATGGTGGTGGGAGTATCATTTGGTGGTTTGGGGCTGCATGAGTGCTGCTGGCTGTTGGGAGCTACAGTTTATTGAGGGCACCATAAATGCCAACATGTACTTTGACATACTGAAGCAGATCCCCTCCCTTCGAAAACTGGGCCGCAGGGCAGTATTCCAAAATGATAACTACCCAAACACACCTCCAAGAAGAACACTGCCTTGTTAAAGAAACTGAGGGTAAAGGTGCTAGACTGACCACACATGTCTCCAGACCTAAAAACTATTTAGCATCTGTGGGGCATCCTCAAACGGAAGGTGGAGGAGCGCGAGGTCTAACATCCACCAACTCTGTGATGTCATCACGGAGGAGTGGAAGAGGATTCAGTTGCAACCTGTAAAGCTCTTGTGAACTCCATGCCCAAGAGAGTTAAGGCAGTGCTGGTAAATAATGGTGGGCACACAAAATATTGATACTTTGGGCACAATTTGGCCATTTTCACTTAGGGGTGTACTCAACTTTTGTTGCCAGTGGTTTAGACATTAATAGCTGTATGTTGAGATATTTTGAGGGCACACCGAATTTACACTGTTATACCAGCTGTACACTGACTACATCACATTGTATCACAGTGTTATATCTTCAGTGTTGTCCCATGAAAAGATATAATAAAATATTTACAAAAATGTGAGGGGTGTACTGACTTTTGTGAGATACTGTATGTGTGTATATATATATATATATATATATATATATATATATACACACACACACACACAGTCCATTTTTCATTTCTTTTTAGGTTCAGCACTATATAATGATGGTGAGAAACCCTTTAAAAGAGTTATCTGGGCTTTTATTAAAATCCGTCTAACCTGTGGAAGCAAAATTATTTCAGCAGTACTTACCCCTCTATCACACTGCCGCTTCTGCCATCTCCACTGTAATCACATGACCGTCTGGACTGGCTGTTCAGATGAGATCCTGAATCTTCCTGTTCAGCTGCATTTACAGGATGAGCACATTCGGTTGGGACCTCAGTGGAAGAGCCAGCAGCCAGTCCAGGTGGTCACATGAGCACAGCTGAGATGGCAGAATCGGCGACACGACGGAAGGGTAAGTGCTGCTGAAACAATCTTGCTTCCACAGGTTGAAAGACAGAGGGATTTCAGTAAAAGCCTGGACAACCGCTTTAAAGGGAACCTGTCACACTGAACATGGTGTCTGGGCTGCAGGCAGCATATTATAGAACAGGAGGATATGTGCTTTTATGTGACAAGATTCCATATAACTTGTAATTTTACTCATTTAAATTCTAGCTTATTCTGGGCGGAGAAGTTATGGAGGAGGAGGTCCTATCAGTGATTGACAGCCTTCCCTCTATGACTGTGTATACAGCGATAGCTGTCAGTCACTGATACGACCAACTCCTTGACTTCACCGCCCAGAATAAGCAAGAATTTAAATGAGTAAAATTACAAGTTATATGGAATTTTGTCACCTAAAACCATACAAATATCTGCTCTGCTCCTCCCGCTCTATAACATGCTGCCTGAAGCTTAGACACCATGTTCAGTGTGACAGGTCCCCTTTAAATGTACCTATTGTACTGAAAAGCCGCACAAATATATTTGTCATTTTTTCTGTGTATCCGTTCACTAGGTGTACATTGTATCCTCTGCTTCACATAGTTTAGGCAGGATTGTGCCTTGTAGAGTCTGTTATTTGGTCCAGCAATGATTGGAAAGACATGGATGCTAAAACAGTGCAGCCAGAAAAAGTTACAAAAAAAGAAAATCCTTCAGACAGACCTTTATGGATGTATGGCTCCCGAATAATATGAAGTTTCCCAGGATTTACAAAAAAACCCACCTGTTTAGAGGACTGTGTGTCGTTTTATTTCCACAGACCATAAATTGGTAATCCAAGGTATTGTGACTGACTAATGCTCTCCAGAAAGCATCGTTTAGAACGCCTCCAGAAAATGGAAAATTGCTCCACATCTCAATCTCACTTTTCCATGCCTGGGTGGGCGGACGCTCCTGCCCATTTCATCTCCTCTGTACGAGTTTGTTGTAAAATACAAAATACGCAGAAAGACACCGATGTCAAACATTTTCGCATGTAATGTATACAGGATTTTACATGTACATGCAATTTAAAGTGGAACCGCAGGAACATTTCCTTTTGATAACTAGTAAAATGGACGGATGAAACAACATACCACGACCATTCACTCTTACTATAGGCGCCTAACACCCCCCGGGAAACAAATGGCTGCTTTGTCGCTATTGGCAGATTCTCTCTCCTGCTCCCACTTGCATTCAGCTTTTTGCTTCTACTTCCTCTTGCATTTGGACCATGGGATAGTTTGGGCTTTTTTTACGTATAGCCCACTAGCATGCAACCTTTTTTATTTTACGTAATGTTAAAAAGTCTTTTAGTATATAGAGCACACTGGGAAATTGGATATGAGGTACCAAGAATTAAAGGCACCCCAGGATAGGTCATCAATATCTGGTCTGTGGGGTTCCAACTCCTGGCACACCTGACTATCAGCCACGGCCTCTTCCTAGGCCAGCGATGTCACTTTCATCGGTCACGTGGCCCTTTTGCAGCTCAGTCCTATTCAAGTGAATGGGCCTGGGCTGCAATGACAAGCACAGATGCTTTACAATGTACTGTACTGTGTTTGGTATGTTTTAAGGGGGCCACAGCACTCACTTGGAGCACCGCAGCCTCTTGAAACAGCTGGTCAGTGGTGGTGTCGGAAATCGAACTGCACTTATCAGATATCGACGAAGTATCCTAAGGATAGGCGATCAGTACTGAATGTCCGGAAAGCCTCTTTAAGGTGACTTCACACGCAGATAATTTTGCAGAATTTATTTTTAACCGTCCCATTCAATTGAATGATGCTTGCAGAAATCCATGCGCTTGTCCCAACAAAGCCCCATTCGGATCAATGGAACCTTCCGAGTTGCAGAAATGTCTGCACTTGTGAATATATTGGTAGGCTAAATAACCATAGTAGCTCCATTTTACTAATTACCCCAGCGAGACCATGTTCATGTTATTCAAGAGGAGTTCTTAAAAGCTATGTCTTTATTCAGACTTTCCGGTAATGCATTCTAGTTCCATTACCCCTACTGATGAGATGAATGGACTTTTTCGTGGTAATAGGGGCCATGTATATATAATAAATAAAGTAGAATAATTTAAAATATGTTCATTTAAACCACACATTGAATTTGACTGTATTATATCGTAACCCGATGGACTCATTTAGGAACTAAAGCACGAAAGCAGTATAAAGGGGGCACGACATGATATGGGGCAAGCTGAGGGTAAAATATGCTCACTTTCCCTGGGCCACTGTAAGACCTTAGTACATCAATTACCAGAGGTACAAGTTTCATATTTTGTGGAAAAACGGTTTGAGGCTTTTTTGACGCAAGTTTTAATACTGAAAGCGTTATGAGCGTTTTGGTCTAAATGTATATACCTGTACGTACCCCTGCTTAAATATTATATCTATACATATAGCTACAATCAATGGCGGGGCATAAATACACCATTATCGCCACTTTAGGACCATGAGGCTTTGAGGTCAGGTCTCTCACCAATGCTTTAGAAACATTTCACGCTCAGCCACATTCGCCATAGTCTTTCAGATCATGTAGCATGAATGGTACAATAAGTGCAATGAAACCATTATTCTAGGACAAGAGAATGACAGAGGTATATAGTGTGCAGCTTGTGGTTTCATCATGGTTCTGGATGTACTTGAGCTTACAGTGGCCTAACCATTCAATCAGGAGAAATGACCATATTACATCATGTAACAGTTTGAGAAAAGAAAAAAAAGTTAGCAGTCTGTGAACGATCAGTAATAGTGGTGGAGGACGCAGAAGTCAAGGAATAGCTGAATAAAACAAACTCTGCTTCATGTGGGTCACGTGCAGTGTCTCCATGCCTCTGTGTCTGCAAACATGGGCATAGTCCTGTACTGCATTCAAGTCCACAGCACCCAACAAATATTGTTTTCTTCCCCAGAAGAGAAAAAATGTAAAAGAGAATGGAGGTGGGTAAAAAAAACGTATCAACGGACTCCTTATTCTTCAAACATAGAAGAGCCTGACCCTTGATGTACTGACAAGAAGTTCGGCATCGTAGAACTTAGTTTCTATGATGACATTACCACTGTAAATTGAGAAAAAAAGAGAAACTGTTAAATTGCAGCACAGCTCAGATATAGAAATATATATCACATTCATAAATGTATCTAGAACAGGAGCTGCGATCACCCAGATCAGATCAACTGTTGGGAGGAGCTCCGGCATAGGCACTACGCAGCTCCATCCACGTTATAGAGAACAGAGCCCGGCACTGCGGCACTGCTTCTATTCACCTCAATGGGGGCAGCGCTGAAGTAACCAGCTTCATCCTCTACACACCACGGACATAGCTCTGCTACTCCCAAACATCGATCGGATATTGATAACTAAACCTAGCGACAGATCACTGTTATAGGGGTTCTCCGGGAAGAAAAAACTAAAAATAAATGGAAGCGTGAATTGCGGCACTCATCAATAGTTAATCCTTTATTCTTCACATAAGATTATGGTCTTACAGAGGATGCAGCAAGCGGTGTAGGAGATGGACATTTCACATCACTTCCCTTCTACAGGCCCGATAAAGAGTCACTAATCCCGGAGAACCCCTTTAAATCTTGGAGTCTATTACATCTTCATGTACAGTATGATTTCTGCTAGTCATTCATTCTGCACCTTAACCTCTTAGTAACCAGCTTGTTTTGGGCCTTACTGACCAAGCAATTTATTTCCATTTTTTCATTGTCGTATTCCAAGAGCTAGAACTTTTTTTTTCCGTTGATGCAGTCGTATGAGGGCTTGTTTTTTGTGGGACCACTTGTAGTTTTTAATGGTGCCATTTTGGGGTACACATAACATACTGATTAACTTTTATTAGGCCCCTTTCACATGAGCGTTTTTGCTTTCCGTCCTAGAGTTCCGTCCTCGGGGCTCTAGGACAGAAAGATACTGATCAGGATTATCCTAATGCATCCTGAATGGAGAGAAAGCCGTTCAGGATGCATCAGGATGTCTTCCGTTCAGTATGTGAACGTTTTTTGGACGTTGACAAAAGCGCAGCATGCTGCGGATTTGTCTCCGTCCAAAAATCCGGAAGACATGCCATAACGCCGGATCCGGAATTAATGCCCATTGAAAGGCATTAATCCGGAATTAAGCTAAATGTCGTTTCGGCGCATCGCCGGATCCAACGTTTAGCTTTTTCTCAATGGTTACCATGGCAGCCAGGACGCTAAAGTCCTGGTTGCCATGGTAAAATGTAGTGGGGAGAGGGGGAGCAGTATACTTACCATCCGTGCGGCTCCCGGGGCGCTCCAGAGTGACGTCAGGGCACCCTACACGCATGTATCACGTGATCCATGCGCATGGGGCGCTCTGACGTCATTCTGGAGCGCCCGGAGCCGCACTGATCAGGTATACCGCTCTCCCGCTCCCCACTACTACTATGGCAACCAGGACTTTAATAGCGTCCTGGCTGCCATAGTAACCTGAAAGCATTTCGAAGACTGATCAGGATCCTGATCAGTCTTCTAATGCTTTCAGGCGACTTGCGTTCTGACGGATCCGGCGGGACGGAAGTGCCCACCGGATCCTCAGAACGCAAGTGTGAAAGAGGCCTTAAAGGGGCTGTCTCACTTCAGTAAGTTGCATTTATCATGTAGAGAAAGTTAATAAAAGCCACTTACTAATGTATTGTTATTGTCCATATTGCCTCCTTTGCTGGCTTGAAAATTTTTTACATCACATTATACACTGCTTGTTTCCATGGTTACGACCACCCTGCAATCCATCAGTGGTGGTCGTACTTGCACACTATAGGCAAAAGTGCCAGCCTCTCTGGTGGCCGGGACCGTGAGAGCACACATAGGCTAGTGCTTTATCCTATAGTGTGCAAGCACGATAATAACAATACATTATATTAGTGCCTTTTATTAACTTTCTGTACATGATAAATGCTACTTACTGAAGTGAGAGGACCCCTTTAACTCTTTTTGGGAGAAGGATTGGAAAAAAAACAGCAATACTTTTAATAGTTTTTACATTATAAATTTTGCTGAGTTCATTTATTGGTATAAATAACATCATATCTTTATTCTTTGGGTCAGTACGATTACAGTAATACCAAATATATATACCGTATTTTTCGCCATATAAGACGCACTTTTTCCCCCAAAGTGGGGGAAAATGGCAGTGCGTCTTATATGGCAGACTACTACCATTTTCCTATAGCTGAAGCCGATGCATCGCACAGCCTCGATGTATCAGCATGGAGAGGAGGAGGCGGAGCCTGGCAACATGCGTGGGCGGCCCGCCGCTCACAGCATGACTGCTTGTATAACATTTAAAATCTTTAATTATGTCCCTTATTTCCTAAAGCCCAGGACAGTAGCGCTCTGCTAACCTGCTATGACGATCCTCTAGCAGGCAGAGCGGTGCGGCGGCAGGCTGGTGTGTAACGTCCTCACTGACGTCATCTGCCTGCTCCTCCTGCTTCATTCATAAAGTGAAAGGAGCAGGCAGATGACGTCAGTGAGGACGTTACACACCAGCCTGCCGCCGCACCGCTCTGCCTGCTAGAGGATTGTTATAGCAGGTTAGCAGAGCGCTACTGTCCTAGGCTTTTAGGAAATAAGGGACATAATTAAAGATTTTAAATGTTATACTAGCAGTCACGCTGTTAGCGGCGGGCCGCCCGCCATATGTTGCCAGGCTCCGCCCTAAGCAGCCATGGGCCAGATGTTTTAGAAAAGGGGGCACCTGTGGATGACACTGTATTGGGGTGATCTGTGGATGACACATATAGCATAAGATGCTATATATGTATCATCCACAGATCCAATCCATTACAGTGTCATTCATAAATGCCCCCATCACAGTGCTATCCACAGATCCCCCATCACAGTGCTATCCACAGATCCCCCATCACAGTGCTATCCACAGATCCCCCCATCACAGTGCTATCCACAGATCCCCCATCACAGTGCCATCCACATCTCCCCACATAACAGTGCCATCCACAGATCCCCCATAATACTGTCATGCACAGACCACCATTACTTCAAAAGCACACCTTTTGGTTAAAAATATTTTTTTTCTTATTTTTCTCCTCAAAAACCCAGGTGCGTCTTATAGGCCGGTGCGTCTTATAGGGCGAAAAATACGGTAGTTTTTTTAACGTTTTAGGCCCCTCGTTACAAACGGCCATACCAAATATGTGGACGAGATAGTATTTTTGCAGTTTTTCCACTGAATTTCAATTACTTTTTTTTAAAACTATTTAAAATGGGACTATAATAGACAATCTTTTGATCACTTCTGAAATACAATGCTCCATTCTGGTGTGCATTGTATGTTACTCTCAGTGCTATACTGACAATTACCAGCAGGCCTGGGGCGGCTCTCATGTCAGAGCCAAGCCCTAGTTCTCCACTGCACCGGAGACCCCTGCTGCACTCAGACTGGGCCTCCGTAAGGCCAGCCTAAGGCATCTTAGTGACCACCGTAAGAAGGCATATTGGTGGTCACCAAGGGGTTAAAGGGGTTGTCTCACTTCAGCAAATGGCACTTATCATGTAGGCAAAGTTAATACAAGGCACTTGTGCTAATTTCTAGGAGTTACGGCCAGTGCTGCAATCCAGCAGCAGTGGCTGTGCTTGCACGCTATAGGAAAAGACACCTGTCTCTCTGGTGGCTGGGCTTTTTCCTATAGTGTACAAGCACGGCCACGGCTGCTGGATGGCAGGGTGGCCGTAACCATGGAAATGAACAGTATAATATAGTATAATGAGTAAAGGACCTTTGCGCCGCAATCTGCTCCAGAAATATGCCTATTTCTGGATCGGACATGACCACCTTAGCATTTTCTAGAAACTTAGGCCCAGATTCATCAAGACGGGCGTGTGCTACTCCAGTCCTGATAGGGCCCCCTCTGGCAGTTTGTGCACCAGAATTAAAGCCACAGCATCATTATATAACATTAAAAAAGTCTTGGCCCCTTGGCGTTGCTGGTGAATAACTACTCCCCTAACTTTCTGTAAGGAAGCCGGGTTTCCTGCCTATGTCAGTGTCTATGCTCCTGAAATGCGCACATCACCACAGGGCCTAGTAATGCGCCATACAATGCGGGCAGCTGAATCCCTGATTGGACTGCGCATGCACCGTTTGCAAGGGTATTGTAGGAAATTTTCCACCATATCAGTATATGTTACCGTGTTCTTACGTTAAAACGTTAGCTGGCATCATTTGAGACTCTGGTGCTGCTTCTATCATAGACTGCCAGGTGTTTACAGAATTGGGCATTACAAATCCAAACTCAAAGGACCACTCTGGAAAAAAAAAAAGAGAATACATAATTCTACCATATTGATCTTTCATTGCTTTCAAGTCCTGTGTGGGAAATGAATGGAATAATGTGTTTTTGAGTATCATGCATCATAAACGTGGCACATACATAGGAGAGTAATGGACAAGGACAGGATTTAAAGAGGACCTGTCACCGCTCCTGACATGTCTGTTTTAATAGCTTCATGCATTCCCCATGTAATAACAATTCCAGAGCATCTATTCTTATGTCTCTATTATTTCTACTAGAAGTTATGAATAATTGCTAGCAGTCGGCAGTAAGGGTACAGATGGGTGGTAACTAGGTGGGGGGGGGTGTACCTGCACAGTCTGACAGCACTGATTGGATAGAGCAAATCCGTGCAGGTACACACCCCCAACTGGTTACCACCCCTCTGTACCCTTACTGCAGACTGCTAGTAATTCATTTATAACTTCTAGTAGAAATAATAGAGGAATGGCACAACATAGAGACATAAGAATAGATGCTCCAGAATTGTTATTACATGGAGGGTGCATGTAGCTATTAAAACAGACATGTCAGGAACGGTGACAGGTCCTCTAACTTTTTAACAGTGATTCAAGAAAATTTGTTCAACATGTGACCAGCTAGATGGTATAGTAACAGAAGTAAGAGAAAAACTATTTGTCAAAACTAGTACAGAAGGAAATTGGTAGGCGTTCACAGCAAACAATCAGATTCCAGCTCTTATCTTTATTCGGACCTTTGTAAAATGGAAGAGGCAGCCTTATTGGCTGTCATGGATAAAACATATATTTGTCCTGTGCACATGTTTTGTTTTTAACCGAGTACCTTTACATGCGGAGTACTCTCTGCTGATGCTGCCAGATTTTTTTTTTTTTTTTAAAGACCCCTTGTCTGCCCCGCTGTGATCCCACAAACATTTGGCGCCCAATATGTTAATGCCGAGCATTGGTACAAGGAGAAGATGGCCGTGTCTCTCAGTGGGCGTCACAGCAGACCGCGTCACAGCCAGGGAGAAGGAGACGCCCACTGAGAAACTCCGTCATCTCCCCCTGCCTTTACCGATGCTCAGCATTAACATATTGGGCACCAAAGAGGGGAAGTCTTTAAAAAAATATATATATATTCTGCCAGCATCAACGGAGGGTACTGCCCATATAAAGGTACTCAGTTAAAAACAAAAAAAACTGTTAAAGGTACTCTTTAAGATGAATTTTCAAGTTTGTGAACAGTATTAACCCGAAATCAGCCACCATACCTTCTAAACACTGCCCTTTAAAGTAGACTTTCTGTTCTAGTCGAAAATTCTCCATCTCTTCTTCAGATGCAAAGTTGATCTCTCTGGACACAGACTTACATTTTAAGATTTTCTTCGGTACTCGAGCTATAGGAAAAAGTAAAACAATATAAAAAATCATAAGAAAATCACTCTGACTATACATAAACATATGAAAAATGCATCTTAATGACAGGACTTAGGTTTGGTCTTTAAAGGGCTTGTCTGGCCGTTTTTTTAAAGGTTCCCTGTGGTGTTAAATAATAAAATGCTCCCCTTATTAATCCCCTGCTTCACGATCCTTCACTGGTCTCTACTTCCTGGGCCCTCTCAACAAACAGGAAATGCCCATTCAGCCAATCACTGACCACAGAGGAGAGCACCCTCCGCCAATGATTAGCTGAGTGGGCATTTCCTGTGTGTCAAGAGGGACCAGAATGCAGACACCTGCAGGGTGCTGTGAAGGCGTGGAGGGAGAGGAGAAGAACCTGTAAGGACAGCATGGACTATTTTATTGCTTTACACCATGGGGAGCCTTTATCTCAAAAACTGTACACGGCTGAACAACCCCCTTTAGCTTCTTTGCTGAATATTTTTCTTGTTGCAGTTTTGTAACTTCTCATGAGAGTAAAACATTAAGACATTACCACTAGTCATGTCTCACTAATATGCAAGTTTGTCATTTATAATCGATCCAAAGAATTATTAGAACAATACTTTTGTAGAACTGTAATATTGATGGCCTATCAGTAGGATAGACCACCAGTACCTGATCCATGGGTCCCAACTCTCACTCCCCCGCCGATCTGCTGACTGAAAGGCCCACTTCCCCACTCTGGAGGATGACGCTCAACCATATATATATATCTATATATTACATGGTTTCTTATTTGTCCATTATCTAATACCACATTTCCTCCTCACATTCTCTGTTACCCTCCATTAAAGGGCATCTGTCAGTACCTGTAAATCTGGCTGACCTGTTACATGTGCACTTGGCAGCTGAAGGCACCTGTGTTGGTCCCATGTTCATATGTGCCCGCATTGCTAAGAAAAATAATGTTTTAATATAGGCAAATGAGCCACTAGGGGCAACAGGGGCATTGTCATTACACCTAGAGGCTCTGCTCTCTCTGCATCTGCTACATCCGCTGCACTCTGACAGCATAAGGCAGTGCAAACCATAGTCACACCTGTCCCTATCAATCAAAGTGCAATTAAAATGGCAAAACTGCTGTTTTTTGTTCATTCCACCTCCCCAAAAAGCATCAAAAAGTTGTAAGTATGAAAACTACAACTTGTCCTGCAAAAAACAAGACCTGCTCCATCAATTGAAAAATAAAAATGTTATGGGTCTTTAAATTCAGCAGCACAAAAATAATACATTTAAGAAAAGATTTTATAGTGCAAAAGTAGAAAAACATAAAAATTATAGGAATTTGGTACTGTAAGTGTACTGACCCGCAGAATAACTGTCAGAGGGCCATTGAAATGGTGTATCTCACCCAGAGGAGCCTGGGTGAGAACAGGAAAGGCTGGGAAAATAGTTTTTCCCACTGTCTGCAGCAGCTAGGCTGGTAATCTAGATAGTTAGCAGCCAGCTGAGGAGCTCAGGTAAAGGTGGGCTGAGCTCCTCAATCAGGACTCCTAGTCTGGGGAAGGAGCAGGCTGCGCCAAGGCCTGTGGGAGCCGGGACCCTCTAAGCACCGTGTAGACCCAGATCCCGTGTAGTCAGTGGCCAGATGGTCAAGGATTTATGTTTTGTTTTGACTGCTGTAAAAGTGACAATAAAGCTGGTCGTGGCCAGTTTGCACCCAAATCTGCAGTGTTGGAGTGGCTTCTTGAGGTGTGCCAACTGTCTAAGATGAGAAGACTGAGATCCTGGAGAGCTAAGTGACCCCGAGTTGTCACAAACTATTAAAAAAAAAAAAAAAAAAAAAACAGTGGCGGAATGTTTTTTTCACACCATCATCCAAAAACAATTACATAATAAAAACAAAAAAATATTGTTTTTGAAATGCACAGATGAAAAAACAAAAAAATAAAAATTGCAGTGTCATGTCTGTGAAGCTTATGTCCCCTTTCAACAAACTTTGCATTAATTAACAGTACAGTGTGTATGCTATTTCTGGCTATTATATGACTATGTATTTGGAATTTTTTAACAGCTTTATAATCTGTCTTCTATATCTTTCATTTGCAGTTTTCCCAGAGCTGGTGTGTGGAGGCTTGATCAGAGAGGACGTTATTGAGAAGTACTGACCTGTAAGGACGTGACTAAAACACTTGGGCTGAGATAGAAACTGTTTATTTAGCTTGTGAAGACTTTCTGGCTCTCCTGTCTCCTCAGCTCCTGATCAGCCCTCCCCACAGGTATTGATGTGATCAGCTCCTACAGCCTTACCAGGCATGAAGCGTAGTTTCATACTGTTTATACTGGTGACAGATTCCCTTTAAAATGTGAACATATGAGGCATGATCTACACAGCCTCTATTATGACTGACGCACATAGCACACATAATGTATAATGGGAAATGCAGGCTGTATTAGAGAAATCATATTAGAAGGGGGAGAAGAGACCAGGATGACATAAAACCTATAAAAAAAAAAGTATACACTTTAATGCTATGCTCCGATATAGGAAAAATTATTCTGGAGCGTTTCTTTAATAACATAAAAAACAATGGGAAGAGAAAATTACATCATGTACCTTACCTTCATGTTCAACTCCTGGAAACGATAAATCTTCTGCTCCTTGCCACATAGTCTTCCCGGTCTCACCGTCTCGGAGAATCATTGAATTTCTAATAAAGTTAAGGAATACAACCTGCTGTAGTCTAGAACACAAAGGCATTCAGCCATCAATACATTACTGACTATAGCCATTTGTCTTAGGGTAGGTTCACACGGTGTTTTTTTTTTTAAGGATTTGAGGTTCATTCCTGCAGGTTTTTCCGCCAAAGCCAGAAGTCGATCCACCAGAAAGGAGAAGTATAAAGGCCCCTTCACAATGGGTGATGTTCGGGCAGAATATCACTAAAGAGCATTCGTACAAACAGTGGCGAATCTGCGACAATCTGCGTGTGTAAAGGTGCTGCCAATTACCCAATGAATGAGCAAAACACTCGTTCATCAGCTTATAGGATTGTGCTGTCTCTGCTGCCCAGAAACATTGATTCAGTATGGGCACGAGCAATGGCATTAGCAGTCGCTCCTCCCTATACAGTGGAGGAGATTGCTGCATGTAAGTAGAGCTTTCTCCTCCACTAATGAGCAGGCGATTGTAGGTAAGGAGCACTTTTAGTCTTTTCTTTATATTACCAATTCTGTTCAAATCCACTTCTAGCTTCATAAACCTGCAGGAAAATCTGGTTGAAAAACTACCCTTAAGGGTGCATTCACACATCTGTATGTGTTTTGCAGTCCGCAAATTGCGCATCCACGAAACACGGACACCGGCAATGTGCATTTCGCGGACACTATAATAGAAGAGAAGGAAAGGAACTGCTCATGATCCTAAGCATACCACCTCATCAGTGAAACATGGTGGTGGTAGTGTCATGGCGTGGGCATGTATGGCTGCCAATGGAACTGCTTCTCTTGTATTTATTGATGATGTGACTGCTGACAAAAGCAGCAGGATGAATTCTGAAGTGTTTCGGGCAATATTATCAGCTCATATTCAGCCAAATGCTTCAGAACTCACAGTGCAGATGGACAATGACCCAAAGCATACTGCAAAAGCAACCAACGGGTTTTTTAAGGGAAAGAAGTGGAATGGTATGCAATGGCCGAGTTAATAACCGATCTGCCGCTGGAAAACCACTAGACAGCACGGGGACGAGCGATGACATAGCGATCACTCCTCCCTATGCTGCGGAGGAGATCGCTGCATGTCAGATCGCAGTCTTCTCCGCTAGCGAGCAGGCGATTACTTGGATGGAACGCTGCCTTCCTGACAATCGCCTGTTAAATCGGGCTGTGTAATACAGCCTTATCTATTTCTTTTCTATTATTTGTTTCTGTGTTCGAGGGCCTCCTGTTTGTATCAATAAATTAGTTTAATCCATTATGTATGAGTCCCTATTACACAGGTAATTGCAGAGTGTTTGTCCACGAATGTGCACAATCTATATGGAGTGTGCCCTCACAGCATGACTGAGGAGTTATCTCTTAATGTGATTTGAACAGCTTACATCTTCTTCATCCTCACCAGGAGCAGAGTCACTATAATTAGCAACTTCACACCAAGATCTCAAGAGGAGACCAAGTCCTACGATAAAGTTACCCATACACCTATACAGAAAGCAACCGATGCAGCAAACATCTTCATCTCCCTTGACATATGCCATGGGGAAAGGCCAGGAGGCCTCCACACACATCGAGGCTACAGTCACAATTTTTAATGGCCGTTTTTTCATGGATAGAGTTTTTTGATGGCTGTAATTCAAGGCCTATTAAAAAAAAAAAAAACGGATGTATGAATAGATCTATTGAGGGGAATTCTTTTAAAAGGGCTATTCCCATCTCAGACACTGGGGGCATATCATAGGTAACGGAGCCTGCAAAAGTGCAGGAGGGCGAACCTCGCATGGGCAGCCACCCTCCATTCAGCTGAAAACAGCCAAGCACGCTCAGCTAATTCTGTCAGCCCCACAGAAGTGAATGGAGCCGTGGTCACGCTTGCAAGTTGCGCCTCCTATTCATGTCAATGGGACTCCTGAAAATAGCCCGGTGCGCTATGCGGGCTCCGTTCTAAGTAAAGGTGTGGTCCCAAAAGTGGGACCTGCACCTATCAGGCATTGGGGGCATATCCTAGCGATATGCCCCCAATTTCTACAAATAAGAATACCCCTTTGAGCAAACACAAGTACCTTTTTATAGTGGTGCCGGTTCATGCCAGGTAAAACAGGTGTCTGGCTATCTAGTGACAGCTGGGCACCTGCTCTAAGGGCCAGGATCGGAGAAACCTCTAATCTCGGCTGTTTAACCCTTTATATGCCACAGTCAATAGTGACTGCAGCATCTAAGTGGTTTCAGATGGAGGTGGCTCCCGCTGTTAACCATCGCGTACGAACGCGCTGTAAAACGCCCTACGCCCAAAGAAGTACAGGAGCTTCTTTGGGGCGTATTGTGATTGACGCCACAGTGATCAATCACAGAAACGCACGTACGGCGCGCGTTTCCTATTTCCAAAAACGCAATGTAATACGCGCGACAAAAAACGCGCGTATCAAATACGCTCAAGTCTGAACCCAGCCTTAGGCCTCTTTCACACTTGCATTCTGAGGATCCTGACCAGTCTTCAATATGCTTTCAGGTTACCATGGCAGCCAGGACGTTACTGAAGTCCTGGCTGCCAGGGTAAGTACTCCGCAGCAGTGTACTTACCTGCGCTGCGGCCTCCGGGCGCTCCTTCATGACGTCACAGGTCCCCGCGGCGCATAGATCAATGAGCCGCTCGGACCTGTGACGTCATGAAGGAGCGCTCGGAGGCCGCAGTGCAGGTAAGTACACTGCTGTGGAGTACTTACCATGGCAGCCAGGACTTCAGTAGCGTCCTGGCTGCCATGGTAACAGATCAGAGCCCCAGCTTACACTGGGGCCCCGATCGGAACTGCTGCTGCACATGCGCAGAGCTAAACGTCGTATCCGGCGATGCGCCGAAACGACGTTTAGCTTAATTCTGGATTAATGCACTTCAATGGGCATTAATTCTGGATCCAGCGTTATGGCATGTCTTCCGGATATTTGGACGGAGACAAATCCACAGCATGCTGCGGTTTTGTCAACGTCCAAAAATCGTTCATATACTGAACGGAAGACATCCTGATGCATCCTAAACGTATTTCTCTCCATTCAGAATGCATGGGGATAATCCTGATCAGTTTCTTTCCGTCCTAGAGCCCCGAGGACGGAACTCTAGGACGGAAAGGAAAAACGCAGATGTGAAAGGGGCCTTAGCTGTTGCTGGTTTTTGGATGATTTACACCTTTGGGCTCCATTCACACATCCGCAATTCGGTTCCGTATTTTGCGGAACGGAATTGCGGACCCATTCATTTCAATGGGGACAGATGATGTCCCGCCTGGGTCCGCAATTGCGGATCCGCACTTCCGGGTCTGCAATCGCGAAAAATATAGAACATGTCCTATTCTTGTCCGCAATTGCGGACAAGAAAAGGCATTTTCTATGAGAGTGTCGGCGATGTGCGGTCCACAAAATGTGGAAAGCACATTGCCGGTGTCCGTGTTTTGAGGATCCGCAAAACACACACGGACGTGTGAATTTTGCCTTACACAGGACAATTTACAAAGTATTGGCATTGTGGTAATGTGTATGGTACAGTAGTGGAGCGAGTATATATCTCGCCCAAGCTTCTTCAGCAGAGCATTGTCTGCTGGAGCGCTGTGTTCAAGTTTATATGGGCTGGATTTCTTTCGACTGGGAGATAGGATTGGTAGTGAGATTTCCCAGCCCACACGCCTCCATTACAGGTTTTTCTCCTAGCCCGAGGTGATCCCTGTAGGGATCCATCACTGTTTGAATAAAGCAGACCTCAGAATGTCAGTTTAGGGAAATGAAGCCTGGAGAGCTGACCTGTGTGGGTAGAGCTTAGCGACTGGCTGACCGTGAGGCCTGATCGTCCCTGGTGTGAACAGGACTCTATAGGTGAGACAGGAACCGCCTGTGTATTAGGTAGAGCCCAGACGGGCAGGTATTTATTTTGTTTTATGCTATGCTATGCTATGCTGGTGCTATAACTTTCCCGCTCCGAGTGACGTTATAACTTGACTGCTCTGTTTGGACTTTGAAATCACGGTCTCCATGAAAATCTGTCATTGCCAACCCTACTGCGAGTACAGATCCCTACAGCATGTACAAACACAGCCAAAATTATATAAAAGTACCCCCCCAATATATATTTTCTGAAAGTAGACATCCGGCAGGCTCTGTACTCATCACTTCCTGGTATTCATTGGCTGCACGCTGTGCTGTGACCTGCGCACAGCCTGAGGATGCCGGCGCGCTCTGTGATATCACGCTGTGTGACGTCGGGTCACAGCACAGCGCGGCAGGAAGAGCAGGAGCTGGGTCTGAGGAGCGGCCAAAGCCAGAGCAGAAGAGGCAAGTAGATTTTTTTTTCTTTTCTCTCTGATCTGAGGTCTGATTAGGGGTCTTAGAAACATTGGGGGTCTGATCTAAGGTCTGATTAACATTAAGGGTCTGAGCTGAGGTCAGATGAAATATTTTTTTGTATTTTTATTCTCTAAAACCTAGGTGCGTTTTATGGGCCACTGGGTCTTAAAAAACTGCATAACGGTACTTTCACACTAGCGTTTTGGATTCGGTTTGTGAGATCCGTTTCAGGGTTCTCACAAACGGTCCAAAACGGATCAGTTAAGCCCCAATGCATTCTGAATGGATAAGGATCCGTTCAGAATGCATCAGTTTTGCTCCATTCCGCTTCTATTCCGTTTTGGAGACGGACACCAAAACGCAGCATGCAGCATTTTGGTGTCCGTCTGAAGAGGCGGAGCCTAACGGATCCGTTTTGAATTACATAGCTGATAATGAAAGTAGACAATCACCATGGTGATGGACCATGTGATTGGACCATGTGATGTGACGTCACCACAGGTCCTTTAGCTGGTAGCTAATAAATGAAGAAGAGATTGCAACTACATGATTAAGTGGATATGGTGAGTTAATTTTTTTATTTTTAACCCCTTAATCCACATTTTACTGAGCATTCTGTATTGAGAATGCTATTATTCTCCCTTATAACCATGTTATAAGGGAAAATAATAAAGATTGGGTCCCATCTCTTAGCAACCTTGCAGGAAAATTGCACTGCATCCGCACTTGATTGCGGATGCTTGCGATTTTCCTGCAGCCCCATTCACTTCTATGGGGCCTGCGTTGCATGAAAAACGCACAACATAGAGCATGCTGCGATTTTCACGCAACGCAGAAGTGATGCGTGAAAATCACCGCTCATGTGCACAGCCCCATAGAAATGAATGGGTCAGGATTCAGTGGGGGTGCAATGCGTCCTCCTCACGCATTGCACCAGTGAGGAAAACTTGCCAGTGTGAAAGAGGCCTTAGAGGCAATAAAAGGGGTTTTTTCATAGATTAAAAATCTGCATATGAAAATGAGCACATGACATTACAGCATTCTATGACATCACAATGATGGCCGTTGTATAAGAACACCAGACACTACTGGGATTGCTCATTCCTTTGCAGTCGGACAACCTGTGTGGTCAGAGGCTCCAGCAGGTATGTACGGCGCTTCTCAAGCTTGCTCTACGGAGACACTGGGAGCATTCATTATTGGGGCTACAGACAAGAGACAGATAGAAATACAAATAGACCCTATTTAAGTGACTGGACCTCTTCCATACTACATGTCCTGTACTGCCCTCTGCCTGTGGAAGGGTGAGCTGCTCCTTTGGATATCAGGTGAGGGCGGTTGCATGTTATTTTTCTGGTACACAGTGTGCTACTGTATACAAGACCCTGAAAAAGTCCCTGTCCTCATCACAAAGTGATTGAGAGATTCCATCATCCATTTTAACTCTTCATTTCCTCTTCTCCTGAGATGACATATTGGCACCAACGGCTAGTTTTTCACAGAATTATGAACTTAAAGGGGTTGTGAAGGCAGTATATATTGATGACGTATCTTCAGGATAGGCCATCAGTATCTAATCAGCGGGGGTCCGACACCCACCACCTCTTCTGATCAGCTGTATGAAGAGGAGGCAGTGCTCCATGCAAGTACCACTTCCTCGTCTTTACACTGCGCGTCATCTACCTTGTAGTGGTTGGATAGTGTAATTACAAGTACTCCCTGCATTCAAGTACTTGGAATTACACTGCACTTCTGAGCCGAAGGGCAGTAGGACGTAGCGCTCGCATGGAGCACCGCCATCTCTTCAAAATAGATGATAGGCGGTGGTGCTGGGTGTAGGAACCCCGCCAATCAGATAAGTCATCAATATATATTGCCTGCACAACCCCTTTAAGGGCTCTTTCACACGTTTTTGCTTTCCGTCCTAGAGTTCCGTCGTTGGGGCTCTACGCCGGAAAGAAACTGATCAGGATTATCCCCATGCATTCTGAATGGAGAGAAATCCATTCAGGATGCATCAGGATGTCTTCCGTTCAGTATGTGAACGTTTTTTGTACATTGACAAAACCACAGCATGCTGCGGATTTGTCTCAGTCCAAAAATACGGAAGACATGCCGGAACGCCGGATCCAGAATTAATGCCTATTGAAGTGCATTAATCCGGATCTGGCATTAAGCTACGACGTTTAGCTCTGCGCATGCGCAGCAGCAGTTCCGATCGGGGCCCCAGTGTAAGCTGGGGCTCCAATCGGTTACCATGGCAGCCAGGAAGCTACTGAAGTCCTGGCTGCCATGGTAAGTACTTCGCAGCAGTGTACTTACTTGCGTTGTGGCCTCCGGGCGCTCCTTCATGACGTCACAGGTCCGGGCGGTGCATTGATCTATGTGCCACGGGGACCTGTGACGTCATGAAGGTGCGCCCGGCGGCCGCAGCGCAGGTAAGTACACTGCTGCGGAGTACCATGGCAGCCAGGACTTCAGTAGCGTCCTGGCTGCCATGGTAACCTGAAAGCATTTCGAAGACTGATCAGGATCCTGATCAGTCTTCAAATGCTTTCAGGCGACTTGCGTTCTGACGGATCCAGCGGGATGGAAGTGCCCGTCGGATCCTCAGAACGCAAGTGTGAAAGAGGCCTAAGTTACAATATTATAAACGTACAATGGTCTTCCTGGAACTAATTAATCTTGCAACTTGGGAGACCACTGTACAGTTATTTGACATCGCTGTGCAGCGTGCCAGAGGCCCAAAATTGCAATAATCAGTCCAAACACAGTAACTAAGCTTCAATAGACTCCATGCTCCCTTGCATTGGAATTTCACCGCCCTCCACCCAGTTCACAGTCATCAACAGTAATGTAGGTCCCTGAGACCCCAAAACACCACCTAATAGACAAATATCCACAACACCCTATCAGTAAAGGGTTAAGTAAAGTGGCATAAAGTTGTCTGATACTATATAATGCTGTAAGACATTACGTAAGACTCTGGAATCACACAAGAATGAAGTCTCAGCAGCCAGTTCCACCACGACATGCAGTATCATAGACCTTCTCAGACGAGTAATAAATTGTCTGAGAGATGAGCGACCTACTCTATATCAATGCAGGCCGACAAACTGAACGTCACACCAACGATACATTATGGCATCCGGGAATGCTAAAGACATCAGTTTAACCATTTGCAAAAAAAGCAACAGCATTCCCAGATGGAAAACTAGTACAGCAGATCAGAAGGAGATGTTTCCAGGGTGAGGAATATGTGCGTGGGGCTCGTATGGTGGAACACATGTGCTCAGAAGGTTCAGTCAAACCACACGAAGAGGGTGTTATACCTTCAAGAGCAGCAGGTGATGCTCTGGGGACATCCAACACAGAAAAGTGGTTAACGCTAGGATTACAGCAAGTGGAGTCTGAGAAGAGCGTTTTGTAACCTCTAGGAATTAGTACTTTAATCTGACAGACAGATAAAAGAATGGGGGATGGGATTTAACACATTAGTAGCAGCCACAAGCTCCTCTTTGACCACCGATGAAACAATACAACACATCTGGACAGGTTCATTAGTACATCAGAATTAGAGAAGGGGAGACAATAATGATGAAGCATCTCTACCTGGTGCTCGGTAGGAACCAACCAAATGTCTATGGGATACAGTCCATTATCTCCAAAGGTTTGACCTGAAAGCTGGTAATAGATGTGCTTAGACTGTAATATTAGCGCAGGGGCCACAACACGCCAAGTAAGGCTTGTGTAAATGTATATCCACAAAAATCTAGAGAGCACTTTATCACTTGTAGTGAGTCTTCGCTATTTCAGCTTCTGGAAAAACTGTATTTCACTTAGGCAGGTTTCCTAAATCTGCTCCCAGAATCTGTCTGCTGGGCGTCTCCCTTCTGGCTCAGCTTGACTGACAGGGCTCTCCCTATTTGAGACGCCTCATAGTTAGGCTACATTCACACGTCCGCAAGTGTTTTGCGGATCCACGGAGCCGCGGATCCGCAAAACACGGACACACCGGCAATGTGCATTCCGCATTTTTGCGGACCGCACATTGCCCGGACTCCATAGAAAATGCCTCTTCTTGTCCGCAATTGCGGACAAGAATAGGACATGCTCTATTTTTTTTGCGGAGCCGCGGACCGGAAAATCGGCGGCACGCTTCGCAAAATCGGATGCGGAGAGCACAGTGTGTGCTCTCCGCATCTTTCCCGGCCCCATTCACAGTCAATGGGTCCGTATGTATTCCGCAAAATTGCGGAATACATGCGGACTACATTGCGGACGTGTGAATAAGGCCTTAAAGAACTCCCACCATTTTTTTTTATTCTGACCTGTTAGAAAGGTACATGATGTAAACTGTAGTGAAGTGACTGTATTACCAGTGACTGTATTTGCTTGTTATAACCTCCCTTCTGAGCCTCAGTTGTGTCATGTGACCAACACAGAATTTTATGGACAGGAAGTCTGTTTCTCTGTGTATTCCTATGGGAGCCTCAATGTCAGTCTTAGGACTCATTCAGAAGGCCGTATGCTGTCCGCAAAAATGCGGATCCTTTTTTTGTGGACAGTTTAGCATGTCCACAAAAAAAAACAAAAACTGATTGCGTTCCGTATTTCTGCGGACCCCACTTCAATGGGGCCATGTCCTGATTTTCCCTGACAAGTATAAGACATGTTTCATTTGTTTTGCAGAGCCGTGGAATGGAAGATAAGGGCCGCATAGAAGTGAATGGGTCAGCATCTCATCCGCAAAAAAACTTATCCGCAGTTTTGAATCTGAATGAGCCCTTATAGGAATGAAAAGAGAAGTAACTGACTTCCTGTCCTGTATCAGTTGGAAATCACATGACACAGCTAAGGATCCGAAGGGAGGTTATACCAAATATAGTCGCCAGTAAGAAGATTACCTGCACTGCCGTTCTAATGGGACAGAGAATAAAGATTATTGTGGGAGAGCTTCTTTAAGGCTGGGGCTATACATTGACTGAGCTTACAACTAGTCACCAAAGACCACCGTGCAGCAGTACAGCCATTGAACTGAATGAGATTGCAACAAACTCAATCCCAGAATCAGAAAATAAAATAAAAAAATGCAGATTTTTTTTTTTTGCAATTCTTATTTTGAAAGATGCACTGCATCCTTATTTATTTCAATAGCAGCACCGCTACACAGCAATCTTCGGTCACACGACTGATGTCGCGGCCCAAGCCGAGCCAGGTGATACGAAGCAAAGGGAAGCCAAAGCACACTTCTCTCCGTGCACAGCCCATTTTAAAACTAAAACGCAGATCTTTGTAATGATCGCACCTATGGAACTGCTGACAGGTTCACTTTAAGGACTTATAATGCTCACTGACAACTAAAATAAAACTAAAAAACCCGGCCTAGAAGAAGGATGATGATAGTTGGAACGATGAGCCAAATGCTGCGCTGTACAGTAGAAGCGCAGCTCCTACAACAGTTACTGCTGGAATAGATTTTCCCTTTTAAGCATAATCTGCTCTGGATGTGGTCCTAGAAACCTCACATAAAGGAAAAAAATACAAATAAAAACAGATGGAGATTTTTTTTTCCAACATGTTTAACGGATTAAACATTTTAAATATTTAATGCCGAGTAGTTGACGGCAGGCTCAACTCCGGGTTCTGCCCGAGTTATTGGAATATTATCCGGCTCCCTCCATCTATCCCATAATGACACCATGTATTAGCAATCTTCCTGAGAGCATTAAAAGCCCATCATTCTTATGGCAGAGGCAAGCTCTGCAGAAAATAGAGCTGGCCCTACTCACAGCTCTTGGCTAGAAATGACAAGGAGATGTGTACACCTGCATAAAGACCATTAACAGGAACGTGTGCCTGTCATGAACACACCGCAGTGGCGCTAATTTCCTAGAGGCACCATAAATTCCACCTCAGTCTTGCCATACGAGCGGGCCACTCAATACACCCACGCAACCACAGCCAAGGTCTCCTTGCTCCCGGCCAGTCCTAAAGCTAGCTTTCCTTGTAGTCACAAAGCGCTTCATTCACCGAGTCAGGAAAGGGAACACACGCTATCCATAAGCTTAAAAGCATTACTGAATAAAGCTGCCCACTTCTATTACCCAACGGGGATTCGGCATTGTGGGAAACCTCACTGATTTACTGTACCTGAAGGATCTGAAATGGGATACATGGCAGGTAGGATTACAGTCATACAGTCCTGACCTTGGTTATGGGAAAGAATACAGAGAAGTAAAGGTTCAGATCTATGTGCGATAAAAAATGCACATACATACATTTAATATTATACACTATAGGGGCATAAGTATTGGACACGCCCCTTAATCATTGAATTCAGTCCCATTGCCACAGGTGTATAAAATCCACCATGCAGTCTGCCTTTGTGAAAGAATAGGTCATTCTAAAGAGCTTAGTTAATTCCACCATAATTTACCAGTTTTCTGGTGTAAAAAGTTGCAAACCACACGTTTGTGACCTTTTAAATGCCATTGTGCCTAACTCTAGGTGCAAGTGGCATTTGTACGCAGCCCTCATCACTTTCCAAAAAGAGGGTAGGGCCAGCGGGCCTGGCACATTTATCTTCTCTTACGCCATATTTCAGTCTAGACACACAGACTGCCGGAGGGTGAGCATAATTTATGTCAAGTCCTAAGCCTCACCATAAATTAGGCACATCCTAGCTCAGAGGATATCATACATCAGCATAAAACACTGGTCTACGATAAATTTCCTCTGTAGTACATAAGTCTCCAGCGCTCTTCTGACTCAATAACTGAAGCGTTCCAAACCTCCTCCGGCATTAACATTAGCACAAAATGGCCGAGCTTCTGCATGCAAGCCTTACATCATCAAACACAATGCCAACCATCAGATGGAGTGGTGTAAAAGCATGCCACCGCTGGTCTCTGGAGCAGTGGAAACGTGTTCGGTGGAGTGACGAATTACACTTCTCTGTCTGGCAGTCTGATGGACGGGTCTGGGTTTGGCGAATGCCAGGAGAACGTTACCTGCCTGACTGCACTGTAAAGTGTGGTAGACGAGGGGTAATACATTTGAGTTGTTATTCAGGGGGGAAGCGAAATCATAATGATTCAGAATACCAAGACATTTTGGACAAATGAATTATGGAAATCACAGGAATGATACATGTTAAAAATATGAAAATCATAAAAAAAATGGAAACAAAATATTCAAAACCGCTCGATTTATTCAGTATAGACTAGAGCATGAACGCACTAACACGCCTTGGCCTGTTACCAATGATGTAATAGTTATCCGAGGAATTCTCTGCTATGCTGAATGGACACAAATCATCAAGATCCGCTGCTGGCAGCTCCCTTTGGAATATCTGACCAATGATGTCCCAGATGTGCCGATGGGAGTCAAGTCTGGAGATGCTGCAGGCCATGGTAGCAGGTTTAGGCCATGCAGGCTGCTCACTGTAGCACGAGCAACATGCAGCCTGATGTTGTCCTATTGAAAAACGGCTTCTGGGACACTTTGGAGAAATGGCCATACCACAGGTTCCATGGCCAAACGAATTTAACACTGAGATGTTCGTGTATCTGAACTGAAGACTAGAGGGGTCCCTCTACCATACATTATGCCACCCCACACTATAATCCTAGAAGCAGGACCAATATCACATTCTCTTGTGAAGATCTCTTCATTGCCCACATGGTCTCCAGACCGATCTCTGGTTATCATTGAGTCTGAGCCAGAAGTGGGACTCATCGTCGAAGAGGATATACCTCCATTCAAGACTCCATTGCAGTCTTACTGCGCACCATGACAGCATTTGAGAGTACTGGTGTGAGTTCATTTGGTTCATAGCCCAATGTCATGCAGACGTCTTCTGATGGTTTGTATACTACTATTTGCCGCCCAACACTTAGGAAGTAATGTCTATGTTCATTTCTAGTACAGAATGGATCACTGTCATAGAAAATTTGAAAACCATGCTTAAATTTAGGAGAAAATGGTCTCTATGCAGCCTTCGCCACTTTCCAAAAAGGTGGCATATCTGGACCATCAGCACTGGCTCATTTATCATCATTTATGTCAATTTTCTGATGAAAATGATGACTAAGATCTATGACGGCTACAAGCTGGCAAAGATTTCAATCTATGTGCACGGACTGCGTGCGTCTCATCATAAATAAAGAGCATTCTCTTGTGGCATAGGGGGTATCAAGATCTGACATACAAATGCCAGTCTTGATATGGAGCCCCATAGTGCATGTCAATATTATAAACATATATAAAAACTCTTCAAAATGCAAACACAAGCTACACCTAAGTGTCTGATCACATCCCATATTTGCGCTATACTGTGCATGTACATTCCAATATGGAAAAAAAAAAGTATTCAAAAGTATTCCTTGGCATAACCATGGACTGTAATGGGCCAAACGTAATCCAAAAATGTACGCTAACTTTAGGCAAAGTTTCATGTGCTTTACATCAAAAACTAACAAAAGAAACATTGGTGGTCATTTTTTATTAGATATACACCAATTCATGGTTTATATCTGTCACAGATTCGGTCGCAAAGGGGATTTGCGGCCTAATCTGCAACTTTACTCCACTCAACTGAGACAGGACAGCCAGCTATCATTTTCAACGCCTTTTTTAAGGACTAACATGGCTGAAAGAGACATAAGCGAAGCCCAAAAAAGCCCTGTTCCTTCACAGTCATGATTGCGCAAAAAAACACAGCCATTATGCAAACTTTTGAAAACGACACACTTTAAAGTGGCACGCTGATGTAGAACAAACCGCATGTTTCCTAGAGTTTGCAAGAGACACTATGTATACACAAACCCTATGGACACATTTGTTTCATACCCATCTCAGACAGCAATAGTATTTCCGTATGATATGCCACCACATAGGTGCGAGCCCCACCTCTAGGAAGGCTCCTATCTCCAGAATGGTGCAAGTCCCACCTCTGGGAAGGCTCCTATCTCCAGAATGGTGCGAGTCCCACCTCTAGGAAGGCTCCTATCTCCAGAATGGTGCAAGTTCCACCTCTAGGAAGGCTTTTATCTCCAGAATAGTGCAAGTCCCACCTCTAGGAAGGCTCCTATCTCCAGAATGGTGCGAGTCCCACCTCTAGGAAGACTCCTATCTCCAGAATGGTGCGAGCCCCACCTCTAGGAAGGCTCCTATCTCCAGAATGGTGCGAGTCCCACCTCTAGGAAGGCTCCTATCTCCAGAATGGTGCGAGTCCCACCTCTAGGAAGGCTCCTATCTCCAGAATAGTGCGAGTCCCACCTCTAGGAAGGCTCCTATCTCCAGAATGGTGCAAGTCCCACCTCTAGGAAGGCTCCTATCTCCAGAATGGTGCAAGTCCCACCTCTAGGAAGGCTCCTATCTCCAGAATGGTGCGAGCCCCACCTCTAGGAAGGCTCCTATCTCCAGAATGGTGCGAGCCCCACCTCTAGGAAGGCTCCTATCTCCAGAATGGTGCGAGTCCCACCTCTAGGAAGGCTCCTATCTCCAAAATGGTGCGAGTCCCACCTCTAGGAAGGCTCCTATCTTCAGAATGGTGCAAGTTCCACCTCTAGGAAGGCTTCTATCTCCAGAATAGTGCGAGTCCCACCTCTAGGAAGGCTCCTATCTCCAGAATGGTGCGAGTCCCACCTCTAGGAAGGCTCCTATCTCCAGAATGGTGCAAGTTCCACCTCTAGGAAGGCTTCTATCTCCAGAATAGTGCGAGTCCCACCTCTAGGAAGGCTCCTATCTCCAGAATGGTGCGAGTCCCACCTCTAGGAAGGCTGCTATCTCCAGAATGGTGCAAGTCCCACCTCTAGGAAGGCTCCTATCTCCAGAATGGTGCAAGTCCCACCTCTAGGAAGGCTCCTATCTCCAGAATGGTGCGAGTCCCACCTCTAGGAAGGCTGCTATCTCCAGAATAGTGCAAGTCCCACCTCTAGGAAGGCTCCTATGTCCAGAATGGTGCGAGTCCCACCTCTAGGAAGACTCCTATCTCCAGAATGGAGCTCCTGAAGTGAAGGAGACAGCACTGTGCAAATGCAGCCACCCTCTGTTTACTGCAATAGGAGTTTCGAAAATAGCGCTAACTTCGCTATTTCTGGCAGTCCCATAGCGGTGAATAAAAAGGTGGCATACGTGGTATGCCCTGCATTCACCATTATGAGACTTCCAAAAATAGCCGGCTACTTTTAGAACTCCCATTGCAGTGAATGCCCTTGGCGGTGTGCTCTCCTTCACTTCGGGAGAGCCCGTCCTGGAGATAGGAGTGTGTCCCTGAAATAGGACTTGCACCTGTCAACACTGATGGCATATCCTGGCGATATCCATGTCTGAGATGGGTATATCCCTTTAACGCAACCATAGTATTACATTAGCGTGAGAGAGAGGTAAAAAAAAGAGTCCTTCTGCTCTCCATCTAGCAAGTATATATCAGTATGCCACATAAAAACTAAAATCTCTGGGATACTGGAAATTACTGGACTGTGGGAAACTACATTTTCCATATGGAAGTATACAGTAAAAAAATAAAAAAAATCATATACCACACAGTACACCTATTTTTAGTGGGAACCTATGGGTGACGGATGTATGGCATCAGTCTGCGGCATCCGTTTAACACATACATGAAGTGCAGAAGTTCAACATAAACCAAAAAAAAAGTTAACAAAAACTCAATGTACTTGTGAGAATAAAGTCTGGATAGGGGATAACTATTGGATTACTGTGGTTTCTGGCTGCTGGGACTTACACCGAACAGGAGAATGGGGGCACCTTTCACCCCGAACTACATAGAGGGAAGGTCATACGCGCACACTACACTCCATTCATCTCTAAGAGACTGCCAGAAATAGCCAGGCGTTGTGCTCTTATCAACAGTAGTCCCATAGAGAATGAATGGAGCAGCAAGGCACAGCTCGACATTCACTTCATTCATTTCAGGTGGGGATCCCAGCGGTCAGACCCCACTGATCTAACGGTATTCCCTATTCTGTGGATAGAGGATAACGACTTCTAAAACGAATACCCCTTTAAGGTCCAAGTAGAACTTGGATAACTAGACGCCACCTCAATAGCAGCAGGAGGGGAATTTGCATTTCAAAAGGGAAAATACAGTCACAGCAGTAGTATGGAGGACTATTCAGCTTGGCACTCCCGTGTCTTGTCTAGTTCTTCCAGTTTTGGCGCAGGGGGAGCAGTAAAAAAAAAAACGGAGGCTGAAACATACCAGTTACTTAGCACACTAATCCCTTTTCCCCTGGTCTCTGCATGACGCAGGTTCATGTCTAACACTTTGCCAATAGTTCAAAAGGAAAGTCAGAAAAGACTTGAAAGCAAAGCAGAATGGGGCCACCCATGATTATTCATGGTCACTCCGCAGGAAACTTAGCCTCCCTTCCAGCCCCATAGGTACAAGATGGCTATTACAGAACAGTAATCCAACATCAACATGGTTCTCCTCCGTGATCACTCTGGATATAACAGGGGAAGATGGCTGCCAGTCCCCAGCGCTGGAGCGGGGAGCATTTAGGAGCTATCACAGAATACAGCAAATGCATATTTCTGAGAGGTCAGACCCTCCCCCACTGATCTAGCCATGATTACTTGGCTAGGCGATAAATGATTTTGGCTAGAATACTCCGTTACCTGTGTTAAATCAATTTAAAGGGAAATCTCTGCAAAATTATCTTCTTATATGTCATAGATGCAGGAGGATCATTTTGGTCACGTTACATTGGTGAAGTCTATGATTTCAGACCATCTGTGATTTATAGAACCAACCTCTGAAAAACTGCAAGTGAAAAAACCTTGACTGCATGAACTGCTGCACTGCCTTCCGCAATGGGGAGTGGTTTCAGCACCAAATTTGCACTGAAACGCATAACCAAAATGAATCCCATGAACATAGCCCAACACGGTCTTCTAATGATGCCAAAATACAACCACGAAGAGACGCGAGTATAATCCACAGACCCATTAAAGGGGTTGTCCAGCTTTTATTAAAGTGATGGTCTACCCTGTCCACTACACAATCGAGTTCTGATGATGGAGCTACACCCGAATGGCTGATGAGTGGGGGTGCAGGGTGTCAGTCTTCCACCGATCAGCTAGTAATGGCCTAGAGCAGGCATGCTCAACCTGCGGCCCTCCAGCTGTTGCAAAAGAGGCGTAGGCTTCTGTGCAGCAGTGAGCCCGGTGACATCACCAGTAGAGATGAGCGAACTTCTATTTTTAGTTCGGCGTCCAAAGTTCGGGTTATCGTAGCATCCCGTTATGGATTCCATAACGGCATTTGGAATCCATAAGGGGCTGCTTCATTGAACCCGAACCTTGGACAACCCTAAGGACCTGGGGTGACGTCACAGTCATGTGATCAGTGCAGGGGCGTGGCTCATCACTGGATTGGATAAGAGGTGATCCAGTGCTGAGCCACGCCCCCTGCACTGATCACATGACGGTGACGCCACCCCAGGTCCTTAGAGTTTTCCACGGTTCGGGTTCAATGAAGCATCCCCTTATGGATTCCATAACGGGAATCCATAACGGGATGCTACGATAACCCGAACCCGAACTTTGGACGCCAAACTAAAAATAGAAGTTCGCTCATCTCTAATCACCAGGACTGATGGGGGGCTTTAGTGATGCTCTAGCCTGTAAAACAGCTAGGGCAGCGTTGAAGCCAGCTCATCAGAGCCAGTGATGTCACCGAACACACTGCTGGGCGGAATCCTCGACCTAGTAGTGTTCACAGGTAAAAAAACAAGCCTGTGCCCTGTGCTATACAGTGTAGAGCAAGAGAGAGCATCGGAGAATGAAATGCTCCGGTGCTAACATCAGGGGGCTGTCTGGGTGAAATTACGGGTATGTCCGGGTTCAGCTATGAACTTGGACAACCACTTTAAGTCTGTGTTCTGTGGAGATCGGAACGACTATCGAAAAGTTTAAAAAAAAAAAAGCTTTTTCTCGTCTGACCCTGCACTCCATCTTCAGCACCTGTCCTCCTGGATTATGCAATGACCAGGCACTAGCTTGCTAGATGATGTCCAGTATCATGGGTGGTCCTCTGGTGACCACAGCTGTTGTGTCTTTATCATATGACACAGGTTGCTGAGGAAGAGGAGGCCATCCAGAACCCACAGAAAACGTACAGTAGTATGCTAGAAGGTCTTTTACTGGCATTCAGTTACAGAAAAGTGGTTTCACAAGTGGGGCTGAGCTTTACTAAAGACCAAGTCTTCATGCGATTTAAGACTCGATGCAATATACACTTGGCACCGAGGCAATAAGCAAAGAATTCAGCAGGGAATGTGGATTCACTCCCTTCCTTAGCTGCACAAACATCTGTGATCTTATGCAGACGCTCAAAATGGTCAAATGAGTTACAATCTGCAATGTGAGGCTCTCCGCAGCTGCACACAGATGTATGTGTGGGTGTCATTCATGGGAAAATCGCACCAGCCAATCAAGTAGGAAAAAAGGCATCCCTAAGGAATCAACACAATGGAAGATGACCTGCGTTCCTGTTCCTTTAGATCTTGGCATCGAGGCTTGTTTTTATGGATTAGTATTTGTAGCTAAGCTTCTCATCTGGTGCTACGCCAACAACCTGGACAAGGACTATGGGATGTTACATGACATTACTGTGCGTGCGCTGAGCAGGCAAGACTGTTGCATCATCACCACCAGCACTAAATCACTAAAGTGGATGACAAGGGACGGGGACTCAGAGGACCACTTGGCAGTAAACAACCTATTACAAAATGTGTCTGGTCTGTACATAGGGACATATTAATGAAGATGCGGCAGATGCTACAGGCCGGCTCGGAATGGAAAATACCAGGCAGGTCAGTCCCGTGCCAATGTATAAACTGCCTCAAACAATATAGGGCATGGGACACTGTGCCCGCCTGCTGCTTTTAGCGTGAAGCAGGAGTAGGCACTTACACACACTCCACAATTGTGGCGGTAAAAAGTCGCAATTTATATTGCGCGCCAATTTTACGGCATAACTTTTCCTCAGAGAAGCGGTGACAAAAGGGCACGTGGCAAGTGGTGTTGCCGGCAGGACCAGCACATCTATCTTCATTCACACCAGTTTTCTGGCGTGAACTAAGATCGAAATCTACGGCAGCTGGAAAATGTCTTCTATCGTATGCTGCTTAAATCCAATTTTTGACTAAAATATATACTAAGAAACGGATGCAGCCTTGTAAATGGGACCTATTTATCAATCTCTTGGGAATATGTGGCCCTCTGGTGAATGGCAGCCTCTCTGACCCTCCGTAATCATCTTCCACCACTGATCTACATGAAAGATACATGGGAAGATTCTGTTTGGTACATTTCCATTCCATTAGGCCACCTGTACACGGGTGCAGGTCAACGCACATAGGATCCGCATCCGATTTCTGTGTGTTTCTGCAGCATATCCGCACCAAAACCTGAAAAGGCCAATTGTGGACTTTGGTGCGGATTAGATGCGGTTTTGCTGCAGATCTCACTCTTCCATTGAAAAGGGTGAAGTCTGCAAACATAATTGACATGCTGTGGATTTGGAAATCCGTACGGCAGGTCAATTTCCGCACGGAAACAATCCGGAAAGTGTTCATGAGATTTGTGTAATCTCATACACTTTGCTGGTAATGTACTACACTGCGGTTTTTCCGCACTGGAATCTGCGCCGAAAAACTGTATACCGCACAGTGTTCAAATGGTGGGTTGTGTTGGCTAATCTCCGGCACTCCAGCTGTGGTACAACTACAACTCCCAAGATGTACACTTAGAATGTACACTAAATGTCGGACATGTCGTATGTTTTATTCCGGCAGCCTCTCGCTGTGCGCTGCCGTGCCTCCGCCAGAACTCCACCCCGTCCCCATTATAGTCAATGGGGCCGGAGCGGTAGTCTGGGGGCACACGTTCACTAGCGGCAGGACGGATCCGACAGGCTGTTCCGTCAGGTGAACAGCCTGTCGGATCCGTCCTGCCGCTAGTGTGAAAGTAGCCTTACCTGTTCTGTAGAGGGGAATAAATAGGCTGAAAAAGACATTAGGGAAGCCCGAAAAAGTACAAATTCCTTCACAGTCAAGATTGATCAAAAACGCACTGCCATTATGCAAACTTTTTAGTTTTTTTTTTTAAACTCAACTTCAAAGGTATACGAGTATATGTTTGATAAAGGGTGCTGCTTACAAACCGGTGACGTCACCCGTGATGTAAGGGGACTGGTCACCATTGCGGCCTGCTATTGGCTGCACCCCTACCTGTCGCCGGAGGTTTTGATAAGGGTGAGATGAACACGGGTGGCGGGGACCAGGTAAGTATCTTCCATAGGAAGGGCCCGGGCATTGTAGGGGCCGTTTAGACTCTTGGATAACCCCTTTAACTCATGTACTGAACCTGTGGCAATCACCGGACGTCACAGGCATAAAAATCATTAACTGTGAACCGAAACTAGCAATGTTTGCAGATAACCTTCTCTAGATAAAGACATATAGTACATCATGTATTGGAAATCTTAGGTCAATTTGAATTTGTTTCAGGAATTTAAAATGAATGAAATAGACAGAAGTTATATTTATGAGTAAGGACTGTTTCCCATGAGCGAGTCCATTGCAGGAATTACGCTCTGTGTTACAGAGTGATCCTCCGTCCTGGACTTGCAGGAGTGCAGGGCATTATACTGATTTATAATGCTATGTGCCTCTGCGTGACCTTACAGATACAGAATCATACTGACATAAAGCAGAGGCACACAGCATTATAAATCATAATAATGCCGCTCTGGCAAGTCCAGAACGGAGGATCCCGCTCACACACAGTGATTCCCGCAATGGAAGAGAATGATAAAGAGTAGGGTTGTTTCAGGTATCGAAGTTTCGATACTTTTCTTTGGTATTGATACGATACCGGAATTTGCCTTTTATCGATACTAGGCTGTGCGGCAGAACGTGGCTGCGCGGCTCTCCCTCCCAATAACTGCCGCTGCCAGCAATGTACAGAGACGGGAGAAGATGCCGGCGTTCACAGTGGTTCCACGCAATGAGGAGTGACGTTTACTTTACAAACGCAAGCAGCAGGAGCACATTGCCGACACCTGCCTGTGACCGTGACAGTGTAATGCTGGGGCTCTGATCAATTACCATGGCAACCAGGACGCTACTGAGGCACACTGGCATGCCATGAATCATAATCCTGCTGCTGTGTGCAAGGAGCACAGGGCAGCAGGAAGAGTGTGAGATCCTGTTCACCCTGATAGAGCTGTACCAGGGTGAATAGGATGAAAAGATCCCAGGTTCTAGCCCCTAAGGGGGAAATACAGTAGTTAATAAATAAACTGTAAAAAAAAAAAAAGTTCAAAAAGTACACCAAAATATTAAGTATAAATCACCCCCTTTCCCAATTTTACATATAAAATATATAAACAATAAAAAAAAATATTACATATCGCTACGTCTCAAAAGTCCAAACTATTAAAAAAATCCTCTTAAGCGGTGAACGGCCATAAAAGAAAAGAAAAAGAAAAGAAAAACTGCACAATTCAGCATTTTCTTTTAGTCGCCTTGTCCCCCCCAAAAAATAGGATAGGACTGTTGTATTATGGGCCGGACGTTCCATAAAATGCGGAATGCACGCGGCTTTTTTTGGCATTTTATTTTTTTCGCGTGGTATCGAATATCGCAATACTATTTTATGGTATCGATACCGAATCAAAGTTTTGGTATCGAAACAACTCTAATAAAGAGCAGGCAGTTATACAAGTCAACTCAAGAGTATATGAAATACCTAGGCATACATGTTGGGCGCATAAAAGAGTATATTTAAGTAATTGTCTTACACTGTTGGAAGATGGAAGGAGCTGACACCAACTCTGTGTCGGAGAATACGGTTAGTGAAAATGACTATCCTCCCTAAGATCTTATACACATTACAAATCTTTCTGTTTCCTATCAAAATGAAAGACATCAAGGCTTTGGAGTCTTTCACATTAGCGTCTGTGTACGAGAATTTGCCGCTAATGTTAAAGGGGTTCTCCGGGTTCAGGGCTGAACCAAATATAAACTCTTCTTTATTCTTTTACCATATAGGAGCACTGGAGAATTTCCTTACATCCTACCGATGCTTCCCGTACCTTGCGTTGCGCAGGGCAAGGTCTGTTTGTTGTAAACAGAGGACGTACTGGGCTTCACAACACTATGCTAGGTGGAGACTTCCTCCTAGCAGTGAGCCCAGTGACATCATTGTCAAAAAAGGGCGGTCCATAGCTCTGCCCCATCTGTGCCGGGCTCGCCATAACATACGCTTAATAATAGAGTATGGAGTGGATAAGGGGGTGGGGATATGTTAAAGGGGTTTTCTGAGACTTTATGACTTATGATTTATCCTCAGGATAGGTCATTAGTATCTGATCGTTAGGGGTCCGACACCCGAGACCATTGGCGGGCAGCTGTTTGAGAAGGCAACAGTGCTCGCAGTAGTCGGACCCCCACTAATCAGATACTGATGACCTACCTGGAGGAAGATCTCTAGACCTTGCCTTGGAACTCAGTAAAATAAATGCTTCTGGAGACAAGTGGGATCTCCCTTCAGACCTTCCCTCATGTACCCGGACTCCCTACAGCAGGAGAACATCCAGCTCTGGTTGCATTCATTCCAACCGGAGTGGTAGAATAATGGCAGAACCAGGGTTTGCGGTATGTCACAGGAGTACTGGATTACGAAAGGGGAAACGAAATTTTATTTGGGTATCTCAGATGTTTCCAGTACCTGTAAAGGACTTCTTACACTATTATCCGTGGAAAAGCATAGTGTCGGTCAGTGGACGCCCGTAGATTTCTAGGAGATTTTTCCGAAACAAGGGAGAAAACGAACCATTTCACAAATATATTACATAATACACTAAAATAGACCCAAAGGGGGTTGGTTGCCTCATCATAAGTTAGGCGCAGCCTCTGGCAGCGCACAGGAATATCATAGACCGGCCTACAACTCCCCCCAAGGAGTCCAAGCAGAGGGGAAAAAGAAATGAAGATAACTAGTCGTTTAACCAAAACTGAAATCACAGACAAAATACAGAACGGGTGGAATCTAGTGTATGCAGCTAATGTACCAGAAATTCTCAGAGAAATGGATGGGAAATGGCTCGCAGGGTCAACAGAGCATTTGACGTCAAATTTTAGAGCTCTGACACCCCTGAAAATGGCACAGGTACTGAGAATAGGGTAAGTAATCCATGCAACAGATGCCCAAAGTGTGACTAAAGGCCCCTTTGTACTACCCAATGGTCGGGCAGATTGTCGCTAATTTACTTTCATACGAACGCTGTAAAGGTGTCGCGATTACCCAATGAAAAAGCGAAACGCTCATTCATCAGGTAACAGGATTTGTGGTGTGGTCACCTAAATCATTGTTTGCGGGGAGCAGATCGTGCCGTCTAAACTGCCTCTGCTGCCGGCAAACAAGGATCCCGAGTGGGGACGATCAATGGCACAAGCTATCACTCCTTCCCATACTGTGGAGGAGATCGCAGCATGTAAATTCAGTGCTTCACCTCCACTGACGAGCAGGAACGCTTCCTTCCAGACAATCCTCTGTTCCATCAAGCAGTGAAAAAGGGCCTTTGGTAGGTGCGGGGCTGTGGCACTGCCTATGGTCATGTCCTGCCATTCAATGTTTTTGGGATAAAGTATATAATGGGTAGAAGTTCTTGAAGATTTCCCTTTTGCAGAAAAAAAAAAAAGCTGTATACCGGCCTAGAAATCTCCTGCCGCTCTTGACGTATTCACGGTCTCCAGCCTGGAGTCAAAAACAGACGGGAGACCGCGGAGACATCAGGATGAGAGCGTCAGGGGATAATCTGCACGCAGATAATTCATAGCTAAATTTACAGAATTGGGTTCTGTTGTGGACTATGAAGACATCAGCGACCTGTCTGTGCCAAACTGATACAGTACGGGTTGAAGAATACGTACTGCTGGGCGATTTCTGTATGGGTATTTTTCACAATGAGATCTAAGAAGAGCAGAGCATGCTGAGAGTTGTAGTTTTACCACAGCTGGCGTGCCGGAGGTTGCCTACTTCTGCCCTAGAAGGTTGATAATAGATGTAGGGTGGTTTCTTCCACAGCCCTTTATGGAGAGCTTGCACTGCACTTTTTAAGGCAGTTTTTGAGCCAAAACCAGCTGTGGATCCAGCAGGAAGAAGTATAAGCCGTCCCTTTATATCAGACTTTAGCTCAAAAGATTGCATGAAGGAGGTCACTGTAAGGTTTTCACAAAAAACTGAGTGAGAACCCACCCCATATGGTCCCAACATCTGCCATTCGTAGTATTAAAGGCGTTATTCAAACCCTATAATGCCCCCAAACGCCGGGCCCCTCACACAGATTGTACCTACCTCGCTCCCTGGCACCTGGGTCGCTCCTGATGACCGCCCGGCCGCCGCCGCATCTCCCCGTTGCAGTTAGATTTGAAAGCCCAATCCAGCGCACCTCAGGAGATAAGTGGCACGAATCCTGTCTGGCAGCTGCTTATCCCCCGGTTTGTGAAGGTCGTGCTCGCCCCTTATGTCTATGGCCACCTTTAGCAAATACCTATTCATATTTTAGTCTTTTGGCCCCCATGGCATGGAGCAGAGGTTTGGTTATGTGTCACTTGCTGGAAAGCCAAGTATGCTACACAGTGGGGGTCATTACATAGACCAGTATTTTACACCATGGCTCGCCCCCTGCGGGCGCTGGAAGCTCCGCCTTCTTTGCAGAGCACTCAGCTGGTAACGGCAGTGCCAAGCTGACAGAGCCGTCTGCATCCAGCACCCGTTTAGGCGGTCTCATCAGTGATTGACAGCTAACCCTGCACAACTAAGGGAAGGCTTTTTACCATAAAACTACGCGGGAGATTTATCAAAACTGGTATAAAGGAAAACTGGCTTAGTTGCCATAGCAACAAATCAGATTTCACCTTTCATTTTCCAAAGGAGTTCTGAGAAAGAAAGGTGGAATCTGATTGGCTGCTTTGGGCAACTAAGCCAGTTCTACTTTACACCAGTCTTGATATATAGTTGTGGTAATTGTGGGAAGGGGGTGGGGCCAGCCAAAGCAGCAACTAGTTTAGCTTCATTTACACCAGTTTTCTGCCGCAAATGAAGCCAGAAATCTACGGTCTTCATAAGGCCTCTTTCACACGAGCGTGACGGATTAGGTCCGGGTGCGTTCATGGAAACTCGCACCATTTTGCAAGCAAGTTCAGTCAGTTTTATCTGCGACTGATTTCAGTTTTTTTCCACGCGAGTGCAATGCATTTTCACTGAAGCCCCATTCACTTCTATGGGGCCAGAGCCGCGTGAAAAACGCTGAATATAGAACATGCTGCGTTTTTCACGCAACGCAGAAGTGATGTCTCATGTACACAGACCCATTGAAATGAATGGGTCAGGATGCAGTGTGGGTGCTATGCGCCCACATGGAAAACTTGCTCGTGTGAAAGGGGCCCAAGACTACTTTGACACTATTTTCCCCTAAATAAAGTATATTACAAAAATGTTCCGTCACTTTCCCTACACAAAAATAAAAAAATAAACGGCAGTTACTCTTTAAAGAGGGCCTTTCATCACTTCTAAAGATATTAACTACCGATGCTCACATGGAGAGCGGCGCCCAGGGATCTCCCTGCACTTACTATTATCCCTGGGCGCCGCTCCGTTCTCCCGGTATAGGCTCCGGTCTCTGTGCTCACCAAGTTATAGTAGGCGGGGATTTGGTTATAGTAGGCGGAGCCTGCCCTTCATCTCCTTCTCCCAGACTGTAGCGCTGGCCAATCGCAGCGCAGAGCTCATAGCCTGGGAGAGAAAAAAAACTCCCAGGCTATGAGCTCTGCGCTGCGATTGGCCAGTGCTACAGCCTGGGAGAAGGGAATGAAGGGCAGGCTCCGCCCACTATAACCAAGTCCCCAAAGATACCGGAGCCTATACCAGGAGAACGGAGCGGCACCCAGGGATAATAGTAAGTGCAGGGAGATCCCTGGGCGCCGCTCTACATGTGAGCATCGCTAGTTAATATCTTTAGAAGTGATGAAAGGTCCTCTTTAAACTAAGGGCACTTTCACAGGAGCATATTCAGTATGAGAAATACGCTCCTCGTGACAGCAGTATTTCCCAGACTGAACACCGCTCCTGTCACACACAGCATTAGGGCTCATGCACACGACCGTATGTATTTTGCGGTTCGCAAAAAACGCATCCACAAGAAATACAGATGACGTCCGTGTGCATTCCGTATTTTGCGGAGCTGAACAGCTGGCCCTTCATAGAACAGTCCTATCCTTTTCCGTAATGGGGACAATAATAGGACATGTTCTAACATACAGAAACATAATGCACACGGAGTAACTTCCATTTTTTTTTGCGGACCCATTGAAGTGAATGGTTCCGCATACGGTCAGCAATAAAAACGGAACAGGCACGTAAAGAAAATACGTTCGTGTGCCATTAGGCCTAACAGACCAATTCATTTCTATGGGTCAGCAAAAAACGCAAACAGTGCTGACCACATCAGTGCATCTGTTCCGCAAATTATAGCGCATGTCCTATTCTTGCCCGTTTAGTGGACAAGAAGAGGCAGCTCTAGTGAAGAGAGCAGCTGGCATCTGTATTTTGCGGATCCATGGCTTGCAGATGGCTATATGGACATGGTTGTGTGCATAAGGCCTTATAATGATTTCTCATGCTTTGCGTTCCTGCCCGACCTTGGCTGTACTGAACTGTACTCGCATAATGTCAGTACAGCCGTGGTCAGGCAGGAACACACAGCATTGTAAATCATCATAATGCTCTGAGTATGTGTCACAGGAGCAGCACTAACTACACTTGTAAGCCTCAGTGACAACCATTGGGAGCCGCCATATTTGATATCCCCCAGCTTCCATAGAAGCAGCTGGAGCCAAGACAGAATTGGGAATCATTTTTAATAAATTAAGAAGATAACTGAAGACATATCTACTGACGTCCTCAAAGGGCTCATGCACAAGAACGTATTTTTTGACCGTGTCTGTTCCGTTTTTTTATGGCCCATGTGCAGAACCATTTATTTCAATAGGGCCGCAAAAAAACGGAAATGACTCTGTGTGCGTTCCATGTCCGCATGTCCATCCACAAAAAATATTAAACATGTCCTATTATAGTGCGCATTACGGACAAGAATAGGACTGCTCTATTATGGGCCAGCTGTTCCCCAAAACACGGAACGCACACAGTCGGTATGCGTATTTTGCGGATTGCAAATCAACAACGTCGTGTGCATGAGCAATGGAGATGTGGGGTCTGTACCGTCGGCTCTGATCAGCTGATATGGGAAGGGAGAAAAATATGCACATTTTTAGGGTGGGTTTTACAAACAGAAATTCTGCACCAAATATCCGTGTGTTTCCGCGTGTGTTACTTGTGCTTTCTGTAGCGGATTTGCTACAAATCTCACCTTTGCATTGGAAAAGGGCGAAATCTGCACAAAGGACACGCACAAAGAAATGACATGCTTCGAAATTCTGAATCCGCACGGCAAGAAATAGCAAAGTGCACATGACATTTGTCTAATCACATACACTTTGACGTTACTCTATTACGCTGCGGTTTTTTGGCGCCTAATGCGGAACTTGGCCAGGTACCCCTAAACTGCATCCGTGTCATCAAACCCGTCCCTAACACGCCATGTCAAACGGGGTAAAGTCAAGAATCTTCACCTACCACACCGCCGTCAAAGGTCACTGCCTTCATGAAGAAAGAATCACCCAACCCTACCTCCAATATCACAGGCAGAGCTTAGATACCCACGAGACACAGGTTTGGATACAGTTTGAATCCCTCCATGATCTTCTTAGCCCGCTCGTTGTTAGTCATGTCGCGCGTCTTCCTTCAGTCTATTCGGAATCAGAAGAACTTGTGAGGGTTCTTCTACGGTGATGACACTTTCCTTCTATAGCAGAATCGATGGGGCTGAGATGCAACAGGTCCAGATGTCACAGAACCTGCGGATTATGCACAGCCGGGGACACTGGGACAATAGGGTGGCACTGAGCAACCGGCAGTCACCTCTGGCAGACTGGGTACACTGGCAGGTGACAGACCAGTGACTGGCAGCAGAGGGGTAGCAGGCTGCTGTGGTCTGTGACTGGGCAGAGACAGGGCAAACCCGAGCCAGCAGCAGGACTGAGTACCTTTCAGGGCCAGTGTCTCCCGGTAATAGCTGGGACCTGTCCTTTGGGTCAAACTTTCGCTGAGGCAGAGTCTTGACTGAAGTGTCTGATACAGCAAGTCTCCTGTAACTATTAGCACCCACAATGGTGGCTTAACATTGACTGCGGCAGAAACGGCCTTTTGGATGCTACAAATCCGGTTTGGAGGCCGCTATTCATTATCACCTAGTGTCTGGCTTCAGATAAGCGGATTTACCGAAGCGACTACAACGCCTCCTCCCGCTATCCGTACCGCCTTGTCAGCTCAACCAAACCAAACAGCGATCGAATGACAGTCGGGTTACTTTGTAACGAATCGCGCTTTAACCAATAAGAAGCCGGCTTGCATCTAAAACCGCCCTCAATAGGCGGGGTATAGTCTGCAAGACGTTAGGTTGTTCTCAAAAAACGTTCTGAGTAACACAGAATATGCGCGTCACTCTGCCCAGCAACGTGACGTTCCATAGAAACGGATTGAGGTGTACGGGAGGAGAGAGAGGACAAAAGTACCGGCGCGAAGCTTTATCGCGATCATGCGCTTGAAAATGACATTTCAAGATAATCCCAGTCAGGAAATGTTAAGATAAGCTTTTATGATGTAACTAATTAACAATGCAGTTAATAATAATGCTGCATAATATAATTCATTTGGAAAAAATGTTTAAAAAGCCAATATCCAATTAAAATGGTTCTAAATTGTGTATACACACTTTACATATGTGCGGTCAGTTTAAATGGGACGAGCTTATGAATAACGTGTCCAGCGCTTGTTCTAGAAAATACATAGGTTTTATTTGTAGAAAAAAATTATAAAGGTACAAAATAAAAAATAAATAAACATACTTATTAAAAAGTACAAAAAAGGACAACATGTGCACAGTGTGCTGCAGCAAATAATTTTTGTACTAGGCCAAGCCTCTAATCCTGCTAAAAACAACTATACACACCCAATCCCACCCAGTCCCCTTAAAGGGGTTGTCTCACTTCAGTTAATTGCAAATAGTATGTAGAGAAAGTTAATACAAAGCACTTACTAATATACTGTTATTATCCATATTGCTTCCTTTCCTGGCTAGATTCATTTTTCCATCACATTATAAACTGCTCGTTTCCATGGTTACAGACCACCCTGCAATCCAACAGCACCAGCCTCTCTAGTGGGCATGAACATGGGACCGGTATATAGGCTTTAGTTTTTTCCTATAGTGTGCAAGCACGACCACCACTGATGAATTGCAGAGTGGTCTGTAACCATGGAAACGAGCCATGTATAATGTGATGGAAAAATGAATCCATCCAGCAATAGGACGCAATATGGACAATAGCAATACATTAGTAAGGCCCCATTCACAAGTCCGCAATTCTGTTTCGCATTTTGCGGAACAGAATTGCGGACCCATTCATTCCTATGGGGACAGACTATGTCCCGCCCGGGTCCGCAATTGCGGATCCGCACTTCCGGGTCCGCAATTGCGTTCCCCCAAAAAATAGAACATGTCCTATTCTTGTCCGCAATTGCGGACAAGAAAAGGCATTTTCTATATAGTGCCGGTGATGTGCAGTCCGCAAGTTGCGGAACACACATCGCCGAATTCCGTGTTTTGTGGATCCGCTGATCTGTGGATCCGCAAAACACTTGCGGATGTGTGAATGGGTTAAGTGCCTTGTATTAACTTTCTCTACATGATAAATGCCAATTGCTGAAGTAAGACCACCCCTTTAATGCCCCCACATAGTAAAATTTCCTGCGCATTTCAGGCGCAGACTGCGGCACAACGGTAAGTTGCGCCGCAATCTGCCACTTCTCCCCGCTCATGCACTGGCCCATCTCATTTTCCATTTCTTATGTCTGTTTCAGGCGTACAAAAGGTCTAAATGTAAGGCAGCTAGAAAGCCTTACCTTTAGAAGTGGTAGAGGATCCGGCGAAATTATGAAGCAGTCGGCGCCTCTTCATAACTTCGGCGATCCACCGCCAGCTATAGGTCTTTAATAGGCCTGTATACACAGCACACACAGATATATATTATACCCAGCAGTATACTCATGTAAGATACGAGGTGTAATTTATACCTTTTACCTCACATATCAGTACAATACCATGAATGGGGCAGCATGGTGGTTCAGTGTTTAGCACTGGTGCCTTGCAGCGCTGGGGTCCTAGGTTCAAATCTGACCATGGACAAGATCTGCATGGAGTTTGTATGTTCTCTCCGGGTACTCCGGTTTTCTCCCACACTCCAAATATACACTGATAGGGACCTTATATTGTGAGCCCCATTGGGGACAGTGTGATGCTAATGCGGAATATAGTAGCGCTATATAAGTGCATAAAATAAATAAATATTAGAGGCACTATACATACAGGGGGCACATATAAGCGGTGCTATATGTAAAAAGGGCACATATAAGTGACACTATATAAAAGGGGCATTATAAATAGAGGACACAGTATGTGGCACTATATACAAAGGACACAGTATGTGGCACTATATACAGAGGGCACAGAGCATACAGCACTACATACAGAGGATCTGGCACTATATACAGAGGGCACAGAGTATGTAGCACTACCATTGGGAGCTGTGTGTGTAGCACTAATGCTGCTATTATATTCATAGCACAGCACGTGGCACTAAGCTGAGTTTGTGTTAGTATGCAGGGTGCCAATGTGTTGGTAAAGCGAAAAGCTGAAGACATCTTCTTAGCAAAATCTGCAGAGCCAAATAGTGGCCAGGAGATGTCATCATGGTGGCCTGAATCAGATGAAGAAGAATTCAGGAGGAGACTTCATCTGTAAGTCACTAAATGAAAATGATTATTCTGCTACTGACTGTGTATGATGAGAGCTGTAGTCACTTGGATGATCTACAGCTGATGATGGTTGGTAGCATGCTGTTTTGAACAACTCCCAGCATCCCTTTACTACAGTTCAGGCCATACTTGGAACTGTAGTTTCCCACCATAGAAGCTTATATAGCGAGGGCCGACTTGACTACTCAAATGTAGAGTTGAGCGAACTTGTGTTTTAAGTTCGGCGTCCAAAGTTCGGGTTCGGGTTATCGAAGCATCCCGTTATGGATTCCGCTACCACGGACCATAACGGCATTTGGAACACGGGGTGAAGGACCTGGGGTGACGTCACCATCATGTGATCAGTGCAGGGGGCGTAGGCTACCACCTCTTATCTAATCCAGTACTGAGCCACGGCCCCTGCACTGATCACATGACGGTGATGTCACCCCAGGTCCTTCATGTTGTCCAAGGTTCGGGTTCATTGAAGAAACCCTTTATGGATTCCAAATGACGTTATGGTCCATGGTAGCGGAAGCCATAACGGGATGCTTCGATAACCCGAACCCGAACTTTGGACGTCAAACTTAAAACACAAGTTCGCTCAACTCTACTCAAATGGTATTGAACTTTTAACACTCTGGTGATGTATATATGTACTGTACATGGTTCTTGTGTTGTATTTATGTAGTTGATTCTGGTGCTGTATTTGGCTTATAGGTTTGGTTCTGGTGCTGTATTTATGTAGTGAACTTGGTTCTGGCGCTGTATATAAAAAAAGTAAACATGGTTCTGGTGCTGTATTTATGTAGTGAATTTGGTTCTGATGCTTTTTTTGTGTTTTGATCAAGGTTCTGGTGCTCTGTTGAACTTATAGCTTGGTTGTGGTACTGTATGTATGTAGTGATCTTGGTTCTTTCTCTGTATCTGTGTGTTAAAGTTTTAGTAAAACTTTGATTCGCAACAAAGCCAAATTTCCTCAGGCTTCGTGGTAACGATTCAGTTTTTCCTAAAATGGCGGCTGTAAATGTTGCATAGTGAAAGCAATAAGTCTGGGAATGTGAGATCACTGATAATGCCATGCAGCCAGCCAATCCGCAGGTAACTATCCCCTGTGATGTCATAGCCCGATAAAAGCCTCACCCTGCGAGGTCTCCGCCATTGTCCTGTGAGCTGAGCATAGGGAGAGACGTGGTAAGTGCTCATGCTCTACAGACAGTGTTGCTGCAAAGTGTTAATAGGACAATATTGGAGAGGGAGACTGCAGGGAGAGTGTATCATTGTGTGCATCACTGTTACCTGTAGTGTTATGTTGTGTCCGTATTAGGAGCAGGTTTAATTTTTCACCCTGTACATAAGTGTGCAGTGGAGCAAAATTTATCATAGCTAATCCTTTCTGTTAGCTGCAGCATTACGTTGTATCTGTATTACTAAGGCCTCTTTCGCATTTGCGTTTTGAGGATCCGGCGTGCACTTCCGTCGCCAGAAATGCCCGCCGGATCCGTCACAACGCAAGACAACTGAAAGCATATTGAAGACTGATCAGCCTTTAATATGCTTTCAGGTAACCATGGCAGCCAGGACGCTACTAAAGTCCCGGCTGCCATAGAAAGGAAGCGGGAAGCCGGGGGAGAAGCTACTTACATTCTGTGCGGTGGTCGGGGCGCTCCTTGATGACATCACCGGGTCCCTGCGTGGCATGGATCACATAGCCATGCTGCTGCTTTTCCATGGCAGCCAGGACTTTAGTAGCCTCCTGGCTGCCATGGTTACCATTCTTTAAAGCTAAACGTCGGATCCGGCGATGCGCTGAAATGACGTTTAGCTTAAAGTCGGATCCGGATTAATGCTTTTCAATGGGCATTAATTCCGGATCCGTCCTTGCGGCATGTCTTCCGGATTTTTGGATGGAGACAAATCCGCAGCATGCTGCGGTTTTGTCAACGTCCAAAAAACATTCACATACTGAACGGAAGACATCCTGATGCATCCTAAACGGATTTCTCTCCATTCAGAATGCATTGGGATAATGCATGATCAGTATCTTTCCGTCCTAGAGCCCCGAGGACGGAACTCTAGGCGGGAAAGGAACAACGCAAGTGTGAAAGAGCCCTAACAGGTGTAATTAAGCGCTCTGCACATAAATATGCAGTGGAAGGAAATTTATCATAGCTAATCCGTTCTGTTAGCTGTAGCGTTATGTTAAATCCGTATTATGGGCAGGTGTAATTTATTGCCCTGTACATAAGTGTGCAGTGGAGCCATTATTAAAGTACCAGCCCACGTGAAGAAAGATGATCTGCAAGCCGTGGGAAACGCTCAAGCAGACCAAGCATACGGTCTGCCACTCCTGACAATGTCTTTGCCAACTACGCTAGACTTATCGCTCTTGCAAGAACTATAGGCTCAGATAACGCCTCAAGACAAAAAGGTATGGATGGAGGCGGGGGCCACAAAGGCAGGAGAGCTCTGGCAGGTAAATGGCAGAACATGTTTGCCTCGGAGTTTGTATCCGATGATGGACAATTTTGCACATAGCCCTACTCATTTGTCAAAAGGAACTATGAGCGCACTAGTGTTAGAATATTGGTTTTCCCCTGGAATTCAGACACTCTTGAAAAGATTGTTCAGGGTTGTCTTACATGTGCCAGACATAACCCTGGGAGGTTCGTAAAGATCCCCAAGAAACACAATCCCAAACCTTTGTACCCGTTTCAAAGAGTGCAGGTGGATTACATACAGCTACCCAAGGTGAACACATATGAGTATGTCCTTGTAGCAATTGATGTTTTCTCAGGCTGGCCAGAAGCCTGGCCAGTAACTACGGCTACAGCCAAAAACACTGTTAAGAATATATTGTCAGAAGTAGTGTGCAGATATGGGATTCCAGAGGTAATAGAGTGAGACAGAGGAACTCACTTCATTGGGAAGATAATGGGTCACATACTGAAGACCCTAGGGATCACACAAGCCCTGCACACTCCCCATCATCCGGAAAGCAGCGGAAAGGTGGAAAGACTTAAGGGGACAAAATTGCAAAAGTAGAAAGGGTGGGCGTGGCCTGGCACGGCATAGTGTGAGTCCCATGTGAGAGCACTCCTGACGAAATCCTGTCTATACACCCTGAGTACCTGTTGTACGCACTCTGGACCAGCACGAGGGACGCACCATTCAGTGGGAATCGAGACACCATCCGATAGGGGAATTTTGTGCGATTGCGATTAGGGCCCTAAAAATTGCAATAATGATATGCGATGCAATATTTTAAGGGAATTGTGCTAGAGGTCTATTTGCTTGGATTTTCCCGTATAAGCCGCTGAAGCTGCCACAGGAGCCCCTGCAGTGACCCGTCACCCAGGTACCATATTTTTTGCTTTATAAGACGCACCTGATTATAAGACACACCTAGGTTTTTGAGGAGGAAAATAAGAAAAAAAAGATTTTGAACCAGAAGATGTGCTTTTGGTGGATTTTGAACTAATGGTGGTCAGGGTATGACATTGTTATGGGGGATCTGTGGATTGCAATGTTATGGGAGACCTATGGATGACGCACTGTTATGGGGGGGATCTGTGGATGATGCACTGTTATGGGGCTCTGTGGTTGGTACTGTTATGAGGGATTCTTTGGATGGCACTGTTATGGGGGACCTATGTATGACGCACTGTTATGAGCGGTGGGCAGGGGATTTGTGGATAATGCACTGTTATGGGGGATGTGTGATATGACACATAGGGCCATCAGGGCGGCCGGCATACGATGCTATATGTGTGAATGACACACATATAGCATCTTATGCTGGTCCCCCTCATGGCCCTATGTGACAAAGCATTACTTTATTAATGTCCCCTCATGTGTCCTAAACTGCGTACATAACTGTCTTTGTATTTAAAGTCATTCTTTACTGCTGAAACAATTGCTCTCCTATTGATAAACTCCTATTGAACGCCTATTGAGAAAATCGCCAGCCTCTGTACTCACTATGAATGCACTGTTTCTCGTTGCACCGTGCTGCGGTGTATCTCTGGTTGCTGTTGTCATCCACTTAGATAGTGTGTGCTTGAGTGCCTTGTGTGGTTTTAATAAAATGTATGAGTGCTTAGGAATAATGACAACTGTTAGACCGGAATCAATGCTTGCATCTCATGATCTATGCAGCTTATCTGTATACTCTGTGATATATGGGCTGTCTAAGGTGTCATTTGTTTGCTTAGGTAGGTTTAGTAGTTAGAAAAGAGATACACAAATGATACAATGGAGCTTTCAGAGAAAACATCTACTATGTGAAGAGATGCTTCAGCGCCCTCAGAAATTGAAACAAGAGGAGGGAAATGTTAAAGAAGTACCCAGCTTTCCTGTGACTTCCATTTTACAGAGTGAATTTTTGTATTTAAATTTCTGTGTGCACCATAAGAAGATGACGATGATGTGTAAGCTACAATTAGAGAAGTTATCAAGTGTGTGTTGAGATAAGATAAGCTGTGTACCTGCATTTCTTACTAAAAAGCATAGGTCTCAGCAATTAACCCTTTAGTAGATTTTTTGTGTACCAATCAGAAGTCATTGTTGGAATATTTGTAAACCAATTATGTCAATATTTTAGGCGGTTACACCCTTGGAATAGGTATAAATAAAGGTCCTAGGACACTCCCAATTTGGGATCATGGCAGACTTTTAACCTGTGTGCTGACTTCTGTCATTTTCCTCCGTCGACGTCATTCACCTTGAACAAGTGGCTCGATCCTCAAGTGACTGACCCTTGGTCTGCCACAACTGTAGTTTATCTGCCCAAGCAACAGGAGGACCATAAGGAGCTGGCAGGCGATGACACAGATGACCCCGACACCCCGTGGCAGTATGCAGTGGAGATGGAGGCAGGGAGGCCGTCCGAGTCCCTTACGCAAATGGCCAGATGCAATGACTGGCTCGGCTATTTCTGTCTGCCCCATAGAAATGAATAGGAGCATGGGCCGTGCATGAACGGTGCGCTCCCATTCACTTCTATGGTAGCAGCGGGGAGCAGCGCTTGGTGGTGGACAGACCCCGGGAAATCCGCTTCTTTCTCATTGTAGGTATGGGTCTCATTAATGGAACCCGCACCTATCAGACAATGGGGGCATATCCTAGTGATACTTGGACTGCACCCTGTCACTCATGATCCAAGATCCCCTGGACAACTGGGCATGCAGACTTGAAGTGTGGCCACAAATGGCTGAGTTTGCCATGGGCATGCTTTCCTGCCCAGCCAGTAGTGTGGCATCAGACCGGGTGTTCAGTGAGTGCACCCTGTCACCCATGATCCAAGATCCCCTGGACAACTGGGCATGCAGACTTGAAGTGTGGCTACAAATGGCCCGAGTTTGCCATGGGCATGCTTTCCTGCCCAGCCAGTAGTGTGGCATCAGACCGGGTGTTCAGTGAGTGCACCCTGTCACCCATGATCCAAGATCCCCTGGACAACTGGGCATGCAGACTTGAAGTGTGGCTACAAATGGCCCGAGTTTGCCATGGGCATGCTTTCCTGCCCAGCCAGTAGTGTGGCATCAGAGCGGGTGTTCAGTGTGACGGAGGCATAGTTGAGAAACTAACCTTCATAAAGATGAATCAGGCATGATTCAACCAGAATTTCCAGACACTGGTGCCTAATATAACAGAATAGATAATATTGCCACTAATGATCATACTGTAGTGGTTCTGTCACAATGGAATATTGTGCCAAATCGGCGGTTACTTCTGGCCACTTGCTACTGCCACCTGCCTGATGCCTCTAATGCTATTACTACAATAGGGCTTCTCAGCCTACTGACATGTACATGTTACAGATTTACAAGGATATGCATACCACTGGCCTTGCTATCACACTGCTGGTGTTGGGTTCTGCTACTACTGTAATCTGCCACCATCTTGTGCTGTATCCCGCTGCTGCTACTGCTAGTCCCCACTCTGTCATGGCGCCACTACTGTCACTGTTACTGCCACTGCTGCTGACTCCCCTGATCACTTTGTTACAGGGCCAAGATTGTCACTGTTTAGCCGCGTTCACATCACCGTTCACTTTCTGTATTTTAAGTCTCCATAAGGCCTCTTTCACACAGTCAGTATTTGGTCAGTATTTGATTAGTATTTGTAAGCCAAAAGCAGGAGTGGGTCCAAAACACAGAAGAGATGCAACTATTTTCATTACATTTTATCTCTGTTTTGTACCAGTTCCTGGTTTTCGCTTACAAAACTGATGAACTACTGATGCAAAATACTTACCAAATACTGACCGCGTGATAGAGGCAATTAAAGTCCTGCATGCAGTTCTTTTTTGCTGTGTTAAAAAAAAAAAGTTTCAGACATAAATGGCCAAAATGGATACAATCTGAGCATGAGGCCTCATTTGCGTAGTCAGTATTTTGCCTCAGTATTTGATCAGTATTTGTAAGCCAAAAGCAGGGGTGGCACCAAAACACAGAAGAGATGCAAATATTTTCTTTATAGTTTGCCTCTGTTTTGGACCCACTCCTCGGTTTGGCTTACAAATACTGATGCTAAATACTGACCACCTAAAAGAGTTCTTACGGCTGCTCAAAATAGAATATCAGTTTTTTTATTTATTTTTCTGATCTTTTGACAGACCAGCATTGCAGACCATGATTTGAGGTCTGCAGCATGGGCACAGCCGGCATGAGGCCTTATGGCAATAATCCAGCGGCCATGCTTGATCCATCCACCAGGTTCAGCTCATCTGGTTTTAACCCTAATACATTTCATTAGTTTTCTGATTAGACAGTTTCTGAGGGAAACATCATAGCTGTTTTCAGTAGCTCTCACACACGGCAGTAGGTCTCATTTCCCGGCTGGGAGATGGCCAGAACTGTGTCTCATCTCACCTTAGTAACAGCAAGATGAGACAACCCCTTTAACCACTTCAGCCCCCCTAGCTTAAACACCCTTAATGACCAGGCCACTTTTTACAATTCTTCACTACACTACTTTCACCGTTTATTGCTCCGTCATGCAACTTACCACCCAAATGAATTTTACCTCCTTTTCTTCTCACTAATAGAGCTTTCATTTGGTGGTATTTCATTGCTGCTGACATTTTTACTTTTTTTGCTATTAATCAAAAATTACCGAAATTTTTGCAAAAAAATGACATTTTTCACTTTCTGTTGTAAAATTTTTCAAAAAAAACTACATTTCTATATAAATTTTTCTCTAAATTTATTGTTCTACATGTCTTTGATAAAAAAATCCAATAAGTGTATATTTATTGGTTTGGGTAAAAGTTATAGCGTTTACAAACTATGGTGCAAAAAGTGAATTTCGGCATTTTGAAGCAGCTCTGACTTTCTGAGCACCTGTCATGTTTCTTCAGGTGCTAGAATGTCAGGAAAGTATAAATACCCCCAAATTACACCATTTTAGAAAGAAGACACCCCAAAGTATTCGCGGAGGGCTTGGTGAGTTCATGTATCATTTCATTTTTTTCACAAGTTAGCGGAAAATGACACTTTCTGAGAAAAAAAAAAAAAGTTTCAATTTCTGATAACTTCTGGCAAAAAAAAAAAATCTCAGACGGACTCACTATGCCCCTCAGTGAATACCTTAGGGTGTCTACTTTCCGAAATGGGGTCATTTGTGGGGTGTGTTTACTGTTCTGGCATTTTGGGCGGGGCTAAATTGTGAGCCGCCATGTAAAACCTAAAGGTACTCGTTGGAATTTGGGCCCTTTGCGACCCAGGCTGCAAAAAGTGTCACTCATGTGGTATCGCCGTACTCAGGAGAAGTAGGGCAATGTGTTTTGGGGTGTATTTTTACATACACCCATGTTGGATGAGAGAAATATCTCTGTAAATTGTCAACTTTGTATAAAAATTTTTAAAAGTTGTCGTTTACAGAGATATTTTCACACAAAGTATGGGTATATATAAAAATACACCCCAAAACACATTGCCCTACTTCTCCTGAGTACGGCGATACCACATGTGTGCCACTTTTGCAGCTTAGGTGCAAAGGGCCCTAAACCAATGAGTACCTTTAGAATTTCACAGGGTATTTTTACGTATTTGGATTCTCACGCTTTAGGACCCCTAAAATGCCAGGGCAGTATAAATACCCCACATGTGACCCCATTTTGGAAAGAAGACACCCCAAGGTATTCTGTGAGGGGTATGGTGAGTTCATGTAAAATTTTATTTTTGTCACAAGTTAGTGGAAATTGATTTTTATTGTTTTTCTCACAAAGTCTCCTTTCCGCTAACTTTTGACAAAAAGTTTAATTTTCATGGACTCATTATGCCCTCAGCGACTACCTTGAGGTGTCTTCTTTCCAAAATGGGGTCACATGTGGGTATTTATACTGCCCTGGCATTTTAGGGGCCCTAAAGCGTGAGAAGAAAATGCGTAAAAATGCCCTCCTAAAGGTACTCATTGGAATTAGGGCCCCTTTGCATCTTGGCTGCAAAAAGTGTCACTCATGTGGTATCGCCGTACTCAGGAGAAGTAGGGCAATGTGTTTTGGGGTGTATTTTTACATATACCCATACTGGGTGAGAGAAATATCTCTGTAAATTGACAACTTTGAATAAAAAAAATTAAAAAGTTGTCGTTTACAGCGATATTTCTCACACACAGCATGGGTATATATAAAAATACACCCCAAAACACATTTCCCTACTTCTCCTGAGTACGGCGATACCACATGAGTGACACTTTTGCAGCCAAGATGCGCAAAGGGCCCTAAAACCAATGAGTACCTTTAGGATTTCACAGGACATTTTTACGCATTTGGATTTTCACGCTTTAGGACCCCTAAAATGCCAGGTCAGTATAAATACCCCACAAGTGACCCCATTGTGGAAAGAAGACACCCCAAGGTATTCCGTGAGGGGCATGGCGAGTTCACAGAAAAAAAAATTTGGCACAAGTTAGCGGAAATGGTATTTTTTATTTATTTTTTTTTTTACAGTCTCACATTCCACTAACTTGTGACAAAAATAAAATTTTACATGAACTCACCATACCCCTCACGGAATACCTTGGGGTGTCTTCTTTCTAAAATGGGGTCACATGTGAGGTGTGTGTACTGCTCTGGCATTTTAGGGGTCTCCGCAATCATTACACGTATGGCCAGAATTAGGAGTTTCTGCTATTCTCCTTATATTGACCATACGGGTAATGAGAATTTTTTTTTCCGTTCAGCCTCTGCGCTGAAAGAAAAAAATGAACGTCACAGATTTTTCCATTCACATTGATCAATGTGGATGAAAAATCTCTAAAAAATGTGCAAAAAAAAGAGGAAAAGCTATAAAGCTGCGATCGCTAAGGGACCCTAAGGCCTCATTCAAGCGTCCGCAATTCTGTTCCGCAAAATTTTGCGGAACAGAAATGTGGATACATTCAATTCTATGGGGACAGACTTTGTCCCGCTCGGATCCGTAATTGCGGATCCGTAGTTGAAGATCCGCAAAAGTATAGAACATGTCCTATTCTTGTCCGCAATTGCGGACAAGAAAAAGCATTTTCTATATAGTTCTGGCAATGTGCGGATCCGCAAAATGCGGAAAGCACATTGCTGGTGTCCGTGTTTTGCGGATCCGCGGATTTGCGGATCCGTGGATCCGCAAAACACATGCGGACATCTGAATGAGCCTTACAGGGGTGATCAGTGACAGGGGGGTGACAGGGGGTGATCAGGGGGTGACATGGGAGATCAGGGGTTAATCAGTGACAGGGGGTGGTGGGTGGGTGGGGGCGGTGGGGGGTTGTGTGGTGATTGGTGCACTTTGATATTTTTTCTCTGGTGGTCCCAAGCAAAGGGACCACCAGAGAAGCGAGCAGCAAGCAGATCAGGCGCTGTTCACAGAACAACGTCTGATCTGCGATTTTTCTGCCATATACAGCCTGCCAGCGCACGATCGGCGCTGGCAGGCTGTAGTATAACTACATGCGAGCGCGCCGATGGCGCGCATTGCGCATGTGCGGGCGCGTCCTCGCGTCATCTCGCGTCTCGCGAGATGACGCGCCGATGCGTCCGATCAGAGCTACAGGGCCGCCGCCAGGACGCAATCCTGCGTGCGGCGGTCCTGTAGCGGTTAAGGGCACCCTTTAATTTACCATGTGTGTTATCGGAAAACGTTAAAAAAAATTTGGGAGGTTACATTGAAAAACACAGCGTTCACTGTGCACTAAGAATAATATGACATCCCTATACTGCGGCTCAATACAAATACAGCTATAGCAAACTTATGTATTTTTTTTTTGTTTTACTACTTTTAAGAAGATAAAAACCTTGGAAAGAAAAAAAGTTTTCTTTGCATCACCATTTTCTGACAGCCGTAACTTTTTTTATATTTCAGTCTACAGAGCTATATGAGTGCTTGCTTGTTTTTTGCGGGACGAACTGTAGATTTTATTGGTATAATTTTTGTGGTGGGAGTTGATAAAAAAATGGCAGGATTGCTGTTCCCCGTCATTGAAGCTGGGTGTTTGCTGTATGATACAGCCGGCACCCGCAGCATATGGAGCGGGCACACTGTTGCAGTCTGCTCCATACATTCCCTTAGCCACCACGACATACAGGTATACCTGATTTATAACGATTTGTGATTAATTAATTCGTAACAAATCGAATTTCTTGGCACACTTCGATGAATCGGCCAAATCAAAGTTTTCAAAACTTCGCTCATCTCTAGAATTCAGATCTGCACAAAAGCGTCTCTCCTGTGGACATGCTCCCTCGGCTGACACATATAAAAATGCCCTCACCTGCTGATGTGCACAGTTGCATACCTGGCCAACCAATTAATCTATTATGGCTGCCACCAGGGGCCGTTTGTGATGTCATTTTGTTTGCAACTGTTATGTTCACATGTAATGTGCCTGGTTCTCCAGCAGGTGGCATCAAAAACGGCAGAGCTATACTTAGATAGGGTGGAACTTTCCATTCCATTCTAACCCCCCCCCCCCCCTGGAGAGAGGTGGGTGAGTCCCACTTACTGCAGGAAGCGTGGGGACCAGTGAGAGTTAGTCTAGCTTACCCCCAGCTAGGGAAATGGTGTACAGGGCACGTCTCTGCTGGATGTGCCCCCGCCAGCCAGAGCACCTTAAACTCTGCTGGCCATGGAGGCCAAAGCGTGAAGCCTCAGGAGCCAGGAGGAAAGTTCCCTGGTCTAATCTAGGAACAGATCATAAAAAGAGAGGTGCAGCATACAAGAAGAAGCAAAGTCATACAGTCAGCCTGTCAGTACAGCAGAGCCACAGATGAACAGAAGTAGCAGAGTCGAGTTTGCCTGCCAGTTTTAATGCTAAAGTCTGCTGGGACCAAGACGAAGCCTGAAACTGTTTAGAGAACGTTTATGCAAAGTAAAGCTGCTGATCAACTACCTACAAGGTCTGGACTCAAACTTGATATCACATCCCTCAATTATTTCCCCTATTTATTGCTTCGGAGCCAAAGCCTGGGGTCCAGCCGTATCCTGGTAGGAGCACCGTGACACATATATAGAGACATTTTAGGCCGCACTATATCACTCAGCATTCCTACATCTGGGCGCGTTTTATATATAGAGGGCCCTAGGGGGAGACGCCCTTTGCACTTGCAGCTGCATTGGAGCTCTGGGATTGATCCTGATTTTGGAGACCTGGACCAGGTTGGACAGGAGCAGGGTTCCTGGGGAATTGCCGTCCCAGCACAGCATGTGAATTATACAGACAGACTACTCCCTGGTCCTAAAATTTATGGAAGTATTGCATTCCATTGAAGGATGAGGCTGGCACAGACACTAAATTGATGGGAACCTGCAACACAGGGGCCAAGAAGAAGCAAACAGAAATGGTCCCACACCAGCGGTGGTATCTCTAGCACCCCCTTAAAGAGATAGGAGGGTGGTGCACTGATGCACTCGAGTCGAGAGGGTCGTCCCGTAAAAACCAGGTGACGTGGTGTATTTTTTAATCGCCTATCGAGATATGCAGTATAGTAATCTGCTCAAAAACACGTTTTTGGGCCATACCCCTCTCCCTGTGTAGGAATATCCAAGTTAGCACTCCAGTTAGAGTATATGCAATTCTTTTTAATGGTCAAAGAAAGATTAACATCACTTATTTTTCCTTACAGTATTACATATCCAGGAGTAGAAAAAAATATTATAGTCACATTGTATTCCCCGGACATTTCGGTCTATCATTAGATATAATTTTTCAGCAGGATCTCATTGGTGGCAGGAGGGTCAAGGCAATCCTGGACTATAAATCATTTCCTCTGGTGGGCCCAAGGAACTTCAGTACGCTGTACATATACAAGTCCTCCCATGCCCGGTTGCACATCTGACTGACAAATTAATCCATTATGGCTACCACTAGGTAGGTAATCAGCCAGCATCCTTTGTGATGTCATCGTCCCTGGATACTGAGGGGCCCCATTGTGACATGCCCAAGTTTTCCATCTATGCAAATTTTTATTTGCACTATGTTTGTTTTAGGGTTTGGAGCTAACAGAACAGATAAGAAAGGATAAATTACACTTACAGACACACAGAAGGCTCCTGTGATGTTCAGAAGCAGTGTAGAAGCAGTTCTTTTATCAGGCTCAGGATCTCAGCTAGCTCTAACACACTCCTACTTCCTCTCAGCCGTCTTCTGTGTCTCTGTTAGCAGGGATGGAATTAGGTTGGCATGCATGCAGAGTAAGGCTACTTTCACACCACTTCCGTCATGATAATACAACCGTCTGCATCTGTTATGAACGGATCCGGTTGTATTATCTTTAAAATAGCCATGACAGATCCATCATGAACACTAGGGATGAGCGAGTCGACTTCGGATGAAACATCCGAAGTCGATTCGTATAAAACTTCGTTCTAATACTGTATGGAGCAGGAGCTCTGTACAGTGTTAGAATGTATTGGCTCCGATGAGCTGCAGTTATTTCTTCGCGAAGTCTCGCGAGACTTTGCGCAATAACTTCATAAATCAATTTGTACTGTAAAAAAACATTTCCCGACTTCGGGTATGGTTACAAGTGGTACTGCAATAACTTCGGCTCATCTGAGCCAATACATTCTAATACTGTACGGAGCTCCTGCTCCATACAGTATTAGAACAAAGATTTATGCAAATCGACTTTGGATGTTTCATCCGAAGTCAATTCGGCTCATCCCTAATGAACACCATTTAGAGTCAATGGATTACTGATCCGTTTTCCATTGTGTCAGAGAAAAGTGATCCGTCCCCATTGACTTACATTGTGTGTCAGGACGGATCCGTCTTGCTCCGCACCACGTTATTCTGTCCGCAATGGGGACGCAACCAAACAGACTCGAATGCATTTTGTTTCGTTAAGTTCAGTTTTGTCCCCATTGACAATGAATAGGGACCAAACTGAATCGTTTTCCCCCACTATTGAGATCCTATGACGGATCTCAAATGCGGAAAGGGAAAGCACAAGTGTGAAAGTAGACTAAATTAGTAGACATCCTATTATTTGAGTCACAAAGTGACAATTATTTGATAAATTAAGTGATAATTATTTGGATCCGTTTATATTGAGCCCAGACTCACTTTTGACTGAGAGTGTAGCATACAGTGCTATAATTTCCCGTAAAATTATGAACACCACGATGAAAACTGAACTAATAAATTGTGACGTCAATGAGCATTATAAATCAGCATAATAAAAATATAGAATGTCTTGACCCGTGCAGGCTCATTGGAAATATTAACACAAAGATGATCTCCTAATAGAGTCTTTTTGGGATTCTTTGTGTAGTCTGCATTAGGGATCGACCAATGATTTTTTAGAGCCGATACCGATACCGATACTCTGTGAATTTTTAGGCCGATAGCCGATAATTTATACCGATGTATTCCTACACAAATCTGCTGTTAAATGAAGAGATGCCAATATATATACTGCTCCACCAATGTTTTTGATACTGGGGGCTGGGGGGAGGGCGCACTGCTCCACCAATGTTTTTAATACTGGGGGGTGGGGGGAGGGCGCACTGCCCCACCTATGAAGATAACTCGCCCATTAATTCAAATACAGCCGCACCCGACCTCTATGAGAGGTAGCTGCGATCCGTGGCAGTTAACCCCTCAGGTGCGGCTCAGAGGTCGAGTGCGGCTGTATGATTTACCCACCTCCTGTTGAATTTGAATTAATGAGTGAGTTAACATCTTTGGCGGCACAGTTGCCACAGCCCCTCCCCTCCTCTTCTCCTCTCTCCGCTCATTGGGGGCAGCAGCGGCACAGGGGGGAAGAAGAGACTGCTTCCTTCTCCCCTGTGCTGCTGATTGAACATAAATTGCGCTGACAGCAGCGCGATCCATGTTCGCGATTCGTTATTGGCATATCAGCAAGGTAGATGCCGATACCGATAACTTTGAGAATCCTGAATATCGGCCGATAATATCGGTAAATCCGACAAATTGGTCGATCCCTAGTATGCATCCACATGTATTCCTGGTAAGGGATGTAAATACTTGAAGTATGCTGTAGACCATAATGAAACCTAATGAACCTAATGAAAAAAGATAGAACATGTCCCGCTGTTCCGTTCCTGCAAAACAGATATGGTTGTCTGAATGAGCCCTTACAATAGAAATTTGTATGGAAATTTGTTGCTGGTAAGTCAGATGAGTAATTTAAGAAATTGGAATCATGCAAACCCTGGCCTTAACTTAGCTCTCTTCATTGGTGTGGTGGAATTACATTTTGCCAACTGACACAACGGAGGTTTCCAATATGACATTTAATATTCATTGCACAAAAAGGTCGTTTCTTGTCTAGTTTTAGTCTGCTAGGTACGTATTAGTAAGGGTTCTCTATGGATCTCCTTTAAGTCAATGGAAAAAAAGTCTGCACTTTTTCCCCCTACTGGGAAGAGCTGATGAATTGATAGATAGATATACAGATGTTTTTATTTATTTATTTTTTTTAAAATCTGAATCACTCTTTTAGGCTTCCATTGGGTAATTCAAGTTTAGAGTGACAGTGTAATGTGAACAGTTCCCAAGAGCTGTATTCTTTATGCTGCTTTTTAGGTGAGATCTCCAGTAACATAATTTAAATGTAAGTGTGGTTGCAAACCTTTGAGAATCACCTTAACAATGCAATTACAGATGGAAACATTTTTTTGCATATAAAATGCCTTCACAGTTTGGCACACAGGCATAACAAAAAAATTGAACTGCCTAAATCAGGGCACTGAGTCTAAGGAACACTCTTGTTCTTCACCCATAACCAGTGGCATAACTAGAAATGGGCCTCACAACAAATTTTTGAATGGGTCACCCTCCTCCCAAGCAACTTCTACTCCCAAGCAACTGTGCAGTAATAAGAAAATGGTTTAGATATATCTTGAAGATTGCAAGTAAGGGTACTTTCACACTTGCATTGGTGCGGATCCGTCTGTTTATTTGCACAGATAATGCAAACGTTTGTATCCTTTCAGAACAGATCCGTTTGCATTAGTTAAAAGAAAAATGACAAACTCCAAAACGGATCTGTTTTGAATTACATTGAAAGTCAATGGGGAACGGATCCGTTTTCAAATGCACCATATTGTGTCATTGAAAACAGATCCGTCCCCATTGACTTACATTGTAATTAAAAACTGATCCGTTAGGCTCCGCCTCTTCAGACGGACACCAAAATGCTGCATGCTGCGTTTTGGTGTCTGCCTCAAAAACAGAATAGAAGCGGAATGGAGCCTAACTGATCCTTATCCATTCAGAATGCATTGGGGCTTAACTGATCCGTTTTGGACCATTTGTGAGAGCCCTGAAACGGATCTCACAAACGGAATCCAAAACGCTAGTGTGAAAGTACCCTAAAGGGTCACTAACACATATCACGCTTTCTGTCCTCTTTGCAGAGGACGGAATCGAGACGGGCTCGTAGACTTCTATAGAGCCCGTCTCATCTCCCCTCTTTCTAAACATTGGTGGGACTCTAAACACCTAGACCACCACCACCAATCTAAACTTTTGGTATGTCTCTGTGACTATCAAAAGTGACCCTTTAATATTCTGAATACTTTGTGGGGGAAAAGATCTTACTACAAAAAGCCTGTGGGTAGCCTTAGCCTCAGAATATACTTTACATTGCCACCTATTGCGAAGTTAGAGAACTGCTGCTTTACTTCAATACTTCTCAGACAGTAAGGTTTACATGGTTTCCACATGTGGCCAAAACCCTGCTCACCTGCAGTTGTCAATGTAATACCTCACCTACAAAATCATGTGCCCATTGGTCGCCGTGGGAGGGCCGCGTATCAGCCTCATGCATAGGGCCGGATGTGTAAACCTGACATGAGGTAGGCCCCACTGATCACTAGTTGAGGCATTTCTATGGTTTTACAACTCTTTGGTTTAATTTAATAACTAACATATTGTTAGTTCACAAGAGATATTTCAAGATAAATTTAGGTAATTTTTAAAAACTGACCAATTGTGAGGCCTTGGCATCACCATGTTCTAGCTGGTGAGGCCCCAGTCGAAAAATTCTGAGAAGCCCCGCCTCATAATAACAAGACATTAAATTGGTTTTATGACCTTTTTATACTGATGACCTATTCTCTGGACTCCCCCAGGACCCCCTCCGATCAGCTGTTTTAGGACACACAGTTTACCGAGCACAACACCAGGATTGTATGGCAGCTATGCTTGGTATTGCAGCTCAGCCCCATCTACTTTAATGGGACTGAGCTGTGCCTAGGCCTTGTCCCTGACGAACGTGATATCACTGGCCCAGGGTAAGCTATGAGAAGGCTGCAGCACTTACAGGAGAGCTCCACACATAAAGGGGCTGTCCGGAATTTTTACATTGATGGCCTATCCTCAGGATAGGTCATCAGATAGGTCAGCATAAGGAATCAGATATTCATCAGTGGGAGTCCGAAACTCCCACCAATCAGCTGTTTGAAGAGACTGTGGCACTCCAGTGAGTGTCTGTTACTGAGACATGGTTCAATGAGAGTAATGACTGGGATATAACAATACCTGGGTTCTCTCTATATAGGAAAGACATAGAAGGCAAAAAAAGGGGTGGAGTGGCCCTACTGTATATGTGAAAGATAGCATAAAATCTAATCTAATACAAGTCAGTGAGACCAATTTAGAGTCAGTTTGGGTTACGTTGCAGCTTGGTAATCATAAGGTAACTCGTGTAGGTGTCATATATAGACCACCTAGCCAAGTCAAAGAATTAGATAATCTACTATTCGAGGAAATGACTAAAATGACATTGAAAGGGGAAGTTGTAATTATGGGAGACTTTAATCTTCCTGATATAAACTGAAAAACACAAATAGCTAGTTCTGCCAGGAGTACAGACATTCTAAATTTCCTACTGGGATTATCTCTACAGCAAGTAGTTGAGGAGCCAACCCGGAAGGAGGCCATTTTAGATTTAGTATTCACAAATGGCAATTTGGTATCTGATATTACTGTAGGGGAAAGCTTAGGATCCAGTGATCACCAGTCAGTGTGGTTTACTATAAGTACAGTGACTGAGTCACTCCACACAAAAACAAAAGTTTTACATTTTCGGAAAACAGACTTTTCTAAAATGAGATCAGTGGTATACGAGTCCCTATCAGACTGGAACAATTTCAATGGAGTCCAAGAGAAATGGGACTACTTAAAATTGGCACTACTGAAGGCAACAGAAAGTGCATTAGGCTTGTCAGTAAAAGCAAAAAAAGGAAGAGACCACTGTGGTACTCAGCAGAAGTGGCCAAAATCATTAAAAACAAAAAGATGGCATTTAGTAGGTATAAAAACACCCAAAAGGAGAATGACAGGGAAATCTTTAAAATGAGGCAGAGAGAGGCCAAGCAAGTTATAAGAGCTTCTAAAGCTCAGGCAGAAGAGAAATTAGCTCAGTCAGTGAAAAAAGGTGATAAGACATTCTTCAGATACCTAAATGAAAAAAGGAAATTAAAACAAGGAATTACCAAATTAAAAACAAAAGAAGGAAGGTATATGGAAGCGGATAAAGAACTAGCTGACTGCCTCAATGAATACTTCTGTTCAGTTTTTACAAAGGAAAATGAAGGAGAAGGACCTCAGTTAGGGAGGAAGACTAATGAATCCTTTGATGCATGTGTCTTTACAGAGGAAGAGGTTCTAAGTCAGCTGTCTAAAATTAATACAAATAAATCACAGGGGCCTGATGAGATACACCCAAAGCTATTAAAAGAGCTTAGAGGTGTACTAGCAAAACCATTAACAGATTTATTTAACCAATCACTGGTAACAGGTGTCGTCCCAGAAGATTGGAAATTAGCAAACGTTGTGCCAATTCACAAGAAAGGTAGTAGAGAGGAATCGGCCACTATAGGCCAGTAAGCCTGACATCAATAGTGGGGAAATTAATGGAAACCATACTCAAGGAGAGGATCGTGGAACATCTAAAAACTCATGGGCTGATTGATAAAAAACAGCATGGGTTTATTTCAAGGAGATCATGTCAAACTAATCTTATTGACTTTTTTTATTGGGTGACTAAAATAATAGATGGCGGAGGTGCAGTAGACATCGCCTATCTGGACTTTAGTAAGGCTTTTGATACTGTCCCACATAGAAGGCTTATCAATAAACTGCAGTCTTTGAGCTTGGGCTCACATATTGTTGAATGGATTAGGCAGTGGCTGAAGGACAGAAAACAGAGGGTTGTAGTCAATGGAGTATATTCAGGCCATAGTATTGTTACCAGTGGGGTACCTCAGGGATCTGTTCTGGGACCCATATTGTTTAATATCTTTATCAGCGAAATTGCAGAAGGCCTCAATGGTAAGGTGTGACTTTTTGCTGATGACACAAAGATTTGTAACAGGGTTGATGTTCCTGGAGGGATACACCAAATAGAAAAGGATTTAGGAAAACTAGAGGAATGGTCAAAAATCTGGCAACTAAAATTTAATGTCGATAAGTGCAAGATAATGCACCTGGGGCGTAAAAACCCAAGAGCAGAATATAAAATCAGTGATACAGTACTAACCTCAGTATCTGAGGAAAGGGATTTAGGGGTCATTATATCAGACGACCTAAAGGTGGGCAGACAATGTCATAGAGCAGCAGGTAATGCCAGCAGAATGCTTGGGTGTATAGGGAGAGGCATTAACAGTAGAAAGAGGGAGGTGCTCGTGCCGCTCTACAGAGCACTAGTGAGACCTCATCTGGAGTATTGTGTGCAGTACTGGAGACCATATCTGCAGAAGGATATTGAAACTTTGGAGAGAGTTCAGAGAAGAGCTACTAAACTAGTACATGGATTGCAGGGTAAAACTTACCAGGAAAGGTTAAAGGACCTTAACATGTATAGCTTGGAAGTAAGAAGAGACAGAGGGGATATGATAGAAACTTTTAAATACATAAAGGGAACCAACACAGTAAATTAGGAGAACATTTTTAAAAGAAGAAAAACTGCTACAAGAGGACATAGTTTTAAATTAGAGGGGCAAAGGTTTAAAAGTAATATCAGGGGACCCCAGGTCTGTACCCGGGAGACTGTTACCCCCTCCACAGGCTTGCGAATCAGGTAGGGAATGCAGAGAAACTGCACTCCTTCAAAGATTTGCTTAACGATATTCCACTTTGGGACAACCCAATGTTCTCACATTTGCTGGGTCTGGAGGGCTCTGCTACCTGGAGGCATCATGGGATCCTCATTTTGAAGGATCTTTATGATGGGGGAACCCTGCGTTCCTTCCAACAGATACAGGAAAGGTTTGAGGTACCCCGCACTCTCTTCTTCCGTTACCTCCAGCTGAGACACGCCCTTGCGGCACAGTTTGGGGTGAGGGAACGTGGGATGTCTAATTATCCCCTGATAGGTATCCTGCGATCCCAAGGACCCAAATGAATCATTTCTGTGCTATACACACACTTACTCAGTACTCAGGTAACACTTCAGCCCCTTACTGTGGAAGAAATATGGAAGATGACTATTCCGACATTGTCAGCCGAGGACTCGGAGGAGGCTTTATTGACACCTACAAGAGTATCCCCCTCAATTAACAACAGGCTGACTCAGCTGTTCATACTACATAGAAGCTGTCTATCCCCGACTAGGCTGTACAAAATGGGCAGACTTCAGCACACTAACTGTCATAGGTGCCACACCCCAGGTGCGGACTTCTGGCATTTGATGTGAGAATGCCGTCACATAAGGGTGTTCTGGGAGGAAATAGTGCGGGTCTTGTCAAACATGACCCCTTCCCCGATACCGCTGTGCCCTAAAATATGTGTTCTTGGTGTATTAGATGAGGAGGTGTGGTCCCATCACCAGAGAATATTTCTTGGTGCTGCTCAATTTCTAGCTAGAAAGGCTGTAGCCTTGAGATGGATGGCGGATCGGGCGCCTTTGGTCAATCAGTGGAAAACACTAGTCAACTATGCAGTTTCTATGGAAAATATAGTCTACATACACAGAAAATGCCCACAGAAATTCCACAAAGTGTGGGGAGGATGGTATTCATCTCCTCTGACTCTACAGACCTCGCATATGTACTCAGCGCCGGACGGCTTCGGCTCAAATGCTTCTTAATGGTATGGGAATCCTGGGCTTCAGTTCATTTTTATTTTACTCCATAAGGTTCATTGCATGTGTAGCTATTGTATCCAATCCCTGCACCTTGATGGTGCACTCTTGGGAGGAGCTCCCCTGCCCTTATTGTATTACTGTCTATTGATCTCCCCTGCGTGGGTAGATCTCTCTTGCACTTTGTAATGACATGCCTTTTGTTAAACTTCAATAAAACGAGTTAAAAAAAAAATATATGGTGGAGGATGTGGGTACAATAATCCAGCAAGTTTTATGTCCTGGGTTAAGTGTGCTTTTCTTGTAAAACCAAACACTGCAGAAATGGAGGTAGTTGTTAAAGGGCTGATCCAGGCTAACATTCAGCTCCAAAAGGCAAATGCCAATCAGCAGGAGACGAATGCTAACCAGCAAGAAACCAATCGGTTGTTTATAGAGACTACACAAGCTTTTTCAGAGAACAGCAATCGGTTAAGAAAAGTCTGGTGGAGCAGATAAAGGTGCTGGCTGAAAGGCCCCAAGTCCGGGAGGAATCCGTCTCTGCTGGTAGGAGAGTACAAGCTTCCCTTCAAAAAATGACCATAGAGGATGATGTAGAAACATAACTCACCATTTTTGAAAGAACCACTGAAAGAGAGAAATTTCCAGCAGACAGTAGGCAGACACCCTTGCTCCACTCCTTAGTGGAGAGCCGCAGAAAGCCTACTTTAATTTAAGTGAGCAGGACGCCAGACAATACCACAAACTAAAAGCAGAAATTCTCACTCGCTTAGGGGTAACATCTGTGGTCAGAGCCCAGCGGGTGCACAACTAGACTTTCCAACTGGATAAACCAGCGAGGTCTCAAATGTATGAACTTTTCCACCTGGCTAAAAAGTGGCTGCAACCTGAGGTCTCTATGGCCGCTCAGGTTATTGAAAGAGTGGTCCTGGACTGTTTTGTTTGTGCTCTTCCAGTTCGGATACAATGCTGTGTGAGACAAGCGGACCCCAGGGCAGGCAGAGCAGAAACATAGCAGGGTACTGGACAGCCTGAATTAAGAGTACTGGCCCCCAGAATGCACACAGGAACAGCCTGAATTAACAGTACTGACCACAAGCTATGCAGACTGAGCCCTGAGACTCCATGCTCAAAGACAGAAGTAGTAGCCTAACAAGCTTATCTGAAGGGACACACCCAGGAACCGAAGAGGGAAATTAACCCCATCAGAACCAAGCAGTAAGGTACCAAATTAAGTCCGGGGTAAACAAGGAATCACAGTAGAGAAGCTGCGATACAGTTAGTTGCCCCTAGCAACCACCAAGCAAGGAACACCGCAGCCAGAACACAAGGGCGTAGTAGACCTTAATACCTACAGGGAGACGATACCGCCAGAGAGGGGGCACACACCATGTCACGCCAAACCTTATCGTGACACTCTTGTATACAGTCAATGAGCTAAATGGACAAGTTATGGAGCAACTTGTGGTTCCAAAGTCACATTGCAAAAAAGGTGATGGATCTAGCCCATTCACATGTGTTAGGGGAGCACTTGGCTTATGAAAAAAACCAAAGACCGTATTTTGCAGCGGTTTTATTGGTCAGGGGGGAAAAAAGAGAGGTAAAAGAATACTAAGATGATTCCTGCCCAGAGTGTCAGTTACACAACTCTGTAGCGACCTTTAGGAGTCCGTTAGTGCCACTACCAATTATTGAAACTTCCTTTGAGAGGATTGCAATGGATTTGGTGGGACCTTGTGTTAAGTGTGCTAGAGGTCACTAATACATTTTGGTTGTCCTTGATTATGCTACCCACTATCCTGAAGCAATACCTCTAGGGAAAACCTCTGCAAAGGCTATTGCAAAGGAGTTGTTTCAGATGTTTACCAGAGTGGGCATACCTAAAGAGGTACTCACTGACAAGGGGACACCCTTGATGTCAAAGGTTACAAAGAAGTTGTGTAAACTATAAAAAATAACTCACTTGTGTACTACAGCTTATCATCCCCAAACAGATGGGCTAGTGGAGAGGTTCAATAAAACCTTAAAGGGATGCTCATAAAAGTGTTGGCACAGGATGGGAAAGGCTGGGATTGTCCTTTACCGTATCTTATGTTTGCTATACGGGAGGTACCTCAAACATCTACAGGATTTTCTCCCTTCAAGCTAGTGTATGGTTCACACCCTCGGGGTCTTTTGAATGTTGCCAAAGAAACCTGGGAGAGTGAGGCTACACCTTACAAAAGTGTGATTAAACACATTGCCCAAATGCAGGAAAGGATTGAGAAAGTAATGCCCATTGTAAAAGAACACTTGCTGTAAGCTCAGGAGAGTCAGTCCCCGGTTTACAACAGGTCTGCTAAAGTAAGAAACTTTAACCCTGGTGATAGGGTGCTAGTCTTTGTTCCCACAGTAGAAAGTAAATTTTGGGCTATATGGCAAGGGCCTTATGAAATTGTCGAGAAGGCGGGAGAGATGAATTACCGGGTTCATCAACCAAATTTATAATGTGAACCTAATCAAACCCTGGAAGGACAGAGAGGTGTTGTTAGCAGATAACAGTAATTGCAAAAGGGTTGTAGCACAGAGATACCAGAGGTAAAGATTGCAGACACCTTGTCAGGATCTTAAACCAAAGAGACAAAGGAATTTGTACAGAAAAATAAAGATGTCTTTTCTGAGCTGCCTGGTCAAACAGATGTAATCAAACATGATATCATAACCAAACCAGGGGTCAGAGTAAACCAAAAGACTTATAGAATACTGAGGCTAGGCGTAAGGCTATTTCCCAAGAAATCCAAACAATGCTTTAGTTAGGGGTTATAGAGGAGCCCCATAGTGACTGGTCTAGTCTTACAGTTTTGATTCCCAAACCTGATGGCACCATACGTTTCTGTAATGACTTCAGAAAACGGAATGCTGTCTCAAAGTTTAATGCTTATCCAATGCCTCGAGTGGATGAGCTAATTGATAGGCTTGGTAATGCCAGGTTTTTTACCACATTAGACCTTACAAAAGGTTACTGTTGACTGATGAGGCCAAGGAAAAAACAGCTTTCAGTGTCCCTGATGGCCATTTTCAATATGTGGTCCTTCCCTTTGGTTTGCATGGAGCCCCAGCCACATTCCAGAGGATGATGGACAAAATTTTAAGACCACATTATAAATATGCAGCTTTGATGAGATAATCTATAGCCCAGATTGGGAAAGTCATCTACCCAGGGTGGAAGGGTCTTGAATTCTATTAGGGAGGCGGGTTTGACAGCAAATCCCAAAAAAGTGCCATTGGGCGGGAAGAGGCAAAGTACCTAGGGTAAACGATTGGGCGAGGTGTTATAAAACCTTAAATAAACAAAGTTGAAGCAATTCAGAGCTGGCTAAGGCCTTTAAACAGAAAACAAGTGAAAACATTCTTGGTTTAACTGGTTATTACAGGCATTGAACATTTTGCCAGCAATGCAACCCCTTTAGCAGACCTTACAAAAGGGAAAGATTCACCCATAGTCAAATGGACCACGGAGTCGGAACAAGCTTTTCAGAGCCTGAAGCAGGCTCTATTTGCACAGCCAGTGTTAATCACACCAGATTTTCAAAAGGAGTTTGTGGTGCAAATGGATGCCTCAGATGTTGGTGTAGGGGCTATGTTGTTGCAAATGAGGGGTGGTGAAGAGCATCCTGTGGTTTACCTGAGTAAAAAATTGAATGAGCATGAGAAGAAAAACTCCATTGTAGAAAAGGAGTGTTTGGTAATTAAGTGAGTATTAGAAGCATTCAGGTACTATTTGGCAGGGAGAACATTCAAACTGGTAACTGACCATGCCCCCTCAAATGGATCTGAAAAAACCGTGAGAAAAACAGGCAAGTGACCCGATGGTTTATGTGTTTACAAGACCATAGTTTTATAGTGGAACATAGACCCGGGCGTCAGCTTGGAAATGTTGAAGCCCTGTCCAGGTTGTACTGTTTAAGAGCACAGTGTGTTCCTACCCCAAGATTAAAACAGAGGGGGAGGATATGTGACAGGACCAGGGGGAAAATGGTAGAAGGAGTCTACATTTCACATAAGTTCCTGTCTTATACATTCTAAATAGTAGCCAGGAAGTTGAAGCAGCAAGGAAAACTATGCTTTCTGTGTGCAAGGGTTTTATAAAAAACCTGGTTAGAAGGGCCTGGCTGCTTGGAGCAGGGAGAGTTGGGTGGGTCCTTGCCCAAATTAGCGACTCCAGGTATTTGTAGTAACTGTGACTAATCACCTGAGAACCTGGGTGTACTATAAACGGGCAGACAGCTCACTAGCTGATGGCTCTGCTCCTGGGAAAGCTCTGATGTGAGTAAAAGCAACTGTGTGTTTTGTTTATGGTGCTGGGTACGAGGCCCAGTTTCCTTTAGTTAGTAACTGCTTGTTATATAGAGATAGCGGCCAGACAGCCAGGTATTTCTTTTATTTTGTACTGTTTTGGTTTAATATTTTTGTCTGCAAAAAGCCAATAAAACTGGCTGAGGCCAGTTGCACCAAACTTGCTTGGACTAGACTGTGTTTTGTGTGCCAACAGCGCCCGTCTATCCCAGGAGACGGTGATCCCATGAGCTAATCCTGTTACAGTAGCTAGCTAAACCATTTTGGTGATTACGAAACATACTTAACTCTTATGTCTTTCCAGTTTGTCAGTATTTTAGTAAGTGTATTGTACTTTGTGGCCCTAATAAGTGAATTGCTCCATGCTCTAGGCACCTTTAACCCCTTCAGGACCCTGCCATTTTTCACCTTAAGGACGAGGCCATTTTTTGCAAATCTGTCACTTTATGTGCTGATAACTTTAAAAAGCTTTTACTTATCCAAGCCATTCTGAGATTGTTTTCTAGTCACATATTGTACTTCATGACAGTGGTCAATTTGAGTCAAAATATTTTATTTTTATTTCTAGAAGAAAAAACGAATTTACCAAAAATTCGGAAAAATTAGCAATTTTAAAATTTTCAATTTCTCTGCATTTAAAACAGATAGTGATACCTCCTAAAATAGTTATTACTTTACATTTCCCATATGTCTACTTCATGTTTGGATCATTTTGTAAATTACATTTTCTTCTTTTTTTGGGACGTTAGAAGGCTTAGAAGTTTAGAAGCAAATCTTGAAATTTTTCAAAATTTTTTAAAAACCCACTTTTTAAGAACCAGTTCAGGTCTGTATTCACTTTGTGAGGCTTACATGATAGAAACCACCCATAAATGGCCCTTATTTTAGAAACTACACCCCTCAAGGTATTCAAAACTGATTTTACAAACTTTGGTAACCCTTTAGGTATTCCACAAGAATTAAAGGAAAATGTAGATGAAATTTCAGAATTTCACTTTTTGGCAGATTTTCCATTTTAATCAATTTTTTCCAATAACAAAGCAAGGGTTAACAGCCAAACAAAACTCAATATTTATTGCCCTGATCCTGTAGTTTATAGAAACACCCCATATGTGGTCATAAAACTACTGAATGGGCACACGGCATGGCGCAGAAGGAAAGGAACGCCATATGGTTTTTGGAGGGCGGATTTTTTACTGGAATAATTTTAATTGGCCATGACACATTTGAATACCCCCTGATGTACCCCTAGAGTAGAAACTCCAAAACAATTACCCCATTTTGGAAAATACAGGATAAGGTGGCAGTTTTGTTGGTACTATTTTAGGGTACATATGATTTTTGGTTGCTCTATATTACACTTTTTGTGAGGCAAGGTAACAAAAAATAGCTGTTTTGGCACTGTTTTTATTTTTTGTTATTTACAATGTTCATCTGACAGGGTAGATCATGTGGTATTTTTATAGAGCAGGTTGTTACAGATGCGACAATACCTAATATGACTACATTTTTTGTTTCAGTCTTACATAATAAAGCATTTTAGAAATTTTTTTTTTTTTTTAGTGTCTCCATATTCTGAAAGCCATACTTTTTTTTTACATTTTTTGGGCGACTGTCTTATGTAGGGGCTCATTTTTTTTCGGTATGAGCTGACGGTTTGATTGGTACTATTTTAGGATGCATATGACTTTTTGATCGCTTGGTATTACACTTTTAGTGATGTAAGGTGACAAAAAATGGCTTTTTTGACACAATTTATTTTTTTACAGTGTTCACCTGAGGGGCTGGATCATATGTTATTTTTATAGAGCAGGTCGTTACACTTACAGTCTGCTTCCTGTGAGATTCAGGGGGCTGGATCTCACAGGCTGTCACGGAAGGCATCGGGCTGCCTTCCCTGCCATCGGGTCTCCGTCACAGAGACCCGATGGACACTCTGCACCCGGCAGAATGCCGCACGTTCCGCGGTCAGCGCTGACCATGGCAGTGCGAGGGTTAATGCGTCGACATCTGAGTTTTCACCATTGCTGGCGCATACAGCAGGTCTGGCTATTAGTGACTGCCGGACCCCTGCTGCTGATCGGGCGTGTGCAGGTGCTGGTCCTTAAGTCACGTCCACCAGGGTCCTTAAGGGGTTAATCTGGTTCTGACATTAACACTGCAGTGTGTATAAATAGTATAGTCCAATATAATGAAAATAGGTAAAAGAACTCTTATTATTCGCACATTAGCACTTTAGAATTTTTCTGTTGATCTCCTTTTTAAAGTAATACAACTATGCTACAACCAGATGCGTTAGGAAAAAATCTCATTATAAATTGCCAGATACTAGCAAGTAAAGCTTGGTGGATATTCCATATGGAAAGGATTATAAATGCCCCTAAGGCCACATTAAAAGTCTGAAATAACATATTTCCCAAAGATTTTTAAAATGTCATGGAGTTCTTACAATAGCTCTGTCTGTTGTACATATTTACTACAAATTCAATTTTAGATTTGACTTATTTATAGATTATTTCCATAAAAATTATTATAAAAAATGCAAAGAGCTGCACACCCTCTAATGCTAGGATAGACAAATACAACGCAGAAGTGATTCTACACTAATATTATTGATGGACACAGGTCAGCTGTGGTCCCTTCTTCGGCCTGCATTAGCGGGTCCCTCTGCCGCGCTTAACCCGGCTCCTGCTCCGCCATCTCCCTACGTATCAGGATCTGGACCTCATCTTTCAGGTCCTCCATGCTTCAATGGTGACCCTAAGCAGTTCCAGGGGTTCATAAATCAATGCACCCTTCATTTTGAACTCTTGCCTCACCAATTTACCTTAGACCGAGCCAAAGTGGTTTTTCTTATGTCATACCTTGCTGGAGAGGTACTGGCTTGGATCAACCCACTCTGGGAAAGGAATGACCCAGTCATAATGGATCTACAGGCCTTCCTAGAAGCCTTCCGCAGGGTGTTCGATGAGACAGGATGCACCACCTCACCTGCATCCTCTCTACTGTGGTTGCATTAAGGGATTCCATTCTTCTCTTCCATTCCTAGGATACATAATATCCAATACTGGCCTGCAGATGGATCCCGAGAAGCTGTCAGCGATTTTAAAGTGGCCTCATCCTTCAGGTTTAAAAGCAATCCAGCGGTTCCTAGGATTCGACAACTACTACTCGCCAGTTCATGCCACACTTCTTGTCCTTGACTCCCATCTTCACCTAGAACCGTAAGGGAGCAATAATTGGACAACTTAGGCTGAATCACTAGTTCCTAGTGTGAAGGCGTTTATGGAGTTCTGTTTTTCTGTGTACCGGACCCTGATTTTGGATTTATCGAATTTTGCTTGTTTGCCGTCTGCCTCTGACCTTGGACTTCGTTTACAAACTTTGCTTGATTGCTGCCTGCCCTGAATTCGGACTTCCTGACCACGTACTTCCCTTCGGTGCTTGCACCGGTATCTTTGACCCCCTGGTCAGCTGCTACTGACTCGGGGACTGCTCTGGAGTGGCACCTGGTAACTATCCTAACGGCCCAAGCCTATCCTCACCATCAGAGGCTCTAGTGAAGACCAGGTAGTTGCTTAGTCACGCCTCCCCAGAGTATAGCCAGTCAGTGGCGCAGTGGGTCCACACCCGCTTACATAACATCGAAAGCTATGTCCCATTGTTGGGCAAATCTTCTGTGCTATCTGCAAAGAGGTCCTGTCCATAAGATGGCTGCTGTTGGAGGGCCATAGGGAGATGCAACTTGTAGCATACATGATTCCATTTTTTGATAACTTCGAATGATACAAGAAATAGAGCAAGTTTATAGGAAGGTACCTTTTAACTTGATGTATTTAGAAAAGAGCCATACTCTGTCACCTCAAACGAACTGCGGAGGAAAGCTGCGATTGTGATCAGCAAACTTCTTCATCCGGAGTATGGCTCTCTATACTGTGGTCTTGGTTTCTTGTCAGACTTTGAAAAAATTCTCCACCGTAGAACTTGCTGCTAGACATTTAGACGTGCAAGAGGTTCCTGAATTGATGGCCATAATTATTGAAGAAAGGGGATTTATCTGTGGACTCATTAGTATGATTATTATGAGAAAACTCCACCCATGGTAGCAGATCAGCCCAGTCATTTTGATATGCGTTAGAAAAGTGATGGAGTTAAATCGTTAAGATCTCAATGGTACAATCAACTTGCTTATTTGACTGTGGATGGTAAGCGGAAGAAAAGTCCAGAGATACATCCATGAGTTTACAAATGACTCTCCATAATTTCAAAGTAAACTAAACACCTCTATCAGACACTATATGCAGTGGAAATCCATGGAGCCAGACAATATGATTGATAAAATTCTTTATGGCTGAGGGTAATCTAGGCATAGGAACAAAATGACCTATTTTGGAAAGATGGTCAACAACTACCCAGATGACTATATAACCACTGGATGAGGGCAAGTCCATGATAAAGTCCATACCTGTGTGCTGCCACGGTACCTCAGGAATGGGTAATGGACAAAGAAGACTAGTGGGTTTTTGATTCTGAAACAGAAACAAAATTCCAGATATCCTCAATCATGGAAAGCCACCAATAATACTGAGAGATTAAATTTGCAGTTTTACGTTGATCAGGGTTCCAAGCTACCTTGGAACGATGTGCCAAGATCAAACCAGTTTTATTTTCGATTAAGGTAAAAATGTCTTACCAGAGGGAACGTTCTCCACTCGAACAGGAGCCATAGCTACAATTTTTATTAAGGTTGATGATGTATTGCGGCTTTTCCTCTTGGTCAGTGGAATCAAAGGATCTGGATAGAGAGTCAGCGTTAATATTCTTCCACAGAACGGAAGTGCAAAATGTAATCAAATCAGGCAAAGAACAATGATCACCGGGTTTGTTGACGATTGTATTGTGCTGTCTATAAATAAGTCAAATTTTTGTGATCGGTAAAGATCACTATAGGCTGACTAACTCCCTCCAGCAGGTATTGCCACCCTTCCAGAGCCATTTTGATGGCCAACAAATCTCGGTCTACTATAGAGTAATTTTTCTCAGGATTAGAGACGGAGAAGAATCCACGCGTCACCATCCTGTCAGAAGCACTTTCTGTGTCAGAACTGCCCCTGCCACAGTGGAGGATTTGTCTACTTCCAAGAAGAACTGCTTGATAATATCGGGCCGGTGAAGAATAGGTGCTGATAAAAAGACTTGCTTCAAGGCTTGATTGGTAGATTCAGCCTCTGGAGTCAACCTGCTGGCATCATCCCCTTTACAGGTCAGAGGGCAGATATTGATGCAGTTAAGGTGGAGAATTGAGGGATGAACTGCCTGTTATAATTAGCAAAACCTAGGAATCGCTGAATTGCATATAAACCAGAGAGACAAGGCCAGTTTAATATAGCACATACTTTATCTGGACCCATTTGAAGGCCCTGTTTAGAGATTATATATCCTAAAAAAGGAAGGGATCTTCTTTAAAAAACTAATTTCGAATTTGGCATATAGTCGGTTCTCCTTTACCTGCTGGAGCACAGTACAGACATGTTTGCAAAGTGAGCTGATGTCTGGAGAGAAAATAAGAAAATAGTCAAGATAAATGACAACAAATACATAATGCAGGTTCCTGAAGATGTCGTTCACAAATTCTTGAAACATTGCTGGGGCATTACTTAGCCCAACCTGCATCACCAAAAAATCATAGTGTCTGTCCCGAGTGTTAAAGGCAGTATTCCACTCATCAACTTTGCGCATACAGCTTCAATTATGAGCCCCACGCAGATCTGATTTGGTAAAGATACAGTAAATGCACCACGCAAGCTGTCAAATAGCTCAGGGATTAAGGGTAATGAATATTTGGTTTTACTAGTAATAGCGCTCAAGCCCCGATAGTCCAAACAGCAGTGGAGAGACCCATCTTTTTTTTGTCTGCAGCAGGAGAAGAAGACTTAGATTTTAGATTTTCCTTGATGTAATCCACCATAGCTTGGGTCTCAGGAGCAGACAGGGACTATTCTCGGTCTCAAGGAGGTGTGGTACCAGGCAGCAGATTAATTGGTCAGTCATAAGGACGATGAGGTGGCAGGCGTTCAGCCTCTTTTTGTCAAAGACGTCCACAAAACTGTGATAAGCCAGTGGCAGGCTTTGAAGGTTTATGGTACTGGAGGACGTCAGACAGGCTGTACAGGGGTCAGGAATTTGGAATAACAAGTTGAACATCAGATTTCAACCAAGCCTCTACCTCCTGAAGTAGTCCTGGTGTAGTTGGCTGCTGACCCAGGGGGGTCAAAGACACCAATGCAAAGTACCAAGGACTCAGGCAAAATATGTAGTGTGAATATTGTCCAAGATCAGGGCCGCTTAAGTAAGTGCTTATTCCAGATAGCAGTTACAAGCTTGGGGCAGGTGGCAAAAAGCAGACTCGGTAGGCAATGAACGGTACATGGGTAGTCAGACCAGAAATCACACATTCGCAGGTTACTAGAGACTAGGAAACCTTAAAGCCCAGGCACAGAGGTGGATCCACAGCCCAGCTAAATAGGGAGGCTGATTTGCACCTTAAGCAGAAGCTGGACAGGGAGCAAAAGAGAAGGATTAAATCAATCAGTGCTGCAAGGAGGTTCACTGGGCACTAGTCCAAATACACAGAGAGAGAGTAAAAAAAAAAAACTGTGCCTGCCTGGGACAGCAGGACAGTGGTGGACACGGGCTGCTAACCTAACAACATCATTACTTTGAAGGAGAGAATCACTGAGGGAAGGAGGAAAAGATATCCAAAGACTGCCTAGGATCAAAAGGGCGTGCATGTTAACAAGTTTTTTTGCTTGTTATGGCTACACACTTTGCTGCTTGTGGAAGAATTAACAGTTAAAGGGGTTATCCAACACTAAAAGAGTGGCTCAGACTTGCCTGACCCAGAGCTCCTAGCAGGGCCGGGCCGACACAGAGGCTGGGGAGGCTCCAGCCTCAGGGCGCTCCAGCCTCAGGGCGCAGGCAGGGGCCGGCGAGAGGGAGAGGGACTGACAGGGGGGAACCGCTCAGCGCTCCCTCCTGTCATTCCCTGAGCCGGGCCCCGTCAGAGCGCTCCTCTCACCTCCATTATGCTGCTTCAGGCCCCCAGCATCAGGCCCCGCTGCCTCAGACTCTAACTAGAAACAGAGTAAGCAGGTGGGCGGAGCCTAACGGACCTCCGTTAGGCTCCGCCCACCTGCTTAATGTGAGGCAGCGCTGGGGCCTGATCCCGGAAGCCTGGAGCAGTGACCATAATGGAGGTGAGAGGAGCGCTCTGACGAGGCCCGGCATTAAGTACAGTGAAAATGCCGGGCCCCCTTTCATTAAGTCTGTGACAACATGGGGGGCAGAAAGAGCATGACAACATGGGGGGTAAAAGAGCATGAAAAGATGGGGGAGAATGACAGGGGGCAGAAAAAGCATGACAAGAAGAGGGGATTATGAAAAGAGGGGGGCATGACAAATTACTATGTGGGGGCACTGCTGTGTGGTTGAGGGGGTGTGGGGGCACTACTGTGTGGGGGCAGTGTGGCGGACATTACTGTGTGGGGGGCAGTGTGGCGGACATTACTGTGTGGGGGCAGTGTGGCGGACATTACTGTGTGGGGGCAGTGTGGCGGACATTACTGTGCGGGGGGCAGTGTGGCGGACATTACTGTGTGGGGGACACTACAGTGTGGGGTGGCATTATACAAAAGCTCTGCAGATGCAACTCCCATGTATTGGGTCACCACAATTTGGGTGGTCATTCAGTAAATGAACCCTATTATGGGGAGAATCTGTGGATGACACATATTTGTCCCACAGACACCCCCACCCCCCAAAACAGGGTTAATTTACTGAATTGACCACCAATAAAGAGAGTGGGGGTCACATATGCTATTTCATAATGACAGCAGGGCCCGTGCAGTGACTGTATTCTACTACACCCCCATCCCCACGCTCACTGGATATAATCTTATTAACTATATAACTGTAGTAAATCACTACAGTTATATAGTTAAGATTATATACAGTGTGAGAGGGTGTAGTAGAATACAGTCACTGCACGAGCCGCTAGCGCTGTCATCAAAAAGCAGATACAACCCCACAGCCTCACCCCTTGTATTGGGGGTCATTCCTACATGGACCCTGTTATGGGGAGGGGGGATCTGTGGATGACACATATGTGTCATCCACAGATTCCCCAATAACAGTATCATCCATCACAGATCCCCCATAGCAGTGTCATCCACAAGTTGGAGGGGGGCGCACTTGGGCAGCTCAGCCTCTGTTGGTGGTGGACCTTGTCCCAGCCCTGGCTCCTAGGCAGAAAGCTCCGCTCCCAAGTGCACCGAGGACAACATCTATTGTGACGGGGAGCAGGTCACCGCTATGGCTTGCGATTGGCTGCGGCAGTCACCTGTGCCCTTATTGACGGATGTTGTCCTCGGCACACGTGGGGGCAGAACTGCCAGCTCGGTAGCCCAAGAGACCGGATCCAGCGGCAGGGATCAGGTAAGCATCACCCCCACCCTCGGTCAGGCAGGTCTGTGCCACTCTTTTAGTATTGGATAACCCCCTTTTAACAGCACCTTTCACACTTTTGTAATAGGTCGGTAGGATCTGCATCCTGTCGTGGGACTTTAATAGTTATTTTTCAAAGTTTTGCATGCCTGTAATCATCTTTGAAAGATTGCAGTGTTTAAAAGGAGCTCAGGGACTACTACTCCTATTATCATTATTGTTGCCGTTTGCCTATATACAACCATTGGAAAGAGACAGCACTGTGACTTGCCTTGGAACTGTGTACGAATACCGTTGGATGTACTACAACACCGTTTCTGCACTTTAGTAAAGAGAGACGTTTCTCTTCTCCAACTGGCTTGGTTATTGACTCCAGCACCATTAGCTGGCCACTGCACCTAGATCTCCTGCATTGCACACTATAGAACTTATAACACCAAGGGCACCTCAACTACCATCAGGGTGTCACCTGAGGAAAGAAAGGACCCTCCTATCACTGTCATGGCCATGGGGAATGATTATTGCAGACACAGTCACTACCACTCCATTCCTCTGCTCCACTCCTCTGGGGCTTGTGGCACACATATAGATGTATTTTTACTTGAGAAGCACAATTGTATCTTGAAATATAGTACAGGGTCTTATTGTATTTCTACATGTTATTCTCCATGATAACATTAGTGTTAAAGTCCTGTATCTTTATAGGGAATAGAGCAGCACCAGCACTTTTCTATAAAGCTATGGAGGGAGGCACCCGTACAAAATATTTAGCATCAAGAGATCATCTGGTTAAACCATTATTGCCAAACTTTTATTGATTTGTAAGGAAAATAAAGTGAATTTTAATTTCTGCTCCAGCATACGGTATGTTTGAATTACTGTTTCTGCATGCTAGATATAATACGGACAAGAATAGGACATGTTGTATTTTTTTGCGGAACCACAGAATGGACATGCAGATGTGGACAGCATCTTTTGCTGCCCCTTGAAGTGAATGGGTCTGCAACCAACCCAGGGCGGGGCTCATATGCCCTGATTTTACAACGCAAATGTTGGTAAGTATGTACTGTGGATATTATTTATATATATATATATATATATATATCTTCTTTCTATATATATAAAGAAAGACATATATATGTGTGTGTGTATGTTCCGCGATCACTCAAAAACGCAACTATCCCTTGCTACCTGGAAATAAATCTTGTGGGTGTCATACGCCCCTACACAGCAGCTGCATGGAGTTTGTATGCTACAACAGTTTTTGGTACCCACATTGCTCTAACTCAAAAACTCATCGATCAATTTCTACTAAACTTGGTACACATATCACTTACTATCTGGAAAGAATACTGTGAAGGTAACATGCCGATACACAATGGGCCAGATTTATCATTAGCTAAAGTCAATTTAATGGAGTGAAAAAGTCGCAAAAAAATGCGCAATCGGTAAAATTGCGCATTTTTTGCGACTTCAAGCTCCGCACTAAGCTCTCCAGTTTTGTGAAAGTAGGCGTGTTGTCTTATGTAAATGAATCTCTAGACAGATTTACTATTGGAACCATTTAAAAAGTCGCAAAAAAGTTGCATAAAAGTCGCAAAAAAAATGCGCAATTTCACCCAAGGGAGGACCATGCTTATCTTATGCGACTTTTTAATAGAACATGTGACTTTTTTGTATAGACGTGCGACTTTTGTACAGCCGGTTGCTGAAGGATAAACTGCTACCATCAAACCACATTTATCACAGTATTAAAGGACCATTAATAAATCTGACTATCCGAAAGTGACTTTGGGCAGATGTAAAAGTGGAGGAAGATGTAAGTGTAATGATAAATCTGGCCCAATGAGTTTCTGTCTGTCCCGACATCTGTCTGTTCTTTTTTTTAATAGTTTTTATTTAATTTTACACATACATACATACTGCGTAAAGACAAAAACAGAACCAAATACAGATTTCCAAATAGACGAGAGGATACGTAATGTCAATGATAATAAAAAGCATTCGGAAAACTAGTACAAGAGATATATCATCTTATCTTCAACTGTGAATGGTATTCCTGACATGCAGAAAATAGTAGAACTCGGTATGGTAGTAATAAACAAAACAGTAGAACAGATAAAACTAATTAACTCTGCTGGTCATAGTGGGTATCTTGGTATTTATTCATTGCAATGTATGCTGAGTGTGCATAGGCATAAAATTAAGCCAAGCCTGCAAATGAAGATTAAACTTTTCAAATTTGTGGTCCTTGAAGGCCATCATTCTTTCATATAGACAGTTTGGTTGCACCCTGTTGATCGTGTCTGACAAGGTCAGAACATCTGTCGATTTCCAACATCTAGTAATGTTAAGCTTAGTAACTATGAATAGATGAGCTATTGAAATCCTGTAAGGTCCAGCAATAGGCTGGGAAAAGAAGAGATTGACCAGTCTGATTGTGAGAGAGAGAAGCTAGCCTCCATATACAACCTTTGGGAACTACTTGAATCGACTGTAAAGCCTGCATTTCATGTGAATAGAACTTGTGCGGATCACCTGCAGACCAGCTTCAGTAAAGTACTGTGGATTTGTTATACCAACACCGATCTCATATTCCACACTACATTTGCTCCGCAAGGTGCTGGCTTCACAACAACTGGGACCCTTCCTTGCACTGTAAAACAGCAACATCAAGGGCACCAGGCAGGAGAACACCAGAACCAGAGTGTGCCCGGGGACGAACCGGTGTGCCATTCCCGTCAATGCATGCCGGCCCAGGGAGCTTCAGGAAACCGTGAGTATAACTACTGCACCCATCCGGCCACCCACACTCACGCATGCCAGTCACTGCATAAATGTTACCTGAAATCAATGTGGTCATGGAGGGAAGATTGGTGACTTTATGGAATAATAAGGGGCAGTTTCAGGGGGAAGAGTAATTGAGCAAAGGGATTAGATGTGCAGTAGGCATGGGAGGTGAGGATTAGGAAACTAATTCTGTTTTTACAGGAAAAAGAAAGATTGTCCACCCAGTCCTTATGATTCTTTGTAATGATTTGTGCTGTAAGGCAGGGTTGCGGAACTTGACACACATGAAGTTGGTTGTTAAGGACCATGACATAATAACCACAGGTTTTGTCTCAGAGTTCCTAGCCTGTGGGGCAGAATCAAGGCTGTGCACCTGGTCCCTGGATCGGACAGACTTGGGCAACCATGAGGGTTGGTCAGTGTTGACCAGAAGTTGTCCCTGGAGCCAGTGGAGATTTGTGGGTACTGCTAGATCCTGGCTGGCAGGAATTTGCGTGTAGGCATGATCCATGTAATTATTTCATGTGCCACAGTCAGATTCACCCAACTGTGCTTCATATTTTTTTTTTTGCCACAATATTATCTGCTTATTTGCGCTAGAGGAGTGGAAGTTTAAAGTGGTTATCCAAAACTATAAACAGCCCCCTGTAACCCGGACCCCTCACAAAGAATATACTTACGCCTGTCTCATTCAACTTGCGCCACCTGCTTCCTGAGGACCAGGTGACTTATCTGTGTACAGGGAGCATTTGAACAGCGGATTCAGTGACATGAGCTGGCACAAGTGTGGTCACTAGTTACTGCACTCCATGTACAGGGCCCAGCACTAATGTGGCAGTTTATAACTTCAGATTAACGCCATCATTTACTTGCAGTATATTGCATGACTCTCAAAAGGCATGTGTTTAGCTGCTACAGTTTCTGTAATCTAGTTATTATGCCATCCTGAATAGTACTGAGAACTTATATTCAGAAACCTCAGCAACAAATTTAAAGATCCAATTGCTACTATCCAAGACTGTTAGTAAACTACATGTGTTTTTAGAGTGTGTATGACCTGTGATGTGTGTGTGGGGATTATTGTAAGTTTAAACTCTTATAACTTGAGTCACGTTTGTATGGTCAGATTATCTGAAGATTGAAGCCAAGCCACTTTTTCAGATAACCAAGACAGATAAAGAAAATCCTTACATATAGAGTTGAAACCAGAAGTTTACATAAACTATATAAAAAGACACATATGCATGTTTTTCTCAATATCTGACATGAAATCAGAATAAACCTTTCCTGTTTTTGGTCAATCAGAATTACCATAATTATTATTATTTGCCAAATGCCAGAATAATGAGAGAGATAATGTTTTAAGACATTTTAATTACTTTCTGCAATGTCAAAAGTTTGCATACACTAAGATTACTATGCCTTTAAACAATTCTGGACTGCCCATATGATGATGTCATGTGTTTGGAAGCTTCTGTTAGGTTTGTTAAGCAACATCTGAGTTAATTAGAGACACACCTGTGGATGTATTTAAATGCACCCCTGAAACACACTGCTTCTTTGTGTAGCATCATGGGAAAGTCTAAAGAAATCAGCCAAGATATCAGGAAGGTATTCATTAAAAATAAATAACACGGCGGATCCGATAGTTTCTATATATATAAATAAAGATTCCCCCAAAACCAAGTCACATACTACAACAATTGTGGATCACAGCAGGGAGGGAAAATAGGTAATAGCAATAATAGGAAATAGGCTATGAGGTGACAGGTGTGGTATCCCTACCGTATCCCTTATGTATCCCTCAGCCCAAAGAACGCACCTGGTGGTGGTGGGTCTTTGTCCACGTGCCTATCCCTGGAACCCTGCGTATCCCTTAATACACCTGAACACCCCAACCCGTTTCCCCCTACCAAAGGGTTCCTTAGGGGGTTAATATAGCAAAATCAAATGTGTAAAAAGATGAAAAAAGGTAAACGTAACCATAACAGAAGAGGGGGCTGGTTTCAACCAGCTATACCTGATGAGAGTGAGGCAGCACTCGTCACATGACGTATTTATGAATAAAAATTAAAATAATGCACATAGTCAGTTAACATTTCCCTGTTAGTGACATACTAGCCACACAGAGATAGAGGGAAAGAGGGAAAACTTACATATTGTTGCAGTCACACACGGTATCCAGCCCCCTCAGAGGTCCTCTGATGTCCAGGACCTGAGGGAGACTGGTACCGGTGTACTATATAAGGGCACATGAATAGAAGAAGACTGTCATCACCTGGGCATCTGACGTCACATCCGGGTGGGCTGGCTTCATTTCCTACATTCCGATTGGCGATGCGTTCCACAGTGGCCAAGAGGCCATTACTCCAAAATAAACATAAAAAAGACAGATAAATGTTTGCAAATACACGGGAACAAAGACTTACATTTGTGGAGACATGTCCTGTGATCTGACAAAACTAAAATGTAACTTTTTGGCCATAATGACCATCGTTACATTTGGAAGAAAAAGGGAGAAGCTTGGAAGCCTAAGAACACCATCCAAACTGTGAAACACGGGGGTGGCAGCATCATGTTGTGGGGTGGTTCTGCTGCAGGAGGAACAGGTACACTTCACAAAATAGATGGCATCACGAGGAAAGAAGATTATGTGGAAATACTGAAGCAACATCTCAAGACATCAGCCAGGAAGCTAAAGCTTGGGCGGAAATGGGTCTTCCAAATGGACAATAACCCGAAGCATACTGCCAAACTGGTTACAAAGTGGCTTAAGGATAACAAAGTCCATGTTTTGGAGTGGCCATCATAAAGCCCTGATCTCAATCCTATTGAAAATTTATGGGCAGATCTGAAGAGGCAGGTGTGAGCAAGGCGACCAACAAACATGGCTCAGTTACACCAGTTTTGTCAGGAGGAATGGGCCCAAATTCTGACCAACTATTGTGAGAAGTTTGTGGAAGGATATCCAAAATGTTTGACCAAAGTCATACAGTTTAAGGGCAATGGAACCAAATATTAATGAAATGTATGTAAACCTTTGACTTTGCAGAAATTAATAAAAATGTCTTAAAACATTCTCTCTCTCTCATTATTCTGGCATTTGGCAAATAATAATAATTATGGTAATCCTAATTGACCAAAACCAGGAAATGTTTATTCTGATTTCATATCAGATATTGAGAAAAACTTGCATGTGTCTTTTATATAGTGTATCTGGTTTCAACTGTAACAGTCAAGAATAGAAGCTGCAAATCACTTTTTGTGATGAGTACAGGAGTTTCCTCAGGGTCCTGTATAGAACACTGTATACCAGAAAAATAAAATGGAGCCGCTCCACGTGATGCCCAAAGGAGCAGCTCATACTGGGACAAACGGGTCTGTACAGAGCATGTAGTACCACACTACACTGTAAAGAGGAGCTGCTAGAAAACCAATAGAGGTGATTTACCAGAGAAATGGCTATGCTGATTGGTTGGATCCAGTGGCGTCACTAGAAATGACTGGGCCCCACAGCAAATTTTTCAGTGGGGTCCCCCCCATGAACTTGTTTGCAATCCTCTCCTCCTGTGCAACCCCCACTACTGTGGCTAGTCAAGATTGCTCTCTGACGAAGCCCTGCAGCTGCTTGTCTGTTTCCTACAGGGTCACTGTATCTTGCGGTGGGGTGGGCCCTGACAATAAAATCTCTAGTCCTCTTCCTGGGTGGGCCCCTTCTGAGTTCAAGCCCTAAAGCAGCCGCTTCCCCTATAACTAGGCCCCTGGTTGGATCTGAGTCTGAGACATTGTATGTTGAGTCTAGTTTCAACTTACAATGGTCCAGAGAAGACCATTGTATCTTGAAGGAAACCGGCACATTCTTAGGACAAGTTCAAAAATAGGTGTTAGTTTTTAGGGCTGTGTTTTTGGTGGCAAAAATGACAGTTGAAGATCTATGGACGATATGAAACACGGGACACGTGTTTTTTTGCCACTGGTGTTTTTGTTCATTAGGTGGCAGTTTTTTTCTTTCAGGCCTCTTTTCAAAAACCAGGCATGCTGCGGCTCTTGGCGGTTTTTCAGGAGCGCTTATGTCTCACTAAAGGGGAAAAACAAAACACACATAAGGAGTTGTCCACCTTTGGGGGCCCCCCATGTGCCTTAACCTGTGGAAGGAAGCATACCTACCTGTTCCCCTGGGTTCAGGTCTCCCGCCGCTGCTACCTTGTGCCAGTTTCTACATGTCTACTTCCCATTTGACATGGCTGCTGCAGCCAAGGAGTGGGCCCCAACAGTGACATGTACCACATGTGGTACGTGACCCAACGACAGCTGTAGCAGCCATGTCACCCACATCAAACAGGAGGTTCACATGCGGAGACCGGAGCAAGACAGCAGCAGCGGGAATACCGAAGGAGCTGGAACCCAAGGGCAGGTAGCAGGTGAGCATGCTAAACGCTGCAGGTCTGGCAGAAAGTCCCCTGAAGGTGAACAACCCTTTTATTAATTGACCCCTATAGTTCTGGAAAATGTACCATTGTCAATAGAGTTGAGCGAACTTCTGTTTTAAGTTTGTTTTCCAAAGTTCGGGTTATCCAAGCATCCCGTTATGGATTCCGCTACCACGGACCATAACGGCATTTGGAATCTATAAGGTGATTCTTTAATGAACCCGAACCTTGGACAACACGGAGGACCTGGGGTGACGTCACCGTCATGTAATCAGTGCAGGGGGTGTGGCTCAGTACTGGATTAGATAAGAGGTGGTAGCCTACGACCTCTTATCCAATCCAGTACTGAGCCACGCCCCCTGCACTGATCACATGACGGTGACGTCACCCCAGGTCATCCGTGTTGTCCAAGGTTCGGGTTCATTGAAGAATCCCCTTAGATTCCAAATGCCGTTATGGTCCGTGGTAGTGGAATCGATAACGGGATGCTTGAATAACCCGAACCACTTTGGAAAACGAACTTAAAACAGAAGTTTGCTCAACTCTAATTGTCAATAAAGGTGAAAAACCCGACTCCACCCCCATACCGAGGGGCGGATCGGGAACTTTAAGTGGCCCCATATTGTAGGCGGGTCCAAATCGATAGAAGACGGGACAAAACAAGTAGGCAGGGCCTGCAATACCATAGTGCAACACAGAATACCGCCCCAGCATTACGAAATACCACAGGGCAGCACAAAATACCGCCTAACCACAGTATTCAACTGTATGACACCGTTATGCGGACAGTAATACAGTTGAGCTCAGGAGGGCACCTGGTCTGTGGACATAAAGAGGGCTTCCCTGCGGGGTCTATGGCCAATCCACCCCTGCCCATACCTATTATTTTATCTCACTGGCGGAGGATAGAGGAAAAATGTAGCTCCCAAGTACAACAATTTCACAGGCGAATTGTCACTACCAGAGGAAAACAATGCACTATTCACTAATGTTAAAATATCACTTTATTAGAAAGAAGCCCCACAGTGTGCACTGCATTGCTGAGGGCACGCATTCCAGTCCCAGCCGGAGTCTAGGAGTGCAGCGTGATAAGGCTCGGGTTCCGTGCGGCACCAGTGTGCCGGGGCTTTGTTTCCGGGGGAAGGTGATTAGCGCGGACCGGCGATGTCATGGCTGCCTGACAACCACACGGTAGAGCCGGATAGAGTGTGTCCTGACCAAAGCAGCCAAACCGCAAGGTACAAGTTGCCGGAGGTCCGGTCACCGGGCTAAGGAGGAGAAGCGCGACGTGTGGGGATGAAGGGGGGACCCCGCGGTCTGGGTGGAGGGCAGGGCCCAGCTCTGCCCCGCCGGGGGTGACTGGGTGAGAGGTGCAGGGCCTCAGTGCGGGGAACGGGCGCCTGTAGTCCCCGCAGGAAGCGGGAAAGGTCTTTAGCCTCAGCCTCTTGCATGTAGGGGGTCAGTGGAGGGCAGGCTCTGTGTGACAGGCTGGGACTGCTTTATATATAGGAGGCTATGCGCTCTGCTGGGAGGAAAGGAAGCCCTGGCTCTGATAGTGGCTGTCATCACCCAGCTTTCCCAGACTCCTGAGTCCCATAATGCAGTAATCATCCCTTCTCTCCAGAATTGCTGCTTAAAGGGGTTGTCCGGCCAGATAAAAGCTCTCTTATTAACCAGGAACTGAAAGCTGAGCGCCTTATAACATACGTTGTGTAGCACAGGCGGCCCTATGTCCCATTTCAACGTTAAAGGGGTTGTCGGGGTTCAGGGCTGAACCCGGACATACCTCTATTTCCACCCTGACAGTTCGTGCTCCGATGCTCTCCTTTGTGCTGCGCTAGATCGCACAGGCAAGGGCTCTTTTGTTTACAATAACACACTGCCAGGCGGAAGCTTCCGTCCGACAGTGTGTTCGGTGACGTCACCGGATCTGATGGCGTGCTTTAGCGCTGCCCTATCCGTTTTACTGGCTAGAGCATCACTAAAGCCCGCCCATCAGAGCCGGTGACATCACTGGGCTTCCTGGCAGCCCCATGGAGAGCCCGGTTCGTCACCAGAACTCCGGAATGAACTGCTCCGATGCTCAAGTCAGGGGGGCTACCTGGGTGAAAATGGAGGTATGTCCGGGTTCAGCTCTCCCTTTACGTGTGGATGGAGATTAGAGATATGTACAATGTACATTAGTAAGTGTGCTCAGTTTGCATTTCCTTGGCCTTAAAGGGGTTCTCTGGGATTTTTGATATTGATTGCCTAGGATAGGTGATCAATATTAGATTTGCAGGGATCCAACTCCCGGCACCGGCTGATCCACTCTTTGAAGAGGCTGCGGTGCTCTGGTGAACGCGTCCACCTCTTCCTTGGCCAGAGACGGCTGCTGTGCTTGGCAAGCTGTGGGGGTCTGGCAGGAGAGAGGGAGAGAATGTGCAGCCTCCGTCCATTCATTTCTATGTGAGTTCCGAAAATTGCTGAGCACTTGCTTGGCTATCTCTGGCAGTCCTATAGAGGTGAATGGAGTGGTGATGCGCTTTCCGCTCATTTCTATGGGACTCCCACAGAAGTGCATGGATATCACGTCGGGGGGCCCCATTCTGTAGGTGGGAGTGGGTCTCAGAGGTGGGAACCACACCTGTCTGACATTGGTGGCATATCCTAGTGATATACCACCAATGTCTGAGGTGAGACAACCCCTTTTAACTACTTAAAGTTGCCATTGAGGAGTCTTGGTGATCACCCCTGTGAGACTTCTATCTGGGGATGAGCGAATCGACTTCGGATGAAACATCGTTCCGATACTGTACGGAGCAGGAGCCCCATACAGTATTAGAATGTATTGGCTCCGATGAGCTGAAGTTATTGCTCTGCAAAGTCTCGCAAAGCTTCAGGTAATAACTTAATAAATTAATTTGTACTGTAAAAAACCATTTCCCGAACTCGGGTTCGGTTCCAAGTGGTACCTTGGAACCGAACCTGACTCCGGGAAATGTTTTTTTACAGTACAAATTAAAGAGGACCTTTCATGGGTCCAGACATTATGAAATAAGTAGCAGGTTATGTAGGGCATAGAGCAGGGATCTAAGAGCGCTTACTATTTTTCTGGGCGCCGCTCCGTTCGCCCGCTGTGCCCCTGTTGAATTCTCCCGTCTCGTATGCTAATGAATAGCATCGGTACAGGGAGGAGGAGACTGCCCTGTTTCTCAATGGGCGTCTCCTTCTCCCTGGCTGTAGCGCGGTCCAATCACAAAGGAGAGCATCACAGCCAGGGAGAAGGTGAGTTTTTTTCTTCTCCCTGGCTGTTACTCTCTTCTTTGTGATTGAACCGCGCTACAGCCAGGGCGCCCAGAAAAAATAGCAAGCGCTCTTAGATCCCTGCTCTATGCCCTACACAACCTGCTACTTATTTCATAATGTCTGGACCCATGAAAGGTCCTCTTTAATTTATGAAGTTATTACCCGAAGTCCTGCAAGACTTCGCGAAGCAATAACTTCGGCTCATCGGAGCCAATACATTCTAACACTGTACTGAGTGCTCGCTCGATACAGTATTGGAACAAGGTTTTATGTGAATCGACTTCGGATGTTTCATCCAAAGTCGATTCGCTCATCCCTACTTCTATCACACAGTATTTTTTAGGATTTTTGGGGGGCTATAACACACCATGAAAAACCAAGCTTTGTAGTGATTTTAATAGCGTAATAACTTCTGGTCACATTAAAAAAGCTGCAAAAGTATGCCCTGAAAAAGAAAATGGTAAAAAGAAAACTGCAGGAAGCCAGCCTAAGGCCCTTGCAGACGAGCGGGTGTCATGCCCTGGACTCACAGCCCCTGATTTATGATGCCATGTAACCCTTACAGTTCTGGAATGTATTGTATAAGGCCTCATGCACACAACCGTTTTTTTATGCTGTCCGCAAAAAGGGGTTCCGTTGTTCAGTGATCCGTGTCCGTTTTTGCCTTCCGTTGTGTTTCCATGTGTCTTCCATTTTTTTTAGCGGACATGACCCAAAAGATTTTACCAAAAGACAGGCTGACAATGTTTCCCAAGTGCCTGCCAAGGGATCCGCAAAAAAAACGGACACGGAACACGGATGACACACGGATGGCCATCCGCATTTTTCACGGACCCATTGACTTGAATGGGTCCGTGAACCGTTTTTCACGGACAAGAATAGGACAGGTTATATTTTTTTGACGGACTGGAATCACGGACCACGGACACGGAGGACAAATGGTGCATTTGCCGAGGTTTCCACGGACCCATTGAAAACCAATGGGTCTGCAGAAAATCACGAAAAACGGAGCAACGGACACGGAATCAAACAACGGTCGTGTGCATGAGGCCTAAGACTGACAGTATTATGTCAGTGTCATCTAATACATTCCAGACCTCTAAGGGTTACATAGCATCATAAATCAATATAATGCTATGTGACCCCGGCAGTGCTGGGAGTTGATGCTGGGTGTCTCGATGTGAGTCCGGAGCATGATGCTCGCTCGTCTGCAAGGGGCCTAAGAGGTATTTTGGTATCCTATTAGTCGGTACCAGCCTGTGCAGGAACAGATACAGGGGGGGCTATACGCATGGCGATCTCGTCTGATCTGGGGCCCTCCTCTAGAAAGTGCCATGCACAGTATTTCCCACTGGACAGATGGTTGTCCCCATGGGAAGTTGTTCGTATGGTGGGAACAGCTGGTATATGTGTGGATACAGTAAAGGGGTATATGTAAAGATTTCTTTATTTTGTAAGCTCTGTTTGCTGTCAAGGAATGGAAACGTTCTTTGCATCCAATGCTGAACACTATTAGAGGCAGATTGTATCCACAGCAGCATTCTGCCACCACGGCTTGTCTGCTGCAGTCTCGGAGCATTGCCTAGACTGGATACAATTGTAGCAGAGTGTGTGGTAGGTATGTGCATGAAAAACACAAAAAAGGCACATAAGTCCCCCACTGTTTCTCACGTTTTGCGTGAATTTTCTGTGTATTTTACCAACCACATTGAAGTCTATGGGGGATACCACAATACATCAGCCGTGGAGCCGCACCACCGGTCAATGTCCACGCGTACAAAATACCCACCTAGTACATGAGGTTCAGAAAATCTCGATAACTTTGATGGTACTGTATTACACTGGATTTTATGCACGAAAGTCCGCAGGAAAAAAGGCGTGTCATTTTGAAGCGGAAGCGCTGCTTGCAAATAGCTGATCGGTGGGAGCGTCGGGAGTCGGAACCACGTCGATCTGGTATTGATGACCTATCCCGAGAACTTCACAACCCCTTTAAGGAACTGATTCTGGGATATTCTGCTTCCATTTTCTTTCTCTTGAAATGTATTCCTTTATTGCAGAAAATTTCTACTCGGTCTTCTAATGCCTCTTCTTCCCTCCAGCTCATAGACCTCCAGCTGTAGTATGGCAGGAGAACAGAAGCCATCCAGTAGTGTCCTGGAGCAATTCATCTTACTGGCCAAAGGCACTAAAGGTTCAGCTCTCCCGGCCCTTATCAACCAAGTATTAGAAGCTCCAGGAGTTTATGTATTTGGAGAACTACTAGATTTACCCACAGTACAAGAGGTAAGAATCGGAAGCCCCTGTGCCTTCTAGGGTACAGTATATTCAGGTACAGGGCATGCTATGCTAACTTTTTGTCGTCTTTCCCCCTCTGAAGATGGTTAAATCCATAGAGAACTATGTCCATGTTTTATAGCCATGAATGAAAACTATGTAAACTCTACTGGGTCCTAGGATGAACACTTGTGTATTCCTAGACAGTTCCTTCTGTCCGATCTCTATGTAGCTGCCATAATAATCCTATCATCACTTGCAGCTACAGTTAAAGGAGTTGTCCGGGGGAATGATCTTTAAAGTTTGCAGCATGGTTTCAAACAACTGTCAAGGCAGTATGGAGCTGCCCATGTGACATTTCTTCCTATTTACAGCTTGTTTTTAAACGGTGTTTTCTCTGAAAAGCTGACGCGTTTCATAGTTAAGGTACATCTAGACAGGACATATTGTGGTGCAGAAAATCCGCCAAAGTTTTTGCAATCGATTCACCTAAAAGTCTTTGGCATGGCAAAAGCTGCATACAGTCCACATTTCACCCCCTGGACTACAAAGGGTGAAATCTGTGGCAAATAAGCATAATCTGACATGCTTTGGGTTTAAAATCCGCACGGCAGGTCACATTATGTCCAGATTCCACCTTTTTAAAACCTTAAGCACATTGCTGTAATGTGCTGCGGATATTCCACACGCACCGAAAATCTGCAGTATATCTGCCATGTGTGACCATCCCATAAAGCAGCGATGGCGAACCTTTTAGAGACTGAGTGCCCAAAGGTCAACCCAAAACCCACTTATTTATCGCATAGTGCCAACACCGCAATTTAACCTGAATACTGCAGTCCAATACAGTATATGTTCCATGTACTTTATCATGTAGCTATAATATCCTGCCTGCATTCAGTGCGCTGCGTGTGCTGTACATAGCACATCCTGCGCTGATGAATGGCAGAAGTCTAAGACATATTGGTACACCATAGACTTTTTCCAGGGTACAGGTGCCCACAGAGAGGGCTCTGAGTGCCGCCTCTGGCACCCGTGCATATGTTCGCCAACACTGCCATAAAGCATTGTCGTTTGTAACCAGAGGGGCTCAGGGTTTCACACTACAACTCGTCCGGACAGCTTGAAACTCCTGACTAGTGTTGAGCGAACTTGTGTTTTAAATAGTGTTAAGGAGTAGAGATGAGCGAACTTCTATTTTTAGTTCGGCGTCCAAAGTTCGGGTTCAGGTTATCATAGCATCCCGTTATGGATTCCGCTACCATGGACCATAACTGCATTTGGAATCCATAAGGGCCTGCTTGATCGAACCCGAACCTTGGACAACCCTAAAGACCTGGGGTGATGTCACCGTCATGTCATCAGTGCAGGGGGCGTGGCTCAGCACTGGATTACCTCTTATCCAATCCAGTGTTGAGCCACGCCCCTGCACTGATCACATGACGGTGACGTCACCCCAGGTCCTTAGGGTTGTCCAAGGTTCGGGTTCAATGAAGCAGCCCCTTATAGATTCCAAATGCCGTTATGGTCCGTGGTAGGGGAATCCATAACGGGATGCTACGATATCCCGAACCGAAGGTTCGGGTTATCGGAGTATGCCGTTAGGGATTCTGCTACCACGGACCAGAACGGAATTCTATGACCGCATGCTCCACGGAAGCCGTATTGCAATCCGTCATAAGAGAAGACTGTGGCCAGCATAGACTTCTATTATGATGGAATGCCTCTTATAGGCCTCCGTGGTGCATACGGTCATAGAATTCCGTTATAGTCCGTGGTAGCAGAATCCCTAACGGCATACTCCGATAACCCGAACCTTGGACTCCGAACTTAAAACAACAGTTCGCTCAACACTACTCCTGACAGGTTGCCTTTAGATGATACCTAAACTTTACATTTAAACACGTCACTTTTAATATTTGCTACAGAAGGCTATGTATACCTTTTGGTGGCAATTTTTTTAAATGAATGCATTGTACTCTTTTTGAGCGAAAAATAATTTTTTCAATTAGTGATATTGAGGCGTTTTCCCTGCACAGCTTTGAGTTTATCTAGCTGGTCCTCCATTTTCTTTCTGCTCTGTCAGGCAGCTCAGCTGATGGCTCCTTATCTCTGCTCTCTGACATTATGACCACTCATTACAGCTCAGTTCTTGCCTTACTGATAAGAATGGGGCTTAAATAAGTGTTTATGACCTCTTAGTAATTTACAGATAAGTTATTAGATGACTGGCACAAAGCAAAACCAATTGAAGACCAATTGAAAAATGAGGTTGCACTTCTAATGCTGAATTTGTCACTTTTTTGGATGAGCCAGTGGTTGATCTCATGCCGCTTTACCCACACTTGGTATCTGTGTTTCTCCATACAGCTTGCAGATGGCCCAAATTCTGGCTACCTACAGCTCTTGAATTTGTTTGCTTATGGAACGTATCCAGATTATGTCGGTAAGATTTGATCTGCTTTACACTATAGTAAGGTTCTCTGTTGATTTACTAACTGTTAATAGTGATGTTATAAAAACGTGCATTTGGAAATGATTTCCAGTTCTTGGTTATGGTGAAAATTAGAATTGTTTTATTTTTTTTAGCGCATGCAAATCTTGGGGAAAAATTGTAGAGTTCACCAGTCTGTCACCTATAAGCAGCAGCATGAAACAAGCTTTTCCCTTAGACATGGCATTGTAACTTTTGCCTGAAATCAAATTTTTCTTTTTACTTCTAGCATTAAAGGGCAGTTTGCCAGAACTTTCGGCTGTACAGCAAAACAAGCTGAAACACCTGACAATTGTGAGCCTTGCATCCAGGATGAAGGTAATATGAATGGTGTGTGCAGGATCCATAATCGCCATATAACACATTATTTTGTGTTTCTGTTCCTGAAACCCCCTTTGATTATTGTTGGAATTTGATCCCCTTCGCTTCTTAGAAGAAGGGGCCACAATGCTTGTAAAGCATAGCTTCTATGCAGTGCAGAAACTTCAGTTCAGCCGCATTTACATGGATTTAGGCTGAGCATCCGTTCTCTGGACAGCGTTTGGTTAAGAGAAAAAATGCAAAGAACTACAATCCACTTTCTTCTTAGAAATTGGTGGGAGTCCAAGAGGTTTGATTGCTAATAAGTAGGTTATGGCATAAAACTTAATATAATGGGAAATGCCTTTTACAGAAGCAGCTGCTTCTATGGAAAGCAATAAAATTACCCATAGTTTCTCCCCCAATCACTATTTAGGGTAAAATGCTTTTCCAAGATTTTTATAATGATGACTAGTGTTGAGCAATGCAAGCTTCGGATCATAGATTCGGTCAGATCTTCGTTTGAATGCTGTACGGAGAGTCGTCTCCTCAAACGTATGGGCTCCTGCAAGGCAAATTTGTTATTCCTGAAGTCTCGCGGGACTTTGGTGAATAACTTTGGGCTTTGAGTTTTAAACTTTAAGACCATTTTAAAACATGGATCCATGTTTTAATGTTTCAAAATCGATGGCTGAAGTTATTCAATATAACTCGGTTCCCCTCGCCAGAAACGGGTCTCTGTACATCATTAAAATGAAGTTTGGAGCTAATCGACTTTGGACCTACGACCTACAAAGCTCAATTCGCTCAACATTACTGATGATCTTTCCTCAGGATAGGTAATCAGTATATGATCAGTGGGGGTACGACACCCGCTGTTTGAGAAGGCACCAACTATCCTCCTTCGCTGCTTTCTCTTGGGCGAGTGATGACACGTTTCAGTCACATGGCCTAGGTGCAGCTCAGCACCATAGAAGTGAATGGGCTGAGCGCTATAGCAAGCACAGATGCTATACAGTGTACTGCACTGTGCTTGGTAAGCTGTGAAAAGCCACGGTGCTCATAGGAGCGCTGGTGCCTTCTCAAACAGCTGATCGGCGGGGGTACTGGGTGTCAGACCTCCACCAATCAGATACTAATGACCAACCTGAGGATAGGTCATCAGTGTAAAAATCTCAGAAAAACCCTTTAAAGGGTTTCTGTCACCAGATTTAGTCCTATTAAACTGCCTGACACTAGCGACGTGGTAATGTCAACAGACCCTAACTCTCCTAATCTTACACTTCTGGATGCCCCCATTACTGCATGATTTTAACTTTTATAATATGCTAATTAGCCTCTAGGAGCAGGGGGGCATGTTGCTCCTGCTCCTAGAAGCTCCGTTCGCCCACCAAGTCACGCCCTGCCATGCTTGATTGACAGGGCCAGGCAGCGCTCGTCTCCTCCTGCCGGCCCTGTGTGCTGGGACTGTGCATGCGCGAGATTTATCCATGCCGGCCGGAGAAGACGAAGGCTGGCCCTGTCAATCAAGGACGGCAGGGCGTTACTTGAGGTGGGCGAACGGAGCTTCTAGGAGAAGGAGCAATGCCCCCCTGCTCCTAAAGGCTAATTAGCATATTATAAAAGTTAAAATTGCGCATTAACGGGGGCATTCAGAAGCATAAGATTAAGAGAGTTGGGTCTGCTGACATTAGCACAGCGCTAATGTCAGCCAGTTTAATAGGGTTAAATCTGGTGACAGAAACCCTTTAATAGGGAACACTAGGTGGGATAAGGCATATTAGGTTTACAGAAAATATATATGCCCTGAAATGATGTGGTGTGTAACCTATAGTTTACATATTGTGCTAGCAGCATTCTTTACCATATTCATCATCTCTTTGGCTAGTAATTGCTGGGTGATTTACACTGAGGCCTGTTCTGTGACATTACTGTCATTATTGCTTTGGGGATGGGGGCTGCTGATGGGTTTGTATTATTATGTTATTAATTATATTAATACCTTTTTTAACTTGTCAGTGCATTCCATATTCTGTGCTGCTGAAAGATTTAGACATGAGGAACCTCCGAGAGTTGGAGGATCTAATCATAGAAGCAGTTTACACAGACATCATTCAGGGCAAACTTGATCAACGCAATCATGTGCTGGAAGTTGATTTCTGCATTGGACGGGACATTCCCAAGAAGGACATAAGTAGCATTGTGAAAACTCTTCAGGAATGGTGAGTGTTACAGTGAAACGAATGCATTGGCTCACATTTATTATGTGATTGCATCTGGATCTTGACATACCAAAATGTGGTGCGTTCTGGTGTGTTTAGTTTAGATATACAAACGAAAAAATCAACTGCACCTAGCTTATGAGGGATGTGGTGGTGGGCCAGGCCTCTGAGCACATTTAGCTCAACACACTCCAAACCTCCTTAATATACCCTTCACAATACACAGTCCTTAATATGCTGGTGTCTGTGCAAGAAAAATGTATCTATACCACCTATTCGTCTCACAGCTGATCAGCGGGGTCCCGGGTATTGGATCCCTACCAATCGGATATTGATGACCTATTCTGACGATAGGTCGTCAATATAACCCCCTTTAATCACAAAACCCCATTTCAACTTAATTTCAGCCCTGCCACAAAATTGCCTGCTAACATAATTTCAGTGACCTCCTTTTTGCTCAGGAGAAAGTGTTAATGAGGAGAAGGCAGCTGATAGCACTCGGACATGCTGCAGTCATCATGGCTTCACAGGCAAGGACATTGCACCTAAATCAACCATTTATTGGTTTGTCAAGAACTTCTAGGAGAGAGATTCAATTCCTGTGAAGAAGGCTTCAGGACACCCAAGAAAGTCCAGCAAGTGCTGGGACCATCTCCTAAAAAGGATTCAGCTACAGGACCAGGTCACTACCACTGTAGAGCGTGCCCATGAATGGCAGCAGGCAGATGTGAGTGCATCTGCACGCACAATGAGGTAAAGGCTTTCGTCAGATGGCATGGTCCCAAGAAGGGTTGCAAAGAAGCCACTTCCCTCCAAGCAAAAAATTAAGGACAGACTGACTTTCTTCAGAAAGTGCAAAGATTGGACTTCAGAGGACTGGGGTAAAGTTATTTTCCATTTTGCCTTATGACAGCACCTGTGAGGGATCATTCCCCATCCAGGACAAGAAATGGGAACCCCCCAAGATCTTCCTTCTTCTCCTCAGTTTCCTGTCCATAGGACAGGGGTTAGAGTTTAACTCTCTAAGGCCACGTCATAGGGGGCTGCAAGACCTTCTTCCACCTTAATACTGACAGCTTTGGAGGTTACCTGTTTGCGTAAGTCATCATTAGGAGCCGCTGTTTCAAGTCTGGAGCTCTCCCTCGTGCCTGTGGTGGACGTCTAGGGCCTTGCACCGAAAACAGTTCCCTCCGGTGTACAGGAAGAAGGAGGGAAGCGGGAGTCCCATTACAGAGCGCAGCCTGATGACCGGCTATAGCACGCCAGAAGTGACATCACCAGAAACGGGTCTGCGTTCCAGCATGGGACTGGAAGATAAGGGGCATGAGTAGAAGCATTAGCATACCACAAGTGAGGGATCTTCAGCAGGCCACCCAGGGAAGATTGTATGTCTGCTGGGGTTCGCCTTTTATCATGTCCCAATCCATCCATCCAGCCTCTTAAAAATTTAGGCTATTCGGCTAAATTTGGCTATTCAGTTGATAGAAGCAATTTATCATTTCCAGTTCAAGGCCCTTCCCTTTGGAGTGTCCTAAGCGCCAGAAGTATTTACAAAAGTGATGGCACATATAAAAAGAAAGTCGGACATTATCATTGTGCCGTAACTAGACGATCTCCTACTGGTAGATCATTCCCAGGGAAAACTCAGAAATCCAATTCAGGAAGTTTTACAGATTCTGGCAGATCCGGGGGTTGAAAGTAAATTGTGAAAAGTCAACCTTGTCCCCAAGCTCCCAGTGTGCTTTTCTGGGCATTCTTCTAGGTTCAGATCAGACTTGTTATTTCCCAGAGGTAAAGTGTAATATTTGCTATGTGCTTTCCCCCCCCCCCATATGCCTCCTTCCAAGGGTAATCCAGAAAATAAAGAGAGAGAAGGCACTGGTAATCTTAATTGCCCCATTCTGGCCAAAGAGAGCCGGGTTCACCTGGCTCAGAATTCTTTCCCAGTCAGATCCCTGGGTTCTGCTGGACAGGAAAGATTTGCTATATCGGGTTACTCTTTTTCATTCAGAAGTGGGGAAATTACATTAGCCTGGCTCTTGAAAGGCAGTTCTTAAAATCTAGGGGCCTTTCAGAGCAGGTCATCGTCACCCTCCGGAGCAGTAGGAAAGGGGTTATTTCGGATATTTGTCAGGATTTGGAGAGCCTTCCTTTGCAGGTCACAGGCTATTGACATTTCCATTCCACCACAGATTCCTCTAGTGCTAGAATTTTTTCAGGAAGGGTTGAACAAAAATCTTAAGCCGAGTGTCTTAAAAGTCCAAGTATCAGCTTTAAGTGCAATGTTTGATTTTAAACTATCCTTACTCATCCTTGGATAAAAAGGTTTATTAGGGCCTCTATGAGCTCATGCCCTTTACACGAGGTTAGAACTCCTCCTTGGGATCTGAACGAGATACTTTCCAGCCTTTCTCGAAAGCCCATTTGATGTTTTAGAGTCTATTCCTATTAGACTACTCTCTTACAAAGCTGTCTTCCAAATGGCTATGCCATCAGCCAGGAGGGTGGGAGAAATGTCAGCCATGTCTGCCATACCGCAGAAAATTATTCCGCCTTCCTTTTGCCACAATTCATCCAATGGGGGTGAAAAGAAATTCGATAATTTAGATGTGAAGAGATGTCTAGTTAGGTACCTGTGAGTTACTAGACCTTGGAGATTAGATTCCCCCTTGTTCATACAGTTTCAGGGGGTAGGAAGATTTCCAGTCACTCTCCGGCCAGGTGGATTACTAGAGCTAGAAGCCTATTCTTCTAGTGGATTGGAGGTCCCAGAAGGTTTCTCTGCCCATTCTACTAGGGCCATGTCCAAGTCATGGGCGCAGAGGGGATCTGCATCCATTGACCAAATTTGCATGGTGGCTACATGGAGTTCTATAGGTTGGAACTGTCTTACAATGATTATATTTCCTTTGGTTGTAAAGTGGTTCAGACAGTAGTCCGACCCTAATCTTTTATTTCCCAGTCTCTCACAGGTGCTCTCATAAATAGAAATACTAAGATTGCACTTACCGGTAATCTGTTTTCCATGAGTTCATGACAGCACTTCATTCAAGAGAAGTATCTTCCTTCACACCGTATAAAAAAAAAAAAGTGTATTACGCCTATGGATCTGAGAACTGAGGAGGAGGAGGATGGCTCTTTTAAAGCGATCCTTGGGGGTTCCTCCTTTTCCTGTCCAAGATGGGGAATGAGCTCTCACAGGTGCTGTCAGGGGCTCATGAAAAACTGATTACCAGTAAGTGTAATCTTACCCTGGGTTCAGACCTGAGCGTTCTAAAAACGCGCGTTTTACGCGCGTTTTAGTCGCGCGTATTTCAGCGCGTTTTTGCATATAGGAAACGCGCGTAAAACGCGCGTTCTTGTGATTGACTACTGTGGTGTCAATCACAAAACGCGCGTCAAACGCCCCAAAAGAAGCTCAAGTACTTGTTTATGCGTTGGGCGTTTTACAGCGCGTTCAAACGCGCTGTAAAACGCTCAAGTGTGAACTACTCCCATAGGGATGCATTGGTTTTAATCTGTTGAGCGTTTTACAGCGCGTTTGAACGCGCTGTAAAACGCTCAGGTGTGAACCCGGGGTAAGTATTTCTCTGATGAAGCCCCTCTTCAGACTGATTGCAACACCTGGAGAAGAAAAGGTGAGCGCTACCATGAGTCCTGTGTCATGCCAGCATTAGAGCATCCTGAGAGCATTCATGTGTGGGGTTGCTGCTCATCCAAGGGAGTGGGCTCACCCTCAATTTGCCTAAGGACACGGCCATGAATAAAGAATGGTATCAAAACATCTTCCAGGAGCAACTTCTCCCAACCATCCAGGAGCAATTTGGTGATGAACAATGCTTTTTCCAGCTTGATAGAGCATCATGTCAAAAGGCAAAAATGATAACAAAACATTGAAATCTTGGGTCCATGGCCAGGAAACTCCCCAGATCTCAATCCATTAAGAACCTGTGGTCATTCCTCAATAAGCGCGTAGAAAAACAAAATACAGAAATTGTGATAAATTCCAAGCGCGGATTAGGCAAGAATGGGTTTCCCTCAGTCAGAGTTTGGCCCAGAAGCTGATCTCCAGCATGCCAGGGCGAAATGCAGAAATCTTAAAAAGCAAGGGTGAGACCAGCAAATATGAAGTCTTTGCATAAACTTGATGCATTTGTCAATAAAAGTTGAAAAAAAAAAACCTTACCATAGAAGTAAGAGACGAAAAGATCGAAAAATACTGAAGAAGCAAAAGTGTCAATTTCAAGACTTTTGACCATGACTGTAGAATGAGCCGAACATTTCTTACTCGCAGTGTCTTGTGAAACGATACCGTCATTGCTTTATTTTTATTTCTCTACAGAAGGTTCACTGAATCATCTTATTAACCGACTGCACGGAGGACACTTGTTTCCTACACCTCCTCACTTCACACAATGTTTCGGGAGACACTGCCGGTGAGTTGCTTGAGTAAGGGAGTGGTGTCTCCTGGAATGTTGCATGAAGTGAGGAGGTGTAGATCGTTTGTCCAGCTATAGGACATGGCCAATGTCTTTCCAGAAAATGATGATCTGTCATCGGTCGGCTAAAATGATCTTTCATTGTTAAGCCTTTAATGAGTAGTGTTTTTACGGTGACCGTTGTAAAAGTTTTTCCGATGTGCTGCATTTTTATGGTTGTGCTTCAGAAGTTTTCAGTGCTATGCCTGCTACGAGCCCTATGTGAAGGCTGCTGCTAACAGCCTCGGGCACTGATCAGAGGCCAATAAAGTTGGTCTCCGATTGTGTTAACCCCATAGATGCCGCTTTCAGTAGTGATTGCAGCATCTGAGGTGTTTGTCTGAGGGAGAGAACTCCCCCTGCCACCCATTGCCTACCTGTAATACAACCTACCTGTAATGCAAACATGAGACTCGAGTTTTACTATGACAGCTGGGAGCCTAACAAAGACTTGAAGAACTGCCATAAGCATTTGCCTATTGGGTCATGTCAGAAGCATGGCATAGCAGGTTACCCTTCAGTACAGGCAATAATGCTTTGAACTACTGTGTATTTCAAAACATTATAGAAGTGTCCAAAAGATCACTAGGTCAGTATTTGGTAGCGTCATAATAGTAATAGATCGAATAAAGTTGACATGTTATATTTATTACACAGTAAACAGCAATAATAAAATGCAAAAAAAGTTGTTGTTTTTTTTGTTCGTTTTTTTGCACTCTAGTGTAAGTTAAAAAATTATATGTACCCCAAAACTGCAACTTGTCACACAAAAAACTATCCCTCATACCACTTCATGTAATTCACTTCATTGCAAGTGACTGGATGCATTGGGGATGTGTGACCCAGTAACATGACACACAGATGACCACATCACTGCCATGGTCAATCATTGGCTGTGGCATCATGTCACCCACGTCACACAGAATGCTGATGTGAGTACACTTGGGATCAGCGGCACATGAGGGGGATCTATGGAGCCGGAACCCAGTGGTGGGGATCAGGTAAGTGTGCTTGCCACTGCGGGTCCCACCACAAGTGAATGAAGCAGTGTAATATAAAGCACACTACTGCTCCATTCAGAGAGGGGACCCCCTGTTTTAGGGATCACTGGTGGTCCCAGAGAATGGACCAATATTAATCAGTTTTTGTGTGGAGTGGTGATAAATGCTTTTTGTAACATAACCTTTTCAAGGGTAAGTCCACAGCACAGCTGATAGTCACCATAAGACATGAACATGTTCCTCCTGTTTAATAGTAAATACATGTAGATCCGTGATTACAGAGCAGCAGTGGTATAAATGACCCACAATCCTACTTGTAAAATGTTATGCTATTCTCTGTAGTTCACTGCGTACGTAGCCACCCCCAAACAATACGTAAGTAAGGTATTTTGGCTGCCAGATGGTTGGGCTGTAACAATTTGCAGTTTTTCAAATGCAGTAGTGATGTGGACTGTAAATGTAAGCTTTCTTTTAGCAGCAGCATGGGGAAAAAAATAATAAATATATATATATATATATATATATATATATATATATATATATATATTTCCAGAGTACTATTGCAGTTCTCTTACTTCAGTGCATGCCGCAGACATTTCAGAATATCCTAAATATCCTATTCTTCTAGGTGTGATGGCTGTGAAGCAGTTCTAATGGGGATTGAACAGCAAGTGCTGAGGGCAAACCAATACAAGGAAAACCACAACCGTACACAGCAGCAAATAGAAACAGAAGTAAGTGTAATCTGCGTTTTGTAAGACTCTCTTCACATTTCATTGTGTGAACACGTTCGGCATGTGCACTGGGATTGCACTCAGCGCAAACACCAATTGTAGCCATAGGCCTCCATTTACCCAGCGGAGGCCAAAACAGTACTGTGCGTCAACTTTTTTTTTCTTTCACTCCTTTACAGTGGACCACTCAAAAAAATGTATACCGCATGGTATATTATTCCTTTATTTGTTTGGGTTATTTTTTTTCTTTTACCATTTTGGCTGGTAGCTCGCATGATGTATGCCACAGTATGACTAGACCATGGCATACATCAGAGGTACACGTCGGAAGTATACCTTGAGATGTGAGCAGAGCTAAAGACGGGTGAGAGAATATGACTTATCAATGGAGACTGCTATGTAGTTTCATAGTTATATCATTTTTTATTTTTTATTTACGAAAATTTGTCACCACAATTGGGGACTATTATTTGCACACAAGTAGTACTGCAGATGGTTATTTCTTGTTTTCCTGCTGCCTCCGGTTCCCTCATGGTCAGCCCTCATAGCTGTGCTGAAATACAGTCTGGGTACAGCAGTCCTGACACTGTATTTCAGCACATCGTTAAACACTGAAAGAAGTGGAACAGGGGGCAGTAGGAAAATTAAAAAACAGTGATCTGGACTCCTGATCTGCAGTACTGTTAATGTATTACTGCAGATAATAGTCCACAATTGTGCTGACAGATTACCTTTTAAAGAGGAAATTCCATAAGTTATATTGGTATTAAATAATTCACTTTTTTATAACTTGAAATGATAGTACTAGTAGTACACACCTCAGTGAAGAATATTGGGCGCACTACTTGCATACAGCTCTTCTTTACAGAGGACGCCTAGATGAGGGGCTTACATTTATTACGTCTTTACTTGTGATTGCACATAGCTCATGCAGACACCCCTGCCTGCACAAGCGGTTCTGATGAATAAAATGCAGTCTATATTTTAGATTAAGCAGTCTTTTAAAGTTTATATGACAGAGAGCATTATACAGTATATGTGTATTTCTTCAAGAATCCAGCAGAGGGCATTCGCTGTCCACAGGAGATATTCCAGAATTGCTGACTGTCCCCTATGAGATGCGTTTCTTGTAGTTGCATGTAAATGTTAGTGGAAAACTAAGGTATTTCTGCTGAAATATGACTAATAGACTACCGTAATTCTATTCTTCCTCTGGTAATCCAGGTGACAAATATAAAAAAAACGCTGAAAGCCACAGCTTCCTCAACTGCTCAGGACACTGACCAGCACCTTGCAGAGCGGGAAGGGCCCCCTCTTGCTGAGCAGCGACAGCCCACTAAGAAGATGTCAAAGGTTAAAGGTCTGGTCTCCAGTCGCCACTAATGAAGCTGAAACCATGGAGGAGGCCCCAGGTCACATACAACTGTTCCTGGACTGTTTACAGACTTAACCACACACCACCATTGTACCAGCCTCTTTCCATCCAGAGCCCTTGGAGACCCTGCCCGCTAGGAGGGACTGTAAACCCATTAGCGCTAACAGTGCTGAGACCCAGCTTGGTTTGCAAATTGATGTCCAATGCCGATCAGGACACTTTGCCTATAAGTTTGTGGATCCATCTCCCTAATGGAGAGGTCTGCTGTGCAATTGACTGCAGTACACAGCAGCCTTCTCTTGTCAGAGAGAGGATTCTAGAAATGGCTGCTTATTGCTGTGTGGTTATAAAATCCCAGGTGACTTTTGTTCTGTCATCTCTCTCTCTGGAGATTTAAAATGTGCAGTAGGGACAGATCTGTACAGTAAGTTTTCCTATTTTCTTAACTGCACCCTATTATAGCGTTATTTTTCCAGGAGATTGTATTTTCTTTCTTCTTGTATGAGACGTTTTGCCTGGTGTCATGTATTTGAGGGCTGTTTTTGAAATGGCAGAAGAATAAGTTATGATGGTCATCTGTCTGAGCTGGAAAAGAGAGTCCGCTTCATATGCAAAGTGCATTTCCCCTTTAGCCAATTCTATCTGTATGGCTTTCGAAAGTGAGATTCAGGAGGTTTAAAAATGTAGCACTTATATATGTGGCGCTTTCTTCAGACTGGTCACAGAAACCGCCAGAGAATGCAGGAAATTATATACAGAGACTCAACCCTCCTTGCCTCTTAATAAATACACCTCCCTTTTCTTTTTTTGGGAATCCCATTCCTGTGTTTCGCTTTGAGGAACCACATCTCTGCAGTGCCCCGTGCCTGCCTTTCAGTTCGGGTGTTGCTGATGATACACTGTTTCCTTGCTGTGCTTTTAAATCTCCTAATAATTATTAAATAATTACAAATCTGCTTGACATGTCTATCAGTTTTTGTAGATAAGCCACATCGGGGTGTATTGTGGGACAACTTTTAAATGTACAATTTTTTTGCTCCCTAAGATGCACCTAGGAAAATAAGAAAAAATATTTTTTATCAGAACTCAGATCAGACACCGATTCCTGATCAGACCTCAGCTAAGGCTCCCATGCTCCAACAGACCTCAGATCAGACATTCAGAGATTCACATCAGACGTCCGATAAGATTCACATCAGACCTCACAAGATCCTTCAGACCTCAGATCAGACCCACAAGATCCATCAGACCCCTAAAGTTTCATCAGACCTCAGATTGGACATAAATCAATAAGTTAACTTACCTCTCCTGATCCAGAGGTCTCTCCTGCACTCACTGCTCCCTGGTCTTCTTCCAGCACGCACTGCACTGTTACCTGATGTCGCACGGCATCAGGTCATACTGTGTGCCTACCTGCACCATGTCCTGATGCTGTAGGGAGTCAGGACACGTGCAGTGCGGCACCTGGAAGAAGACCAGGGAGTGGTGAGTGCAGCCAGCGCTAGTCACCGCTCCCCTCTCCTCCTAATAACCACTTCTATAATGAAAGTGCTCATTAGTATTCACTCCATTAGACACACTCCCATTTCATCCCCCACTTTTGGGGTAAAAAAGTGCTGTAAGTATTTTTTATTATGGAGAGAAAAGAATATCACTAGCATATGGCATCACTTTATAAGTGGTATGGGTATGACCTCTGCTATCCCCAATGATACTGAGAATGAGGTGGCTTGAGCCCTGAATCGTCTCCGTGGCCTCTTCCTAGTTTTTCCCTGCACAGCGCCCAAATCCCCGCCTCCACTGTGCAGGGAACTGCGGCATAGCACCAGACGCATAGAAAAACAGTGAAGAAGCTGCAAAGATAAATGAGTGCTGTGGGTATCTTGTATCTCAGGATTGGTAGCGGTTCAGTCAGTCACGTTCTGCAATCCACAGATCCCCCATAAGTGTCCTCCACATATCCCCCATAACAGTGCCCTCCACAGATCCCCCATAAATGTCCTTCACAGATTCCCTAAAACAGTGTGTAATCCACAGATGCGCCATAACAGTGCACCATCCACAGACCCCCATTAGACCCCCACCATCCACAGACCCACCAAAAGCACATTTGGTTCAAAATATATATATATTTTTAATTTCCTCCTCAAAAACCTATGTGCGTCTTATCAGGTGCGTCTTATAAAGCGGAAAAATACAGTAATTTATGATGAGACTTGCACCTCATCATGAATTAGGTGCATCCTCTGGCAACGCAGGGGATATCAAGACTGGTGCACAAAGCACCGATCTTGAAAAATCTCCCCCATAGTGTCACAAGGAGGGTGCAACCAGGCATTATCATACCAAGGCAGCACATGTCTGGCCAGCGATACAGGCCCCTTGTAATGATCAGCTTTCCTATGCATATTAGGATTCACACCTGCATTGACAGTTGGGTGAAGAGTGAATTTTACGTATCTCTGCATTTATTCACAGCTTCTTATCAATAGGGGAACTCTAAGGCTTCATGCACTCTAATGTATTTTCTTTCCTAGTCCTTTCCGTGTGCATTCCATTTCCGTATATCCATATTTCCATTCCGCAAAAACATTGAACATGTTCTAGGATAGGACTGTTCTATTAGGGGACAGCTGTTCCGTTCCGCAAAATACGGAATGCACACGGACGTCATCCGTATTTTTTGCGGACCGCAAAATACATACGGTCGTGTGCATGAGGGCTAAATCTTCCTTACCATTCAACTTTTCTTTCCAAAGTGTAATGGAATACCCATATTTTATCAGTGATGATTATACCTGTGTGTAAAGAGCATTGTGGGCACTTCTTCTACGGATCGCCTATGTTTCCTGGAAACCCACCTGCTATACTTTTTTCATTGTTCCATTTAGTGCCATCCTCCCGTATCTGTTCCCAACTGTTTCAGAGAGACACATTAGTATACAGTAAATCTATTTGACTCTGCCACCAAACATTTTACAAAAAATAGTTGTTTATGGGGAGTGCTGGTTAAAGGGTTTTCCAAGTCTTCCATATTGATGACCTGTCCTCTGGATAAGTCATCAATATCAAAACAACAGGGGTCTGACTCCCGTCACCCCAGCCACCACCCAGCAGCTTACCAGGCCATCAATATTAAAGAAGTGCACAGCCCCTTTAAAGGGATATTCCAATTTTTAGATATTGATGACCTGTCTTCCATACTAATATGAATATTAATATTCCATACAATGTATGAAAAAAAAAATTCACCATTGTTTTATTGGTTTAGTCTTTACAGTGTTGACTGGGCAGTAAAAATAACATGTTGCCTTTATTCTGTGGGTTAGTACAATTACAGCGTAAACATTTTGGAAAAAAAATTCTTAGCATCACCAGTTGTAAAAAAGGTTGTTGCAGGGTAAGTTGTGGTTTTTATTGATTTTGTTTTGAATTATATATGACTTTGATCACTTTTTATAAATTTTTTAGGGAGGCAAAGTGACTAAAAAGAGCTTTGGGTATATTTTTATTGTATTCCATTACACTGTTTATGATACAGGATAGATAATTTTATATTTAAATAATTTTGGGTATTTTCATACAAGGCAACACCACTGATGTTTATTTTATTTTTAAATTGGGAAAAGGGGTGATTAGAATTTTAAATTCTTTTGGATTTTGGTTACTTTATTTTTAGATTCCTTAGGTGACTTGAACATGCGATTGCTTATACCATAGATTGCAGTGGTATTGCAGGCTATGTAAAATTATGAGGTTTGCGTTAAGCCCTGTAGGACTTAACAGGGACTTTATTATGATAGGCCAGGGGCCTTCAGGAGGTCCCAGGTTATCATAGGGATGGAGGAAAGGGATTCAATCACCATAGGAGGCCTCCTTATAACAGCTCGGATGCCATGGTCGCCAATGGGTTAAAGGCCTGTGATTTGGGGGCGTTGTCTCCAATCATAGACCTTGCTGGGAGGTGTCTGCTATGTAAAGCAGAGGTCACCTGCCACATAGTGGCCCCATCTTAAACTCCCTGAAATCCAAGATATACCAGTGACATATGAAAGCTGACGGTGGGGGTCTGGGCACTGACACCCTCATGATCTCTAAAATAAGGAGTTAAGATGAGGCCATCTTCAGTAGGGAGGAGAGACAGCACTTAGCTGAGTGCTTCTAACCCCTTGTTTTAAAGAGGTTCTGCAGTGGCTAAATATTGATCACCTATCCTCAGGATAGATAATATCACATTGGCAGGGGTCCAACTCCTGGCACCCCCACTGGTCAGCTATTTGTAATTTTATTAAGGTAGCGGGGCTAGCGCTGCTACCTCTTCAAATAGCTGATGAGCGGAAGCCCAGGAGTCAACCTCCCTCTGATCTGACATCAAACCGTTCTGAGGATAGGTCATCAATATTTACCCACTGCACAACCCCTTTAATGATCGGTGTGGGGTCGCTGTGCTCAGACCCCACTGATCAAAACCCTTGATATGTCACAAAGTGCAGTTATTCTTTAATGGGTCAATACAATGCACCAATGAACATCCAAAATTATCAAACACCCCAAAGTCACACTATAAATGTCACATTTTGCATATATCATATTGTATTAGGTGGTTTATTGTCTGCAGCTGGGAAGTCTAGCTCTTGTGGCTTCCCCGTTTACCTTGCCAGAGATTTGGCACATGTTGGGAATGCTAGTTTAATAATAATGGCTGGAGTGCCACACATCTAAGAATACTGCAGTACAGCGTCATGCTTTACAGTATCCTCCTCAATCCCCAGCATGGCTCCACTCTTTCTCTATCCTTAAGATAGCTCCTTTTTTTTTCCAAGATGTCTTCACCGGATTATTAGTTAGGCTACTTTCACACTAGCGTCAATATTTTCCGGTATTGAGATCCGTCAGAAGGCTGTCAATACCGGAAAAAAACGCTTCCGTTTTGTTCCCATTCATTGTTAATGGGGACAAAACGTAACTGAACAGCACGGAGTGCACCAAAATGCGTTCCGTTCTGTTCTCATACTGGATTGGAAACAGAAGCATGCTACAGTTTGCTTTCCTCCTGGGATGCGGAGCAAGACGCTAAGATCTTTAACATAGCCAAGACAGATCCGTCATGAACTCCATTGAAAGTCAATGGAGGACGGATCCGTTTTCTATTGTCAGAGAAAACAGATCCCCATTGACTTGCATTGTGGGTCATGACAGATCAGTTTTCTCTGACACAATAGAAAACGGATCCGTCCTCCATTGACTTTCAATGGAGTTCATGACAAATCTGTCTTGGCTATGTTAAAGATAATACAACCGGATCCGTTCATTACAGATGCAGATGGTTGTATTATCTGTAACTGAAGCGTTTTTGCTGAACCCTGCCTGATCCAGGAAAAAACGCTAGTGTGAAATATAGCTTCCCCTCTAATTCTAACTGGCACGGCTTGTTATACTCCAGGTAGTGACAGGCTGTGCTGCATCCTATGTTGACGTACAGCATGACAATAGATGCACAAAGGGCTTAACTCCTTTCCTCTGACTCCCTTTTGACTCTCTCATAGGCTGTACAGTGTTCCCTTGCTCTCTATTCAGTCAGGGATGCATCAATGATGAGGAAGAGGAGTCAAGAGAAGAGACTCAAAACCTGCAGCTTCCTCCGCTATCTGTTGCTGTTCTGTGCTGCATTTTATTTCACGGGACGCAGTGGACGTGCCACTGGTAATGTGTATATTCCTCACAAAGGGGTCACAGCATCAAAAAAAAAACCCTGTTCAAAACAGTGTTCACTTATCAGAATGTACAATATTATTGCAGATTCTATCACAAACAAAATCTGGTCCTTTATAAGGTCCTTTCTAATTCTTGAATGTAATCAGCTGCTATGGATGGCTGGCCACTTTTGTTCCATTCAATACACTAGAGCAGTGATGGGCAACGTGCGGCTCTCCAGCTGTTGCAGAACTACACCTCCCAGCATGCAAAGCCTGTCTATAGCTATCAGCCTACTGCAGGGCATGGTGGGAGTTGTAGTTTAGCAACAGCTGGAGAGCCGCACTTTGCCCATTACTGCACTAGAGCATAACTAAATCCAAACCACCATTTCAGCAGACCACAGACCTTACAGAGTTCATAATGAATTTGAAGTGGCTCAGAACATGTCACCCACAAAACATGAATCAGATCAGATCTGGGTTTCAGGAGGCCTGGGCGATAACATGATTAGTAATAAAATATTAGACTCCACTCTTCCCAGCTACAAAGCTATACATACATTGTTAAAGGATATGTAGCCTGCTATTGGCTGCTCCCCCGTCGTGTGGATCAAAACATGATGTACCGGTGGCCGTGCAGGTATCAGGAGGGAAGCGTGTGCCAGGGAGCAGGCAAGTATAATGTATCCCAGGGGCCCGGGCATTGGGGGTCATTATAGTAATTAGATAACCCCTTTAAATAAGCGATTATGAACATGAAATACATTTTTCACACACAAGCCGAAAGACTGGCCATAAACATTGGACGTTGGAGGATCCCGATAAACCCTAGGGTGATCAGTTCTGTTTTGTTGAACTACTGGGTCTGGGCTGCCTGAACATGTGGCCTTAGTACTGACCCAAGTAAAACCATTTAATGGAGACATTTTCAATTACAGTAATGACTTTATGTGAGAATCGCTCCATAATAACTGTGTCCAGGGACATGTATTGTATTTATATGTAAATTAAAAAAACTTTTAGTGTCACTATTTAAAAGTAGTGTCATAAAGAGGTACATTGTATGTGTTTGTGACCCCATAGAACCATGTGGGTACCATATAGTACCTGATTACAACCCGGAGGCTGTATTATGCTCATGTGCATGAAAGTAAGTGGGATAAACAAATATAATGTATTGACTAACTCAGCAGCTATACTAGATTTTTATTATATCCAATTACAAAAGTATGCATATCTTGGTGCTGGTTTGAAAAATGTTGAATATTTATGTAGGCCAACTCCTGTAAAACTTTTTTTGTGTTTGCTTGTGATCTAGACTGTGAGGGCAATATGACAATTAATATAGTTACCACCCAAAATTGGAATTTATATGATTTGTAGAACTACAAGTTAAGGGAGAACTTGCCTTGCACCTCCACAGAACTGCTCTTACACTAGCTGAAAATGATTGTATTTGCTGCTCTAGGCACCTCGCTACTTTCTTTATATTGTCTGTGAGGTTATCCATATTACTAACAAATAGATATCCTGGTTTAAATGGGGCCTAATATCAAGTATTTTGTCAGCTACTGCATAATAAATCTGCATCTGCTGACTGATAAAAGGATTTTCCAGGATTTTTATACTGATGATCTATGTTTGTCCTCCTCCTCCAGTTATTAAGATATGGAGGAGGGGGGTGAGAAGGTGAGACGCAGGCCACAGATGCCATTCTGAACTTAGTTTGCAATGTGAGAGGATGTGTGTTGGATGTGTCTGGCACAAAGCAATTACAGACACAATCCAGCAATCTTAGGCCTCATACACACGTACATATTTTCTTTCCGTGTCCGTTCAGTTTTTTTTTGCAAAAAAAAACGAAAGGTACTCCATGTGCATTCTGTTTTCGTATGTCCGTATTTCCGTTGTGCAAAAAAATAGAACATGTCCTACAGACAAGGATAGTACTGTTCTATTAGGGGCCAGCTGTTCCGGTCCGCAAAATATGGAATGCACACGGCGGTCATCCGTATTTTTTGCGGACCGCAAAATACATATGGTCATGTGAAGGAGGCCTTAAGGTGTTGCATGGACAGATTTCGGACATATTTAGTTAGGTAGCTTTAATCAATAGGTAGAACAGTCAGAGTTTTATCAGAGAGGGAAAGCATAGGGTCACTCAGATTTCTTTGTGTGTGTGTTTTAGGGCTCATTCACCATTGTTTGGGTCTGTGGATGCGGACCTATTCACTTCAATGTGGCCGCAGAAGACTCCGCAAAAAAGATAGAACATGTCCTATTCTTGTCCGCCTTGCGGACAAGAATAGACATTTCCATTATGGGCGGCCTGTTTGGAAGCTATCTTACATTTAGAAGTGGCGGAGGATCCGCCGAAGTTATGTAGAGGCTGGCGCCTCGTCATAATTCTGGCGGATCCACCAGCAGGTATAGGGGTTATTAAGAACGGTGTCTAAAACGCCGGTCTTAATAAATACGCCCCCATATGTGCAGGGTCTGTTCTCCTGAACATAGATGCACAACGGCATAGATAGGTTTAGAGTAGGACCTGCCTGACTGAAACCACCTTGGCGCTGGTAGGCGGGCACAGATGTGTTTTAATCAAAATATGTTGGCTGAGAGTCACCGATTTTATTGTATCAGAATGAGGGCTTTGTCCGTATATAATGTTTGAATCTATTGTGTTAGTGTATTTTCTGTCATTTTTCTTTTATAAATGTTGCCATGCACATCCGCATATTCAGTTATCATGCAGGATGTTGTGTATCTTTTTCCGTGATTTTTGTCAACTCTAAACTGGGGTGTATTGGCAAGTGTCACTCTGACATTATTTACTATTGCTGTTTAAAAACAGCAAAAATGTGAAAAAAAGGGGAAAGCAATTGGAGCACAATTGAATTGCACCCAAATCAAATTTTTTTAGCAATTTATTAGAGTTGGACCCATAACGAATCTCAAGTGCTAAATCCAAACTGATTTCAGCCTCTCAGTCCTTAAATTACTGGCCCTTAGTTTCTGACCAGGTCTGCAGTTTCTGACCTTTCTGCTGTCTCAGGCAAATACTGAAATGGCGCCCTCATCCCCAACAGGACAGGTCATCAATATCTGATCGGTGGGGATCCAACAGCCATGCGAGAGCCGCTTCCTCTTCATTACACTGCCATTTGTCTTGGAGGCGCAGTGTAATTACAAGTACTTGCTCTATTCACTTTAATGTAGAAAGTACCTGTAATTACAGTATGCTGGCACTGCAAAAGAGACAGGCAGTGTAATGAAGAGGAAGCAGCGCTCACATGGAGCACTGCCTTTGCTTGAAATAGATGATCGGTGGGTGGTTGCGGGTGTTGGATCCCCACAATTAGATATTGACAACCTATCCTATCCTGCCAATTTTTTTTTACACTAAGCCACTCCTCTAACTCCTCTCACTGCATAACTATACTCACCCAGTCCCACTTACCTAATAAAATCTATTATAGGTTACACAGCGGTACCAATGCACCTTGCAATAAATGAAAGAACCAACTGGTCCTACGGCCTCCAGGCTGTTGCTGGCGTGTCGGCATGAAGTCCGTTGGATCCAGAAAAGGTTCGCTGTGATGATATAGCAAAATGAATAATCACATAAGGAACGGATGGTAATTGTCCCCAGTAAATCCCCAGCAGGGGGTGCTGTGCTGGCTCTGTAAGACTGAGCCATCCCAATGTATAACAGGGTAATCTATGGTCTTTCCCCTTAGTGCTACCATACAGTACAAATGGCCACATTGTGCCCCTCAAAGTAGTTATGCCCACATTGTGTCCCATTACAGTACTAATGCCCACATTGTGCCTCCTTTACAGCAGAAATGCCCACATTGTGCCCCCTCAATGCAGTTTTGCCAACATTGTGCCCCCTTACAGTAGTTCTCCCTGTACCCCTTCACAGTAGTTATGCCCTCCTTGTGCCCCTTCACTGTAGTTCTCCCCACCTTTGTGCCTCTTCACAGTAGGTATGCCCACCTTGTGGCCCCTTCACAGTAGTTATGTTCTCCTTGTAGCCCCTTCACAGTAGTTATCCTCACCTTTGTGCCCCTTTACAGTAGTTATGCCAACCTTGTGGGCCCTTCACCATAATTATGCCTATCTTTGTGACCCTTCACAATAGTTATGCCCACTTTTGTGGCCCTTCACAGTAGTTATGTCCACCTTTGTGCCCCTTCACAGTAGTTATGCCCATCTTTGTGCCCCTTCACAGTAGTTATACCCACTTTTGTGCCCCTTTACAGTAGTTATATCCTCCTTGCCGCCCCTCACTGTAATTGCAACCTCCTTGTGCCTCCCTTTGGCCCCTAGTGCCCTCTCCAGCTGGAGCTTCATAAAAGAAAAAAAAACATAAAAGCTTCATAAAAGAAAAAAAAACACCTGTTTCCCTGATAATCGGCACATCCTGCGTTCCCCAGTAGCAGCACATACTGCGCAGAAACACACATCGCGCTGCTGGTTGTGCAGGAGGCTGATTCCCGGGCTTTCACCACTTCTCCCACACAGCCAGCAGCGCAATGTGCGCCCTGCTGGGGAGCACCGGAACTCAGCGACACAGTGAAACAGGGAGCAGATGGCTCCCTGCTTCACCATGTAAATAAACTGCCCTGGCTGTCGTCCTCCTCACTATGCCCCTGGTTGCATCCTCCAGCAGCACAGGGAGTTTAAAATGTTGTTCTTGATAAATGTCCCCCATATTATTTAAATAAATAAGAGCACTACTACTCATATGCAGATATTTAGAACATTGATACTGAGATACAGGTACTTGTAAAAAAAATAAAAAATAAAGTATATATATATATATATATATATCAGTAATAGTGTCCTAAATATATGGATAGTAGTAGAGTTTTCGTTATATATATATATATATATATATATATATATATATATATATATATTACTATTTCTGCAGACTCTCCATTCTTCTCCTTATCCTCTGACATCTTTTGGAGGCTAAAGGACCTGCGATCTTGTAACATGATGACATCATCAAAGATCCTTCAGCCTACCATTACTGTATTTCAAAGGTCCTTCATACCTCTGGAGTGTACACCCGTGCCTAGGGGTCATTGTACATTGCGGTTTTGTTGTCGTATTTACAGCGAATTGAAAAAAATGCAGTAGAACCATGATGTACAATGATCTCCAAAGACACAGATGTCTGCAGGTCTGTGCAGGAATGCAGAGCTGGAGGCTTTATTGCTGCCCCCTGCTGTCCTAGTAGAGTGCCACCTGAAGCCACCGCCTCGCATTGCCTAATTAGAGATGTGCCTCTGCTTCTGACTCACAGCACTACAGGAGCATGGCACTGTAACTGAAATGGTCATAGAAGCAGTGTTGGACTGGGGTGCCAAGAGCCCACCAGTAAAATTCAATCTGGGGGCCCACTGTACAGTTATATGTATACACACTATGTGTACACACTACCCAGTTTTTTATTGGGACATAGGCAATATACTGTATATTATCTTATCCAACCTATCTATATGTCAGTCTACTGTGCCATGTGCCACCTGTGCAGGGGCTGGGGGACTAGGAGCCCACATTGTTAAGGGGCCCACCAGGAGATTCACCTGTACCCTGTGGGCCAGTCCGAGCCTGCATAAAAGGATTAACAGACACAGGTTTTACTCAGCATTGTGGTAACTGGTGTAAAAGTTACAGCCACTCTCACACAGAGGGTGTAGGCATATGGGGTACAACACAATAGTTTTAGGCTGTTTTAGAAGTGGGTACTATAGTATAAAACAGCCTAGGGCAGCACTGCAGACCGACGATTTGTGCCGGTGATGTCACTGGGCTCACTGCTAGGAGGAAGTCTCCACCTAGCATAGTGATGCGAAGCCCGGTACATCACCAGCTCACAACAAACAGCCTTGCACTGTGCGATGCAGCACAAGGGGAAGCATCGGAGCATGGAAATGCTCTGAAGCTCCTCTCATACACTGGCGATTTTGCAAGTTTTTCCACCTACAAAGAATGGAGAGGTCTCTAATTTTTATCGTAGGTACAAATCAACTTTGAGCGACAGAATCTAAAAAAAAATCCAGAAAATCACATTGTATTATTCTTAAATAATTAATTAGCATTTTATTGCATGAAATAAGTATTTAATACAATACAAAAACAGAACTTTATATTTGGTACAGAAACCTTTGTTTGCAATTACAGAGGTCAGACGTTTCCTATAGTTCTTGACCAAGTTAGCACACACTGCAGCAGGGATTTTGGCCCACTCCTCTTTGCAGAAAAGCACCCCCAAAGTATGATGTTTCCACCCCCATGCTTCATGGTTGGGATGGTGTTCTTGGGGTTGTACTCTTCCTTCTTCTTCTTCTAAAAAACACGGCAAGTGGAGTTGATACCAAAAAGTTCTATTTTGGTCTCATCTGACCACATGACCTTCTCCCATGCCTCCTCTGGATCATCCAGATGGTCATTGGTGAACTTCAAATGAGCCTGGACATGTGCTGGTGTGAGCGGTGGGACCTTGCATGCCCTGCAGGATTTTAATCCATGACGGCGCAGTGTGTTACTAACAGTAATCTTTGAGACCATGGTCCCGGCTATCTTCAGGTCATTGACCATGTCCTCCCATGTACTTCTGGGCTGATTTCGGACCTGTCTCAGAATCATCCTTACCCCACGAGGCAAGATCTTGCATGGAGCTCCAGACCGAGCAAGATTGTCATCTTGTGTTTCTTCCATTTTCTAATAATTGTGCCAACAGTTGTTGCCTTCTCACCAAGCTGCTTGCCAATTGCCCTGTAGCTCATCCCAGCCTTGTGTAGGTCTACAATTATGTCCCTGGTGTCCTTAGACAGCAATTTGGTCTTGGCCATGGTGGAGAGGTTGGATTGTGATTGAGTGTGTGGACAAGTGTCTTTTATACAGGTAACGAGTTCAAACAGGTGCAATTAATACAGGTAATGAGTGCAGAGTAGGGGGGCTTAAAAAAAAAAAACTAACAGGTCTGGGTCTGTGAGAGTCAGAATTCCTGCTGGTTGGTAGGTGATCAAATACTTATTTTGTACAATAAAATGCAAATCAATTATTTAAAAATCATACAATGTGATTTACTGGATTTTTTTAGATTCTCTTTCTCACAGTTGAAGTGTACCTACGTTAAACATTACAGACCTCTCCATTCTTTGTAGGTGGGAAAACTTGCAAAATCGCCAGTGTATCAAATACTTATTTTCCCCACTGTATATAGTAAATGAGCAAAGAACAGTTTATATCCGGGTTCAGCCCTGAACGCGGAGAACCCCTTTAAGTACACAATTTCATGAACAGTCTTAGTGCAGTTAGCTCCTCCTTATGCTGTGTCAATACGGCTTTACTAGACTCAGCCATTTACAAGGTGGCAGGTTGGTTGGTCACACCTGGCTCAGATCACAGTTACAAGGTGCCTGGGTTGATTAGCTTTAGCAGGATATAACTAGGCAGCAGTGGCGTACCGCCCATAGAGGCAGACCACGCCACTGCTATGGGGCCCGCAGCACTGGGGGGCCCGGAGTGCAGAGAAGGCCCCGCCCATATTATTTGGCCCCGCCCACCCATGACACGCAGCGGGCCCCGGCCCGGCACTTTTCTATCTGCAGCCGGCTCTTCTTCCGCATCCCCCATTATCCCCCCCCCCGGGCTATCTCAAATCTGACCTGATCCTGACTACTGCGGATCAGGATCAAGCCAGCCTGTAGCGCTCGCTGGCCAATCAGTGCAAGGCAACTCTATTGAGGCAGCTGCTGATTGGCAAGTGTGCAACGGAGGCGGGAGAATCGCGTTGCCGTCGCCAGTGTGCCTGAGGAGCTGCGCCTGCAGAAGAAGCACCCTGTCCCTGGCCTGAACTTCCTGAATGCTGCCGTGCTACTGACAGTCTGACACTCAGGTGAGGGTGGAATTTGGCCAGGCAGCAAGAGAGAGGAGGGGTAGGGAGGGGGACAGTGTGGGACATGCTTCAATCTGCCCCCCAAAATGCCCATGGGGGAGAAGTAGGAAGAAAGCACACTGTCCTGAGAATTTTGGGGGGCATTAGGGGTTGGGGGGGCTCATAGAGGACAGTGTGCTTTCCTCCTACCCCTTCTCCTTCCTAACACCCCACTGGCATTTTGGAGGGCAGTAGGGGTTGGATATTAAAGGGTTTCTGTCATCAGGTTTACACATTATAAGCTGTCTGACATTAGCTATGTGCTAATGTCAGAGCAGCTTGATAATGTGTTTTTTATGTAAATCCGAGTTATATTTATGCTAAAAAAACTTATTTTTATAATATGTAAATTAGCCTCTAGGAGCAGGGGGGGCGTTGCCCTGCTCCTAGAGGCTCCGTGCGCCAACCTGCTGCAATGCCCGTTCTTTCCTTGATTGACAGTGCCGGGCAGCGATCCCCTGCTGCCTCCGGCACTGTCTCCCTGCTAAATCCTGCGCCTGCGCCGCCGCTCTGTATTCGGCGCAGGCGCGGTGAGTTGAGGACGCTGGTGCCTGCTGTCCTCAGCTCACCGTGCCTGCGCCGAATACAGAGCAGGCGCTGTATTCCACCAACCAGCATGGGGGTGTGCAGGGGAGGAGCCATGGTGGGTAGTAGGCGGGGTTAAGGGGGCCCAATTCAGATTTTTGCTATGGGGCCCAGTGATTTCTATGTACGCCCCTGCTAGGCAGCAGTCCATACGACTCATGGCTTCCTCTCTCTTGGGCATATAGTAGCTCACCCTAAAATCCTTTTGGACTGGTGAGGTACAGCAGCTCAATGTTATCAAGCAGTCAGCAGTGGTGTAAGGTCTGGAATACTTCATTCCGTTGGATCTCAGGGATGTCATCTAGGTCAGGCAAATCAGTTCATATCAGCAAATATAACATACGTTTACAACTTGCATGTGCACATATTCCGCTGACAGCCTGCAATTAAAGTGCATATTATGGCCATATGGAGGCTATTAAACATGTATGAAGCAGTACATAACATATAGTCAGCAAAACATGACAGTGTGTACAGTTCAAGGATACAGCGACGTGCAAATAGGTGGAAGGGGCACTGGCAGTCCATGTCAGTTTCAACCCTCTTATATGCTTAAAGATGATCTCAAAAGCAGTAACCATATCTGTGCCAAATTATAGGACTGGACAAGAATTACAGAATAGTAAGATAGTAGCTTTGTTTATAAGGCTGAAAAAAACATATGTCCATCTACTTCAGCCTATTACTCTGCAAGGCTGACCCAGCACCAAAAAAAATAGTTAAAACACATTTTATTCATGCTAGTGAAAAGTAAATCTTTCCTGACTCCAAATCTGACAATCGGAATGACTCAATACCTCACTGTCCCTTCTCCAGAAATCTAATAGCTATTACCTGTACTATTCTTACACTCCAGAAATACATCCAGGCCTCTCACCATCACCACCATCTCAGGCAGAGAGTTCCATAGTCTCACTGCTCTTACCGTGAAGAAGTCCCTTATATGCTGATGTAGAAACCTTTTTTCTAGATGTAGAAGATGTCCCCTTGTTACCTTCAAAGTCCTAGGTATAAACAGATCAAGTGAGAGATCTTTGTATTGGCTTGTGATATAGTATATTTATACAAAACTCTTAGTTTGTATCTTTTTTTTAACTAAATAATCCTAATTCTGGTAATCTACCTTCTCCATTCCCTCGAACCCACTCAAGCTCTGCTTTGCCTTTCTTGTGTACAGGAGCATAAAATGGCATACAATATTCCATTTGTGGTCAGAATAGTGATTGCAAAGTGATATACTATGTTCTTGTCATGTGCACCAGCACCTATACTCCTTTTGCTGCCTCTTATAATCTTATTAGCCTTGGCAACAGCTAAGGGGAGGGGGCATGTGGCGTATTCTGGGGGCCATGAGGGTGCAGATCTGAGTGAGGGGCTTTATGGGGTGTAAATCTATGAGGGAGGGCTGGAATCGCCAGAATGTGAATGTGCTGTTAGTACATTATTACAACATTTGGGGCCCCACTTTTGCCCAGGGCCACATTTTGTCTAAAAACCGGCCCTGCCCATTGGTTGCAATAAAGTCTTTCTTTACTAAATCAATAATAGGAGTAATAATACATACAGCAGCAAAATGCACAGTTCCAAAGTATATCACAGTGTAGTCTTTCTCCCAATAGTAGTGAATAGACAGCAACAATGATGTCAGTAGTACTCCTTGGCTCTCTCTAAAAGGTGTATTAGACAGGCAGATTTTCTGACCGATGATCGCTAACGATTATTCATACATACGCTCGTTAGCGATTATGTTGCAATGTAAAACTCCGCAATGCATGTGCACCGACTGTAGGGCCGCTGTATGCGAGGCAGGACCCATTCACTTGAATAGGATCGACAATCCGCATCTGATTGTCCACACTGTGATTAGTAATTCATTTGATTAATTAAGATTTCCCTCTGTCCTACTACTACTACTACTACACAGGAGCAGCAATACCCCATCATTGTGCTGCTGGTTAGGACAAAATGGAAATATCACTGGCCACTGTACTGCCCAAGCGTTTAACCTACCTAGTACCATCTGTAGCAGTATACTGTCCTCTTTTGTGTTAAGTACTTTACACAGTTTAGTGTCATCTTCAGAAATTTATATTTTACTGTGCAAGCCTTCTACAAGATCATTAATAAATATATTGAAGAGAATAGGGCCCAATACTGACCCCTGTGGTACCCCACTAGTGGCAGTGACCCGATCACAGTAAGTACCCATTAATAAACACCCTCTGTTTCTATAAAGTTACTTAGCCACATGCATACATTTTCCCCCAGTCCAAGCATTCTCATTACAATGCTCCAGGATAGCATGTCTTGGAAAGCCTTCAATTAACCCACATGGCCATAGTTTCCAAACTCAGTTTTTGACCCCTTTTTGAATATTGGCACCACATTTGCTAAGCGACAATCCTGTGGAACAGACCCTGTCATTATAGAGTCATTACTAAGATGGTGGCAAGGACCATGGGAGCACACATAGGCTAGTGCTTTTTCCTACAGTGTGCAAGCACGACCACCACTGATGGATTGCAGGGAGGTCGTAACCATGGATACGAGCAGTGTATAATGTGATGGAAAAATGAATCCAGTCAGTAAAGGAGGTAAATAGATAATAACAATACATTAGTAAGTGCCTTGTATTCACTTTCTCTACATAATAAATGCTATTTGCTGAAGTGAGACAACCCCTTTAAGTAGTGTAATAGATAGACCCTTATTTCTGATATTTAAAGGGGTTGTACACTTTTGTGATATTGATGACCTATCCTCAGGATGAGTCATTAATATCAGATCAGCAGAGAGATGACTGTCTTTCTCAGCTGTTTGAAGAGAATGCAGCTCTCATATGAGCGCTGTGTTCTCTTTTCTGTTGCCATCGACGAGCAGGTGTAATTACATCTCTATCATCCCCATTCACTTACATAGGAAGGAGCCGCCCCATTGAAGTGAATGGGACAAACGAGCTGTAATTATACCTGCTCACCATTGCAATGGCGACGGTGAGCAGGTAAACAGAGAAGAGAACACAGCGCTCGTACCAGCACTGCATTCTCTTCAAACATCTGATAGTGATGACCTATCTTGAGAATAGGTCATCAATATAACAAAAGCAGACAGCCCCTTTAAATTTCAGACATAAGGGTGTATCTTTAACATGACTTAATTCCCTTAGAATACAGGGGTGTATGACATCTGCAACTGGTGATTTGTTTATATAATCTTAGTAACACTTTCTCCTGGGTACAACCGGTGGCATTTAATGGTGAGTTTACTTTGTCGCTCTGCATTTCCCTTTTGACATTTCATTTTTCGCTGTGAATACAATGGAGAAAAAAACAGTTAATATATGTGTTCCCCTGGGAATAAATGGATAGCAGGTGTTGCTTTTCCTGGCGACAATTAATAGCCCGGACAGGTCAAAATCTAAACTCTCTGATCCAAAGACGCAAAGAGGTTGCTCCTCTTGACAAGCGTACGTGCATGAGATCCATGTCACCACAGAAGTTACAGTAAGGACTGCATAGGAATTATAATGTTGCAAAACTACATTGTGCCAGACAGGAAACTGTATAAACAAATTCCTTATTGACAGTATTAAAAAATCATGACAGGAATCTTTACCTAGACTTTACTCATAGTTGCCTGCAGCTAAATCTACTAAAAACAAGTAAGGGAGTAGCATAGACAGCGCCCAAACTGGCAGCTTTCTTGATGACATTCTTGGGGGTTGGTATACAGTAAAAACCGTCTATGAAGACCATGTGCACATAGCAATAACCATTTTGATTTGTTCATTCCTGAGTGATTATAACAACTATTTCCTAGTCTACGTTCACAACATGATCAGTGATAAATCTATTGTTCATCATTGATAAAAATTAATTGGGCATAACTAAAAATTATCATTAAGGAACTGGTAAATGTTACTCATCCAACATTTATAATAAATATGACTTAACTTGCTTTTTAGAAAAAAATGGCACATATAGAGTGACTACTGATATACTGTTCAGTTACTCAGAATTATTTTTTATCTTCACTGTACAGTAAGCTCATGTAAACTAAAAAAAGCTAAAATTTCTAGCATAGGAGCAGAAAACCTAAAAGAACGGAGTGCTGGATCCATCCTATGATGAACACCTGTGGAACCATTGCGTCCACCAGGTTTTTGTCATTTTGATGGGAAGAATAGCACATAATGCTGCACAATTTTCCTTGTCAAATATGACTTAATTTTCAATGGAGCCTAACAAATTTTCACTGAAGATATTTGTAATATGGCACAGAAATGGCCAGACGATACACTGGGGAGGAGTTAGGTGTGCAAAATGCCAAGGGGCCTGGGCACTTACAGTAAGAACGCTGCCCCTGGGTAATTGCGAGCTCTCATTTGCATATCATGATATCCTCGATTTTGTAGCTTTACAGAATCGGACCAATACAAGAAAGGTGCTGTTATTATCATGTGTGTGTTTATATCCGTCTATAGAGCTTGGAGACAAGATTGTATGGAGGCACAGATCTGAAGAAGGGTACAAAAAATTTATTTTGGCCTTAATTCTAAACCAGACTCTGCTCTTCACCCGCCCAATATCACCCCTACAGTGAAGTATGGTGGTGGCAGCATCATGCTGTAGGGTGTTTTTAATTGGCTGAGACAGGGAGACTGGTCAGGATTGAGAGAAAGCTGAATGTAGCTAACTAACAGAGATATTCTTAGTGAAAACCTGATCCAAGGTACTCTGGACTTCAGACTGGGCTGAAGGTTCACCTTCCAACAAGACAATGATCCTTATCACGAAGCCAAGACAACACAATAGTGTGTTAAAGTCCCTTTAGACAGAAAAATTCAGCAGGTGATCTACATGCAGCAATCTCCTCCACAGTATGGGGAGGAGCAATCGCTAAGACCATTGCTCTTTCACATACAGAATTGTTGTTTGCTGGGAAGCAGAGGGTGTTTAGACAGCATAATCTGCTGCCAGAAAGTGGCGATTTAGGTACCTACACAAATGATTCAATTACCTGACAAACAAGCGTTTCACTCTTTCATTGGGTAACTGGAAGCACCTTTACACTGTCCGATAATCGCTAATATGTGTTCCTATGAATGTTAGCGATTATATGGTGGATTCTCAGCCCGTCTAAAGGGCCTTTTAAGAACAACTCTGCAAATGTCCTTGAGTGGCCCAGCCAGAGCTCTGACTTGAAGCCAACTGAGCATCTCTGGCGAAACCTGAAAATGGCTGTCCACACACAATCCTTATCCAACCTGAGAGAGCTTGAGAGTATCTTCAGAGAAGAATTGGAGAAATTGTTCATATCCAGGTGGGTAGACAGTATGGCATCATACCCCAGAAGACTGGAGTCTGTAATTACCGCAGGTAGGTTCTTCAACTGAGTCCAGGGTAAAAATACCTGTACAATGTACAATGCATGATTTTAGTTTTTCCTTTTCAATAAATTGACAACGTTTTTGAACATTCTGTTGCCATGTACTCATTAGAGGGTGATAAATAGACGCTATTTTACCACAAAGCCGCAGCATTATAAAGTGTGAACAAAGTGAAAGGCTCTAAGACTTTCCAAATACACTGTATTGGGGCACATTTATCAAAGTTGTACACCAGTTTTCTGTCATACAAAAGTTGCTCATTTTTGAGCAAACACCATTTAGCTTAAGAATTTGCAAGTTTTTAATGATTCTCTGTTGCTCTCACCACTTTCCAAAGAATGGGCAGAACTTAGTACAAAACACTATGGCAAACTCAGCCTGACATGTTTACAATAATTTACACCAGGAAAGTACTCCAGCTCATACCCGGCGTAGACTTCATGGAGCATGGACAGCACAAGATGGAACAAGTCATCAGAATCAGAGATAACTCCAATGCCGGTCATTTAACCCTTCAGTCAATAATGACCATGGCATCAGAGAAGTTCGCCAGAGGAGAGGGCTCCCGCTGTTCTCCAATAGAGCTTTGTCTGCTACCAAATCACTTAATAAGACTACAGAATCCACCTAGACTACAATAGTAAATGTTTAAGTCTCCTTAAGGGACTAGAAATAAGTAAGTAAAAGAAAAAGTAAAAAAAAATAGTTTTTCAAAAATATCAAAAAGAGAAGTATTAAAAATTTAAATCACCCCCAATCACCTCCCAGTATTACATACAGTTAGGTCCATATATATTCGGGCAGAGACAACATTTTTCTAATTTTTGTTCTGTACATTACCACAATGGATTTTGAACCAAACAATTCAGATGCAGTTGAAGTTCAGACTTTCAGCTTTAATTCAGTGGGTTGAACAAAATGATTGCATAAAAATGTGAGGAACTAAAGCATTTATTAAACGCAATCCCTTCATTTCAGGGGCTCAAAAGTAATTGGACAAAATAAATGATTGTGCATAAAATGTTAATTTCTAATACTTGGTTGAAAACCCTTTGTTGGCAATGACTGCCTGAAGTCTTGAACTCATGGACATCACCAGACGCTGTTTCCTCCTTTTTAATGCTCGGCCAGGCCTTGACTGCAGCGGTTTTCAGTTGCTGTTTGTTTGTGGCCCTTTCTTTCTGAAGTTTAGTCTTTAACAAGTGAAATGCTCTATTGGGTTCAGATCAGGAGACTGACTTGGCCATTCAGGAATATTCCACTTCTTTGCTTTAATAAACTCCTGGGTTGCTTTGGCTTTATGTTTTGGGTCATTGTCCATCTGTATTATGAAACGCCGACCAATCAGTTTGGCTGGATTTGAGCGCACAGTATGTCTCTGAAAACCCCAGAATTCTGCTTCTGTCCTGTGTCACATCATCAATAAACACTAGGGACCCATTGCCACTGGCAGCCATACATGCCCAAGCCATCACACTCCTCTGCCATGTTTTAGAGATGATGTGGTATGCTTTGGATCATGAGCTGTACCATGCCTTCACCATACTTTTTTCTTTCCATCATTCTGGTAGAGGTTGATCTTGGTGTCATCTGTCCAAAGAATGTTCTTCCAGAAGTGTGCTGGTTTTTTAAGATGTTTTTTTTTAGCAAAGTCCAGTCTAGCCTTCTTGTTCTTAAGGATTATGAGTGGCTTGCACCGTGCAGTGAACCCTCTGTATTTACTTTCATGCAGTCTTCTCTTTGTGGTAGATTTGGATATTGATACGCCTTTATCCTGGAGAGTGTTGTTCACTTGGTTGACTGTTGTAAAAAGGTTTCTCTTCACCATGGTAATTATTCTGCGATCATCCACCACTGTTGTCTTCCGTGGAGGTCTTTTTGCATTGTTGAGGTCACCAGTGCTTTCTTTCTTTCTGTAGATTTTGCCACTCCTAATAGTGTAGCCATTTCTCGGCTGGGTTTTTTCTGTTTTCGAAGATGAAGGGTGGCTTGTTTCACCTGCATGGAGAGCATCTTTGACCACATGTTTACTTTTCAGCAAAATCTTCAAAATGCAAGCACCACACCTCAAATAAACTCCAGGCCTTTTATGTGCTTAACTGAGAATGAAATAATGAAGGTATTGCCCACACCTGCCGATGAAACAGTCTTTGTCAATTGTCCAATTACTTTTGGTCCCTTTAAAAACAGGGTGCCACGTGTAAAGGAGCTCCAACTCCTAAACCCTTCATCCAATTTGAATGTGTATGCCCTCAAATGAAAGCTAAAAGTCTGGACTTTAAGTCCATGTCCATTACATAACTATAACTTGAATATGTTTTAGTAAACAGGTAATAAAAACAAAATTTGTGTCAGTGTCCAAATAGATATGGACATAACTGTATAAAAATAAATAATACAAAATAAATGGTATGACTGCATCTGAAAATGCTTGAACTATTAAAAGTTTTTCAACTCCCCCCCCCCAAAAAAAAATAATAATAAAAAAATAAAGTAAAATAAATAAATAAAGTGATATGCAGCATCAGACTGGCCCACCAGAGGATACTCTAAGAGTCCAGGCTCTAATACTATTGTGGAAAAAAAAACATCTGGAGCTGCCTTTGGAACTAATAACTTGCCACTAGGGTCTTTTTCTCTGATTCAAAATCTCAGATTTTGAATTAGACTTTATTGATGATATGGAGTTTAAACCTCATCTATTGATCTATCTATATATCTATCTATCTATCTATCTATCTATCTATCTATCTATCTATCTATCTAATCGCTAATAATGAATCCCCCCAAGTGTGCCCTGTGAGCATACAGGAAGCCGGAGAACCTCTGTACATACCAGCTGTAGCCTCTGACAACACATGTTGCCCTCCTGTAAAGAAGTGAGCAGCCCCAATAGTGTCTGTTGTTCTTATATCATTGTGATGTCATGGAATGCTGTGATGTCATGTGCTCATTTCCATAAGCAGCTGTCAATCTGATGTTGTTTAAACTGTATTCAGTCAGTATTGGGTCAAAACTAGGAGTGGGTCCAAAACACAGAAGAGGCACAAATATTTCTATTATACCTTTTCTCTGTAGGTTCCACTTCTGGTTTTGGCTTACAAATACTGATCATATACTAATGCAAAATACTGACCAAATACTGACCCTGTGAAATAGGCCTATCTCTCATATGTATCCCATGATGGTACCAATAAAAACTACAGCTCACATTACCAATGACAAGCCCTCACACAGTTCTGTAAACTGCAATATCAAACAGTTTTTTTTTTTTTTGACATTTTTATTTTTTTAACTAATAAAGCAAATGAAAAACAATATAAATTTGGCATTGATGTATGGAACTGACAATTTTTTTTATTTATTTTACCCACTTCTTTCATCCATTATTTTTCCCTGTTTTCCATTATACAGTAGATCAAATAGTGCTAATAAAATACAACTTGTCCCATAAACAAACAATCCCTCATATGGCTATGTGAATGGAAAATGTATGGCTCTTGGTAGGTGGGGAGAAAAATTAAAAATGAAAAAAAAAAAAAAAGTGAAAATACCTGCAGCACCAAGCTTTATTCTTTTCTAGTCTCATCACATTGACTTTTGGTGTGACTGTGGAATGCTGTACAGGCAAATACACATTCAGCTCATCTCTCAATGTAGCATTTTCCTAAATTTAAGGTGGCCGTACTCGTTAGATACGAGATGGATGGTGGCTGAACAGAATTTGAAACAACATCTTGTGACTGATCTTTTTGCAGACAAGGCCATACACACTGTATTCATACACGTTCAATAAAACCGGGTGATGGATCAAATATCTTTCCAGGAACGTGTTGTTTTTTTTTAAGCGAGATCTTTCACTCATGAAAGTTTTTTTTTGAACAAAAGAACTTTATTATATCAGGAAATTTTGACTATGGCTGACTTCTTTTCAAGTGCTAATGGTCTATCATTGGTCCACTGAAATGATTGTTCATTGTTAAATATCAACTGATGACATTTTGATAAATGACACTTTATGTGTCAACTGCTTTCATGCTACATCTTATTTTTTATTCTTATTGCGAAGCCAGGCAACATTGGTCTTGGCTTAGGATAGAGATGTATCGTCTCCTGGGATATTTTTAGACTTTGAGTTGTTGCAGTAATTTAAGCAGTCCAGCCACCTATGAGGACATTAACCACTGGTCTTAGTCTTCTTTTGAGTGTAATGTGTTGGGTCTGCCAGCAGCTCCATGCCCATGGTAATGAGTGAGCTGGAGCCTAAGTAGACCTGCTCCCAAGTGGTTGTTACATGCATATGCCCTAATAGGGCATAAGAAAAGGAGTTATCTAAAGCAATATGAGTATTAAAGGACACTCACTACCCTCATTTTTAACATACACACCACCCTAATTTTTAACATATATCCATTCAAACATGAAACTATGTGTCTGATCTGCTTCCTTTCATAAACTATTCAATATGCAATAAGAAAGGGCACTTGGAAGTGGGCAACTAACAGCACTGTATGGTGGCTGAAAGATGAAAGCTTTGAATGCCTACTCGGTATGAGAACAACCACCCAGTTGGCATTCTCTTTTACAGACTACCTGAAGTTCTGTGTTTCAGCAGAAGAAAATGTTGCACTACTTGTAGATCACACATGCCTTGCTTTTGTATAGAGGACAGTACCACTGAAGAAGGCTCTGTTTCTTGAGACTATAACGTTGATGGTCTGTGAACAACAATCTGGCTAATACCACAGTAAATATCACATATATTCAGGGGCGTAGCTATAGGCTCATAGGCCCTGGTGCAAGAGTTCAATTTGGGCCCCCCCCCCCTGTTCGGCTGCTCCGTTCTCCTGCTCTGTTATAGGAGCAGGAGAAAGGAAAGGACGCATTCGGCACATAACTGAGCCGAACGGAGACTAAGGATCCCATAGACTATAATGGCGTCCGTTAGGTGTCTGCTCCGAAGATGATTTTGGAGCGGAGACAAAAGTTGTGCATGCATGACTTTTGACTCCACTCCAAAATCATCTTCGAGCGGACACCTAACGGACGCCATTATAGTCTGTGGGATCCTTAGGCTCTGCTCGGCTCAGTTATGTCCCGACATGCGTCCTTTCCATTCTCCTGCTCCTATAACGGAGCAGGAGAACGGAAAGGCCATAAAACACATGTGAACTTAGCTGAATGGTGTCCAGTGACATGGAGGGGAGGGGAGAAATGTGACATGGAGGGGGTGAAATGTGACATGGAGGGGTCATGTGACATGGAGGAGAAGAAATGTGACATGGGGGTCATGTGACACGGAGGAGAAATGTGACATGGAGAGGGGAAAAATGTGACATGGGGGGGAGAAATGTCACATTTCACCCCCTTCATGTCACATTTCCCCCCTCTCCATGTCACATTTCTCTCTCTCCATGTCACATTCCCTCCTCCCCATGTCACATTTCCACCCTCTATTAATATTATATAAAAATATTATGATCACCTGGTCCTGGTCCCGTCTGTAGCAGCTCCTCTTCTCTGTGTGGCACTGGTCCTGGTATCTTCTCTCTGGCCTCCCGACAAGTTGTTTGAGGTCTTGAGGACCTTTCCCACTCAGCCAATCAGTCGCCACAGTTATGTCATGTGTCAGGCCAGTGATTGGCTCAGCAGGAAATCAGTGGCCTGACATGACACAGCTGCAGCCACTGATTGGCTGAGTGGAAAAGGTCCTCAAGACCTCAAACAACTTGTCGGGAGGCCAGAGAGGGCAGCCGGCGGTGCGCAAGTGAAAATATAGTTAAATAGGGCTTTAGACTGTCTCTCCTGGAGGGGGCCCGTCTGACTTAGGGGCCCGGTCGCAATTGCGACCACTGCGACCCCTATAGCTACGCCAATGCATATATTACCCCGACCCGTGCCTGTTGTGAGCTACTTTTAGACACTTTGTAATAGAGAGTGGTGAGATATGTGACCCACAGGCAAATAGTTTGGAAAGGTTTCTAAAGACAGGTTCCAACAAAGTGTATAAAAAACTATTACACTAAGCATTCTGCAAGTTTTACACAACATTATCATGTCAATGGCAGCAGACGCCGAAAAATGATGTAGAAAGTGATGTTCTAAGCCATAAACTAAACCTGGTCATACACAGGACCATTTTACATTTGATCGGATATGGATTAGATACTGTAAAATGGTCATATGATGCAGAATCGATCTGATGTTAGCGCCTTTATCACTTTTTGTGAACATTTTTGTGTTGAAAACAGTGACAACTGAACATGTGATGAGACGATCTGATATTAGACTTCATGGAAAATGCTTATCATCCAATTGTTCCCTGTATGGATAGCCCTACAACTCAACCACGTGACCATATTACAGATTGATGTGGTACCGAGCCATAATATGGTGCCCACAGATAGTTGTAGGCCAAGACTGGAGCAATGCTCAAATATAGGAAGTAAACATCTGCTTAATGTATGTAGCGTGATCACATTTACTGGAGCTTGTAAAGGAATTCAGTATGGTGGTACCAAGGTTGTCGTTTTACATACAGTGTTCACATCTACTATATTAGAGGTCAAAGCAGATGTTCCCAGTCAACAAGTGTATAATCTTTGCTTGAATACGGAATCAAGCTGGGATGTCACTGAAATTCACAGAGTTGTATTTATTGCCTCTCGTTTTACATAGATAGATGTCTTATCTTTGTCCTTTTATTCTTTGACATTCATTATTGTTATCATCTTGTCAGAGACATTTACCTTCACCTGAATAGGTTATGATACTGCTTTGACGATAAAATTGTGGGGAATTATGACTTAAGCTTTGTGAGGAAGGAAACAAATCTAAGAAATCCTGGAAGATGTCATCAACCATAGTGGTATATATATGTGTATGGGAGAATGCAGTACAATAAATGTTATTAAGACCATGTAAACTAGATAACTAAAGACTTGCCTTTTCTTCACATCTACAGTTGTGTCTTATGTAGGCCATACATTCATAAATTTCAATTTGTAATTGTATTCCCGCTAGTGAAACAATGGTAATTAAAGGGAACCTGTCAGCATGAAACACAGTGGAATGAACAGGCGGCATGGTATAGAGCAGGAGCTGAGCAGATTGATATATAGTTTTGTGGGAAAATATTCAGTTAGGCTGCATTCACACGTGAATCCTGATCAGTAAAATACGTGCACTATATGTGCACTATAATATATATATATATATATATATATATATATAACATATTATATGTGCACTATAATAGAAAATGACTATTCTTGTCCGCTATTGCGGACAAGAATAGGAAATGTTCTATTTTTTTGCCGAAACGGAAATGCGTATGGGGACAGCACATAGTGTGCTGTGCACATCCATTCCGGCTCCATTGAAAATAAATGGGTCCGCACCCATTCCGCAAAATTGCGGAACAGGATGCGGACCCATTTTGCGGACGTGTGAATGGACCCTAAAACTTGGAATTTATGCATTACAATCTCTGCTCTTTCTGAGCTCAGTAGCCAAGTGGGCGGTCTTATCAGTAACTAGCAGCCTTCTCTGTATGTGTCTGCATACATAAAGAGCTGTCAATCACTAATAAGACAGCCCGTTTGGCTACTGATTACAAGTTTTGCAGAATCATTGCCCATAAAACTCAATCTGCTCAGCTCCTCCTGCTGTACATCTGGCTGCCAGAAGATTGCACTGCATTTTAATGGTGATAGGTCCTCTTAAACTACATCTCCCATCATTCTCATGCTTGAATGTTCTATACAAGCATGCGTTCTATACAAGCTATTTAGAGATGTAGCCTGAGGCACTGGTATAACATTTGTACCTGCCCCCCTTCAGTAATTTCATAAGCCACTGTATAGGAAGACATTAATTTATAGGGTGTGTATACAGAATAACAATAAAGCATTAATTTCAGTTGTGAGATAAATTAATCTAATGTTATTGAACACCAGCAGGTTATGCAACTATGGCTCAACATTGCAAACTTAAAGCGAATATGTCACCTATCATTTATTTCTATCAGTTAAAACCAGATAGTGACACGTATCCTTTTTTTAAATCTGTTTTTATTTTATGATTGTAGATTTTTTTTTATTCTACTTCCTGAACATGGTTATGGGGGCTGCCACCTTGCCTGAGCTGTTCTTAACAGGATTTTGAGATATGGTTTAAAGTTGCCACCCTGGGCCATAGATACAATGGACAGAGAGGACCTCAGTGACTAGGCATACTCTGTGACCTGTGCAGAAGTCAGGAGGGCATAGATAACTTTGACAATCCCCTATTGTGCACGGTGGATCCTGTGTTATAGGTGATATCATAATCCTGCCTGTAATGATAAGCAGAAAACTGCAGTAAAGTGATCGGTACAGGCCAAGAATTGGCGCCTATTTTTAGGCTTAGTGGCCAGTATAAAAACTGCAGGATTTAGTTGTTTTATATTACACAGAAAATAAAAAAATAACATTAAAAAATGTCATTACTCAGGATTCTCTCTCTGCAACTGTCATGTCCTCTGCACTTTGATTGACAGGGCTAGACAGTGGAATGCCGTTACACCTAGCCCTGCCGATCAAAGTAGATAGAGAGCAGCAGTTGCTGAGAGAGCTGAGCCTCTAGGTGTAACGGCAACGCCCCCGTTGCTCCTAGAGGCTCAATTGCATATATTAACACTTAATTTCTCTCAGTAATGCGGGCACATATGAACATGGGACCAACACCGATGCCTTCAGCTGCCAAGTGCACATGTAACAGGTCGGCCAGTGTCATAGGTACAAATCTGCTGACAGATTCCCTTTGATGACGCTTCAAAGTTGGTGGGCCCTGATATAGATTTGCATTTGGGCCCAGCAGCTTCAAATTACCTCTCTGAATAGAACCTATGAGAAAAAAAATTGTTCAGTTGCAAATGCAACCTCTGGCAGCTATTCTTATACAGCCTTAGAAGTTCTTAATTCTTATGTGTATTCGATAGTGTGACTGCGCTCAGTAAATTTCTCCTGAATGAATGTAATCACCAAACATCAGAAATAAAGACAGATTACAGATGTACAAGGAACAAAGGTTTTTTTCGTCACTTTTTTTTTTTTTTATCTTAAAACGTTTCAACTATTCAGGACAAAATGTTACAATGTTTGACCCGGTTCATTACATAAATAAAAGTTCTTTATAAATATCTCTTCATAAACAATATAAATAGCTTTACAACATAAATACATTGATGCAAGGTGAGAATTTACATACAGCTCTGTCAGAACCCCCCTCCCCTCTCCACCTGCAAGAGTACCCCAAGAGACTTCGTCCTTGCACTGCTGGATTGAGTCTCTCTGACAAAGCTCGCAGCTTCTCAATCAAAACGGCGGCGTAAATGAAGACTTTATGTGTGCTTTATCCAGGTCGGTCTAGTGCGTCTGGCACAACTTCAGTGAAACCCTCTGCATACAGATGAACTGAATTTGTCCAATTCTCAGAATAATTAATCATGCAACTAACTATATCGTAGTAGAGATAAGAAGCCCTCGGTGTCAGGATGTGATAATTACTAAAAAGTTATATTGTTGGATACATTTAGTAATACATGTAATGCTGGGATGCCCAAAGACTTGTGTCTAAATTCATACCGCTCTTGTAGACCATTACTGCAAAGTCACACGTCATACTAGTTTCGTATCAAGTATCGTATAAATTGGCTGGAACCTCTACAAATTAATTTCTCAGATCTGTGAGAAATCCTAAATAAAATAGCAAATTCCCTGTTTTCCTATAATTACGTGCAGCTCTGTAACAACATTAGACGTCTAAAAAGTAAAAACAGAAAAGGAAACGTTCCATTCATGTCATTTGTAGCATTGGAGCTTGTTTACTTGGCCATAAGATCAGCGTAAAACTGACATCAGACTAACAGATAGGATTAAAAAGAGTGAAGCAGCTACTAAGGGTTCGAGACCGACCGTTGTCCCAGAAAGCACTGCAGTCTTACCCTATTATTTTGCGGAAGTTGGACAAGCATTACTGACCTCTCTGGTAGAGGCAGGTCATTACTATGAACATGGCGGGTTGGTAACTGAACTCCGGTGCTTCAGTACAGCGCAAACAGTAGCTCAAAAACATTCTGTAGATGATGAGCTGTCAAGGGTTAAATCTCAGGGTAGAATTAAAATCAGGCGTCTGATGGTTTAATTGTAACCTGGGGACGATTTCCTTGCAGCTCAAAGGTTGTCAGTCCATGAATTAGGAATGGTTTTGCACTCAAGAGGGCCTAGTCACTCTGCATGTGGAGAGCACACGGGACAGTCTGCTTGGCCACCTGAAAGGTGAAGCACGTGTCTGAACACTGATATGTAAACTTCTAGGCGGCCCTCATGACAGATGCGTATACGGAGCGCACATTAATGGCTCTTGTGCGCTGGCGACAAAATGATGACAGACATGTGGTAACAGCAGGTCCTATGTCCCATCGTACCGGGCCTGTCCCCCTCGCTGTAAAATCTTCTGGAAACGTCAGATTCTCAGCTGGGCGTCTACACTAAGACAGGATAATGACCAGTGATCAGAAAACCGTTGTCGATGTTAGGAGCCTGAAAGAGAAAAAGACTTTGGATCAGTCATGTTATTAGCATACGGCCGGCCAGGTTTCTGACTTCTCTCATACGGCACTTCGAGGCTTGTAACAGCACATGGAAAATGCAGATGGAATTATGATCCTAGTTATTAATAACACAGCCCCAGGATTTTCAATGCCAGAAGCCTGGGAAGCGCAGCTCTGGCCTCAAATCATTCATTTTCCTCGAGTTGTCACTGTATTCCTCCCACAGGCTGAAAACTTCTGTTGCGCAGGCAAAGCCTGCACCTACTGCTTGTTTGGCACCGCAGCTTTAAGATTGACACTGCTTTGACTAAATCAGCAAACGATGACAATGCGGCGCTGTGCTATACACACGCTGTAATCAGCTCGTGTCAATGACACGTTTCTGGATGATCTCATAGACTAGTTGTGATGTACCGTACCTGGAGATATCAGGAGAGCTACGGCACGAGGCAATAAAAGTACACTGTGATAAGCATATTTATCTTAAGAGATGAAGTCACTGTCGGACGGACTGGTCAACCTCCACCAAATACGTCTATGTTTACTAACGGCCAGAACGGCAATTAAAACTGGATAATGGGTTGCTTAACAAAACTGAATTGTCCAGGAACACCCAGAGAGGAACACTGTCATTTTAAAGGATATCAGACACACCCAATAAATAGATCCTGGAATACTGCACATGATACATTCAATAGTCCTTCATCCAGTGGAAGGAGCTGAATCATGAACCTTTTTACGTTTCTGTTGGTCAAGAAGCATAGGAACCCTTATATACATAGGCAGACTATAAGACCCCGAGAAGGCGGGGGAGGCATGTTAACCCATTAGTGTCTCTTAATATTTGTTAACAAATTAAAAGGTCTGTCTGGTGAAAGGATCCTTTACAATGCTAAGTAATTTGCAATTCCTTAGCCTACTGTCTGTGGTTATAGAAAACACACACAGACATATTCAAGTGCAATCTTGCCTTCCTTTCTTAACGCCTACCATTATTTGTTCGATTTTAGGTTTTTCAATGTTGTCTTTTTTCTGAAAGCCAATTTCCAAGAATGTTTTTGTCTAATGTGTTACGAAGGATAAGGGTCTACAATTACTCTGTGTAGTAACTAATTAGCTATGTATAACTGAATAAAAGCTGGAATTCAACTTGTTGAACTTGAACTGTGCTAGAAAACCAGATCCTGACTCAATAATAAGGGTCTGAATCCATGCTACTGTGTGTCAGGAGGAATAAGTGACTTTTTTTTGTTAATACATAAGACTGTTTAGGTAGGAGAACTGTAAAGAGTAGTTCATACTGACCACCACAAGATGGTGCTCCAGCTTCTAGCACCCCAAGCCACTCATGGTTCCGATGCGGTCCAGTTTGAGTCCAAAACAGCCTTTGGGTAGCCCCTTTTTATTCATGCCTTTAGATTTGCGGTTGTTGGGGTATTCGCTTGCGAACCTGCTCCACGCTGCCCTGGAACGTGTATCTATGCGTAGATCTCTGAGAAGTCGAGCACGAGTCTTGGGGTCAATGATTCTTTCTCCCCTTTCTCCAGAGGCCAAGTATTCCGCGAGTTCTTCACCTAATAATGAGCGCAGTGACTGCAAGATAAAAAGGCAAAATACAGATGGTCATTAGTCAACGTATTTTTAGATAACGCAATTAAATCACATTGGAAATTTGGCAAAGATAGGATGTTTTTTTAAAGTGATGATTTAGTGAAAGAAAAGATGACGGACTACAAATACTTGATCACTTTGGTTCAACTTCAAGTACAGTTCCGCTTGACCTTGAGTGGAGAAGCGGAATACCAGCAGGCACTGTGAAGGAAGCTATGGAGATGAAATGCCTGCACTGCACGGTGCATTTGGAACTAGGGATCCATCTCTGATGATGTAGTCGAATGACAGAAGTGATGTCTCGACTTGTCTCTCGCTGAAAACAACTAGCAGACTTGGTTCTCAAGATATCACACTTCCTATCAATTATCGCCACTGGATGACAAGTGATAACCTGATAAGATCCGCTCGTCAGTCGTCTTCTGTATCAAGCAGTGAACAACAAGGTGGCTGCCCTGGGGGAGAAGCGATCACGTCGGGCACATCCGCCGCCTATAAAAAGGGGTATATAGTGCAATAAAGGATTTTATTTTTAGAGTGCCACGAGGAGTATTGTGCTGACTACGTGGTGGACTCTGAGCTGGAGATTGCCTGTCGCTGCATTATGTCATGGACCGTACTGTTCACCTGTTTAGTAACCTTTTCCATACCAGCGCTGGTAAATATTGCGCCAAATGTGCACCAAGAAACCAATGCACCAAACTACGGACCTCATTCACTTATTCTCAGTAGCGCAGCCCAGAATAAGGCATTATATCATAATCCTTCCCCTTCTCTTATGTTTCCCTCGTAGTGCTGGCAAATCTTCCTCAGGGAGAGAAAAGGGTTAATGCTCCAGACATTTTTCCGTGCCTGGCGGTTGCATTTATGATGCAGATTGACCACTGATTTAAATATAATGTCAGGCGACCACCTGCTAAACTAATTTGGGAGCCTAATATCATTTATATCCCTCAGTGTCTTACTCCGGGGAGATATATATACACACACACGCATGCACACACACCACTGTCACCATGCACGTTTCTACAGATCTCAGCATGACAAGGGGCAAACCTGACATTTTCACCAGGCAGAAAGGAGCCTGCTTTCCACTTAGGCTACATGCACACGAACGATGTTTGTTTCCGTGTCCGTTACGTTTTCTTTTTGCGGATAGGATGCGGACCCATTCATTTCAATGGGTCCGCAAAAAATGCAGACAGCACAGCGTGTGCTGTCCGCATCAGTATGTCCGTTTTAGGCATTGTCAGAATGGATCCGCAAAAAAAACAAAAACGGTTGGCATACGGATGTCATCCTTTTTTTTGCGGATCTGCAATTTGCGGACTGCAAAACACATACGGTCGTGTACATGTAGCCTTACCTTGTATCTGCATCACGAGGGTAAGAAAATGCACCTGCAGCTCAAGTCCCAAACAGCACATTGTGCGATTGGCAGATGTAGCAGAGCTCATTTTGTCATTTGGCTTATCTGATATAGCCCCCTTTATCATCTCTATGGTAGCTAATGGAAAATACCCATCATTTTTGACAATTTCCCAGGTTTACTCGATGGGGTTATATAAGGCCACCCATGGACAGAGCATACTGTGCCCGTCTAATAACCATAGATTAGGACATTTTCTATTGCTATTCCATTTGTGCCATGTTGTAATACTGATACGATTATTTCTAGTAATCATCCGTTTTCCTCTCTCCCCCTCCACAATCTGAGCATCTTCTGGTACCCGGCCAGACACCTGGAGTCTACAGGAATAACATATCTCACTTGTCTGTACAGCGTTGGCTGGCTGCATACAGTGTCCTAAATGTGTGGTCTCCCTGATAGCTAAAGCTGTCCATAGGGATCAGTTCTCTCTTGGCAGATCCCATTGTTTTTAGCGGAATTTGCTAACAATTCTTAGAAGTACAACAGAACAAACGTCTCAGGGCTGGATTTCATCGGGGGAGTCATTGTGATGTCTGCCAGCCTATCATGCCAATGGGTGATTGGTCCCTAATCGGGAAAATACTAACACGGACAATCAAACAGCTCCATCTCCTGGGAATGGCATCTGCCCTGCAGAAAACCAGTAATCCCCAATTACCGTGATCACTGGGATTGCACAGTGTAAACCATAATCTCATAGATTACCCCATTAAGGGGAATGGCAGCGTATTATTTCGCTGGCAGGGGAAGTATTTTCCAGGATATACTGTGGCTCAATGTGGGAACTTGTATACTTGGCATCAAAATGGGATCAGATCCTGGAAACCTTTCCCAATAATATCCTTAGTATTAATGTGAATGATATGTAAATATCCCAATGTATGACCCAACCAGATGCCCCAACTGGTATGACTGGGGTCCAAATCTGCGACTAATGAGTGCTAGCTTGGGGACAAGGGATTTTATAGTGCTGTATACTATGTCCATGAGGCACCAACAAGTGGACTTTAGGAAGAATCGCTGATTTGGAGCAACCTGTCAGTTCTCCTTCTCTATGGCACAGGAACCTAAACTAGATTGTTGAAACTGTGCCCCCTCTCCTGTGCCACCTGTGTGCCCGGGGATGGCGGAAAGTGAGCAGAAACTTTGGAAAGTGCCCTGGAAGGAAAGTGAGGAGGATGGGAGAAGAAGACAAAGGATGGAAGAAGCTTCAGGTGGTCACTGACCTTCTGATGTGCCTGGACTACGGGCTTCGCCTCCGTCCTGCAGCACAGCACAGCCAGCACTAGTCCCCAGCTGACAATATGGCAGAGGTGCATCCTAACTGTGGTGGTCAGTCTCCTCAGGGCAAGAAATCCTGGCGGGTTACGAGTGGCAGAGGAGCTGGTGACTTGTAGTCCCTCCTCCTGTTAGTCCTGGCTTTCTGTAAGTCTCATATCAGCAGCCCATTCATTTTATAAAGCCGGGGCGGTGACGTCACCGCAGTGATAGGAGGTTCTGTAACCCTTTCCCCGACCTCTGGGTGCGCTGTTTATTTGTTTACCGGGCGGGGGTGCGGGCACAGCTTCCCCTCAGGTGTCTGCCCAGGTCCCGCTGCTGCTGCCCGGGGGAGCCAGGGCTTGCCCGCTCTTCACCCGTCCACACCGTCTCGTATCACCTCGCTGTGCCAGGACGCCAAGAGTTAACTTTCTCCTTGGCACTCTCAGATATCTGCTTTATTCATTATAAGAAAATGGAAGCAGAGTGCAGGGACGGCGCGACCCTCTGCGAATAGAGGGCGGGGGCTGTGCCCTGGGTACGGGCACTGCCAGGACTCCACACCTGCAGCCTGTACTGTGACCTTCTACCTTTATCATCACAGTGCCACATAATGACCTGCCCTGGTCCACAGAGCTGGCAGCCTGGGGCTACAAGTGGTGGCATGGGTGCCCACCTCTCCCGGAGACTGCATGCACCCCGGGCAGGGATGGTGACAGGGTGGAACCTGCTGCTTCATGATCACTAGCTCAGACCTGTGCTGCACACTATGATTACCATCACATGCCAGAAATCATCTACATGCACACATGTTCTCATGGACTGTGGACATGCCATAGTGCCATGCCAGTACACTGTGATAATGCCCAGCAGCCTGACATGCCAGAAATCATCTACATTCACACATGTTCTCATAGACTGTGGACATGCCATAGTGCCATGCCAGTACACTGTGATAATGCCCAGCAGCCTGACATGCCAGAAATCATCTACGTTCACACATGTTCTCATGGACTGTGGACATGCCATAGTGCCATGCCAGTACACTGTGATAATGCCCAGCAGCCTGACATGCCAGAAATCATCTACATTCACACATGTTCTCATAGACTGTGGACATGCCATAGTGCCATGCCAGTACACTGTGATAATGCCCAGCAGCCTGACATGCCAGAAATCATCTACGTTCACACATGTTCTCATGGACTGTGGACATGCCATAGTGCCATGCCAGTACACTGTGATAATGCCCAGCAGCCTGACATGCCAGAAATCATCTATGTTCTCATGGACTGTGGACATGCCATAGTGCCATGCCAGTACACTGTGATAATGCCCAGCAGCCTGACATGCCAGAAATCATCTATGTTCTCATGGACTGTGGACATGCCATAGTGCCATGCCAGTACACTGTGATAATGCCCAGCAGCCTGACATGCCAGAAATCATCTACGTTCACACATGTTCTCATGGACTGTGGACATGCCATAGTGCCATGCCAGTACACTGTGATAATGCCCAGCAGCCTGACATGCCAGAAATCATCTACATTCACACATGTTCTCATGGACTGTGGACATGCCATAGTGCCATGCCAGTACACTGTGATAATGCCCAGCAGCCTGACATGCCAGAAATCATCTACGTTCACACATGTTCTCATGGACTGTGGACATGCCATAGTGCCATGCCCGTACACTGTGATAATGCCCAGCAGCCTGACATGCCATGACAGAAGATCCAGATTTCAGGAATGGAAGTCACGTCCCATCTATGTGGCTGATAACTGGCTCTCTTCCTATTGTAATGAAACATCCTGGAGAAACCATACATTGTGCAATGTTTCCTCTGAGTCACCCAATGACTCAGGCACCCTAGCTGCACCCCTCTATTCCCACACTGGAACACCCAAGAGTGAGAGAAAAGCAAGGCAAAAATGACCATGAAATGCCACCTAATGTGTCTTTATCTAAAGAGGACAATACAGCTATCTAGCTAAAACTTTCCATACCTTGCCAGAACTTGAGAAGGTTCACGCTCTATTTACATTGTGCTGCTAGGCGCAGGTTTTTTTTTTTCATAGCCTATAGAAATAAAGTGATAGGAAAACTCTGGATGGAACCTAAAGCCACCAAAGATGACTAGAAGACTCAAACATGAAACCAGATACCAAACTGGAAACTACAAATAAGAAAAAGCACAAAAGCCCAAATTGAGAAGGCTAAAGGTCTTTCAAAGGAGGAGTGGAGTAGACAATTCCAGAGAGCTGCCAGAAATGATGAGGACCAGAATGACAAAATATGGAAATAAGCTGAAGATGGAAACACGCAGAATATGAAGACTATTGTTTCACATGTCTCCTATAATTACTAGGATTGATTGCCTGAGGAACCTATTTAATGAAGCAGTATTCCAGACCATGACTCAGGAGCTCCTGATCCTAGTACGTGGAAAGGCCAGGGTCTACAACTCTGAACTTCTGGACCTTTACCTGCGCTATCTGTAAATGGCTGGCCTCTACAGCAGTGAAGAACATTTTTAAAGAGGACCTATCATGTGAAAAAAAAATATGAACTAAGTATGCTGACATGGAGAGCGGCGCCCAGGGATCTTTCTGCACTTACTATTATCCCTGAGCGCTGCTCCGTTCTCCCGCTTTTGGCTCCGGTATCTTCGCTCACTTGGTTCTACTAGGCGGAGCCTGCCTGACTTGGTTCTACTAGGCGGAGCCTGCCTGACTTGGTTCTACTAGGCGGAGACTGCCTGACTTGGTTCTACTAGGCGGAGACTGCCCGTAATTCTCTTGGGCGTCTCCATCTTCCAGGTTTTTTTCTCCCAGGCTATGAGCTCTGTGCCGCTCCGTTCTCCCGCTATCTCCTCCGGTATGTTCAGAGATTCAGCTCAACTAGGTGGAGTCTGCCCTTTTTATCCTGGGCGTCTCCTACTCTCAGGCTGTGAGCTCTGCGCTGCGATTGGCCAGCGCTACAGCCTGGGAGATGGAGACGCCCAGGAGAACAAGGGCAGACTCCACCTAGTTGAACGAAGTCAGGCAGGCTCCGCCTAGTAGAACCAAGTCAGGCAGGCTCCGCCTAGTCGAACCAAGTCAGGCACCGCCTGGTAGAACCAAGTCAGGCAGGCTCCGCCTGGTCGAACCAAGTGAGCGAAGATACTGGAGCCTATACTGGGAGAACGGAGCGGCGCCCAGGGATAATAGTAAGTGCAGGGAGATCCCTGGGCGCCGCTCTCCATGTCAGCATACTTAATTCATACTTTTTTTTTTTCACGTGATAGGTCTCTTTAAAATTGTCATCTGGCATGAAGCATAATTGTGTTATGTAACATGTTTATACCCAAAACACTAAGGCTGCCAGTACACATTCAGGTTTTCGCCAGTTTTTTATGCAGTTTTTGTACTTGAAACCTGAGGTGGCTAAGTACAGTCTTAGGCATAATGCACATGACCATGTCCATTTTCTGCAAACTGCGGATGTGGTCCGTGTCTGATCTGCATTTTTTTGTAGACCCATTGGGGGTCATTTATCAATAAAGGTGTAATTTACACCAAAAAAATACTAACATTACAAATCAAAATGGGTGATTTGTTTCACTTCATATATCAAAAGGCGCACACCACTTAAAATGTGAGTTTTTTAAATATAGGGGGGAATTTATTATGAGGGGAAAATCTGAAGTCAGTTTTGCTTGAGTTTGCGTTGAGTACTTTAAGCCACATTTATCAAATGTCTCGTGTTACCTGATGAATTTGTCTTATCCTTAGGGCTCATGCACACGAACCGAACGTATGGATTTTGCCGTCCTCAAAAAACTGATCCTTAAAAAGTGCGGATGACATCCGTGTGCATTTCGTATTTTGCTTAACGGAACAGCTGGCCCCTAATAGGATAGAATACCGTAACGCGGACAATAATGGGATATGTTCTATACGGAAATACGGACATACGGAAACGGAATGCACACGGAGTAACTTCTGTTTTTTTTGTGGACTATATGGGAAACCATTTATTTCAATGGGTCCGCAAAAAAAAAGGAAAGTGTGCATTCCTTTTCCGTATGTCTGTATTTCCGTTCCGCAAAAAAATAGAACATGTCCTATTATTGTCCGCATTACGGACAAGGATAGGACTGTTCTATTAGGGGCCAGCTGTTCTATTCTGCAAAATACGGAATGCACATAGACCTCATCCGTATTTTTTGCGGACCGCAAAATACATACGGTCATGTGCGTGAGGCCTTAGACCTGACACCTTTGTCTAGAGAAGCTCCTCCAGTTTTCCTACTCCATCCTCCTCCTGGAGTGAGATTGCGACTTTAAAAAAAAATAAAAAATCTGGCGTGACACTCATTAACATTGCTAACCACACCCACTTCCCCACCCACATTACAAAACTGAAGTGAGCAGTGTAAAAATGCTAAAAGCCGCAAAATTTTGCGCAAGCGTTTGCAAAAAAGTCACTAAAGCCCTATTTTTGCGACTTTTTAACTCCAGAATTCGGGACTTAAGGTATGATAAATCAGGGCCGTAAACTTGATAATTTGCCTATTTTTCTTGATTCGCGACATTAGACGGATCCCTGCACGGCCACCACTGCATCTCCCGTGGCCTGCTATTGGCTGCTCCGCCTGTCGCCGGATGTTTTGATCCGTGCAATGGGGAGATGCAGTGGTGGCTGTGGAGAGATCCAGAGGGATGAGCGTGTCGGGGAACAGGCGAGTATAGTCTATAGGAGGGGCTTGGGCACTGTGGGGGTAGTTGTACTATTTGACAACCCCTTTAATTGTCTGCAACAATTAATTTAAGCCATTTCTGCTGAAGAGGATGATAAATGAGGTGTAATATGCGCCAATTTGATAGCCCTGCTTCCTTTGACATGTAAGCGGGCGCCACATTTTTGGCGTGATGCATTCGTTATGGTGAAAATTCTGGAGAAAACTGTTGATATATTTGGCGCAAAACAAAACGCCACTCTTTTTGGCACATTTTACGCCATAATTCTGCTGCAACACGCTTAGTAAATGCCCCCCATTGACTTCAATTTGTCCGCCGTCCCTTTTTTGTGAAACAGAATAGTACATGATCTATCTTTGAATGAATTCCTGTTGCTAATACTTGGCCCACGGAAATGTGTCGGCCATCTAAGAAATCTGCCGATCAGGTGGTTTATGTGAGCATGAAGAAGCTCGCTGACTGGCGTCACAGTTCCCCATGGAAAGTATGGGGGACAAACAATCATAGTAGCTATCACTCATCCTGCATGCACTTTCCATTGGCCCGTGTAAATTGCTTTTTAACCCCTTCCTGACTGAGCGATGTTCCTTTTTATTTTTGTTTTTGTTTATTACTACCTACCTTCCTGGAGCCATAACTTTTATTTTTATTCTTATGTAGTATACAGGTGGCTCTCTGATGTCACAAAATGGTGCGTGGTGCCTCCGTATAGTAGTACCCCACAGACCACAGAACAATTGATATTGGAAGATAAATGAATACGGGCACTCTACTATATGTAACTGCACTGAGAGTTTATTAAGAATATATAAAAAATATATATAAAAATATATATAAAAATATATATATAACACAAAGTCAGTTGTATTGCTTATAGTGGACCAAGTGTATCGATTGCGGCCACACAAAAGGGGTAGACGATAGGTGGTATGTGTGGACTCCACTCTATACAGTTGGTCCTTGCTATTGCAAGTCTTGTATAAATTACAACCTTCAAGCAAAATTCAAGCAAAATGCCACAGTCCTTAAATTAATGAGTGTAATCTGTCAGCATCAGTACTTATCATTGGGTCATATTGTAGGGTTAATGTATAGGTCACCTACATAGCGTACTGATGCTGACAGATTACACTCATTAATTTAAGGACTGTGGCATTTGCAATTTGCTGAAGAGCTGTAATTATACAAGACTTGCAATAGCAGGACCAACTGTATGAGTGGAGTCCACACATACCACCTATCGTCTACCCCTTTTGTGTGGCCGCAATCGATACACTTGGTCCACTATAAGCAATACAACTGACTTTGTGTTAAATATATATTTTATATTTTTATATATATTTTTTATATATTCTTAATAAACTCTCAGTGCAGTTACATATAGTAGAGTGCCCGTATTCATTTATCTTCCAATATTTTTATTCTTCTCTTCACATATCCGTATGAGGACTTACTTTTTGCGTGACTTTTTGTACTTTCTAATAGCACTATTTAATATTGCATATGATATAGTGGGAAGCTGGAAAAAAAATTCCTAATGGGTTGGCACTGGAAAAAACTTCTGAGCGGACGCCATCTATAAAGACATGTATGGCAGATGACAGGATGTTGTTTAGGGCCTGGATTACAGTACATTGTGATTTCCGCTGTTTTGCTTTGTTATAGGAACAGAACAATGAATGTAACAGAAGCATCCAAACTGCTGCAGGACAGACATGAATGGTGTGCGACGGATATATCGAGCGCCATCAGAGTTCTGTCATGAGGCTCGCCATTTTACAACACAAAATAGTGCAGCACGCTTTGCTATTATGACCAACATTTTTAACGGAATCTGCAATGCAGATGTGAACCTTGCAGATATTGATTTTCTTGGGTAGAACCTGAAACAGTTCATACAGTAATGAAAACCTACTAATGCATCTCCACCTGCGCAAAATATATTTTTTAAAGGAGTTGTTAAGGATTTTTTTATTTGGCCCCCAGCCAGCAGTACCTGTAGAGAAATCCATAATTACCTGCTCCCCTACAGGGCTCTCTTCACTGGACTTCAGGTCCCTGTTGGTCAGCTTTTACACAGATGGATGTTGTGTGTGCCGCTGAAGGCGGGTGATGTGTACCCAAGCAGTCCGTGCAGTGGTTGACAAATGAGGAGCATAAGTCCAGTGAAGAGATCTTCGGAACCAAGGAGCTGGAACAGAGTGGCGGGGTACAGGTGAGTACGGATTTCTCTACAACAACTACTGTCTGGAGGACAAATTAAAAAGTCCTGGACAACCCCTTCAATCCCTAGAGGACCTTGTGAGTTTCTGTTTTTGCGTTTTTGTTTTTCACTCCCCGCCTTCCCAGTGCCATAACTTTTTTACTTTTCCGTTCACATAGTCTTATGAGGCCTTATTTTTTGCGGGACAAGTAGTACTTTCGAATAGTACTATTTAATATTGCATATGATGTAGTGGGGAGCTGAAAAAAAATTCCAAATGAGATGGAACTGGAAAAAAAAAAAAAATTCTGCCACAGTTTAATTTTTTATTTATTTATTTTTGACAGTGTTCCCTATGCGATAAAATTGACCTGTTACCTTCATTCTCCAGGTCAGTAAGATTACAACTATACCACACTTGTATAGTTTTACTTGCGTTTTAATACTGAAAAAAAAATAAAAACCTTTAAAAAAAATTACTTTTTTCTTTTCATTGCCATATTCTGATCCCTAGAACTTTTAGTAGTTATGTGTATGGAGTTGTATTAGGGCTCATTTACGGGGCGATCTGTTCTTTTCAATTATATCATTTTAAAGTGTGTGCCACTTTTTGATCACTTTTTATGACATTTTTTGGGGAGGCGAAGTGACAAAAAATGGCGAATTGGCCTTTTTCTTTTTTAGTTACGTCATTCATCATTTAAGATTATTATTGCTATGTTTTAATAGAACAGGCGTTTTTGCATAAGGCAATGCCCATGATATGTATTTTTTTTTATTGGTTATGTCTTTTGATTTTGAGGAAACAGGGGTGATTAGAATTATTTTTTTAAACTTTTTTTTTTTTTAACTCACTCTGGGTGACTATAACTGGCAATCATTAGACTACCCATTGTGTTGTGTGATGGCTAAATAATAGCCATCATAGAACACTTCATTTGCAATATACCAATACAGTGCTGCCACCTGCTGGCCTGTATTGGTTTATTCTAGTATTAGCTACCAAAGCCTGCTTGGAGCTTCAAACTATTACTATACCTTAGGGAACGCCAGGGAACGCTGTTACGTGCACGGGAGCATGCAGCTCCCGCACCGCTCAGATGCCATAATCACATTTAACTGCGGCATCTGAGTGGTTAAATGAATGCGATCAGCTATAGGGCTGATCGCATACCTGTGACGCAGGTCTCTGCTGTGTGAAACAGCAGAAACCCAGCGGCTATGGCACCCGCTGTACACGTAAGCGGGCGCCATCTTTAAAGTGGCGACTTTCACTGTACATGTACGGCACAGGTCACCAAGGGGTTAAGGGATCGTCCTATCTGAGGCAGCATATGTAGAGAAAGACATCCTGATTTCAGTAGTGTGTCTGTTATTTTGGAAAACTCAAATTCAGTTTGTTGCAGCTGGCAAGTTGAAGTTATATAGGCAGAGGCTACACGGCCACATGTGTTGTGAGACAGCAAGTCTCCGAAAAGTAGCACAACCAAAAACATTTGTGTGAATTCTTCTGAAATTGTATGAAAAATTTAGAGCTTAGATTTGGCCGTAAAAATACAGAAAAATGCAAACAGATTGCAGTTGCATGCAACTTACATTGTGTTCTGTGATGGCAAACTAACGTGCAACTTGTGGTCTGTGACCAGTATCCAACAGTGCTGGATTTTCTGCAACTGTTGCATCTTACACAAAGGGTGTTGCATGTCACATTGTTCAATGACAACCATTCGATTCACTACTGAGCTCACGGTGTCCATCACTACATTATGGTGCCTTCCAGGGCTGGCATTAGTGGGGGCAAACTGACCAATTTCCCAGGGCCCCCATCTGCAAAGGGGAACGGACATACGGATGTGGACAGCACACAGGGTGCTGTCTGCGCTTTTTGCAGACCCATAGAAATAAATGGGTCCACATCCAATCTGCAAAAAACGTGAATCGGATGCGGGCCAAAAATGCGGTTGTGAATGTGGCCTAATGCTGTGCAATCCTGTCAGAGGAGCGGAGGACATAATGGAACCCCTCACTGACACATGCTGTGAGTTTATAGCTTTATAAGACACACCCGATGATAAGACACACCCTGGATTTTAGAGGAGGAAAATGAGAAAAAAATATTTTTCATCAGACCAGACTTTTTATATCAGATCCTTAGAACAGAGCCCCCTATCAGGACATCACAACAGACCCCTATATCAGCCCTCCATGTCAGAACCCTATCAGACCTCAGATCAGCTCTTTATTATTAACCCCTATCAGACCTCAGATCAGCCCTTTATTATTAACCCCTATCAGACCTCAGATCAGCCCTTTATTATTAACCCCTATCAGATCTCAGATCAGCCCTTTATTATTAACCCCTATCAGACCTCAGATCAGAATAAAATAAAAACGCTGTATGGGGTCAGGACAGTGCAGCGCAGGCCCCATCAAAGAAGACCAAGGAGGGTGAGTGTCGTAAGTGCTTGCTGCGCTTCTTCCCTGCTCCCGGGACCTAATGTATACTAGTGAGCGCTTCCATAATGTGCATGTAAGTGTGCATGTAAAAGAGTGCTGGCTTGTGTAAAAGTGTGCATGTAAAAGAGTGCTGGCATGTGTAGAAGTGAGCGTGCAAAAGAGTGCCGGCATGTATAGAAGTGTGAGTGTAAAAGAGTGCTGGCATGTGTAGAAGTGTGCATGTAAAGAGTGCTGGTATGTGTAGAAGTGTGCGTGTATAGAGTGCTGGCATGTGTAGAAGTGAGCGTGTAAAAGAGTGCCGGCATGTGTAGAAGTGTGAGTGTAAAAAGTGCTGGTATGTGTAGAAGTGTGCATGTAAAAGAGTGCTGGCACGTGTAGAAGTGTGCATGTAAAAGAGTGCTGGCTTGTGTAGAAGTGTGCATGTAAAAGAGTGCTGGCATGTGTAGAAGTGTGCGTGTAAAGAGTGCTGGCATGTGCAGAAGTGTGCATGTAAAAGAGTGCTGGCATGTGTATAAGTGAGCGTGTAAAAGAGTGCTGGCATGTGTAGAAGTGTGCGTGTAAAAGAGTGCTGGAATGTGTAGAAGTGTGCATGTAAAAGAGTGCTGGCATGTGTATAAGTGAGCGTGTAAAAGAGTGCCGGCATGTATAGAAGTGTGAGTGTAAAAGAGTGCTGGCATGTGTAGAAGTGTACATGTAAAGAGTGCTGGTATGTGTAGAAGTGTGCGTGTGAAGAGTGCTGGCATGTGTAGAAGTGAGCGTGTAAAAGAGTGCTGGCATGTGTAGAAGTGTGAGTGTAAAAGAGTGCTGGCATGTGTAGAAGTGTGCGTGTAAAGAGTGCTGGTATGTGTAGAAGTGTGCGTGTAAAGAGTGCTGGCATGTGTAGAAGTGTGCGTGTAAAGAGTGCTGGCATGTGTAGAAGTGTGCATGTAAAAGAGTGCTGGCTTGTGTAGAAGTGTGCATGTAAAAGAGTGCTGGCATGTGTAGAAGTGTGCGTGTAAAGAGTGCAGGCATGTGTAGAAGTGTGCATGTAAAAGAGTGCTGGCATGTGTAGAAGTGTGCATGTAAAAGAGTGCTGGCATGTGTAGAAGTGTGCATGTAAAAGAGTGCTGGCATGTGTAGAAGTGTGCGTGTAAAAGAGTGCTGGCATGTGTAGAAGTGTGCGTGTAAAAGAGTGCTGGCATGTGTAGAAGTGTGCGTGTAAAGAGTGCTGGCTTGTGTAGAAGTGTGCATGTAAAAGAGTGCTGGCATGTGTAGAAGTGTGCGTGTAAAGAGTGCTGTTATGTGTAGAAGTGTGCGTGTAAAGAGTGCTGGCACGTGTAGAAGTGTGCATGTAAAAGAGTGCTGGCATGTGTAGAAGTGTGCGTGTAAAAGAGTGCTGGCATGTGTAGAAGTGTGCGTGTAAAAGAGTGCTGGAATGTGTAGAAGTGTGCATGTAAAAGAGTGCTGGCATGTGTATAAGTGAGCGTGTAAAAGAGTGCCGGCATGTATAGAAGTGTGAGTGTAAAAGAGTGCTGGCATGTGTAGAAGTGTGCATGTAAAGAGTGCTGGCATGTGTAGAAGTGAGCGTGTAAAAGAGTGCCGGCATGTGTAGAAGTGTGAGTGTAAAAGAGTGCTGGCATGTGTAGAAGTGTGCGTGTAAAGAGTGCTGGTATGTGTAGAAGTGTGCGTGTAAAGAGTGCTGGCATGTGTAGAAGTGTGCGTGTAAAAAGTGCTGGCATGTGTAGAAGTGTGCATGTAAAAGAGTGCTGGCTTGTGTAGAAGTGTGCATGTAAAAGAGTGCTGGCATGTGTAGAAGTGTGCGTGTAAAGAGTGCTGGCATGTGTAGAAGTGTGCGTGTAAAAGAGTGCTGGCATGTGTAGAAGTGTGCGTGTAAAGAGTGCTGGCATGTGTAGAAGTGTGCGTGTAAAGAGTGCTGGCTTGTGTAGAAGTGTGCATGTAAAGAGTGCTGTTATGTGTAGAAGTGTGCGTGTAAAGAGTGCTGGCACATGTAGAAGTGTGCATGTAAAAGAGTGCTGGCATGTGTAGAAGTGTGCGTGTAAAAGAGTGCTGGCATGTGTAGAAGTGTGCGTGTAAAGAGTGCTGGCATGTGTAGAAGTGTGCATGTAAAAGAGTGCTGGCTTCTGTAGAAGTGTGCGTGTAAAGAGTGCAGGCATGTGTAGAAGTGTGCATGTAAAAGAGTGCTGGCATGTGTAGAAGTGTGCGTGTAAAGAGTGCTGGCATGTGTAGAAGTGTGCATGTAAAAGAGTGCTGGCTTCTGTAGAAGTGTGCTTGTCAAAGAGTGCTGGCATGTTTAGAAGTGTGCGTGTAACAGTCCTGTTGCTGTATCTATGCACCGAGCTTGGTATTGTCATGGTATCTAAGTACTGAGCTTGAAGGGTGCCTGAAGGGTGCTTGAAGGGTGCCTAAGTTAAAATTTTTGAGGCCAAACTACAGGGATGCTTTTAAAATAAAAATGACAAAAGAAAAAAAAAGGAGTTCTGCACTTTGTTTAAATTGATGATCTATCCTCTGGATAGATTTAGACTCTGGAGCATTTAGACTCGCCTGTGGGAGGCGATTTAACAAGATGTAGGAGTTCGTTTTTTAAAATTTTCGGCGGGCACATCACATCAGGGGGGCGTTCCTGGGCTACTTGCTATAGGAGGAACGCCCCTCTGGGCTCCCTGGAACTTCATTTGCATATAGGAAAAAGCAGTTTTTTGAAGAAAGTACAAGACGAAAATGAAAACCAACACCAGTTATGGAATTAAGGTACTTTATTTAACGAGGATGCATGAAAAAAAAAAATGCTACTATGCTGCTGACAGATTCCCTTTAAGTGTCAATATTTGCATGAAACTATAGCGTGGGCCCCTAGAGTCACTTCTACTTGTGGGCCCTTGGCACCCGAGTCCGACACTGCATGCAATTAGAAAAGTATTTAGACCAAGTTGCTGGTTTGAAAACTGTAGAATATTTTCCGTGGGTCAACCCCTTTAAATAGAACCTGTCTGACAACATGAAGTAGGCTAAGGCTCGGCTACATGGTAACACTAGTCGTGGCCAGAATTGCTGAGTAGCGGTGATAAGAAAGAAACTGGGGAAAAACGGTATCAATGGGAGAATTCCAAGGCGAAAACTACTGCTGACAAAAAAAACACATAGGCCCGTCTTATATTTGCCAAAAAACATCTTGAATAGCCCTAAGTCTTTTGGGAAATATTCTGTGAACTGAAGAAACAAAAGTGTAACTTTTTGGAAGGTGTGCGTCCTGTTACATCTGGCATGAAACTAAAACAGCATTTCAAAAAAATCATACAGTCAGTCAAACATGGTGATGGTAGTGGTCTAGGGCTGTTTTGTTGCTTCATGACCTGGACTACTTGCTGTAATTTATGGAACCATAAATTCTGCTATCTACCAGAAAATCCTGAAAAAGAATGTCTGGCCATCAGTTTGTGACCCTAATCTTGAGCGTACTTGGGCTCTGCAGCACGACAATGATCCGAAAAAAAAACAAAAAACGTTTTGGAGTGGCCTAGTCAAAGTCCGGACTTAAGTCCAATTGAGATGCTGTGGAATGACTTGGCTGTCCCCATAGTGGTCTCGCCCTTGGTGGCCCAACATCATGGTGGAAAAGAAAAACCAATAAACACATATATCTCCGCTGTCAGTGAGGCAGTGCAGGCCTCTTCTGGTCTGCTGCCTGAACCATACACTGTCTGGTTCAGGCGGCATGATGATGATTACGTCATTGCATATAGGTTACAGATTACAGCACTAGGCAGGACAAGAAAACATTGCTCCTGTGCCTCGCCGCAGTGACTAACTGTATCACCGTCCTGTCACCACTGGCCAATTATGGCTACACAAGGCGATTTCTCACTTGAGTCTCAGACACATTGGTAGCCAGAGTTTAGTCTGAAGACCGTGTGGGCAACGTCATGAAGAGGCCCTTGCAAGAGGACATCACACTGTTCCTACTCCCAGGATTATATTGTGGGGTAGCATAATGTATAGTAGTCTTTATTTCAGGTACACAAAGAGCTTTTGTTACATTGATTTGGTTGCGGAACCAGTGGTATGGCCATTTCTCTACAGTGTCCCAGCAGCCGTTTTTTAACAGGATAATGCTAGGTTGCATGTTGCTTGCCCAACTGAGCAGCCAGCTAGACCTAAACATGCTACCGTGAACTGCAGTGTTTCTGGACCTATCTCCCATTGAGCACATCTGAGATGTCATTGGTTGGTAATTGCAAAGGGAGCTGCTAGCAGCAGATCTTGATGATTTGCGTTCACAGATGCATTAAGCATGGCAGAACAATACTTAACCATTAATAACGTCATTGATAGCATGCCAAGGTTTGTAAGTGTGTGTATTTCTGCATGTGGCACTCATACTCAATACTGAATTAATCGAGATATTTTGAATATTTGGTTCCATTATTTTATCATTTGCATATGATTAACATGTCTATTGATCTATAATTTCCATAATTCCCTGACTTTTCCTTCTTGGTGTTGCAGTTTCAAAGTTGAGTATTACTATGGCGCTGCTGCACTCACCTGCCTGTACTTCTCAGCTAGGACTTCCTGGTTTTCTTGCAGGGTACACGCACTCCTCTGCTGTTAAAGGGAGTCTTAAAGCGCCAGGGTGTGCACCCTTATAAATGGTCACTTGAGGGTAATTAAAGCACTATCCCCAAAGGGAGGGTGCCTGAGCAATAGGTTTAGGTGTGCTGTTCTGTTTGTCTACCCGTGTACTTATCTGTGCTTCTGAGCCTTGACTGCCTAACCTGACTACTGCCCATTTACCGTATTGACCCTTTTGCTTTCTGCCCTGATCTCGGACTTGTCTCACGGATACCCACATACGCTACCTGTTTCCTGTCTACGAGTATTGCCTAATCCCTCAGTGCTTTATACATGTGTCTCTGACCCTCGTGGATCAGCAGCCAACCACAATGGGACTATTCCAAGAGGTATGAGCCTGGCGATACTCTGCAGTGAACACCCAATCCCTTTATAGGGTTAGAGGGTAAAAACCAGAGGACTGCCAGGAACACGCCCTTAGGTCTAGTCCAATGTCAAACCTGTTGGTTGGCAAGGTGATTCCACACCCACTGTCAGTGGCATTGAGTGGTATATATTTTGCCATTAGAAGAAAAGCTGGGCTGAGGGGCTGGTCCCTTACAGGATAGGCAGGGACACCATATATTTTTGCAATTCATAATAATAAGCTCAAACCGTTTGCTGATATAAAACATGTTTATACCACCCTCCTAATTCTTTCAGTTTCATGCAAAGTATCTCATATATTTGCAGTCTAGCTTTAGTCCAATTTTAGTCTTAAAAAAAAAGTGCTCTCTCCGCTTCTGCTTTTGACAGTCTTATTGGATACTACACTCTCCAAATTCTCAATTCAAAGGCTCCTGGATGCTTCTTAGACAATTGTGAGTTGGAATGGAGGGAAATCTTGCAGCCAGTGACTTGACGCATTTTGACCTACTATTATGTCATGGTGATCGGGCGGGCACCAGAGCCAGCCCGACCACTGCCAGGCCCCTGCTGCATCCGCCAGCATCGCTGTAAAAGCTGATTCCGGCGGATTAAACCCTTCTATGCTGCGGTTAGCGCTGACCGCGGCATAGAAAGTATTTGCGGCGAGTGAGGGAACTCATCGGGTCCCTGCTCTGCTGTGGCGGGGGCCCAAGGAGTGAGAAGGCAGCACGGTGCCTTGCAGGGGCTGCCCACTGCTCTGCAAGAAATCGGGACCTGCCTTCTACAGAGGCCGAGGCTGGCCCAGGCTGGGTCTCCTAGGCAACCTGTTAGTGTATTACTCAGTGCAATACACTAACATGCAATGCATTACAATACAGATGTCTTGTAATACATTGCAGAGGGGATCAGACCCACAAAAGTTGAAGTCCTAGAGTGGGACAGAAATAAAGTTTAAAAAAAGTAAAAAAAAAGTGTTTTTTATAAAAAAATAAAGTTTCAAGTAAAAAAAAACGCCCCTCTTCCTTGCTTTTATAATAAAAAATAGAAAAAAAACTTACATCACAAAAAGTGCAATACCAAGCAATCAAAAAGACGTATGCCTTTAAAATTGTACCAATAAAACCGTCACCTCATCCTGCAAAAAATGAGACCCTACCTAAGAGAATCGGCCAAAAAATAAATAATCTATAGCTCTCAGACTATGGAGACACTAAAACATCATTTTTTGGTTTTAAAAATGCTATTATTGTGTAAAACTTAAATAATCAAAAAAAGTATACATATTAAGTATTGACACATCCATAACGACCTGCTCCATAAAAATATCACATGACCTAACACCTCAGATGAATGCTGTAAAAATAAATAAAAACTGTGCTAAAACAACCAATTTTTGGGTCACCTTGCCCCATAAAATGTAATAATGAATGATCAAAAAATCACTTTTCTTTGTTTTACTTCTGTATGACAATCTATTTTTTTATTTTATTGAAAAAGTGAAATAAAAAACATTTGTTCTCAAAAAATCATATGTATCAAAAAATGGTACCAATAAAAACGTCAACTATTCCTGCAAAAAACCGAGCCCCTACACAAGACGATCGGCAGAAAAAAAAATCAAACTTGACATTCAGAAAACATATTTTATTTAAAAAAATGCTTTATTATGTAAAACTGAAACAAACAAAGAAAGTAGACATATTTGATATCATCGTCTCCATAGCAACCAGCTCTATAAAAATAGCACATGATCTTATCTGTCAGATGAACGTTGTAAAAAGCAAAAAATAAAAAGGTGCCAAAACAGCTATTTTTTGGTTACATTGCCTCTCACAAAACGTAATATAGAGTGATTAAAAATCATATGTATCCCAAAATAGTTCCGTAGTTTCCAAAATGGGGTCACTTTTTGGGAGTTTCTACTGTAAGGGTGCATCAGGAGGGCGTCAAATGAGACAGCGTCTAAAAACTAGTTCAGCAAAATCTGCCTTCCAAAACCATACGGCGCTTCTTTTCTTCTGCGCCCTGCTGTGTGCCCTGTCATCAGTCTACGATCACAAATGGGGTGTTTCTGTAAACCGCACAATCAGGGTTATAAATATTGAGTTTTCTTTGGCTGTTAACCCTCGATGTGTAAAAGAAAAAATGGATCAAAATGGAAAATCTGCCAAAAAAGTGAAATTTAGAAATTTCATCTCCATTCTCCTTTAATTCTTGTGGAACACCTAAAGGGTTAACAACATTTGTAAAATCAGTTTTGAATACCTTGAGGGGTGTAGTTTTTACAATGGGGTCATTTTTGGGTGGTTTCTATTATGTAAGCCCTACAAAGTCACTTCAGACATGAACTGGTCCTTAAAAAGTGTGTTTTGGAAATTTTCTTAAACATTTTAAGAATTGCTTCTAAAATTCTAAGCCTTCTAACGTCCTAAAAAAATAAAATGACATTTACAAAATTATGCCAACATAAAGTAGACATATGGGGAATGTTAAGTAATAAATATTTTATGAGGTATCACTTTCTGTTTTAGAAGCAGAGAAATTTAAATTTAGAAAATTGCGAATTTTTTGACATTTTGGGTAAATTTGGGATTTTTTTCCTAAATAAAGGTGAAATATATTGACTCAAATTTATGACTGTCATGAAGTACAATATATCACGAGAAAACAATCTCAGAGTGGCTTGGATAATTAAAAGTGTTCCAAAGTTATTACTACATAAAGTGACACGTCAGATTTACAAAAACTGGCCCGGGGTAGAAGGGGTTAAAGAGTATCTGTCATTTCTCCTAAAATGTCTGTTTTACTAAAAATTTCAATTTTTTACGGCTCATGTACATGAAAGTATTTTTTCCTGTGTCTGTTACGTTTTTTTTTTGCTGCCCGTATGCGGAACCATTCACTTCAATGGGGCTGCAAAAAAAAAAGTAAATGACTCATGTGCATTCTGTGTCCGTATGTCCGCATGGCAGTTCTACAAAAAAATAGAACATGTCCTATTATTGTCCTCATTACGGACAAGGATAGGACTGTTCTATTAAGGGCCAGCTGTTCCGTTCCGCAAAATGCGGAATACACACGGCTGGTATCTGTGTTTTGCGGATCTGCAATTTGCTGACCGCAAAACAGCCAAAAGTCGCGTGCATAAGTCTTAGGCCCCTTTCACACGGGCGAGTTTTCCGCATGGGTGCAATGCGCGAGGAGGACGCATTGCACCCGCACTGAATCCGGACCCATTCATTTCTATGGGGCTGCGCACATGAGCGGTGATTTTCACGCATCACTTCTGCGTTGCGTGAAAATCGCAGCATGCTCTATATTGTGCGTTTTTCACGCAACGCAGGTCCCATAGAAGTGAATGGGGCTGCGGGAAAATCGCAAGCATCCGCAAGCAAGTGCGGATGCGTTGCGATTTTCCCGCATGGTTGCTTAGCAACGGGACCCGATCTCTATTATTTTCCCTTATAACATGGTTATAAGGGGAAATAATATCATTCTTAATAAAGAATGCATTGTAAAATGAAGTGGAAGGGGTTAAAAATAATAAAAGATAACTTACCTTAGCCACTTGATCGCGTAGTTGCGATCTGTCCTCTCTCTCCCTGCATCAGCTCAGATCTAAAGGACCTGTGATGACGTCACATCACATGGTCCATCACCATGGTAAGATGGACCATGTGATTGGACCATGTGATGTGACGTCATCACAGGTCCTTTAGATCTTAGCTGATGCAGGGAAAGAGAGGAGAGATCGCAACTACGCGATCAAATGGCTAAGGTAAGTTAACTTTTATTATTTTTAACCCCTTCCACTTCATTTTACAATGCATTCTTTATTAAGAATGATATTATTTCCCCTTATAACCATGTTATAAGGGAAAATGATTAATTCTCCAGAAGACCCGAAACCGGACTTCAGTGATGAAGCCCGGCTTCGGGTTGGGTACCAAACATGGTGATTTTTCTCATGTGTGTGCAAAACGCGTTACAAACGTTTGCACCCGCGCGGGGAAATCGCGCATATTCCCGCAACGCACCCGCCTCTTATCCGGGCGTCAAACATGACGCCCGTGTGAAAGAGGCCTTAGGCAATAATGATTTTGGAGCATCTTTTAATATAACTCTATGTTGTTTAGTTCCTCAGTTATTGCTTAATAAATCTGCAACTGTGTGTTACCAGTTGAGGGTGTGCCCCTGCATAGTCTGACTCAAGCAGCACTGATTGGACAGTGTCAGACTGTGCAGGGACACACTCTTCACTGGTAACACCCAGTTGCAGATTAATTAAACTTCTAGTAGCAGTCATTTAAAATAATACACCGCCTCTATTATACCCCTACCTTTTTAGCCAAAAGATACCCGCATAGAGACAACAAATGCTATAAATGTCAGCAGTCAGATGCAGATTATACACATTTGTTATGGTCCTGTCCAATGATCTATAATTTTTGGTCTCAGATAGATATTAGATTGAAGAAATGTGTACCCGTCTCTTATCATTTAGATATAAATGGAGCAATATTCAGTATATTTAAGAACATAAGTACTAGATTTATTCTAGATTTATGGAGGAAGGGAACTATGTTAGCAAGAATTTTACTGGTTAGAAAGTGGGGAGGTAACAACTCGCCTAGTTATGTAGAATGGGTTCAACTTATGAACTTGCTGAAGAGATATGAACTGAATTTGATGAGAGAATCCAAATCTTACTTATACCATGTACAGATTTGGGATGGGTGGAGATAAAACGGAATTCGGTGCTTTTTTTTTTTTTTTTTTTCTCTCTCTGAAAATGACCAATGACCAACTGGGGGGGAGGGGGGGTGGAATAAAAAAAAAGAAAAAAAAAAAAACTTCTAGTAGCAGTAACTGAGGAATGACATTAAAAAGTACCAAAAGTACTTAGTAAAACAGGAATGGTGACAGGGCTTCTTTAAAAGACACATTCTTTAGTCTGATGGCTGCTGTTCTGGAAATACGGAAAATTATATTGTCTGAAACCTGGAGACAGGTCGTTTTCTGTCATGTACGTACAGCAAATTACGCCTTTGATTTGATTTTCGAGAATTGCATACTAAATTACAAATAAAAAAACTAAACGTATAAATGTATCAGAGTAGAGTCTCACTATTCAATAGACTTTGCAAATGTGCAGAGATACTGTATAAAAACCTGGAAGGTATCCAAAACCTGTATATTTCCTGAAAGCAGAAAACCTGATGATTATCATTGAATTGAAGGGCAGATAACCATGTCCATCTTCAGGTACCTTTGTGACAAACAGGAATTATTTAGAAAAATGTATGAAAACAAACATTTGGACAAAAAAAAAAAAAAAAAAACACTGAAGCAGAAGTTTATACATAAAAACAATGTAAAAATAATATAGCAAGGTGTGCAAAGCACATATATATATCACATGTGTATACAAGAGCTTTTGCTCTTAAAAACACTTAGAGGCCATGCAATATTTGGCCATCATGTTATAAAATATTTATTGCACACGGCAAATAGTTGCCATGTTACCTAAATCTACATATTTTGAGAGCACACAGTATAGCATGATAAAATATAACCTAATTACAGTGGTTGGGTGAAAATTCTAATTTGTGACTGAAATGTGTACTCTAGAAATGTCCCTATGCAAATAAAATACCCCAGTCTTGATCTACTAGCACTAGTGGAAGATGCCTCTTAATAAATTAGGCGCACCTCTGCCCTGCAATGCGTCAGATACTGAAGTCTATAAAAGCCCATAGACTTCAGCTATAACCTACTCAATTTTTTGGTGAAACTTATAGAAAAACCGGTGGGTGATGCTAAGCCCCTAATCCTTCTCTTGGCACTTGGCCAGGAAAAGTGCCGAAAAAGCTTAAAAAGTCGCAAGTTATGGTGCACATATAAATTGCACCATAATTTGCGACTTATTTTTGCCACAATTGTGGTGTAAATGCCCCTTAATGTCTGCAAAAACAAAGATGAGAGGGCTTTATATATGCCTCACATGTCTACAATCAACGCTGCATGTGTTAAATAAAAAAAAATTGAACTGCAGGAATGAACCAACCAACTTTTGCAAGCAAGTATTGGGCATTATGTAATATATAATTTTCCATCCTCTATACAAATTGTGATCCTAATTAGAAATGATACATTCCTAAAACTAATATAATGCATTAACTATGGCTGCTTTCAGATGGATATAATATACTCCCGTATTATGGACACTACCTAAACCTCGAATAGTTCACCAGAAAATAAGTTCGAGCACCAACCATAGCTCTGATTCTGATGAGCCGCGGGAGGTCCGAGTATTGCCTCCATAATATGCGCACAAAAAAGTCCATGTTACACCCATCAGAAAAGCAGCTTAAGGGTGGGTTCACACTAGCATTACGGTTTCCGTTATGGCTTTCCGTTATAACATGGTTATAATGGAAAATAACAGAATGCCCAGACAGAATGCAAAACGGAAGCCTTTAAAAGGCATTCCGTTTTCTTTCCGTCAACATAGAAGTCTAAGGGAAAGCATAACGGATCCGTCAGGGTCCCGTTATGCAAGACGGAAAACAAAGTCCTGTCAGTATTTTGTTTTCCGTCTTGCATAGCAGGAATCAGACGGATCTATTTTGATTCCCATAGACTTCTATTAGGACGAAAAGCATACGGAATGCCTTTTAAAGGCTTCCGTTTTGCGTTCCGCCATAATACAAGTCTATTGTCAGAAGAACGGATCCGTCCTTCCGTCTTATGGATTCCGTTGTTATAACGGATAGCCATAACGGAATTCCTAACGCTAGTGTGAACCCACCCTAACACTGTTTTTTTTATTTTTATTTAGAACTACTGTAATTTAAAATGATCATTTAGGCAACAGTCAGTGAAAGAAAAATGTCTCTTCTGACTAATAAAAATCCTTTCCATCTCGTGTGAAAATATTGCGAAACAAGCGGTATGAATACTTTTGAGTAGAGACCGGGTAAAGACAGGATAGGGGCAGTGTAAAATATAAACTTCATTGATGTTTGTGGTGAGTTTGGTGAGACTTATTTGGTGCTGTGACCTGCATGCTGCTAAATGTCTGGGTCGTAGCATCAATAAGTTACCTAATCAGGTGCAAAGAGGTGATTAGATGAGTAAGCTCTTATCTTCTGACTCCTTTTCTGGAAATAAAAAGGTCAAATTAGAAACAGGAAGTCAAAGCAATCACTATAACTATCAATAACTTGCTGTATATAGTCGTTTTTTTTTTAAAACCGTGGGTGAGATGCAAACCCAATGCTATAATGTGAGGTGATGCAGAACACAGGGGGCATATTTACTAATACTGTCAAGTTCGAACAGACTAAACAGTCTACAAATATGCCTGATTTATCACAGTGTCTGATGCTTGATGATAAATCCGAGGCACCTTTAAACTGTTTAGTCTAAGTTTATAATAACTATTAATTGGCTTACAATTTTGGCACATATTCAAGCATCTTACGACACATTTCCTGCCAAGTCACGCCTACTTCCTGCAAAGCCATCCTCCCTTGTCAATTGCAACAGGAAAAGTATTTAAAATCCTTGAGGGATGTGCTAACAGGTTGTAGGAAGGAGAGGAGAGACACAAATCAATCAATCAGAGATCATACTTACTCTCTGATTGTCACTTGGAGGTCGGGGGTCTGAAATGCATTACCTGGTAGTGTTTGCTAGCTATTGTCCAAGTGTATGTCTTGAACTCTACCTTGATATTAAGTCATTGACAAAGAATTTTAATGAATTTTGCAATAAAGTGAAAATGTTTAAGAAATAATACCGGTACACTCTTCTGTGTCTCTGTTATTTAATGTTGCTAAGGTGTTTACCGGAGTGGAGCACATGACTGGCGGCTCTTACGCGACACCTTCCAGCCTTTTGTCGTTACGCCTGGTTCTGCTTGCTATGTGACTGGGTGCATGCGGGCGTGACGCTCGGCCCAGGAAGTGATGTCAGGCAGGAGTGCGTTCCTCATGTTGCCGCTTATACTAAGGTGATACGCTTCAACAATCAAGAGAGGAATTTTTGTGATTGGTGTTGGTGGGTTTATTAGGCATGATTCACGGCAATGATGTTATCCCCTGACGAAGGTACACCGAAACGCGCGCTGGGGTTGCGTCCACCACTGACCACTGTTACAAATGGGTGAGTTTTGAATAATGGTAAAAATCTTTTACCTCTGGCCTTGATACAGTTACTTTTTATCTGTTATTACTTCCAGTTTAACTGTTAACGATAATGCCCATCATATGCAGTTTGGCCAGTATTTACTATTTTTGTACATTTTCAATATTTACCCCATTTGTTAATATGTGGTCTCTGGAGGACATTTTTTCTGCCACCTATCCTTGCATGATGTGATTTTTATTAATACTTTTTTACCTTATTTGTATACACAATAAAGTTTCATTACATTTTATTGGTACGTTTGAGGGCTCATATTTTTTCTGTGTAGGTTGTTTTCAAATAGTGCAAACGTCTACCACAATGGCTATTTTTTATTTTTTTTTATAAATTCTTTATTTTTCAATTTTTCAAGTTAACAGAAAATCATGGACACAATGAGAAAATAGCACATGACCAGTGATGTACACAGTATTATGACCAAGTATGTTTAAGAACAGCACAATGGCGCAAAAGGAATTGGGGAGAATCAGTCCCCACTGTACTTAAGGTTACATATACAGCTGTTAAAGATGCAACATCTGTGAAGAAACTGTATATCACAATTCAGCTGTCTAATGACAGCTTAGTTTAGCATTAAATCAATAACTATTAACAACAATGGTGGTGGGATTCTGAGTGTAGGTCCCTCCAAAGTGTGTGTAGATATAACGAGACTAGCAGGAAGAGGGAGAGATAAGCAGAAAGTTGTAAAGGCAAGAAAGGAAGTGACATGAAGAGGACAGAGAAAGAAGAGAAAGAGAATTGGAGGAGAGGACGAATAAAGAAGAGAGAGATGGGTAGGGTGAAAGAGATGGGGGAGAGGGGGAAGGGGAGGAAAGGGGGGAGGGGAAGGTGTGAGCGTGACCACATCCGCTGCATTCCCTGTGGCTTCGTAAGGAAACCCACGGAGCCCGGGCCACCGGTGACACAATCAGCTATAGACGCACAACCCCTATACCCTAGCAAGGGATATTGCACTTAAGCATGTTTCACAGAGGTATATACCACTAAGCTCGTTTCATGTAAGTGTTCCAGCTGTCCCATACCTTCAGATAACCGTCATGGGACCTGTTAATCCAGCTAGACATCTCTTCAAATTTCGATATTTGATTCACCTTAGCTTTCCATTCCTGGACCGTGGGCGAGTTTGTATCTAACCAATGTAATGGGATCAAAGATTTAGCCGCTGCGATAAGGTGAGTTTCCAATCGTCTCTTTGAAGGGGAAAATTGGTTAGATGGTCTGGCCAAACCTACCATGTCTATGGTGATCTCAAAATTCTTCGATGTAACATTACCTATTTCTGTAGCTATCTCCTTCCAGTAATCCACTACCTTCGGACATGACCACCAGATGTGGGATAGTGAACCGGTCTCTCCTTCACACCTCCTGCACGTCTTGGAGGCCGACAGTCCTCTATCATAAAAGAATTTTGGCGTTTTATACCACCTAGTGAGTCATTTAAAATGATTTTCCTGGAGGCGTACACACTGCGAAAAGCCATGTGAGGACTCCAGGAGTTTCTTTGTTTCATGCTCCGTTAGGACAGTCTGCAGCTCCTCTTCTCACAACAAGAGATAGTTCGGTTTCAACACCTCATCCTGAGCTCCCACCAGAGGATAGAGCCCCGAGACCTTTCTCTGTTTGGGTATCGAAGAATGAATCAAAGTCTCAAATTTCGTTAACGGTCCCACAATGGCTATTTTATTGCAGTTATACCCTGTGGGAGTGAGAAGTGGAAATTAGTTCCTACCAGTAATTCCATATTGACAGCACAACTGGAACAATACCAGATTATAAATTTGGGGAGGGACAATTTCTATGCTCTGAATGTTCGGGTTCGCCAGGTTCAGCCAAACTTCGGGTCAAAGACGTGCAAACCACTCGCGTCTTGTCGTCAGGACTGCCACGCCAGGGAACTCCTTGGAGCTGGCTTTAGTGTGCTCAGTCCCTGGGCGTACTGGCTATGGGACGGCCACTCTGCTTTTGCACCCTGCTTCCTCTTTTGCTGTGCGGCTGGCGCTGTGTGACCAACACCTCTTCCTCCGAACTGCACACGTCACTCACATGACCTTGATTCCATGTGGGGTCTAGGACCTCATCATCCTTCACATCATCTTCCACCCACTCCTCATCCCTGCTCTCCTTGCCGGTCTGCACACTGCAGAAAGCTGCAGCAGTTGGCACCTGTGTTTCGTCATCATCAGAGACTTGTAGCGGTGATCCTCCCATGTCCACATCCTGAAACATAGGTGGTTTGGCATCAGTGCACTCAATCTCTTCCACTTCTGGGGCAGGGCTAGGAGGTGGATAGCTGACAGAAACCCTGCCAGCAGAGTCATCAAAAAGTATAAGAGACTGCTGCATGACTTGCCTGATTTGCAAGGGGGTAAGGTGAAAGACAGATGCCCATGGGCTGCAGGTGCTAACTCTGTGCTTTCAGCTGGGGACCGGGTGGGAGACAATGTGTAGGAACTGGAGGCACTGTCAGCCACCCAATCTACAGTCGTAGCCATAAGTTTTGAGAATTACACAAATATTAGTTTTCACAAGGTTTGCTGCTAAACTGCTTTTAGATCTTTGTTTCAGTTGTTTCTGTGATGTAGTGAAATATAATTACACGCACTTCATACGTTTCAAAGGCTTTTATCGACAATTACATGACATTTATGCAAAGAGTCAGTATTTGCAGTGTTGGCCCTTCTTTTTCAGGACCTCTGCAATTCGACTGGGCATGCTCTCAATCAACTTCTGGGCCAATTCCTGACTGATAGCAACCCATTCTTTCATAATCACTTCTTGGAGTTTGTCAGAATTAGTGAGTTTTTGTTTGTCCACCCGCCTCTTGAGGATTGACCACAAGTTCTCATTGGGATTAAGATCTGGGGAGCTTCCAGGCCATGGACCCAAAATGTCAACATTTTGGTCCCTGAGCCACTTAGTTATCACTTTTGCCTTATGGCACGGTGCTCCATCATGCTGGAAAATGCATTGTTCTTCACCAAACTGTTGTTGGATTGTTGGAAGAAGTTGCTGTTGGAGGGTGTTTTGGTACCATTTTTTATTTATGGCTGTGTTTCTGGGCAAAATTGTGAGTGAGCCCACTCCCTTGGATGAGAAGCAACCCCACACATGAATGGTCTCAGGATGCTTTACTGTTGGCATGACACAGGACTGATGGTAGCACTCACCTTTTCTTCTCCTGACAAGCCTTTTTCCAGATGCCCCAAACAATCGGAAAGAGTCTTCATCATAGAATATGACTTTGCCCCAGTCCTCAGCAGTCCATTCACCATACTTTCTGCAGAAGATCAATCTGTACCTGATGTTTTTTTTTTTGAGAGAAGTGGCTTCTTTGCTGCCCTTCTTGACACCAGGCCGTCTTCCAATAGTCTTCGCCTCACTGTGCGTGCAGATGCGCTCACACCTGCCTGCTGCTATTCCTGAGCAAGCTCTGTACTGGTGGCACTCCGATCCCGCAACTGAATCCTCTTTAGGAGACGATCCTGGCGCTTGCTGGACTTTCTTGGACGCCCTGAAGCCTTCTTAACAAGAATTGAACCTCTTTCCTTGAAGTTCTTGATGATCCTATAAATTGTTGATTGAGGTGCAATCTTAGTAGCAACAATATCCTTGCCTGTGAAGCCATTTTTATGCAACGCAATGATGGCTGCACGCATTTCTTTGCAGGTCACCATGGTTAACAATGGAAGAACAATGATTTCAAGCATCGCCCTCCTTTTAACATGTCAAGTCTGCCATTTTAACCCAATCAGCCTGACATAATGATCTCCAGCCTTGTGCTCGTCAACATTCTCACCTGAGTTAACAAGACTATTACTGAAATGATCTCAGCAGGTCCTTTAATGACAGCAATGAAATGCAGTGGAAAGTTTTTTTTGGGATTAAAGGGAATCTGTCAGCATCATATTGTCTTTTTTCTTGCATCCTAATAAAATCAAATACCTTAAATCCATATGTGTGGTTCATTTTCGTCCAGTAGTTTCTATAAAAAAGCACTTATTCCGATATGCAAATTAAGATCCAGGGAGCCCAGAGGGGCGTTCCTCCTATAGCAAGTAGCCCAGGAAGTAGCCCCTGATGTCATGTGCCCGCCGAAAATTTCAAAACCAGAACGCCTCCATCGGCCTAAATCGCCTCCCACAGACGAGTCTAAATGCTCCGCCAAGCCCCCCCCCCCCCCGCGCCAGGTCTTGTCTCCTCTTCTCCTTGTAAGGGATGCGTCTCCCCGGCCGGCCTAAATCTCGCGCAGGCGCAGTACCGCCGCTCGCCTGCGCCTGCGCAATCATCAGTAAACTGAGGGCAAGAGCCTCATCGGCGTCACTGGGCATGCGCCGAGCCCAGTGACGTCGTCCCTGCGCACAGATCCAGCCGGCCGGGGAGACGCATTAAGTTAATTTTCATGTCAAAGAAGGACTATGCAATTCATCTGATCACTCTTCATAACATTCTGGAGTATATGCAAATTGCTATTATAAAAACGTAAGCAGCAACTTTTCCAATTTCTAATATTTATGTAATTCTCAAAACTTTTGGTCACGACTGTACTACCACCTCTACTTGTTCTGGCCTCACCATTCGTACACCTGTATTCGGGCCTACAAAATAACACTGAGCGCTATGTCGCCTACGTGCACCTGAGGAAGGTGTTTCATTTCAGTGTGTCTCTGGAACAGATCGACCACGTCTACGTCCTCTCCCTGCAACAGGAGCTCCACCAACACTAGTAGTACCACAACCATCGCCACATCCCTTATTTGATGCTCTCCTCATTCTTTGATGTCACCCACCGAACTAACAGATGGATTAACTGGATTTATTTCCGTGTCACGTATGCAGTGCAGGTGTACCTCACACAAACAAATTGGTATATGTCACCCACCAATGTAACAGATGGATTAACTAGATTTATTTCCCCCTCACGTATGCAGTGCAGGTGTACCCCACACAAACAATTGGTATATGTCACCCACCGATGTAACAGATGAATTAACTAGATTTATTTCCCTGTTATGTATGCAGTGTAGGTGTACCCCACACAAACAATTGGTATATGTCATTGATAATTTTGTAGAGGGGCACTCAATACCTAGATCAACAATCAGAAAATTCAAATAAAAGCATATAAATGTATTTAATTAATAAAAACTGGATACCTCAAAAAATACATAGTATAAAACACAAATATGCATAGGAATACATAGGTATGAATACACAGATATAAATGGCTCTATTTTCCTGAAGAATATTTTGCAAAGGTATATGGGCCGACTTTATAAGTCCCAATGCACACCAGGTATTGTTTCAATCCGCTATATGAGTGCAGTCGACGGCAACAATTGCACCGTCCACAACTTCAGGACCCAACGCTGGCACTTGGATCGTTGAATTTAACCTACACTGTATCTGATAGTCCCAATCATGCATAAATGCATAAACAGTCCTATACTAAGTACATAGTTGAAATCAATGCATTAAGCATACGGTACTTTACCGCTCCATAGATTACCGCCGGCCGCTCGTACGCTGTTACTCTTGCTCTTTGTTGCTTTCACGGAAGCACGCGCCCAGTCCGGACTTGAGTGTGTACAAACATAATCCAAAGAAAAAACTTGTGGTCCAGCTTCCCATAAAAACTTGCAGCTTTCTTTAAGCTTTCTTGCAGCCGTGAGGCATATTGGATGTTTGAATTGGGAAGTTGCTTTCCCAGAGGTCTGAACAGAAAACACGACCTGATTTTCAGTACTAAATACATGTTGTCTTTTCTTTTTGATGCATTGAGTGTTGGTTTTTGGTGTCTGATCAGTTCTCCTCCCCTTTTGGGCATGTGATGCCGAAGTCTTGATTACCTGGCGCAGCACATGTTTTATGGGAAGCTGGACCACAAGTTTTTTCTTTGGATTATGTTTGTACACACTGAAGTCCGGACTGGGCGCGTGCTTCCGTGAAAGCAACAAAGAGCAAGAGTAACAGTGTACGAGCGTCTGGCGGTGATCTATGGAGCGGTAAAGTACCGTATGCTTAATGCATTGATTTCAACTATGTACTTAGTATAGGACTGTTTATGCGTTATCGCACAACTGATTGGGACTATCGGATACAGTGTAGGTTAAATTCTACGATCCAAGTGCCAGTGTTGGGTCCTGAAGTTGTGGACGGTCCAATTGTTGCCATCGACTGCACTCATATAGCGGATTGAAACAATACCTGGTGTGCATTGGGACTTATAAAGTCGGCCCATATACCTTTGCAAAATATTCTTCAGGAAAATAAAGCCATTTATATCTGTGTATTTATACCTATGTATTCTTATGCATATTTGTGTTTTATACTATGTATTTTTTGAGGTATCCAGTTTTTATTAATTAAATACATTTATATGTTTTTATTTGAATTTTCTGATTGTTGACCTAGGTATTGAGTGCCCCTCTACAAAATTATCAATTGCATACTTTTTTTCGGGTCAGCAGGTAGACCTTGAGGAGTGCACCATTTTTATGTTGTTGGACAGGTGTGCCACCCCCCTCCCCTTTTTTTAATAGTTGGTATATGTCACCCACCGATGTAACAGATGGATTAACTATATTTATTTCCCCGTCATGTATGCAGTGCAGGTGTACCCCACACAAACAATTGGTATATGTCACCCATCGATATAACAGATGGATTAACTAGATTTATTTCCCTGTCATGTATGTAGTGCAGATCAGGTGCGGAAAAAATATATGCGTGCGTGTGTGAGCCCTTAAAAGCATGTCACAAGAAAGCAGTCGCAGAATGGCTTTTATAAGTAAAAGCATTCAAAAGTTATAATTACATAAAGTGATATGTCAGATTTGCAAAAATGGGCCTGGGCCTTAAGGTGAAAAGTAGCTAGGTACTGAAATGGTTAAAACAGTAAATATTGCTTTTCCTGAGATACTCTTCTTTTGAGGATATCAACGTTAGATTCTCCTCTTTTCAGTAGTATACTGGACCATGAAAAATAAGATCTTGATGTGCTGGGAGGAGCAAAAGAACTTCCAATAAGTTTCAAAAGAGTTAGACACAATTAGAATAAATTTGGCAGACTCCTCTGAAACTTCCTTAGAAAAAAGGAACAAGAGGGCATGTGGGGATGGCATAACACAATCCCATCTTTTATTTTTAACACTAGACTTCTACTCCAGCCAAATGGCCTGTCAAATTGAAGAGGAAGAATATTTTTACTTTTGAATTCTCTCTGATAAGACCCCATTTCGAGACCAGGATAAGGAGCACCTCCTTCTTGAGGCACCACTCCCCCAGGTTGATGTTTTGACTGCTAAAATTTACAGTTATACTCCGTTCCCATTAAATAAACAGCTTTTTCTGCCCAAGAAATGATCTTCAGGGATAATACCTGAAGATGGAGATGACAAGTAATTCTTTAATATTGCAGGATGGAAGACAATTGTTGTCATATTATCCAAGAGCACTCATATGATGGCTAATTAAAATACCTTGGAATATTTGGAATGTCTCTCATACAGCTCACGATAGTTGGAGAGCTTTGTGCTTGTTTGAGGTGATCAAGTCCCCTGCAAAATGAAGTCCAGCACCTGAGTCAACTAACCTGTCAAGATGGCATCCATCATGACAGTTAACAAGGGAGATGGACACCAAGGGATTCCTTTGGAGAAGATTGGGATTGATGTATTCTGTGCCAGCAAGATAAGATCTCATTCTAGAGGGGACAAGAGAGGAAGTGATTCCAATGCACATGTGAATACCAGAGATCATTAGGCATGTTGAATGGAGTAACAGTTTTATTTTGAAAGTCTCAAGATGATGTGCTCCAGTTTGCAATGAGAAAGATGGGATTGTTAAGAGGCTGAGTCCGGAGAAACTCAGAAAAAAATCTTCTTCCTCTGTGGAATATTCCAAGGTCCAAATTGTCTAAATTGACAATCTATCTGCATAAAGGTCATGATCAAATGGCAGTTGGTCTTAAGTCCTTCTTTGGAAACTACAATCAGCAGAAAATCATCCAAGTAAGGTATCCTGATTAGTGTTAAACACTGCGGTCTGTATAATAGGTTTCCACTGTGCCACATTATTGCATTATATTATTGGTAGCTATTTCCACAAGCTCTCCCACTTTTTTTATTGTATGGCTCTATTTTAATATGTTTTGTATTTTAAGTATGAACTAATAACAATAATCATATGTTTTATAATCTTGTGCGTTGTTGTGCTTTTAGGCGGTAATTTATGTATATTATGGTATTTATGTATATACCAAGGTGGTAACACCTTGCTGTAATAGCATTGCTTTGAAGCCCTTATTATATAGATGTATAGAGTTGATAGAGATTAACAACGGCCTTCTTGAATTGTGAATCCTAAATATTTTTGGTGAATGGGAACATGGTAGTAATCATCTCTCAGGTCACTCATACACATAAGGGAGTTGCAATTTTTCAAGGGAGTAGATCTCCTGATTGACTTAAACTTAAATTTGCAATCTAGTTGTTTATATGTTTTAGATTTATAATCTCTTGAAATAAACCATTTGGCTTTTTTGTTAATGAAAAATGGTGAGGAATAAGGTCTCTCCAGTCTTCTTCTTTTGCTGGTACTGAAATGATGGTCCCCATACTGAGACTGTTGATCCCTTATTATAATCTTCCCTCTAGTAATGGAGTCAAGAGATTTGTAATAATACACTATCTCAAAGGAAGAAAGAACCTTTCTATACGAGTTGTAGGACCCAAGGGTTCCCGATAATCTCCAGAGCTGGAAGAAATTGGAGTAGTCTTCCTCCAACTTGCCTGGTGCCACTGCTTGTTATTAGACTGGTTTGGGTTAAAGATACTGCCTTTGACATAGTTCCATGTTCTAGACTTTCTCTTCCCTTTGTAGTCTCTTTACTGTGTATGAGGTTTATGAAAGTAAGTAATATGAAATGAAGTAATATGTCATTTCTATCAGCTACTTTTTCAAGTGTTTTGTCCATCTCAGCACCATACACATAGTTAACTTGGAAAGGAATTGAGCACAATTTATTCTTGGATAAGGTGTCCTTAGTCCATCTTTTAAGCCAGAGAGCTCTATGTGCTAAATTTCCAAATATTCACATCTCTTGTCGCAAAGAACATTTTGTGGTATCTAACAATACATCCATTAAAAAGGCTGTCGTTTTAGTAGAAGAACAAACTCAATAATTTGCTCTCTAGGTATCTTAATGGTTAATGGTACCTTAATTGAGATGGTTCTCAAATTGGTTCAGAAGTTGCTGCCATGCTAAATAACAAAATTAGAAGAGGCTTGTCAGGCTTTTTTAAGGAGCATGTCAATTTTCAATCCCACTGGTCCAAAAGGCAAGTTTAAATCAACTTGAATTTCAATTTTGAGAAGCAGTATGTTCTGGATCAAACAAGAGGCAGGTTTTTTTTTATTTACACAAGATTACAAGGCATTTTCCTGTCTTTTACTACTTATCCAAAATAATTTCTTGACATTATCATTTACAGATAAATTTTGCTTATGGTAACTTTAAGGCCAAACAGCTGCACTTGAAAGAAAAGTAGTATTTGTTTATCTTCTCCCAATTATGGAATATTGTGATTATTAACATCCAGTTTCCCTTTCAACAGATATTCAGACTTCAAATATGAGTTGTAGCTAGACTGAACTTGCAAATGGGAGCTCTTACACTGTTCAGAGTTTCTCACTGCTTGGAGACTAGAAACAGAAGCATGAACTTACTCGTGCACCATGGATCTTAAATCCTCTATTGAGGAAAGTTGGTCCTGGGGAGAGGCCTTCTAATCTCTCTGTATTCTTGGCCCTATAAAGCTAAAGGGGCGACCTTCAGTAGTGCTCTCACACTTGGATGGAATGGACTTTCCAGAACTCTGAATTCTTTAAACCATATACAGAAATGCCACTAGTTCCTCCTCGAGTTGGTCTCTCTGAAAGTTCTTTGTTTTTAATGCTGAAATGTGTCCTGCAGAAATGTCCTGTTCTAAAGCTACCAACACAGGTCATGACTGTGGAGTAGGAAGGAGAATTTATATAGAATAATTGACATAGTACCATACATTTATATACAATAATATATAACTAAATATAATAAAAATGAAGCCACAATTTTGAAATTCAAGGCATCTTAGTCTCTAGGGTTACCTTTAACTTATCCCCTTGCTCCAAAACTGTGGCTCTTTAAAGCAATCTGACAACTAGTAGCCTAGCACTCACCAACCACTTATTCCTTCTCATTGTTTTTGAGTAAGGAATGAGGGAAGGGCCTGAAAGGTGTATAGCAGCTGAGATGAAACACCCTTATTTTATGCACTAATTTATTTAAACTAAGATATTTTTGCTTAATGTTTTGGATCAGACAACTAAAGGAATAGAAGTTGCAGTTACCGAAAAATGTGTTCCTAAATAGGTGATAGATGCCATGTGAACTGGAAACTCTACTTGGGAAAGCATCGCTGCACACAGTTGTATTTCAAGGGGGTAGCCTACTAAGGCAAGATTTTTTCATACACCGTATTAGGCATTTGGATATCAAAAGGATAGTTCACTTGAATGGCTGCCATACAGTACTGTAGGGGTAATGTACCCATGGTCTCAACTTCACCATGGGTTTGATAAGCCAGACCTGCAGTCATTAACTGATCACTGGGCCAGGGTCACTACAAATGGGAGTTTTACGTGGAGATAATCTCTTATGTGTCTGTTACACTGCCCAAACTTTGGTCAGATTAATTCACAATAGAAGGGAATTTGTTTTAATTGTGTCTGTGAAAGCTGGAAGACAATACAGCAACATAGTTCTTGGTATACATATAAATATTTTTTTGCTCTGGAGACCCTCATACATGGCAACTAATACCTGCCAAAATTTAAGGGTTTGGCTGACTTGTTTAAAATGTTTTCTAGTAGTTTAACCACTTCGTATCCGGGCCATTTGCCCCCTTCCTGACCAGGCTTAATTTTGCAAATCTGACTTGTCACTTTATGTGGTAATAACTTTGGAACGCTTTTACCTATTCAAGCCACTCTGAGAAGGTTTTTTTGTCACATATGGTACTTCATGACAGTGGTAAACTTAAGTCAAAATATTTTATTTTTCTGATTTTAAAACAAATAGTGATACCTCCTAAAATAGTTATTACTTTACATTCCCCATATGTCTACTTCATGTTTGGATCATTTTGTGAATGTCATTTTATTTTTTGGGGACGTTAGAAGGCTTAGAAAGTTTAGAAGCAAATCCCACTTTTTAAGGACCAGTTCAGGTCTGAAGTCACTTTGGGAGGCTTACATAATAGAAACCACCCACAAATTACCCCATTTTAGAAACTACACCTCTCAAGGTATTCAAAACTGATTTCACAAACATTGTTAACCCTTTAGGTGTTCCACAAGAATTAATGAAAAATGGAGATTAAATTTCCGAATTTCTATTTCTTGACAAATTTTACATTTTAATCCATTTTTTCCTGTAACAAAGCAAGGGTTAACAGCCAAACAAAACTCAATATTTATTACCCTGATTCTGTAGTTTATAGAAACACCCCATATGTGGTTGTAAACTGCTGTATGGCCACACGGCAGGGCACAGAAGGAAAGAACGCCATATGGTTTTTGGAAGGCAGATTTTGCTGGACTGGTTTTTTGACACCATGTTCCATTTGAAGCCCCCCTGATGTACCCTTAGAGTAGAAACTCCAAAAAAGTGACCTATTTTGGAAAATACACCCCTTCAGGTATTCAAAACTAATTTTTACAAACGTTGGTAACCATTTAGGTGTTCCACAAGAGTTAATGGAATATGGAGATTAAATTTTAGAATTTCTATTTTTTGGCAAATTTTCTATTTTAATCAATGTTTTCCAGTAACAAAGCAAGGGTTATCAGCCAAACAAAACTCAATAGTTATTGTCCTGATTCTCTAGTTTACAGAAACACCCCATATGTGGTTGCAAATTGCTGTATGGCCACAAGGCAGGGCGCAGTAGGAAAGGAACGCCATATGGTTTTTAGAAGGCAGATTTTGCTGGACTGGTTTTTTGATAACATGTCCTATTTGAAGACCCCCTGATTCACCCCTAGAGTAGAAACTCCCCAAAAGTGACCCCATTTAAGAAACGACACCTCTTAAGGTATTTAAAACTGATTTTACAAACTGTTTTAACCTTTTAGGTGTTTCAAAGAATTAATGAAAAATGGAGATTAAATTTCAGAATTTAACTTTTTGGGCAAATTTTCAATTTTTATCCATTTTTCCAGTAACAAAGCAAGGGTTAACAGCCAAACAAAGCTCAATATTTATTGCCCTGATTCTGTAGTTTACAGAAACACCCCATATGTGGTCGTAAACTGCTGTACGGGCATATGGCAGTGCGCAGAAGGAAAGGAGCGCTATGTGGTTTTTAGAAGCCAGATTTTGCTGGACTGTTTTTTTGACACCATGTCCCATTTGAAGCCGCCCTGATGCAACCCTACAGTAGAAACTCCCAAACAGTGACCCATTTTGGAAACTATGGGATAAGGTGGCAGTATTGTTGGTACTATTTTAGGGTACATATGATTTTTGGTTGCTCTACATTACACTTTTTGTGAGGTAAGGTAACAAAAAATAGCTGTTTTGGCACAGTTTTTATTTTTTGTTATTTACATTGTTCATCTGACAGGTTAGATTATGTGCTATTTTTATAGAGCAGGTTGTTACGGACACGACAATATAAAATATGACTACTTATTTTGGTTGTTTGTTTCAGTTTTACATAATAAAGAATTTGTGAAAAAAATATTTTTTTTTGTGTCTCCACATTCTAAAAGCCATAGTTTTTTTAAGTTTTCTTTTGGGGCGACTGTCTTATGTAGGGGGATCAATTTTTTCGCTATGAGATGATGGTTTAATTGGTACTATTTTAGGGTGCATATGACTTTTTAATCGCTTGGTATTACACTTTATGTGATGTAAGGTGACAAAAATGGGTTTTTTGACACACTTTTTATTTTTATTTTTTTACGGTGTTCACCTGAGGGGTTAGGTAATGTAATATTTTTATACAGCAGGTTCTTACGGACGAGTTGATACATAATATCTATACTTTTTTTTTATTTATTTAAGTTTTACACAATAATATAATTTTTGAAACAAAAAAAAAAAAATCATTTTTGTGTTCCCATAGTCTGAGAGCCATCGTTTTTTAGTTTCTGGGTAATTGTCTTAGGTAGGGTATCATTTTTGAGGGATGAGATGGTGGTTTGATTGGTATTATTTTGAGGTGCATATGACTTTTTGATCGCTTGCTATTACACTTTTTGTGATGTAAGGTGACAGAAAATGGCTTTTGACACCGTTTTTGTTTTATTTTTTGTGGTGTTCATCTGAGAGGTTAGGTCATGTGTTATTTTTATAGAGAAGGTTCTTACGGACGTGGCGATACATAATACGTATACTTTTAGTTATTTATTTTAAGTTTTACACAATAATATCATTTTTTAAACAAAGAAAAGATCATGTTTTAGTGTCTCCATAGTCTGAGAATCATAGCTTTTTTGTCTTTTGGGCGATTGTCTTAGGTAGGGTCTCATTTTTTGCTGGATGAGATGACTGATGGCTTTTTTGTCACTGTTTCTATTTTTTTTTTTATGGCGTTCAACTTAGGGGTTGGGTCATGTGATATTTTTATAGAGCTTGGTGTTACGGACTTGGCGATACCTAATATGTTTACTTTTTTTATTTATTTAACTTTAACACAATAATAGCATTTTTGAAACAAAAAATGATGTTTTAATGTCTCCATGTTCTGGGAGCTATAGTTTTATTATATATATTTTTTTAAATATATTTTTATTTATATATTTCTATTTTTTTTGAGTGATTTTCTTATGTAGAGACTAATTTTTTGTGGAATGAGGTGACTGTTTTGTTGGTTCTATTTTGTGGGACATACACCTTTTTGATCACTTGGTGTTTTACTTTTTGAGATGTAAGGTGACAAAAATGTTTTTTTTTACTCAGTTTTTATTTTTTATGGTGTTTATCGGATAGGATGGATCATGTGATATATTTATAAAGCCGGCCGTCACAGAATTTTTTTTTTTTTTACATGTGAAACCTTTTTTTTTATTTTTTATTTTATAAAACATACAAGACCTCTGGGGGACATTTGACTTAATTTTTTTTTTCACTATTGATTTCTCCTGTAACTGGGGCTGACATAGTAGCCACAGTTACAGGGGAAATACAGCCCCCAGAGAGGCTGTACAGCAGAATACAGTGCTGTAAAGCCTCAGTGTATAAGACCCGACAGCTCCTGCACTCCCCCAGCCCCAGCGGTCACATGACCACCGGGCCAGGGCCAGTACAGGGAGGCAGAGACACCTGGGAACTGTTCCTGCCTTCACTCTTGGTTGCCCTGCTGTCACTGACAGCGGGCAACCCGCTCTGCATCTGCACGATTAGCGCGCAGCTGCGATCTCTGAATGGACTTCTAGAACATCCATTCAGAGTTGAACATCCACCCATAGGATGTTTATATCCTAAGGACGGATGCAAGGTGGTTATTATTGATGGCCTATCCTTAAGACGGGTCATCAATATGTGATCGATGGGGTCCAACACCCTGCACCATGCCAGTTAGCTGTCCTGAAGTAGCTGCTGTAGCGTCAGAGCCAGGACTAAACAGCTCCATCCATTTCTGCAGTGAACAAATCTAGTTACTGCAACACTGGTCCAATTCACTTTAATACCAACTCTGTCCACTAGAGAAATAGGTGGAGCTGTGTAGTTCCAGCATCAGAGCTACTGCAGAAAAGATGATCAGCGGGCTTACAGGGTGTCAGACTCCTGCTGATCATATATTGAGCTGATCAGATATATCCTGAGGATAGGCCATCAGTATTAAAGTACTGGAAAACCCCTTTTTAAGCAAACCTGTCACCACAAAATGCAGTGTAATCTGCAGGCAGCATGTTATAGAGCAGAAGGAGCTGAGCAGATTGATATATTTTTGTGGGAAAAGTTTCAGCAAAACTTTTAACTGACACATTTAAACTTCTGCTCTTTCTGAACTTAAATAGAATCTGCTAACAGCAACCTCCCTATCCAACAGTTTGATGGGGAGAATTGTTGATAAGAGGCTGAGCTCCCGAGTTATGATACTTTTAATATGCAAATTTGGCCTTTGGTGCAATGAGGACGTCACTTTTGCTATTTCTGCACCCAAACTTCACTCTTTTCTGTGGTCTGACCCTCCATACTTGCTTTTATTGACAGGGCCAGTGTTAGTGGTAAATTTGCATATAAGGAAAAAAAATCATAACTCAGGAACGGAGCCTCGGATCAACTAAAGAAAAACAGAGTTTTAATCAGGAACGTGTCTATGCAAACAGTTGGATAACGAGGTCACTGGTGACAGATTCCCTTTAAGACCACCTCCATGCACCATAGGAAGTGCTATCAGGTACAACTGAAATGAGAAAGAGCAGAGGTATATCCCCTTTAGGGTCTATTCACTCGTCTGCAGTGTTTTGCAGATCCTCAAAACACCGGACCGGCACCCCAATAGAAATGCCTATTTCTATGTTCCATTTTTTTGCGGAGCCGCGGACCGGAAGTTCGGGGCCACGGACCGGAAATTCTGATGCGGACAGCACACTGTGTCCTGTCGGCAGCTTTTCCATCCCTATTGAAAATAAATGGGTCCGCACCCGTTCCGCAGTGTTTTGCGGATCCGCAAAACACCAGGCCCGCTCCCCAATAGAAATGCCTATGCTTGTCCGCAGCTGCGGACAAGAATAGGACATGTTCTATTCTTTTGCGGAGCCACGGACCGGAAGTTCAGGGCCGCGGACCAGAAATGCGGATGCAGACATCACACTGTGTGCTGTCCGCATCTTTTCCGTCACCATTAAATATGAATGGGTCCAGACCCAAAGTGCGGACATCTGAATGGAGCCTAAGGACAAGTGATTTTCCGTTTTCGTTTTTTACTCCAGAGACTTCCCAGAGCCATAACTTTTTCTGTTCACATAGCCATATGAGGGCATGTTTTTTTGCGGGACAAGTTGTACTTTCTAATGGATGTTGGAAAGAGGTTAAATTCTGCTTCTTAGCAATGTATTACTTTGCATAATTTGTATGGCGTCATGTCTCAGGTTATGAAATCTATTAGTGGTTACTGTGTTTGAAATGCAAAGCAGGAGCCTCCAGTAGATTAGCACCTTAGGTTTTATGAGATAATGCTGGGCAAGTGACTCAAACATGCATTAATCTGATGTTAGGTATATTTAATAGACTGACTTAATAAAATGTCTAAATTTGTACCTTGGAAGAGATGCATGTAGGGTGTGGATGATTTAAAGGATATGAACACCTTTGGGGTAATTTTTTCTGATTGTATTCTACTCATTTTGAAGGAAAAAATAATTGGTCTTCATTAAAAATGTTCAGCACTTTTGTACAGGGTTAGGTGTCAGCTTCTGTTTTACACATAATGTTGCTGTTCTGATGGCTTGCTCTGTAGCCCTTATCTCTTTACCCCTGACAGCTTAGAAACACTCATTACAGCTAAATGCTTATCATTCTACATACTTTTCTGCAGATTCTCTCAAGCTCTGTCAGGTTGCTTGGAGACTGTCGGTGGATAGCCATTTTCAGATCTTTCCAGAGATATTAGATTGGGTTCAAGTTAGGGCTCTAGCTGGGCTACTCAAGTACATTTACAGAGTTGTCCCTAAGCCACTCCTGTTTTGTGTTGGCTATGACTTAGTGTTATTGTCTTGTTGAAAGCTGAACCTTTTGCCGAGTCTGAGGTCCAGAGCACTCTGAATCAGGTTTTCATTAACAATATCTCTGTACTTTGCTCCATTCATCTTTCCCTCAGCAACAAGCAGTGGTCCCAGCTGCTGAAAAACACCCTCACAGCATGATGCTGCCACCACCATGCTTAACTATAGGGATAGTATTGGGCAGTGACTGGCTTTCTTTAGACATGATGCGCAAAACTGACGCCAAAAAGTTAAATCTTGGTTTCTTCAGACCAGAGAATCTGATTTCTCACAGTTCAAGAGTCCTTTAGGTGCTTTTTTTGCAAACTTGTATGTGTCTTTTACTGAGGAGAGGCTTCTTTTTGGCCAATCTGCAATAAACCCAGATTACTGCGTTTAGAGGGACAGGCAGCTATTCTTTCATTTAACAACTATGGAGGCCACTTTCAGTGCAGCAGAATTTTTTTTAACCCTTTTCCAGATCTGTGCCTCCACACAATCCTGGTTTTGATCTCTACAGACATTTCTTTCCACCTTATGGCTTGAATTTTTCTCTGATATGCATTGTCAGCTGTGGGACCTCATATAGGCAGGGTAGTGCATTTCTAAATCATGCGCAATCAAGAGAATTGAACACAAGTGACCTCCAATCAAGGTGTAGAAACATCTCAAAGATGATCAAGAGAAATAGGAAGTTCTCAAAGCAAAATTTCAAGTGACATAGAAAAGGGTCTGAGGACTTATTTCCATACAAAATGTTAGTTTTTCCTTTGTAATAAATCTGTTAACATTTCAAAAATTCCTTGTTCACTTTCTCATTATGGGGTATTTTTGGGTTTGATTTTTTTTTTTTAATTTTAGCAAAAGTTTGGAACATAAACTGTGAAAAAAGTGACAGGGTCTGAAGACTTTCCAAATGCATTGTATATGAATGGGACAGTGACAAATTTCTTCTCATGTCAATATACTGTGCTGTAAAACTTTCTGAAGTGAGCGACCGCAACCATCCATGACACACTAAGCATTAGGATGCCCACAGACGCGGTATCCGAGTACTCCCTGTCCTACGTTGAAGGGGGAAATCATGAAACAATACTGGCAAACAGTTTTATTTGGCTAGACACTTTCAAGTGACATTAGGTACGCATAAGAACAGTACACATGTGGACGTGCTCTGCACCACAGAGCCGACCTCTGCTTCCAGTAAAATAACAATATGCGCTCTTTAGGATATAGTTTTAACTGTTTACATGAGATATACAAACCCAGCCCTTTCACATGAGGTACTGATAAGTCCCAAGACAGTGGGACCTAAGCTCCAACTGGTGAGAGACAGGACACAGGGAACACATTCAGCTTATGCCAGTCCATGTACGATGACAGAGAGTGAACTTACACAATTAAATATTTGAGACAAATATGATAAAAATCACATTTTAACCTGAATCAGTTTTACAACAGTTGTTTCTATACAACGCTTAAGTGATTCATACATATATGGCAGTAACTAAACATAGCAAATAATACTATTAAATTCTAACTTTGTTCTGTCTATCACATACTAACATTGGCTGTTTTCTGGAACTATAGCTACAGGGAAGGATATACAATATTTGCATCTGAATGTCTATTTACCAGCCTGTTTGAAAATGATGCCTATAGTCATCTCCATAAAAGCATTGGTTAACATTTACTAATGTGATTGTGCCTAAACCTTGTTGTAAAATATGCATTTTACAGAAATCCACTGTGCAACATAACAAGGGGGCATGGCCTTAAATTTGTCATCATTTTGGCACAAAATTCTGCCACTGTGATAGATTTGGTGCATATTTAGATATGGTGATTACATATACTGTATGCTGTTACCTGTACATCTGTAAGTAGACTTCTCCCACTCCCAGATTACCATAGTTGAAACAAATAGTGCCCTGTTACATGAACTTTCCTAATCACAAAGTTTAAAAAAGGTTAACCAAAAAGAATGTTCATTCTTGGACTATAATGTCACTTGTCGGACAGATCATTAACCAGACTGTGGCCAAAATTGATAGACATTACCATGAAGAGGTTGGTGTTGCAGAACTGGGTAATCTTTTTGCTTATATTGATTCCTTTGAGGTACTCCATTTTTCTCCCACTCTCCGAATGCATACTGTTAATGAATTTCCTATTAAATGGATTCTGAGCAATAGACATTGATGGGAATAATTAAAATCTGTCCATTGCAGAATATTCATACATGCTCCATCACATATGTAGATACAGTGATGGTTTGGGAGTTATAGTTGTCTTCTTAACTCTGCTGGAACTTAGCTAAACTGGATGCTACACGGACACAGTTACTGGATGTTCCTAGAACTGCTTCTGTGAAAACTTGGACTACAGTACCAAATGCAAACCCTCACATGAAGTCAGTAAATCATCATAGCTACCTAATCACAAAAAATGTGCTGCATGTGAACATGTATGTATTGCAAACAAGTACTGCAAAGAGCATAAGCTGGCAGCCACTAGCGCAGGGGTACTCATGTACTTTTTGTAAAGATCCACTTACCTGAGTCTGTTGTAGGATGAAGGTCCAAGCTGCAAAAAAAAAAAAATATATATATATAAAGAGGGACTACACCATTTGCGTGTAGCGCTGCATTATTATTTTTTTACAATAATCCACACCTCCAAGCCCACCTAATCTCCTTTCTGCCGACCAAACAGTAAGAATGTCCTTTCAGTGCCCCCTAACAATAATGATGCTCCTCAGATAGTATGATATCCCTTTAGTGCTCCACAGAGTATGATACCCCTAAGTGCACCCTCACAGCATGGTGATCCTTTGGTGCCCCCACACATTATGATGCTCCTTAGTGCCCCTGACACATTGCAATGTCTCCTTAGTTCCTCCCCACGGAGTATGAATACCCTAAGTGCGCCCTCACAGTAGTAATGCCCTCTCTGTGGCCCTTTCACAGTAGTAATGCCCTATCTGTGCCCCTTCACAGTTGTAATGCCCTCTTTGTGCCCCCTTCACAGTAATAATCCCCATTGTGCCCCCTTCACAGTAATAATCCCCATTGTGTCCCCTTCATAGTAATAATCCCCATTGTGCTCCTTCATAGTAATAATCCCCATTATGCCCCCTTTATAGTAATAATCCCCATTGTGTTCCCTTCATAGTAATAATCCCCATTGTGTTCCTTCATAGTTATAATCCCCATTGTGCCCCATTCATATTAATAATCCCCATTGTGCCCCCTTAATAGTAATAATCCCCATAAGTGCCCCCTTAATAGTAATAATCCCCATTGTGCCCCCTTAATAGTAATAATCCCCAGTAATAATGCCCCTAATAGTAGTAATGCCCATTGTGCCCCCTTAATAGTAATAATCCCCAGTAATAATGCCCCTTAATAGTAGTAATGCCATTGTGCCCCCTCCATAGTAATAATCCCCATTGTGCCCCTTCATAGTAATAATGCCCATTGTGCCCCTAATAGTTATAATACCCATTGTGTCCCGTTCATATTAATAATTCCCATTGTGCCCCCTTAATAGTAATAATCCCCAATAATAATGCCCCTTAATAGTAGTAATGCCCATTGTACCCCCTTCAAAGTAATATTGCCCATTGTGTCCCCTTCACAGTAATAATGCCCATTGTGTCCCCTTCACAGTAATAATGCCTATTGTGCCCCCTTCACAGTAATAATGCTCTCTGTGCCCCCTCCATAGTAGCAATGCCCATTGTGCCCCCTTCACATTAACAATGCCCATTATGCCCCCTCCAGAGTAGAAATGTCTACTGTGCCACCTTCACATTTGCAATGCCCATTGTGCCCCCTGCAGAGTAGAAATGTCCATTGTGCCCCCTCTGTTAAAAACAAAAAAAAAAACAAAAAAAAAAACACAGTAACTTCTCACCTTGTCCCATTCCTGCAGCTCATAGTCCTCTCTCCCCTAAAGACACAGATCGCTCTGCAGCACTGTGTGGGTGGAGCTTATGCAGAATTCCAGGCTTTAGGCCACGCCCACACATGCAGCATGGTGCACGGCAGCAGAACGGAATGAGGAAACCCGGTGCCCAGTGCAGTCACGAAGCGCTGGGCTAACATGCGTGCACTCTTCCAACGTCGCAGAAGCTGAACATGCATGCTGAACCGTTTTCTAATGCACCATATTGTGTCATTGAAAACGGATCCGTCCCCATTGACTTACATTGTAAGTCAAAACGGATCCGTTCGGCTCTGCATCGTCAGACGGACACTAAAATGCTGCAAGCTCCGTTTTGGTGTCCGCCTCCAGAACGGAATAGAGGTGGAACGGAGCCGAACTGATGCATTCTGAACGGATCCTTATCCATTTGGAATGCATTGGGGCTGAACTGGTCCGTTTTGGACCGTTTGTGAGAGCCCTGAAACGGATCTCACAAACAGAATACAAAACGCCAGTGTGAAAGTACCCTTAAACAGCTGTACCAGCCCTGCACACGTATTTGTAGCTAAAGGTGGGCCAGTCCTTGAGCCTGTTGGCGTCTGCTACAGTTCATGCCAGCATTGATGTGTGGAGCTATAACTATGGTCAAGGACAATATATGTCCTTTAAAGCCCATTGGGTAAATGTGGTTCCAGGCCAGGCACACCAGCAACTTGGCCAGGTTATGGCAATGCGACTCTGCATTGTAATCATGCGATTTCTGTGCCAATGTCATCCTTATCCTCCACCTTGTGCTGAGCCTCCACTGAAGGCACAATTTAGAGGGGTCCTCCATCATACCAACTATGCAAAGCAGTTGTCACACGGTTCTGCAGCTGGTCAGCCTTGGCAAACTGAGTCACACCGGGGAGGACTTGATCCATGTCATAAACCAAGAAATCGAATCTTGGCCGTCTCCTCGCCAACTAGAGATAGGAACCATGGTCATCGATAATGGAAAGAACTTCTGTCTGCACTGTGCCAAGGAGGGCTGACCCATGAGCCTTGCATGGTGCACGTTTTCAATCTGGTTGTCGTTTTTCTTCTAGACAAAATGCTAATTAAAAGGAAGATATGGTGGGGCACTCATAGATGTTTGGAATCACTAAGGGTGCTTGCACATTTGCGTTTTTACTTTCCGGCATAGAGATACGTCGAAAGAAACTGTTTAGGATTATCCTAATGCATTCAGAATGGAGAGAAATCCATTCAGGATGCATCAGGATGTCTTCTGTTCAGTATGTGAACGTTTTTTGGACGTTGACAAAACTGCAGCATGCTGCGGATTTGTCTCCGTCCAAAATTCCGGAAGACTTGCCATAACGCCGGATACGGAATTAATGCCCATTGAAGTGCATTAATCCGGATCCGGAATTAAGCTAAACATTGTTTTGGCGCATCGCCGGATCCGAAGTTTAGTTCAGCGCATGCGCAGCAGCAGTTCCGATCGGGGCCCCAGTGTAAGCTGGGGCTCCGATCGGTGACCATGGCAGCCAGGACGCTACTGAAGTCCTGGCTGCCATGGTAAGTACTCCGCAGCAGTGTACTTACCTGCGCTGCGGCCCTGGCACGCTCTTTCTTGACGTCACAGGTCCGGGCGGCGCATTGATCTATGGGTCGCGGGGACCTGTGACGTCATGGAGGAGCGCCCGGCGGCTGAAGTGCAGGTAAGTACACTGCTGCGGAGTACCATGGCAGCCAGGACTTCAGTAGCGTCCTGGCTGCCATGGTAACCTTAAAGCATTTCAAAGACTGATCAGGATCCTGATCAGTCTTCAAATGCTTTCAGGCAACTTGCGTTCTGACAGATCCGACGGGACGGAAGTGCCTGCCGTATCCTCAGAACGCAAGTGTGAAAGCACCCTAATCATTTTATTACAAATAAAAACAAATTAAAATAGAACCGAGGTAGATTAGAAATAGAATAAAAAAAATGCCGTTTCTGTTTTATGTTATCGTTGGTGGTTGTGGCATATAGTGTATCAGTGGGTATTTCATACTAGATATTGATTAATATGTCACTAGCACCAACCAGCCATATTGGTGACATCACCAGTAACTTCAAGATACACTTATATATAATATGTGGTGAGCTTGAAGGATAAAATATTATCACCAATTAGAATCTTAAACTGAATATAACATCAATCTTAGTTCAAATAGTTAAAACATGTACTCTTATAGATTAGTCCGTGCTTCATACAGTCATATTAATCCAATAGATATATTCGCCGGTAGAGTTAGATTGAGGCAAAATTATTATAGTTTTATCTTCAAGACACCGTAAATAAAATTCCACAATGTGGCACAATAATTGAGAAGTATCGAAATATTGTCAATAGAATACAATGATATATGGAGTTGTCCTTAGTGTTCGTATCGGGCTCGGTGCAATATTATACTTTTGTCCAGTACTCACGTTTCAAGCTGCTCTCTGTTCCGAATAGTGCACGGAGTTTGATGAGCCAGGTCCGCAAGTTGGAACTTGTGTGGAGTCCTCTCCGGTAGCAGACAACCGAGAGGACTCCACACAAGTTCCAGCTTGCGGACTCACGTAAGTTGCCGGTAAGCAAGGCCACGCGGGAAGCCGCTTGGCTCATTAAACTCGGAACAGAGAGCAGCTTGAAATGTGAGTACTGGACAAAAGTATAATATTGCACCGAGCCCGATACTAAGGGCAACTCCATATATCATTGTATTCTATTGACAATATTTCGATACTTCTCAATTATTGCGCTACATTGTGGAATTTTATTTATGCTGTCTTGAAGATAAAACTATAATAATTTTGCCACAATCTAACTCTACCGGCGAATATATCTATTAGATTAATAGGACTGTATGAATCTATAAGAGTACATGTTTTAACTAATGAACTAAGATTGATGTTATATTCAGTTTAAGATTGTAATTGATGATAATATTTTATCCTTCAAGCTCACCACATATTATATATAAGTGTATTTTGAAGTTACTAGTTACTATCCGGGGCTACTATTGTGACTAGGGATGAGCGAATCGACTTCATAAATTAATTTGTACTGCAAAGGTACCACTGGGAACCGAACCCGAGTTTGGGAAATGGTTTTTACAGTACAAATTAATTTATGAATTTATTAGCCGAAGTCTCGCAAGACTTCACAAAGCAATAACTTTGGCTCATCGGAGCCAATACATTCTAATACTGTATGGAGCTCCTGCTCCATACAGTATTGGAACAAAGTTTTATGCGAAGTTGATTCGCTCGTCCCTAATTGTGACTCTTCATGCTGTTGCCACCCTCACCAGTCTGTTAAAAGGACACTAGTGTCCCTGTTTGGCCGTGTTGACATCACCTTTTATTTTTCCATTCTTCTGATCAGTCATAACAGAATCAGTCGTTTGAGCGTCCATAAGGCCTCTATCACATGGTCAGTATTTTACATCAGGTTTTGACCGTGATTTTGAAGCCAAAGCCAGGAGTGGATCCAAAACACAGAAGACATGCGAATATTTACGTCATATGTTATCTCTATTTTGGACCTACTGCTGTTTTTGCCTTACCAGTACTGATAAAATGCCGACCAAATACAGGATCCACTTCTTTTGGGCTGTTCTTCTGATGGATCAGAAGAACAAAAAATAAACAGTGATATGAACACAGCCTTAGTGCTTAAACCTTCCACACTGTCATGGGGCCACTACTTGAATCTTGGGCCATTGCCTGGTTAGGTCCACGCAGATAAATTACAGCTGATGCTAACATTGACCTGTAAGGCTGACTCCACACTTCTGTTATTTGGTCACTAGTTTCCATAATTTATTGTGAGGCAAATTCAGGAGCCAAGCCTACTCTCGGATTAAATATCATGAATAGATCTGCACCTGTTCTGTGGTTTTGACCCATACCTGCTTTGGGCTGACAATAACTGACCAAATAAGTGGAGTGTGAACTAAGCCTAATAATGATGCACAGTCATTCTACAGCTAACAGAAGGGATTAAAACTAAGGTTTGCACTGCCACAACATGGCTTAAAAGAATCTTTTTTTTCTCCACTACTTTATTGGCGCTGCCTCCATGTCCTTATTTTGTTTCTCTAAAGAGTCATTGGGACACCTGTAGGGGCATGCAGTGGTTTGACATGCACCGTAGCCGCATGTATTTTGCTTTACTGAAAGATGCTATATGTAATCATACTGCCCCAAAAGATCCAAGATATAACTGTATTTAAAATTTGGCCAGCCCTCGACCACTTTAACACCAAGTTTGCTGAGGTGTACACCCCCAACAAAAACATCTGCTTATACGAGTCCCTTATAAAATGTAAAGATAGGGTAAAATTCCACCAATGCCTGCCCAGCAAGTGGGCAAAGTAAGGAATTTAAATATACAAGCTGGGCAAGAGTACCTCTGGGCAATCACACAGGTTTCGGGTTTATGAAGGGAGGGAAAACCAGACTGAACCCCCTGAATGCCCCTCGTACTAGGAGTAGGAAAATAGCGTGGACCCACTGCTGGACCAGGGTTACCACCTCTATGTGGATAACTATTACACAAGTATTCCACTATTTAAGTCTCTAAGTTCCAGAGGTGCTATAGCTTATGGCACAGAATGCAAAAATCAGTGAGGCCTCCCAAGATGCCTGCTTCAGCAACAACTCAAAAAACTCTATGTGCACTGGCGCTACTTCCTGTATCCTACCACTGATACTGCGGTACCGCAGCAGTACTGCCACAATAATAAAACAAGCTGTATTTAAATTGATAAGGTCCTTGCGCTTCACTGTCTTGTCCATGCATGTATCTATCTTCTCTCGCCATCAGCACCAGGGGTGAAGTAAAAAACCCTATATATGGTCTGCGAGCTTTCCCCAGCTGGTAGCACAGCTCGAACACTGTTGCTCGTTCGCCCTCTTACCAGAGCGCTGTGTGACGTCACTCCTAATTTAAAAACAACTCAAAAAAGGTGACCATATAGACAGGAGATGTCATCATAAGATAACCCCTTTATCTATAAACATCTTATACCGTTGCATGACAGTGACCCCAGTTTGCTGTTCTCATTTAAAGTTAACTTCAATGTAGTCATCTACTGCTGTGTCCCAGCCACTTATTTTTCATGTGCTGTTTGTTCAGAGATGCTCTTCTGCATAGTACTGTTGTGTTCCTGGGGAAGGAAGGTTAGCTCTATGCCTTTGACAATAGAATGATTGCTGGTGCCAGACAGGGTGGTTTAAGTATTTCAGATGTTAATCTGTAATCTGGGATCTTCATAGACAACAAATCACAAGCATATTCACTGAATATTGCAAAAGAAATCCAGTGAGTGCCAGTCCTGTGGGTAAAACTGTCTTGTTCATGGGAGCAGTCAGGTGGTAGACTAGTTGAAGCTCACATTCTGGTGGTTGGAGGGAAAAACATATCTTGACCATGTCTGCACGCATGACCCATTAGATATTTGCATGATCAAGCTGGTTTACAGATGCACCTAAAGAAGAGGAAACTGAGAGTAGTAGTTGACTTCTACAGTTAGCATATACTTCTGATGTAAGAATGAAGAAAAAATAGAGAGAATACAAAGTTGCTTCTGGCACTAGTTGATCTGCACAATTGGGCAAATTTATCAATGTATTAATGCCAAAGTAAATGCAACAAAAAGATGATGCCGACAGGAAAATCCATATTTATGAAGCGCCATTTTCTTATAAAACTATATTGATTACCTTTTGAAACGGATGGGTTTTTCATACAAGTTTAATTATTTTTGTCTGCAACTGCATTCAGTGCTATAGTTTTTACAACGTTGACGCGTTCGGTTTTTGATGGGTTTTTTGAGCACGTGAAGAAAAACTGGAAAACACTCAACATCTTCTAGCAACAATCAGTGAAAAACTCATTGCATTTAGATGCCTCCCGCTTCCTTGTCGTCCTTGAGCAGCAGCACCCATGGGGATTTCTAATCCTTCTGAAACATAGGACAGGGAGATGTCAATTAATCTCAGATCCTTTATTACTCCCTAGGTCCTCCTACTGTGTTTTTTTCTGTCCTTCCTGGATAGCCTCCTTCTAATGAAGGAGGTGGAGATGTTGGGAAGTATACATTTTTTTCTTATTACTAACTTTATATTATATTACTCCTAGGTCTGTGCCCTCTTTTAGCGGATATTTGACACAGCTTCTGTGCTTCGTCCACTACATGAAGGGCTGCAGTGCTTGCACTGTGTACTATCATTATCAGTGTGGTGCAAACTCACTCAAGTATGTCTCTAGGAAGCAGGTTAACATTTCTGCCAAAATTAGTCACTGTTAACTTGCCTTACTTGAATTATTCTAATGCTGGAGCTTGTCTCAAAATTACACTGCACAGAGCAGGGCTTACTGGGAAGTTCTTTGTTTCTTCCTCTTTACCTTTTTAGTTCTGGCTCTTCCCCCTGGAGATGCCGCCCTCTCCCTGCCAGGGCTGTGTGCGTGTCTCGCCTCTCATGCGCACTACTTGAGAGAAGAGAGGGATAAAACATGGTGCCGCTTTGCCATGCTCCGCAGTGTTTCCTACAAGGTAAGAGGTACAATGGCGTCCAGATTGTTAGGCCACAGGCAGCCCATTACCCCTGAAGAAGCCAGAAGTCTGGCGAAACATGTCGGGGGGAAGTTTTAGTTTTTAAATTCAGTTCTCTACTCCACTGGTTTTGGCTCACTAATAGAATAGTACACATTTATATTTTTTATGTTTAATTAATAATAAAAGTAAAGTCTTAATTTAGACCTGGGTCAGGATAGGTTTATTGCCTTGCTAGGCATTTGTAAATAAAACGTGTACATTACCTTACCCAGGTTAGGTTCCAATTATGAGTATATCTGCAGTTTAAGGCACTACCATTCAGGGTTTTCATCAGCCCCATTCACATTCACAAAGGTGGTAGCAGCAGTTGTTGCGGGCCTCAGAGTATTGGGGATAACTATAATCCCATATCTGGACGACTGGCTGGTAAAGGGAGAGACCGAAGAGAGATTCAAAGCGCATCTCCAGTTAATCTTCAACAGAATCCAGTCTTTAGGCTGGATAGTCAACAGACAAAGATCCAGTATCTCATCTTAGCAGAAAAAGTTCCTGGGCTTCATTCTGGACACCAAGGAGATGACCGTTTCCCTTCCGGTGAAAAGAAGGAACGTCTGGGCCAGGATGTACAGCTTCTGAGGCACGTCAGATCTGTATCCCTTCGTCAGATGATGAAGACATTGGTTCTTATGACGGCAGCCAGTAAGACAATTCGTGGGCGAATTGACACACAAGATACCTGCAACGTAAAATTCTTCAGATGTGGAATCGAGACCCCAATTTTCTAGAGAGTACCACAATCGTCTTCAAGGAGACGAGGACATCCCTGAGGTGGTAGATGGCTTTAAACAATGGCAAAAAATGTACCCCTCCCAGATGGACCGATATTACTAACGATGCTTTGCCTACAGGTTGGGGTTCCCACATGAGGGGCCAGAGGGCAAAACGAGCCTGTACTCCAACAGAGAGACTGTTATCCTAAAATCTCAGAGATTTGAGAGCAGGATTCAATGTCCTAACACATTTCCACCCCTTGGTACAGGGACAAGTCAGACAACATGACCACTGCTACATATTTAAATCACCAGGGAGGTACTAGATCCTTATCCCTCCTCAAAGAGGTGGAGTGGATCTTTGTATGGGCGGAGGCCAATATTCAACAGCTGTCAGCTGTACACATCAGAGGAAAGAAGAATACTGTCGCAGTCAGGCTAAGCCACGACTTGCCCCTCCCGGGGGAATGGTCTTTGGACCCAGAAATATTCATTCAACTCAAGAGGAGTTGGGATTGACCCCAGATAGATCTGATGGCTACCCGAGCCAATGCAAAGGTGATTCAATTCTACTCCCTGTTCAGGGAAGACAACCCTTGGGCCTTAGATGCCCTCCCAGTCCCATGGGACTTCAGGTTGGCCTACATCTTTCTACCCATTCCTATGATTCCAAAGGTCTTACAGAAGATCAAACGGGATCAGGTCTCGACAATCATGATATGCCCATACTGACCCAGATGGGTCAATGGTTAATCTAAGCTGAATGTACCTGCACTCGTCAGATTGCACACGATGAAGAGCTTAAGGCCGGGCAAGTACTAGGTTGGAAATCCCTGGTTATGTTGACTAAAACATGGTTAACACCACTAATGCTGATGAGCAGGAAGACCTTCTGGAGGCTCCCACAGATTCCACACCTAGTAACTCAGGAAGGCGGATGTTGTCCAGATCTACACCACCTGAAATTGACAGCCTGAATGTTGACTGCCCTTTCTAGCAGGACAGGGCTTATCAGATGCGGTAATCAGAACGCTATCATAGTTCAGAGCACGTACAACAAATAAAGTGTACATCAGAGTCAATAAGGTGTTTGATCTTTTGGTGTGGGAAAAATTGAGTATCTTGTCATTCTCCTACAACTCAGGATATCCTGAATTTCCTGCAGCAAGGTTTTGACAAAGGCCTAAAGCCAGGTACAGTTAAGGTCCATATATCAGCCTTATCAGCTTCATTGGGCAGTTATCCAGAGAACCACTAATTCAGAGATTTGTTAAAGCAATCAGAAGAATCGGACCTCAGGTCATAGACCTGATTCCGAGTTGGGATCTTTGTGTGGTTCTGGATCAACTTTGCAATGTTTCCTTTGAGCCACTGCAGGACTCAGATTTAAGATATGTGTCCATGAAGTTTTGTTTCTTGGTGCCAATCACTTCGGCCAAACAGGTGAGTGAGATACAGGCCCTAACATGTGCCGAATCTTACTTAATATTTCTGCAAGATAAAGTTTTATTAAGGACAGGGCCAGTTTTTCAGCCTAAGGTTCCATCCTTTGCTAATCGGAATCAGCAGATTGAGTTACCAATAGTTTTCCTGGAGCCGTCTTCGGAAGAAGAAAGTAGACTTTACTCTCTGGACGTGGGTAGAGTCCTAAAGGTATATGTCCAAAGGACGAATGCATTCAGGAAGATGAACCATTCTCAGTCAAAAACTAAAAAGGGGAAAAAATTGACAAAAGCCTCCTTGTCCAGATGGATAAGGGAGGCTATCACTATATGTTATAAGCAGAAGGGAAGTACCCAAGCCTATAAAAGCTCATTCAACTCGTGAGATGGCTACATCATGGGCGGAGTAGAATTTGGTTCCCATACACTAGATCTGTAAAACAGTGTCATGGAGTTCTTCCAATACGTTTGTGAAGCACTACAGACTGGATATGCGGCAGATGGGAGAGACTGTTTTTTGGCAGAGCGGTAATAGAGTCCGCGCTATAATGAAAGCCCTCCCTTTAGGATTAATTGCTAAATCCCCATGGGTGCTGCTGCTGAAGGACGACAAGGAAAGTGTAATTTTTTTACCATAAATTCTCTTTCCTTTAGTTTAAAGCAGCAGCACATACTTACCCGCCCAATAAAATAAAATATTAAATAATAACAGACCGGAGTGGTTTATTGTCTCTCTTAGGTTACTTGGAACTACACAGTAGGAGGTTCTAACATAGGGAGTAATAAAGGATCTGAGATTAATTGATTAATTAACATTTCCCTGTTCTATGTTTCAGGAGGATTAGAAATCCCCATAGGTGCTGCTCTGCTGCTTTAGATTAAAGGAAAGAGAATTTTTGCTAAGAAAAATTACACTTTTTCATGCAGTCCCATTCATTTCTATGGGCAAGGGCTGCATGAAAAATGCACAATATAGAACGTGCTACGGTTTTTACTGAACACAAAGAGGATCAGTGATAAAAAATGCTCATCTGCACCCATTGAAATGAATGGGCCAGTTCCGTTTACATGCATCGTATCCGGGCAGAAAACCCGCTCAAGCGAAAGAAGCCTACACAGCATTATATCCTCTACATTGGGAATTATAGCTTTTAGAAATCGTGTTGGGAGTGACAGCAGCTGAGAGTGAAAGTTTCAGCTGCTTTTACTCCCGACCCAATTTCTTAAAGCTATATCTTCAGATGTAGCGGAGCGATTGCCAGCTTTCAAACAAGACCAGGCCCATCTTCTAATCTGAGATATAAAGGCTTATTGCAGCCCCCACTCCTTCAGCTGGCCGTGATTTCAGCCAGGCTGGAGGAGGAGAGGGGACAGTGGGAGAGCTGACAGCCTGCATTATATGTGAGAAAAAAACATCCTCTCTCATGACAACAATGATTACTAGGAATCTAATATATTAGCCCTCACACGGTTATGTTGGCAGAAAATAAAAATGTTCTAGATCTTTGAATGCAGTGATATAAAAACAGATTATTTTGCAAAAACAAGTTCTTCTACCGTGTAAGTATTATAACATAATAAAAACTCCATAAATTTGGCATCATAATCGTAGTGACCCACATAATAAAGTTATCATGTTATTTATACCACACAGTGAAAAATAAATCCCACAAAATGTTAAAATTCAGTTATTTTTTAAATCTTCCCCCTAAAAATAAAATAATACATTATTTAATACACTATGTACCCTAAGAATTTTCCTAAAAACCCCAACAAAATTTCAGGTCTCGTATAGCTAAACTGAAGAAAAACAAAAGAAAGAGAATTATGACTGGAACCCAACGGGGAAAAATGTTACTAGTCCTTAAAGGGAGTCTGTCACCAAAGTTGGACATAATAGACCGCTGACATAGCTTTGTAGCATCACTTTAGATGAATGAAACGGTACCTTTGTTGTCTTCTTCAGCGCTTCACCTGCTTCAAAAACTGATTTTTATTTATATGTAAATGAGGGCTCGCAAGTGCCCAGGGCAGAGTTAAGTTCTTTGGAGCCCAGGCTGCTCGGCCTCTTTAGTTCTTATCCCCGCCCCTGTCTCTGTCTCTGCCCACCCTTCTATTGCCTTTCTTCCTCCTCCTCTGGTAGCGAACTCCTGCGCCTGCGCTCAGCTTTGCCTCGGCGGGGCATGCGCACTGCGATGCCCACTGTGGGAACGGCATCAATGTAGCTACTGCGCATTCCCCGGCTGACGCTGCAAACCCAGCTGTAAGCTGGTGGACATGCGCAGTAACTACATTGATGCAGTTCCCACAGTGGGCATCGCAGTGCGCATGCCCCGCCGAGGCAAAGCTGAGCGCAGGCGCAGGAGTTCGCTACCAAAGGAGGAGGAAGAAAGGCAATAGAAGGGCGGGCAGAGACAGAGACAGGGGCGGGGATAAGAACTAAAGAGGCCGAGCAGCCTGGGCTCCAAAGAACTTAACTCCGCCCTGGGCACTTGCGAGCCCTCATTTACATATAAATAAAAGTCAGTTTTTGAAGCAGGTGAAGCGCTGAAGAAGACAACAAAGGTACCGTTTCATTCATCTAAAGTGATGCTACAAAGCTATGTCAGCGGTCTATTATGTCCAACTTTGGTGACAGACTCCCTTTAAGGCTAAAACTAATTAAGTCACCAGCGGGTTAAAATGCACTTCAGTAACCTGAGTTGTGCACCAACTATATATACTTCAAAAGTACCGTATTTTCGTCCCATAAGACGCAATTTTTTCCCCCAAAGTGGGGGGAAAATGTCAGTGCATCTTATGGGGCTAATACTAATGAGCACTTCCATTATGGAAGCGCTCATTCGTACAGGAGGACTGGGAAGTGGTAAATGCAGCGCTCCCCGGGCTCTGTACTCACCGCTTTTTGGTCCTCTGCCGTTGGCTGTGCTGTGACGCACGACAGGAAGAAGAAGAGAGCTGGATCCTGGGAGCACCCGGAACAGGAAAGGTACGTTGATTTTTTTATTTTATTTGATCTGCGGCATGGGGGTCTGATCTGAGGTCTGATTGGGGGTCCTTCACATTGGGGTCTGATCTGAGGTCTGATTAACATTGGGGGTCTGATTAACACTGGGGGTCTAATTGGTGGTCTGATCTGAAGTCTAATGAAAAATGATTTTTTCTTATAGTCCTCCTCTAAAACCTAGGTGCGTCTTATTCTTTGAAACACCTCTGGAGTCAAGCCAATCACTACACTTCTAGGCGAATTCCTTCAAGGGTTTAGTTTCCAAGATGAGTTAGCTTTTTGGGGTTTTACACTGCACTGGTACCTCAGGAGTTCTGCAAATATAACACGGCACCCGAAAACCATTCCAGCAAAATCTACTCTCCAAAAGCTAAATGGCGCTCCTTCCCTTCTGAGACCTGCAGTGTGCCCATAGAGCAGTTCAAAGTCACATGTGGGGTGTTGCCATATTCAGGAGAAAATGGGTAACCAATTTTAGGATGCCTTTTCTCCTGTTACCCCTTGTGAAAATGAAAAATGTGCCGCTAAAGCAATATTTTATTGGAAATAAATGTAGGTTTTCCATTTTCATAGCAAAGTGTTTCTAAATTCTTTGAAGCCCCCGAAAGGTCAAAACAAACACTACACCTCTCGATAAATTCCTTAAGGGGTGTAGTTTCCAAAATGGGGTCACCTTAGGAGGGTTTCCACTGTAACCATTCCAGCAAAATTAGCCCTCCAATAAACATATGGCGCTCCTTCCCTTCTGAGCCCTGAGGTGTGCCTATACACACAAGAACATATGGAGTGTTCCTATAAACTACAGAATCATGGTAATAGATATTGAGTTTTGTGTTGCTGTTAACCCTTGCTGTATACAGGGAAAATGAATATTCTGCAAAAAATAATAAAAAATAAAGTGATATTTTTAAGTATCTCCTCCATTTTGTTTTAATTCCAGTGGAACACCTAAGGGGTTTACAGAATTTCTGGGTAGTTTCTATTATGTAAGGCCCTCAAAGTCACTTCTGAACTGATCCTTAAAAAAAGTTGCTTTTACAAATTTTCTTGAAAATGTCAAAAATTGCTTCTAAACTTCCAAGCCTTCTAACATCCTAAAAAATAAGATGACATTTACAAAATCATAGCAACATAAAGTAGTCATATAGGGAATGTTAAAGGGGTTTTGCCATCTCAGACAATATCGCTAGGATATCCCTCCATTGTATGATGGGTTAGGGTCCCACCTCTGGGACCCGCAACTACAATGAGAATGTAGTGGGGAAATGAACGGAGGGTGCACTGCGCTCCAAAATAGTACTAATAAAACTGGCACCCTATCCCCTAGTTTAGAAAATGTGGTCACTTTTTGGCAGTTTCTACTGTAAGGGTGCATCAGGGGGGCTTCAAATGGGACATGGCATCTAAAAACCAGTCCAGCAAAATCTGCCTTCCAAAAACCATATTGCGCTTCTTTTCTTCTGCGCCCTGCCGTGTGCCCTTACATCAGTTTACGACCACATGTGGGGTGTTTCTGTAAACCGCAGAATCAGGGTAATAAATATTGAGTTTTGTTTGGCTGTTAACCCTAGATGTGTTAAAGAAAAAATGGATTAAAATGGAAAATCTGCCAAAAAAGTGAAATTTAGAAATTTCATCTCCATTTTCCTTTAATTCTTGTTAAACACCTAAAGGGTTAACAAAGTTTGTAAAATCAGTTTTAAGTAACTTGAGGATTGTAGTTTCTACAATGGGGTCATTTATGGGGGGTTTCCACTATGTAAGCCCCACAAAGTTACTTCAGACCTGAACTGTTCCTTAAAAAGTGGGTTTTGGAAATTTTCTTAAACATTTTAAGAATTGTTTCTAAAATTCTAAGCCTTCTAACGTCCTAAAAAATATAAAATTACATTTACAAAATGATGTTAACATAAAGTAGACATATGGGGAATGTTAAGTAATAAATATTTTATGAGGTATCACTTTCTGTTTTAAAAACAGAGAAATTGAAATGTAGAAAATTGTGAATTTCTAAAAATTTTTGGTAAATTTGGTATTTTTTTATAAATAAAGTTGAAATATATTGACTATCATGAAATATAATGTGTCACGAGAAAACAATCTCAGAATGGCTTGGATAAGTAAAAGTGTTTCACAGTTATCACCACATAAAGTGACACATGTCAGATTTGCAAAAAATGGCCCGGGGTAGAAAGTTTTGAGGTATCACAATCTGGCTTAAATTCTAATTTTGTGAACTTTTCCAAACTTTAAGTAAATTTTAAATTTGCTTTATAAATAAAGGTAAAACATGTTGACCTAAATTTATCACTAAGGGTACTTTCACACTAGCGTTATTCTTTTCCGGCATTGAGTTCCGTCAAAAGGGCTCAATACCGGAAAAGATCTGTGTTTGTGTGTTTCTGTGTGTGTAAGATATGTATTGTGTGTTTCTGTGTGTGTAAGATATGCATTGTGTGTTTCTGTGTGTGTAAGATATGCATTGTGTGTTTCTGTGTGTGTAAGAGATGCATTTTGTGTTTCTGTGTGTGTAAGAGATGCAGTGTGTGTTTCTGTGTGTGTAAGAGATGCAGTGTGTGTTTCTGTGTGTGTAAGAGATGCATCGTGTGTTTCTGTGTGTGTAAGAGATGCATCGTGTGTTTCTGTGTGTGTAAGAGATGCATTGTGTGTTTCTGTGTGTGTAAGATATGCATTGTGTGTTTCTGTGTGTGTAAGAGATGCATTGTGTGTTTCTGTGTGTGTAAGAGATGCATTGTGTGTTTCTGTGTGTGTAAGAGATGCATCGTGTGTTTCTGTGTGTGTAAGAGATGCATTTTGTGTTTCTGTGTGTGTAAGAGATGCATTGTGTGTTTCTGTGTGTGTAAGAGATGCAGTGTGTGTTTCTGTGTGTGTGTAAGAGATGCATTGTGTGTTTCTGTGTGTGTAAGAGATGCAGTGTGTGTTTCTGTGTGTGTAAGAGATGCATCGTGTGTTTCTGTGTGTGTAAGAGCTGCATTTTGTGTTTCTGTGTGTGTAAGAGATGCATCGTGTGTTTCTGTGTATGTAAGGGATGCATTGTGTGTAAGAGATGCATCGTGTGTTTCTGTGTGTGTAAGAGATGCATTGTGTGTTTCTGTGTGTGTAAGAGATGCATTGTTTGTTTCTGTGTGTGTAAGGGATGCAGTGTATGTTTCTGTGTGTGTAAGAGATGCATTGTGTGTTTCTGTGTGTGTAAGGGATGCATTGTGTGTTTCTGTGTGTGTAAGAGATGCATCGTGTGTTTCTGTGTGTGTAAGAGATGCATTTTGTGTTTCTGTGTATGTAAGGGATGCATTGTGTGTAAGAGATGCATCGTGTGTTTCTGTGTGTGTAAGAGATGCATTGTGTGTTTCTGTGTGTGTAAGAGATGCATTGTGTGTTTCTGTGTGTGTAAGAGATGCATTGTGTGTTTCTGTGTGTGTAAGAGATGCATTTTGTGTTTCTGTGTATGTAAGGGATGCATTGTGTGTAAGAGATGCATCGTGTGTTTCTGTGTGTGTAAGAGATGCATTGTGTGTTTCTGTGTGTGTAAGAGATGCATTTTGTGTAAGAGATGCATTGTGTGTTTCTGTGTGTGTAAGGGATGCAGTGTATGTTTCTGTGTATGTGTGCAAGGGGTGCATTGTCTTTGTGTGTAAAGGTTGCATTGTGTGTGTGATGGTTGTCAATCTCGCTTGTCACTCTATTCTCCACCCTTGTCACTCTCATTCCCCCTCTCCCATGTAGCGTAGGCCGAGCTCTGTCCGGGTCCTCGAGTACAGGAGCTTTTGTTTCCTGTACCCGGCCAGACTGAAAGGAAGTGCACACTTAAGTAAGCACTTCCCTTCAGTCCGGCCGGGTACAGGAAACAAAAGCTCCTGTACCCGCGGACCCGGACAGAGCTCGGCCACGCTACACCAGAGGGACTGACAGGAGAGAGTGCTGCCCTCCTGTTAGTACATCTCTTCATGGTGTGCCCTCATGGACGCGCCAGCCCGGGCAGCGCTTCAGCCGCCTGAGGCTCTCTATACAGCGCTTGTGCGGCTGTAGCATGAGGGAGGCCAGCGCTCCTTCCCAAGGGGCACCCTAGATGGCTGCCTAGTCCGCCTATAGGATGCGCCGGCCCTGATCCTAATGCATTCTGAATAGAGAGAAATCCGTTCAGGATGCATCAGAATGTCTTCAGTTCAGTCACTGAACGGCGCTTTAGACGGAGATAATACCGCTCTGCGGTATTATCTCCATCCAAAATGCCGGATCACTTGCCGGAATGCTTGATCCGGCATTAATTTACATTGAAATGTATTAGTGCCGGATCCAACATTAGAAATACCTGAAGGACGGATCCGCCCTTCCAGTCTGCGCATGCGCAGACCTTTAAAACTGTAAAAAGGTCTTGCAATGCATTTGTGAGACGGAGCCGCATCCGTCTACAAATGCACTCAGTTTACATCCAGATCGATGGCTCCGGCAGGCAGTTCCGATGGTGGAACTGCTTGCGGATCACTGTGCTGCAAGTATGAAAGTACCCTAACATGAAGTACAATGCGTCACAAGAAGACATTCTTAGAATTGCTTGGATAAATAAAAGCATTCCAAAATAATTAACAGATAAAGTGACACTTCAGATTTACTACATTACATTTGGTCTATTAGCTTAAAATAGGCCGTGTCCTGAAGGGGTTAACAGCGCGAGCAGCAGGCACTGTCACCCCTTCTAATGTCAGCTCGCCCCTCAGTCTCCGGGAGGCACGTGGAGCGACAATGGCCAGTCAGGTGTGATGATGCCCCAAGTGCGCGCCACTCTCCTAGGTAATAACAGACACTGGCCCCGCCCACACGTGTGCTAACCCGCCAGATAACTCCGCCCCCAACCACCTGCCTGACCCGGAAGAGGAATCCCTGGAGCAGTCAGCAACGACCCGGGGGGATTTAAATCGTGTTCAGGGGGAGCCGTACACAAGCTAGAGAGATCTGGTAAGCGGCGCCGCCGGCAGTGATAGGGTGTGCACGGTCCCTGAGCAGCCCGGTCTCTTTGTGCTCACCCCCGTCCCAGCTGCTACATGACGGTTATGTGTTTGCAGTGGAAGAGGCTGTTGGGGGTGGTAGTTGCAGGCTGTATAGGAGAGGGGCTACCTCTGAGCTCAGTATAGTGAAGCTCATGACAGGGGTGTCACCAGGGGTTGTCTGTAGCTGCCACCCATGGGGTAGTCAGAGACCCCTCTAAACTGACCCCTTCCCTCATATAAATGGCTACACAGCTGCCAGATAGGTGGATCCTAGGACCAAACAGTGTGGCCTCTGTGGTAGTCTATTGGGTTGGGGGCGATCTCCCTCATTATGTAGGTAAAAGGCTCGGGCTACATTCACATGATGTATTTCATGGCTGCTTTTCCCAGCGTGCGCATCCGTTTTCTGTCAGTTTATCTGTTTTTAACGGTCATTAAAAATGGATGAATTTCATAGGCTGTGTTCCCCCTACAGTGCCCTCAGTATATATATATGACCTCATAGACCCCCTAGTATTTATTTCCTCATATTCAAGACACTTGCATAATAATGTCCCCCCTCAATCTCCAATAATGCTCTCTGTCCCTGTAAGTGGCAACAGATAAACCCCCCCCCACCTACCTCATCCACTTGCACCCGTGTGGACGCGTGCTTCTTACTAGAGTCATCAGGACCTGCCAGTCCCAGCATTCTGATGTCACCGCGCTGTATGCTTCAGGTCCTGCTGCCTCTATTAAGGAGCGCGCGCCCCTGCGCAAGTGGATGAGGTGTGTTTTTTAACACCTGACTGGCCCCTTCTTTTACACTGTACCCGTTTTCAGTGTCTGTTAGACGGGTGCACTGTCTAAATGGCCATTGCAAACAGGCCTATTGTCTTGAAAGGGGTCTTCCTGGCTGTGAAAACTGCCTACTTTTTTATGGCCGCTAAGAGAATAGCCCCCTAGATTTAAATTAACTCTGAAAACTGTCCATTTTTCAGTGCTGCGTAAATGTAGCCTAAAATGGGTTTTTCAGTTTAAACTAATACCCCCCCCCCCCCCCCCCGAATCGTGGTAAATGTGATAAAAGAACAGTCACTTACTACTTTTCTCCCTCGTTGTTTCCAGAGCTCTGGTCCTCCTCGTCTGTGCTTTCCTGGCTGCAGCGGTGATGTCCTGTGTACTGCTGAGGCCAGTGATGAGGTGTATACAGAATGCCACCGTTGCAGCCAGGAAGATGACATCAGCACTGCACGGAGACTGCGGTGGCTGGTAATCACAGGACACCTGTTTTGGTGGGGCGGTTGCATTTAGGGCAAATCCTACATCCACTTCAAATGATCGCATGCCAATGTCTAGGTTCCTGTTGTGTCTGTGGGCACACGTTTCCATAAGAAGTCTTTCCCGTCTCCTGCAGTTCTGGTTCTTAGACGTGTTTTTCGCTCCCCGTTCAGCCTTGGCGGGCCCAGATTGCTGCATGTGATAAGCTACTATTTCTAGTGTTTACTGTTTCAGATCAGATTTGGGCAGCCGAGAAGTAGAGCATGGTAGGCCACCATTGTATGTATTCACAACACATGGCGCTGGCATTCAGTTATGTTCACATCTAACACCCGCTGGTCACATCGGGGGAAAACTACAGTCCTTGCTTCTTGCTCTTCAGCCTCTTTCACACTGCGCCCTGCAGTATCCTTCAGAAGTATCTGTAGGAGGACTTCCTGTATACCTCCGCTACATAGTCTTAGTGGCATCTGTTGCCCGTAGGCTCCCATTGTCAAATATCACAACACAATGTATACTTGTTGCTTTGTGTTTGTAGGAGGCCTCTGATTGGAAAATCCCTGACGCCCAGGGGGCCACCTGACCCCTTCTCACACCCAGCCAGTGGCAGTTTGTGATGTATTTTGTGATGGACTGTGGTATTTGGCTCTGACAATACCACAATATGGTATTTCTGGCCCTGCCTTCTGTCAATTTGGAACTACAAAATGGGGCCACTTTAATTTTTTATTTTTTTTCCCCCCAGGGCCACTTTAAGTTCCCAGTGCGTCCTTGCTGAGACTTCTAGAGTATGTTCACAGGGAGTTTTTTTTCTCTCTGCTAAAAAAAAAAAACCCTGATGCAGCCGGATCAGCTCCAGGGTTCCTGTGATTTTTTTTTTTTTATTTGATTTTTTATTTTTTTTCTCAAACAGGCTTTTTCACACGGTTTTTGATGCTCCTTTACCATATCAATGGTGAACTCTGAACACGGAATCTGCCCAGTTTTTAAAACCACAGGCGGAAAATAAAACGGGATGTGAATTATTAAGCAGTTTCCCTGTTTAATTCAGTGAAGTTGAACTGCAAGTTTGGGTGTGGAATCTGTGCCAAAACCCAAATGGGGAAAAAAACTGTGAACATACCCTTAGGCCCCTTGCAGACGAGTGTGAGTGGATTAGGTACGGATGCGTTCAGTGAAACATGCGTGATTTCGCAAGCAAGTACATTCAGTTTTGTTTGCGATCGTGTTCAGTTTTTATCGCGCGGGTGCAATGCGATTTTATTGCGTTTTTCACGCATGTGTTAAAAAACTGAGTGTTTACAAACAACATCTATTAGCAACCATCAGTGAAAATCTCATCGCAATCCGCACTTGCATACAGATGTGATTTTTGCGCAGCCCCATTCACTTCTATGGGGCCAGCGTTGCATGAAAATCGCAGAATATAGAACGTACTGCAATTTTCACGCAACGCAAAAGTGATGCGTGAAAAACATTGCTTATGTACACAGCCCCATTGAAATGAATAGGTTTGCATCGCGCATTGGACCCACGCGGAATACTCGCTTGTGTGAAAGGGGCCTTAAGGCCAGTTCATATTGAGGTTTTTGGCCCGTTTCTGCCTCAAAAGAGCCTCCCAATCATTTCAGTTTTCCATATTTTTTTTTTTTTTTTAAAGTCGGGATAGAATCAGCGCTGAATCTCTCATTGAAATGAATGGGAAGCAGGGGAAAAAAGCGGCACCATGTAAGTCCATGTGCATTTTCCACTCGTTTTTTGGCACAGATCTGCTTCAAAAACCTCAAGCTAAAAATTAATATTAATAAAAAAAAGCTTTAAAAAAACATGCATTTTTTTTTCACACTGAAGACATGTGAATTTCGCGCTGATTTTTCATTTTTTTTCTTCTTGGTGTGTTTTTCAAAATCAGTCATGTGAACTGGCCCTTAGGGTGGATGCACACAATGCGGATTATGTGGTTTTTCTGAGCGGATTTCATGCAGAGACGGCAGTGTGATACAGTACCAGCAAAGTGAATATCTGACAAATCCTGCGTACACTTTGCCTTTTTTCTTAGGTGTGAAAACTGACCTGTTGTGCGCATTTTAAAGTTGTCAGTGATTGTGATCTTTCAGCATGCTTGACAGTTCTCGCTCATCGAGCACGCATCTGTGTAATAAGTCACCCGCTCGTTAGAAGATCAGACTGTAGGTGCGGTGTTGTACCAAGTCCACCTCCTGGCGCTATAATCTGTGTGTGTAATATATTCATTGACGAATGATGAGCGATCTTAGAACGATCGAATTACCGATTACTTAGGCCCCTTGCACACAATAGTCCCGCGGGCGGCCCGATGCGCACAGCATCATAGTAACCTATGATGCTGTGCGCTCCCGTGTGCACGATGTTTGCCGCTCCGGGACATATGGCCCACTCACGGACCCTATGTCTTGGAGGGCATACGGTCGTGTGCAAGGGGCCTTACTCTGTGTAATGTGAGCCCTTTCAAATGCTAACAAGTCGCTTACTATTTAATCGTCACTTGTACGACATTTACTTTTCTAAAACAGCCCTGGAGATAGTCGGGCAGATCATCTCCAACATCGCCTCATTAGCGATGATCTGCCAGTGTGAAAGTACCGCTTACTACCCAATGAACGAGCAGATGCTCAATCTCCGTTTTTAAGCAGGTTAAAAAATCATCGTTTGCTGGAGGCAGACGGTCTGCTAACGGCAAACAATGACTATGGGGACAAGCGATCGCATTAGTGATCACTTAGGAACCCATACCCCCCCCCCCACGCTGATCTGCAGGTCTGATAAAGACACAAATCTCAGGATCTCTTGTTGATGTCCATCAATGGGACTGCAGTCTCGCACCCTCAGTAGCCCTGTTATAGCAAAAGTCCAAAGGTTAGAAATTGGTGATGGTCACATTGGCCTGCGACTTATCTTCTGGAAGAAATATTTTTGATTGTCTTTGGCATATATTTTCCCTGCTCATACCTCCTTTTAAGAAGGCACCTTCTTCAGTTTCTATATAGGAAAACCGGCTTACAGAGGTGCCAGACTGCAGGGTATCGCCCTGTCCCCATTGTTTTTGAAGGGCTAACTTCAGTGCGCGTATGGTATTTCTCGGCCATATTTGCTTTCTATTGAAGAACTTCACACACATCAATGTTGATCGCTTTAATTCATTGAATGAGAAGCTTAAAGGGGCTTTGTGAAATTGGTGGCCTGTCCTTCAGATAGGTAGCTGCCTGACTGGCAGCCTTGTTTGTCTTTGGTACACCATACTTTTTGTGGAGTTGTTCTTGGTACTACAGCCTAGTCTCGTTCAAGTGAAGCCTGCCACATTCTGAGTATGAACCAGTCTGGAACCTAAGGGTATGTTCACACAACGAAGATCCACAGCAGAAAAATCAATGGGAAAATTGGTAGCTGAATGTGTGTGGCAGATTTCTAATTTGGTGAAGGTCTTGGTGTGCAGACAAACGTTCAGGTTTTTTATGCAGTTTTTGAAGCAAGACCAGTAGTGGATTGAAAAAAGTGGAGAAGTTCCAGCTGTCCTGAAGGCTACATGCACACGAACGTATTTTGTTTCCGTGTCCGTTCCGTTTTTTTGTGGGTAGGATGCAGACGCATTATTTCAATGGGTCCACAAAAAAGCGGACAGCACACCGTGTGCTATCCAAAACCGTATGTTCTTTCCGTAGCCTGCAAAAAAAGAGCATGTCCTATTCTTGTCCGTTTTGCAGACAGGGATAGGCATTGTTACAATGGATCTGCAAAAAAAAAAAACGGTTGCCATACGGACGTCATCCTTTTCTTTTTCCTTCTCCTATGATCCACGACTGACTTTGGCTTAAAAAACGGCATTAAAATGCCTGAACGTGTCAGAGGAGTTTTTACAAGTATTTTTGAAGAGTTTGAGTGAGGTTTCTCTGGTTCCCCACTGACTTCTATGGAATCCACAATCCAATTTGCCTCTAAGAAGTAACATGTCACTTCTCAAGCATTTTTCAAATCTGCTACTGAAAGACCACTGGGGGAGATTTATCAAACTGGTGTAAAGTAGAACTGGCTTAGTTGCCTATAGCAACCTATCAGATTCCACCTTTCATTTGTCAAAGGAGCTGTGAAAGGTAGAATCTGGTTGCTATGGGCAACTAAGCCAGTTCTACTTTACACCAGTTTGATAAATCTCCCCCACTATTGTTACACTGTGTGCACGTGGTTGAGGTTTCTACATTGAAGTCACTAATAAACTGTTGGCGTTTTGGATGTGGACTTTCTAATGTGGAGTCGGTGGCAGATTTCAGCCTGATGTAGACATTGGAGAGGCTACAGAGCGCGCACACTGTAACTACCCCGGCCATTTCCATCAGCAGATCAGTGGTGGTGCAGTGAGTTGGATACTCACCAATCTAACTTTCCTGACTGATCATAAGGTTAGACTATCAGTTTTATGAAGCTGGATAACACCTTCAACGTTTTTTGCTGTGCCACTGAGATGTCATTGGTGAGGATCTGTACAATACCAGCACAGATTGCTAGAACAAAGGGGCCCCTGTCCTACAAATGCTGTTCCCTTCTGTTTGAGTTTGTCGGCAGACATCTGCCATGTGCACAGTGCTGTTAGGGTACTTTCGCACTTGCGTTCTTTCATTCTGGCAGGCAGTTCCGTTGCCTGAACTGCCTACCTGATCCGGCAAACTGCATGTCATTTTTTCTGACTGATCAGGCATTTTTCAGACTGATCAGGTCAGAAAAATGCATTGTAATACCGGATCCATTTTTCTGGTGTCATCCGTCAAAACGGATCGGGTATTTATTTTTTTTCACATTTTTAAAGGTCTGCGCATGCGCAGACCGGAATGCTGGATCTGTCATTGCGGTATTTTTAATGCCGGATCCGGTACTAATGCATTACAATGGAAATTAATGCTGGATCCGGCATGTGTTCCGCAATTTTGGACGGAGATAATACCGCAGCAAAAACCCCGTTCAGTGACCGAACTGAAGACTTCCTGATGCATACTGAATGGATTTCTCTCCATTCAGAATGCATTAGGATATAACTGAAGCGTTTTTTTTTTCCGGTAGTGAGCCCCGAGGACGGAACTCAATGCCGGAAAAGTTTAACACTAGTGTGAAAGTACCCTTAGCAGAAAATGGTTCTACTAGAGCCTGACCCTTCTGAATACTGCCTCCAATGTATGTGAATTGTTTTTATGTAAATCAATTTATATTCTGGAAAAAATACAAAATGTGGTGGGATTTTTGTCTGTGGCATAAAAAATAAAAAAAAAAAACTTCTGCACGAAGGAGCATGTTAAGTTTTCTTGTGGACTGCATGTGAAAAGGCCTGGATTAGCCCCATTGAATTGTGCAAATCCTTGTGCAGTGGCTTGGCATATCAACTGCTCATCCATGATTGAAAGTGGAATGTCCGTCTCAAATTTCTTCTGTGGATCCTATTGCAGGCACATGGTTTGCCAACATTAAATCTGTGACGTGTGAACATACTCTAACAATCCTAGAGAACCCAACAACACTTTTTTTTTCTGCTCAATTTGCTTTATTTCTGGAAAAAAGTAACTTATTTTTCCCCTTTGTTTTGTTTCTTTTCCCCCCTTTTTCTCCACAAAGTCTGAGTATAAAGAAACTATATGGATCATTCAAAAGCAAATCATGGTCTACTGGCAAAAGAAGGTTCAAACTGGACAGGGGTCCAACAAAAAAATGCTTATGCTAGGCTGGTCCAGCAGCATCACAGTGGACGCTTTAAATTCTACTTGAACTATATAGCACAAAAACTGCAACTGGAAGAACCCAGTCATGTGGATACTGTCTGTGACAGAGACTCTACTGGGGAAGGCCTTCAAGAAAGTTCTGGTAGAAATGGCTTGTGTTCTAATACACTGTCCTCCTACGAAAGAAATAGTGTCTCAAAGTTTGAGAAGGGATTTGCTGTGGGAGACCCCGACAAGAAAAGTGACGTAGAAGCACATCGTATTGGCAGACATGGCAATGGCGATGGAGACTTTGACTCAAAGGAGAAAGCACCTTCTCAAAGCAGAGCTAACTTACTCAGCGCAAATCTTCCATCTCCCAAAGGCAATTGTGACTTTGAGAGTAGAAAAGAATCCCGGGCTGAGAAGCGTATGCCATTGTCCCAGACTTGTTCGAAGGGTGTCCCAAGAGAATTATTTTCTGAAGGTATTGCATTTTTTTTTATGGGATTTGACTAACTTTTGAATTATGGGTAGATGTTTAGCATCTCTACTTCTAAGGCTACTTTTACACTAGCGTTTTCAATTCTGCTATTGAGATCCATCATAGGGTCTCAATAGCGGAAGAAAACGCTTCAGTTTTGTCCCCATTCATTGTCAGTCCATCGTGGACAAAATAACGCTGCAAGCAGAATTTTCCAGCTCATCCCTCATGACACCACAACAGGAGGTTGTTCCCCTTTCGACCTTCTTGGGACAGGAATCAGAGGTTAAAAGGTCCCTCCCACTTCCACCCACCAGTGTTCTTTCTGTTCCTACAGGGGATAGACGCAAAGAGGTTCTACAAGAACTTTTAGGACCTAAGGCTGGGACTAGGATCGGGGAGGCGGGGGGGGTTTGTGTCCGGCCTTTCCTTCCAGGTCTCGAATAAAAGAAGCTGCATGACATTATTGGTGCCTGCTGTGGCAGCACATACTCCAAGATTGGTAAATAGGGTTGAGCGAACTTGTATTTTAAGTTCGGCGTCCAAAGTTCAGGTTGGGGTTGTCGAAGAATCCCATTATGGATTCCACTACCACGGACCATAATGGAATTTGGAATCCATAAGGGGATTCTTCGATAAATCTGAACACTGAACCTAAAATACAAGTTCGCTCAACACTATTGGTAAGTAAACCATGCAAACTATTTGTCAGGTAAGTAAACCATGCATGTGTTTAACCAGCCGGATTGTCTTAACAGTTTTAATTACTTTAATTGAGTATCTGTGTGTGGATCTAAATGGGAACTCAGGCGATAGTAGCATCACCTGTTTCTTTAATGAGGACTGAATGTGGATTTAAAATTTGCCCGGCGTGCCGCCTCATGGCCTTTGTGCCTGGCTTGTTGCTTCTGTGCCTGGTGCCACCTGCCTCTGTGCGTGGTGGGCTCACACTTGCCTCCTACTGGTGCCCTGATGCATAAAAGTAACAAGGTAGGAGGCAGGACGTTAAAGCTAAAGGGGTCCTAAGGTGAAGACCTCGGGTAAGGACCCAGTGTGACAGAAAGATTAGGGAAAGCCTAGTGGAGATGAGTGGTAGTTAAATCTATGCACTCTACTATTTGGGGAGTGGAGTAGCTTACAGTGCCTATTCACGATCTATAGTTGAGCGCAAAGCTGTATTTGGAGCCACATTCCTCCATGGACAATATTAATGGAAATTGTATGTAATTCAAGGAGTGTCAGACATATATTTGTACCGGCCTTTTGATTTATAGGGTATAGTATACGCTACACCTGGAGATAGTATGGGTCAGCCTGAAGTTAAAGGAACATTAGTGTGACCAGAGCACTGAAATGTAGTAAATATATTACCCAGACCTGTTATAATAGAGGCAGCACCATCCGGGCTGTGAATTCGTCTTGTATGGATTACAGCTATCCCTTCAACGCTAATAAATTGGTATATCTACCTCAACACAAGTGATTTTCAGTAAATGTCAACTTATGCCCAACTTAACTCTTCTCTGTTATGCTATCTATTTGCACCTAAGGGTGCTGATGTCACAAACATTAGGGACCCTGCCTTCACTGCACCTAATACCCATAACCTCAAGGGCACCTCTGTCTCCTCCGGAACGGAGACTCCCCTCACTGAACGCCAACCCAGGGAGCTACAAAACGACTGTGCATTCCTCTGTCCACGTTCACACTCACAGCCATGCTCACACGTATAATCTGCGGCTATGTACGGTGCACAGGTCCTGTAACCTTTTGCCACTCCTCAGTCCCTGTGTCTCCTGGCTAGTGCCATGTAAAGATCTTGTGAAACCCTTAAGACTGCCTCTGATCTTGAGGCTATGCGGCAGTTGGGTTCTCGTTTGGCCTGGTTTTGCCGGGAGGGTTTTTTCTCCCTTGAGTTCATACCAACAGCTCCTGGTACAGGATCCCAAGCTTGTCCTGGACTGCTGTGAAGTTAATAGTACAGTTTGGTTACCTTATCGTTGATGTCCATGCCTGCTGTGTGCCAGTGCTGTCATTCCCGAGTTATCATATTAAAACAATTAAGCTCTTGGGAGTGAACTGCAATGGGGTCTACAGTAAATTTTTACTCTGCAGCGGTTATATATGATGCTACAATATTTTTTCTGGTTATAGAGCGAGTCTTTTATGCATTGGTACTTGCCATATAGCTAGGCTTAGAGGTAAAGGGCATCCTATTTATGGCTGATGTCTAATAAGAAGATTTTTTTTTTTCTCTAAGTATTTATGTCTAGAATCAGAGGTAGGTCTATTGATCAAGGATGCAGATAAAGAGACATTTCAGAGTTTTGACTGGGTTCACAAATTCTGTCCAAGATTTAGATTTCTGGCAGAATCAAAAAGTTTCTGTCTCAGGTTTATTCCTGATTCTATAAAATTGTATTTTTATCTAATGATAAATATCTGAGATGTTGTCCTTAGACTTGGACCCCCCTAAATTATAATTTGGTGCGTCTCCTGTTGTGCTGTCATGATGGATGAGCTGAAAAATAGGAATTAGACTTGCCGGTAATTCGGTTTCCAGAGATTCCCTCATGATAGCGCTCTTACATTCCCTCCCTTACTACTATGTAAATATTGCATGTAAGATTTTCTTATGATTTTAGTAAATCGGTTGCATCCATCCTGGTGTAGTAATCTGGAAAAACACTGGTGGGTGGAGGTGGGAGGGACCTTTTAACCTCTGTTTCCTGTCCCAAGAAGGTCAAAGGTGAACAACCTCCTGTTGTGCTGTCATCAGGGAATCTCTAGAAAATAAATTACCGGTAAGTCTAATTCCAAATTTTCTGTCCACGATGTGGTGCGGAGCAAGACGGATCCGTTCCGACACACAATGTAAGTCAATGGGGACGGATCCCCATTGACTTTCAATAGAGTTATGGCTATAGAAGACATTAATACAACTAGATCCGTTCATGACAGATGCAGACGGCTGTATTATTGTAACGGAAGCGGTTTTGTAGATCCATGACTGTTCCGTAAAAAACGCTAATGTAAAAGTAGCCTAAGCAGTGATGAGCTTTCAGATTTGTTGCTTATGAACCTCTTTAAAATTGTTGGACCAAGCTGAGAACTCTATTTTCTGTAAACTCAAGTGGTCTGTGTGTCACTGTTTACTGTAATCAGAAGTGTCCTTTTAATTTATCCGTGTGTATACGTAAAAAAAATAAATATATCTTCAATATTTTCTTTATGCTCTGAAAACATTTTGTCTCTGAATGCTGACCACATGATCCTGCTATGGCTCAGAAGTACTGTTTCTTATTTATTGTTTTGTCCAGCTCTGTACTGCACCTTTGTTTTGATGCTGTCAGGGCTTGTTTTAGTGGCCTATAAAGGACTACAGTTCGCATAATTACTCTCAGACACTGCCTCTATTTACAACTGCATGTATGCCCCTTAATTACATTTTGTAAGGTAGTGATGTAATTTATCGTATTTTTCGCCCTATAAGACGCAACGGCCTATAAGACGCACCTAGGCTTTTGGGGAGGAAAATAAGAAGAAAAATATTTTTTACTAAAAAGTGTGCTTTTGGTGGGTTTGCGGAGGGGTGGGGGGGGATCTGTGGATGGCGCACTGTTATATATTGCCATCCACAGAACCCCCTCCGCTCCAGTGCTGCAGTATACAAATATAAAATGTCTCATTAAAAGTGATTAAACATGCCCCCTCACTTCTAATATTACCGTACACCCTAAGGCAGTGGTGGCCAACCTATGGCACAGGTGCCAGAGGCGGCACTCAGAGACCTCTCCGTGGGCACGCGCACCCTGGAAAATGTCTATGGTGTACCAATATGCCTTGGACTTTTTCTGCCATTCATCAGCGCAGGACGTGCTATGTACAGCACAGGCAGCGCATTGATTGTAGGCAGGATATTATAGCTAAATGATCAAGTACATGTAAGATACTATACTCAACTGTAGTATTTAGGCTAAATTGCCGTGTTGGCACTTTGCGATAAATAAGTGGGTTTTCAGTTGCAGTTTGGGCACTCCGTCTCTTAAAGGTTCACCATCAGTGCCCTAAGGCCTCTTTCACACGGGCGTCACGTTTGACGCTCGGATAAGAGGCGGGTGCATGTGTGATTTTTCCGTGCGAGTGCAAAGAGTTTTAATGCGTTTTGCACACGTGTGGGAAAAATCAGCATGTTTGGTACCCAGACCCGAAGCCGGACTTCATCACTGAAGTCCGGTTTCAGGTTGAGTATTCTGTAGATTTTATTATTTTCCCTTATAACATAGTTATAAAGGAAAATAATAGCATTCTCAGTAGAGAATGCAAAGTAAAAAGGGCAATAGAGGGTTAAAAATAACAAAAAACCTCACCTCCTCCATTTGATTGCGTAGCTGCCGGTGTTCTGTTCTGTCTTCAGCAAGAGGGGGATAAAGGACCTTCAGTGATGTCACTGGGTCACATGGTCTAATCACCTGCTTCCATCATGGAAGCAGGTGATTGAACCATGTGACCCAGTGACATCACTGAAGGTCTTTTATCCCCCCCCCTCCTGCTGAAGACAGGACAGAACAGAACACCGGCAGCTACGCAATCAAATGGAGGTGTTTTTTTTTAATTATTTTTTCCTATAAAGGCAAAGAATAAAGATTCTCCTAGCAGCCATGCGGGAAAATCGCACCGCATCCGCACTTGCTTGATGGGGCCTGCGTTGCGTGAAACGCAGAATATAGAACATGCTGCAATTTTCATGCAACGCAAAAGTGATGCGGGAAAATCACCGCTCATGTGCACAGCCCCATTGAAATGAATGGGTCCGGATTCAGTGCGGGTGCAATGCGTTCACCTCACGCATTGCACCCGCGTGTAAATCACGCCCGTGTGAAAGGGGCCTAACAGCTTCTGTACAATGCAGGCAGCAGCGTAACTCACTGACGTCACGTGCTTGCGCCGCCTGCTTCATTCATAAAGTAGGCGGCGCAGGCACGTGACATCAGGTTGTTGCGCTGCCGCCCGTACGGCCTGCCTGCATTCTACAGAAGCTGTTGGGGTGTACGGTAATATTAGAAGTGAGGGGGCATGTTTAATCACTTTTAATTAAATGAGACATTTTATATTTGTATAGTGCAGCACTGGAGCGTCGGGGCCGGAGTACAGTGACTGCACCGGCCCCGCCGCAATTGCCGGCCCCCAGCTCCTCCTTCCAGTCCCTCCCCGCTCATACATCGCAGCCTGCGATGCTGAGGCATTTTCCCCCCATATTCGGGGGGGAAAAAGTGCGTCTTATGGGGTGAAAAATATGGTGCACTCTGCTTGCTCAGCTATTCTTTTGCTTAGACTGCTCATCATGTGAAACATGATCTGTTATCTCAGGAGGATCATCTTTCATGACAGAATGCTATGCCATGCACTGGACCACGAATATTTACATTGCTGTAGCATGAGGTATATTCTACAGCAGCATAAATCGCCAGATTGTCTATATTAGAGGGTTAAAACTTTTTGTCATATATTCAGACCTGAATGTATGTATATATACTGGGAATGCTTGTCATAAAATTCACCAAAATTTTTAGCATGGTTTTTGTGTTTCCGGCACATTTAGTTTTAGAAAAACGCGCTGCACCTAGCTCGCCAATGGAGTGTGGCTAAGGCTATTTTCAAACTTGGGTTGTGCAGAAATTAGTTCTAAACAGAGGGTCTCTCCCCACCCATAATAACTCAGTGACCTCACTAGTAATAGTACAGTACCCTCAATATTAATAATGTCCCCATTTATAAAATGACCGCTCTCTAGTACAATCTCCTCCCCTGTAGTATAATGCCTCCATGTCTAATGCTCTCTTCCCTTCACCCCCCCCACTACCCGGTATTTCCTTCAGTATTGTTATAGATAGATTTAAAAAAGCAAGCTTTATACTCGCCTGTGTTCGTATACAATGCAGGCCACGTTTTTCTTCTTTTCTTCAGGCCACAGGGCCTGAGTTGCCACTTCCTGGCACATGCTCTCCGATTACATCACCGTGACCACCTCCATGAGGTCACAGGCGATGTGATTACATGGTCATTTGCCCACTTCATCGCATAACCCGTGACCCGGCACAGGAGGTCGCAATGATGTAGTCATGACTGTCTGCGCCGTTTTACTGCTTCATAGGCTTCAGGCCTATGAGGCTGAACGGTGGAGATGAGAGCCAGAGGTTTCTGTGCCCCACCTTATGGCAGTAGTGAGCGTGACGTCGCTAAAATGCCGTGGTAATTAAGAAAGTGATATCGCCAAATCGCTGTTATTTACAGGAGTATATCAAACATACCAGTATATTGGCCAACATTAGCTTATTCTGCGGATTTCTGTATAATTACATAACCATTGGAATAAATGGAGAGATTCAGCTACAGGAAATCCTTTGAACTTGCATTCTATTCACATTGGGGATGTCTTTATGGTGCATATTTTGTTAGAGAAAATTATGCCACATGTTCGCTCTTAAACGCTGCAGTGGGGCTTTAAAGGGAACCTGTCCTCTTCAATTTAGCTATTAAACTTTATCCTTTCTAAATCTTTATTGCGTTTCCTCAGTCATATAAATCGCAATTAGAATTCTAATCTGCTGCCGATTTAACTAACAATCTTTTCATCACTTCCCGACATCTATGCAAATGTGCATTAGAGTTATATTTTACGTCAAGCTCCTCAGCTCCACCTCAGAAATGCCCCATATCGATGTAATCTCGCGCATTTTTCTTAACATTGAAAACGAGGTTGCGTCGGGATTGGAACACAACCATGTGAGCTACGTAGTGCCCTGCGTAATGCTCCGTACCCAATTCCCTCCGCAGATAAGATGAGATAAGGAGCCACTTCCTCAACTGCTAAGTAAGTTTGCCCTATCTAAAGGGCAATTGCGCATGCGCGCGATTTTGAGCGAAGATGCAGAGTATTGGTTGTCAAAGTCTAGGGGAAGGGAAATGGGTGCTGATGGTGTGAGGGGAAGTAATTAATTATGCTAATGAGCAGAACGGCGGGAAAGCTTTACGGGGCAATATATTGGGATATGGGGGCCCAGAGAAGGTTAGGGATGGATCGCTTGAAACTCTCATGATAGACAAGATTTAAGGTACCTTTTCGTTTAAAGAGGACCTTTCACCTGTCCAATGTTTTAGTCAATGGTATGTACATGCAGAGCGGCACCCAGGGATGTCCCTGCACTTACTTGTATCCCTGGGTGTGGCTCCGTTTGCCCGCTGTAGCCCCCGTTACCGGCGTACATGCTGCTGATAATTTTGCCTTGGGGCGGAGACATCCTCTTTTGCTCTGGTCGTCTCTTTCTCCCAGGCTGGAGCGCTGGCCAATCGCAACACTCAGCTCATATTCAGGATATGAGCTGAGCGCTGCGATTGGCCAGCGCTCCAGCCTTGGGAGAAGGAGACTCCCAGGGCAAAAGAGGATGTCTCCACCCAAGGTAAAAATATCAGCAGCACGTGTGCCGGTACCGGGGGCTACAGCCGGCGAATGGAGTGGCACCCAGAGATGCAAGTAAGTGCAGGGACATCCCTGGGTGCCACTCTGCATGTACATACTTTTCACTAACAAACTTCGGACCGGTGAAAGGTCCTCTTTAAAATGTAAAAACATGGTGACAGGTTCCCTTTAACCGTATATTTAGTCTTTGTCCTTTTGGAAGATGAGTCAGGTTTTCCTCAAATTGCCCTTTATTTACTGCCATCCTGACCAGTTTTCCAGTCCAGCTGATGAGAACCATACCCATGGTATGCTGCTAACACCATCCTTCACTGTAGGAATGGTGTTCTTTGGATGATGAAAGTTTAATTTTAGTCTAATCTGACCATTTTGGTGGGTGGCCTTCTCTAGTCATGTTCGTAGTTGTACGATATTATTTTTTTTACTTTGTTAGAGTGAATTTGAAGGGGTTGTCGACTTCTTTTACTATTGATGGCCTACAACCCACAACCCCTACTGCTCAGCTGTTTTTAAGTAGCTCAGTCCATTATGCAGTTAACTTGATTATACTTCACAACTTTATCTTTTGGAGAGCTTCTTGGTCTTCGTGTTGCTTTTTTAGTGGAGTTCCAGATTCTGGGACCTTTCGGAGCCGTTGTATTTAGACTTGGGGAAACCTTAGGCTAGTTTCACACTAGCGGAAGGACATATCCGACAGGCTGTTCACCCTGTCGGATCTGTCCTGCCGCTAGTTCAAGTGTGTCTCCGGACTGTCGCTCTGTCCCTATTGACTATAATGGGGGTCGGGGCGAAGTTCCGGCGCAGCACGGCATCGCACGGTGAGAGGCTGCCGGACTAAAACGACATGTCCGGCGGTCTCTCGCCGTGCTGCGCAGGAACTCCGCCCTGCCCCCATTATAGCCAATGGGGACGGAGCGTCAGTACAGCAACACGCTTGAACTAGCGGCAGGACGGATCCGACAGGGTGAGCAGCCTGTCGGATCCGTCCTGCCACTAGTGTGAAACTAGCCTTAGTCAGTTATTATGATTTCCGAAGTTAATGGGTTGGGTTAGACCTTATTACATGTTTTAGAACAAAGAGCATGAATACATATGCACTCACAACTTTATTACAGTGGAAATAAAAAATAAAAGCTAAAAATCCAGTATAATTTCAGGTTGTAGTGCACCAGAACAAGAGACCACAGGCGGGAGAGGGGTGAATACTTTTGCACTGCACTGTAGGATCTGATCAGTAGAGATGAGTGAATGAATGTCTTAGCATAACTAAACCTTTGATTAAAATTTTAATGTGATGTCACTAATTCCCTAATAAAAGTTTTTCTAATATACTGTATTAATTTTGTATTTTTATTACACTTTTCCTTCTCTAAAGCTCCCCATTCCCTGTGCGCTTAAAATTGTGTGTACGGAGTACGGACTGTGAAGTTCATGAATGGAGCCGCACCAGCGCTGTGAGTACGGACAGGAGCGCATATTGCTGCTCATGCCTGTGCCCCCTGGAGGTTTACTAAATCCTGGCATAGCACATGGGCACAGGAGCCCACAGTCCGTACTCCGTACACCTCTGAGAAGTCGGTGTACTGAGAACTGAATTTAAGTGCACAGGGAATGGTGTGCTTTAGGGAGGAAAGACTAAAAAATACAAAATAAATGAATAAAGTATATTCAAAAAACTTTTATTAGGGACATCATGTAAAAATTTTAATGAAAGGTTTAGTTACTCTTTAAGTATATAACCCTAGTGTTAATGAGAGCTGTGGTTTTCAGCAGTGTGATCTGCATAGCCTAGCCTTAACATTGGTTCTGTGATGCATTCTTGTGGAGTGCTATTCGGATCATGGCTGATCATGTGACTGCAAAATCCTTTTCTAAATGCAAGCCTTGCGAGGTCATAGAAATGTGGCTTGCAAATAACTTGCCAGGTCATTAGCATAACTTCATAATTAACCCGTTATGTGTCTGTATAATGGATCTGCTTCTGTGTGCTTGCATGTATTGAGTTTTTTTTTTTTATATTCTGAAACTAGTATGACGTGAAAGAATGACTCTGCATTCTTTTGATAGCTGACGCATTTCAGAGACCTTTTAGGTTATTTATTTATTTTTTCCATAAGTAGCTGATGGACGTCGGTATCAGGTGCTTGTTTCCAATGAGTCTAAATATTGTACTGCATGGGATTTCTATTATTGATCTTCTGGAGCATTGCTTATGTTCCTTATGACGGTTTGCAGTCTGCTAGAGCTTTATATATAGTGTACTTTAGGGAGGACATCGGGAAGGGTACAAAGACATTAGGCTACTTTCACACTAACGTTTCTATTTTCCGGTATTAAGATCCGTCATAGTCTCTAAACCGGGAAAAGACGCTTTTGTTTCGTCCCCATTCACTGTCAATGTGAACAAAATGTAACTGAACAGAACGGAGCGCTCCAAAATGCATTCTGTTCCTTTTGGTTGCGCTCTCATACCGGAGGGCACACCGCAGCATGCTGCAGTTTGCTTTCCATCCTGGGATGCGTAGCAAAACGGATCTGTCATGACCCCCAATGCAAGTCAATGGGGACGAATCCGTTTTCTCTGACACAATGGAAAACTGATCCGTCCCCCATTGACTTTCAATGGCGTCCATGACGGATCCGTCTTGGGTATGTTAAGGATAATACAACCGGATCCGTTCATATCGAATGCAGATGGTTGTATGATCAGTAACGGAAGCGTTTTTGCTGAACCCTGCCTGATCCAGCAAAAACGCTAATGTGAAAGTAGCCTTACACATACTACATGCATGCCTGCTGTCTCTGTAGGAGTTATTGGCTTCTGATCATTACGTTTTTTGCATTATTGAGCCGCTCTCTGGATGAGAGGCAGTCGCAACCTCCGTTGATAAGTTTGTTGATGCCTGTTTCTTGATCTGGGACAATCCAGCCTTTTTTACATAAGCCGCTTAAATTTTATTTAAAGTGCTTCTGTTAAGTAATAAAGTTTAGCGAGATTGTAAGAATGGTGGGGTTTTTGGCACCCCGCCCCCCCCCCCCCCCCTCACTTGGCTGGACCTGTTAAGGGATGACTTGTCTGCCTCCTGGTGCTGGCTCCTTCTCTGCTCAACTGGGCTCCCTTGCTGTAAACATCCAGTTTGATATAGCCACAGCCAATCACTGGCCACGGTGGTGACCGGATCCCGTTAGGACAAATGGTCACATATTGGGACAGTCCCAGTCCGTATGACCTGCTCGGGATATGTACACACTTACCCAAGAGCCACTACAGAGATTCATTCCTACTCTGGAAGAATGAGTGTGACTTCATTATGTGGTGGTCAGATAATCCTCTGTGGGTCCTTGTTTAGAACACAAGTTGTTTAGCTAGGACTGCTCCAAGTCTTGCACTTTTGGTGCTAGGTTCAGGTTAATTAAAAACAGTTTAAAATCTATTTAGCAATGCAACCCTGAAAGAGGATTTTTGGTTTGCATTAAAGTGGTTGTGCAGCCTTTTTGTCCATACAGGGCAGTCATAAGGGAGTGTCTATGTAACTAGATGGGCTGGAGGAGCTATAAAGTAACTGCCCATTGTTAGGGGGAGTGGCAGAAGTGCATCATTAATTGGTTGGATACATACATGGTGTAAGGAAACTAGTGACTTGTTTCCATTGTGAAAGTGGGTCAAGAGAGTCCAAATTGAAAAAAGAAAAACATGGGGAAGATGTTTATCTGTTAAACCATAGTAAACCCAGAAAATCCCTTTAGAAGGGATGTATTGTCTTATACACCTGTTTTTCGTGTCGCCACTTTTCATCACCCCCTTTTTTTTTTTTTTTTTTTTTTCTGCATCATTTTATCTGGGCAGGGTAAACTGGAGGACCCCTTTAAAATGCTCCTCTGGTTAGATACTGCCCATATGTCTGTAGAGTGGGAGGAGGCACACAAGCTACTGCAGTTACTAGTATGTGTTTTACGATCTGACCCTAAGCTACTGCCAAGTACTGCTGAATAATGCCCTGAGTGCTGCTTCTCTGTCTGCAGTGTATGGGAGACATCATAACAGCTAGTCTCCACCCACTAGTAGAGTTCAGAAACGCACAGGGATTATGCACATGTCTGTGTCGGCTGCATCTCCCGGACTGAGTGCAGCTATTGTGACCGGAGCTGAATGCGTCATGGTAATTTATGGTCCGTTCCCCTCTGACTGGTTCCTTTTGTTTTGTGTACCCACATCGGAGCACGGTAAAACCATGATCGGATAGGAACTGACCTCCTCATATATCACTGTTTCCAGGACTGAGCATCGTTGTGTGTGAACCCCAAGTTGTGTATTTGCCAGTTATAGTGCTGTTCCTTATACACTATGGCAGGCATGGCCAACCTGCGGCTCTCCAGCTGTTGTAAAACTACAGCTCCCACCATGCCCTGCTGTAGGTAGTCTGGGCCTGCTGGGAGTTATAGTTTTGCAACAGCTGGAGAGCCTCAGGGTGGCCATCCCTGCACCATGGTCTCACCTGAGATGACAGATTCCCTTTCACTCTGTTTGTAATGGCAGTTCTCAATTCTCATTTTACACCTGTCCTTCTTGCTCTGCACTGCTTTAGCTGTCTATACCCTGTATTTCTGGATAGAAATATAATCTCCGTTGAATACATGCAGTTCTCCATCATGGGTTGCTGTAATGCTATAAACATAATGGTATGAAAGGACTTTTCTGTAGTATTTTTGAGTTCGAAAGTTGCAAGTTTTTGCTCACTATTTGGTGCCTGTCCCCCACAGCAAAATGGAAATTACTATGATTTACACCAGAAACCGGCATAATTTACAGGCTCAAATCTATGCCAAATCATACCTTGCGTAACTTTTTTTTTTTTCCTATTGCATGGACAGCCGGAAGATTCGCTTAATTTAAGAGGCCTGCGCAACTTCTTCTTAACCGATCAAACGTATTAAAGCTGGATTATGACTCCAGTCTTATTAAATTCCCCCACTGAATCCTTAATTAGCATGCGTTATACATTCTGATATCGCGGCATAATTTTCTGGTTTCACTTTGAGTAAGGGTTGGAAGTACAGAAGACTAATTTGTTCCCATTTGCTTTTGCTATATCACTACAGGTGGTGACAGGAGAGGATTTTCCAGGATAAGAAACACATCGGAGTGTGCCAGCTCACCCCCAAGTGTCGAAAGGAAGCGACAGCTTTCGGAGTCTCACAGTGACAGCATGTTCAACGCTCAAGTCATGGTCAGCCCATTACAGACTGGGGCAGCAAGAGGTATAGATTTTATTTAACTGATTAGTGTTGTGGTCACAAGGTTCTGCTGGTTAAGGGTTGGGTTGTTGAAGGCCAATTAATTCCACAAGCTCTAAATGGAGATCTGCAAAATACTTTGCTCCTTGACTGACTTATATGAAACCTCCTCACTCAGTTCCGGTATTGACTCCTACATTGAAAAATGAGATCAGTTTTCAGTCGGCATCAGTTCCATTGCCATTCCTCATTATTCCTCCTGACCAGCTCTTTTCTGCGGAGAGAAAATGGTTACGTGTAACTGTACATACAACAGGGCTGTGAAAATGAATCGGGCAAGTCGGATGTCCGATTACGGCTTCCAGGAGATGACAGGGTACAACTCCTTTTTCCCATAGACCAGTGAATGTAGACAGTGTTATCCGTGGGTATAGTGTGCAGTCTTGCTGCTATTAACTTTCCCATCCTCTACTGATAACAATGCATGCTTTTTCTGTCCCAGTCTACACTGCAAAGCGTGAGCTACAGAAAATCGGAAGCATCACCATAGTGTTGCTGTTCTATTTCTCTATGTAAAAACTGGAATATTTCAGGATTATTTTACTTGAGGATAGGAAAAAATGAAAATATGTTTATAATACAGAAATTGCCTATTTGACTATTACTACTACTTCATTTTAAAGTGGCAAGAGACCTAGTGACCATCACTAAAAAGTTCAGTTATGTTTTTTTTTCTTTTTAGTGTTTGGACTAGATGATCTTACTATTAACTTTATATGGTCTGTTATGTTGCTCCATAGGTGCAAATCGCAGTTCTAGCTCCACACCCAATGATAAAAAGCATAACAAGACAAGAAAAAGAAACGTATTTGAAGCCTACTTATCCAAGGAAGAAGTATCTGCAGGCCTGAAGAGAGGAGAACTGATTCAGGTCTGTAATTGTTAAGAAATAAAAAAAAAAATAGGCTTGTGCTCACTTCTATGCAAATGCCTTAAAGGTGTTGCTCAGGCTCAGAGCTGAACCTAGACACATCCCCTTTTTCACCCCGGCTGCCCCTCTGAGATGAGCATCGTAGCATTTCATGCTCCGGTGCTCTCCCGTGAAAGGGCTTTTCTGTTTACGTTTGTACACTGCTAGGCGGAGGCTTCCGCCTAGCAGTGTTCCCAGTGATGTCACCGGGACTAATGGGCAGGCTTTAGCACTGCCCTAGCCTGTGCCTAGCAGAGACCTGGTACATCAGCGGATCTGCAGAAAAAGCCCTTGTATAGCGCAGGGCAAAGGAGAGCATGGGAGCTTGAAATGCTCATCTCAGAGGGGCTGCCTGGGTGAAGAAGGGCATATGTCCGGATTTAACTCTGAACAAGTCTTTTCTGTGTTTCAGTTTACTTTGTAGATTCTGACACATTTGACACAACAAAATAGTTCTGCTTGCCTTGTAACCCGAAAGGCGCCATTTAAAAGTCTGTGCACTGCTGATGTCTGCAAAAGATCAGATGTGGCACACCATTGTGGCTTCCATTATAAACATGGCTGCGGAGTCGGTAAGGTTGTCTTCCGTCTCTGATTCTGACTATTCTCCACATCTGCTCCAACCACCCAAAACTGACTCCAGCTCCACAGCACTCATTATTTCATGATAAATGGGGGGCCTTGGATTGACCGAACCTATCTTATGTTCCCTTCCGTTTACAATAACAAATTTCACAATTAAAGCAGAGTTAAAATACCTGGCGTCATAGCATGCATAGCATTAAGATGTCGCTATTTATGCAGGGTAGCTAGCAAATCAGTTCAGTCAATTTGGAATTTTTCCGAGTTAAAAAAACAAAAACAAAAAAAACTTGGAATTTGAAGGGTTTAACCAATCCCTATAATACCCTCCAAAATGCCTGGGCCCCTCACACAGTTTATACTTGCCTCGCTCCCCAGCACCCATGTCACTTCTGATTTCCACACGACCGACACTAAATCTACCGTCGCGGATCGTTCCCATCACGACCTGCTATTGGCTGCCCCCCCTTTTTGGTTGAATATCTTGATCCACGTGACGGGGAAATGCAGCGGCGGCTGTGCGGGCATCAGAAGCAACATGGGTGCTCGTGAGCAAGGTAAGTATAATCTGTGACGGGTCCGGGCATTTCGGGGGTCATTATAGGGGTTGGATAAGCCCTTTAATTTGAGATGAGCAAACATGATTTTGGGTCCGACTTGTTAAATTTTTTGAAAAGTTCATTTCAGACCCAAATCAATTCTGGACTAGTCAAATATCCTCCAATTAACCTAATTATTGTTATAACACCTTCTAGTCTCCTCTCCTAAGACTTTTTTTTTTTTTCTAAAAGCCTCAGCAAATAAACAGGAGTCTAGAAGAGGAGAGACATCCCCCTCACATAGTAGATTGAAGGTGAGATGTACAATCCAATTCTTCATCCAAAACAGCTAGAAAACTAAAATATCCCACCCAGGATTACACACTCTGAGACGTGGACTCTTTCCAAAAGAACCTAAGAACCAGAATGTCAAGAGAAAATTGCCTTGCTTAGCTGACTGGCCTTGGGAATGGGGGTAGTCTTTGTCATTGAGGAGAACAAAAAATATGCAAGATCAGAATTATATATGCCTGGAGACACTACTTTTGGTTTCTAGGAAGAGTATATGCAGGTTTGAAGATCTTAATTCGCCTGACATCAGATAAGACTAGTGCTCTTCTTTTTTTAGAAGAATGCAGATTTGAATTTGCATCTATTCTTCCCAGAAAGTGAGGGCAGCATTACCTGGCATACAATACTCATCATTATTATTTTCAATCTCCCTATTGATAAAGAGCACTACAAAGTGTACTCCCCATGGTCGGTCAGCTAAGCAATGCAATTTTCTCTTGATACATTCTGTTCTTTTGTGTAATCCTGAGCGGTATATTCTAATTTTCTTGTCTCACTTTGAGTTGAATACTACATTGAAGATCTCTCACTGGTTTATCTCAAATGAAACCCAAAAATTTGGGTCTATTAAAACCCAAAAACTTTTGGGGAAACTTTGGATAAATTCCACAATGGTAGAATGGATTTGCTTATCCTTAACCCGTTTACTACCAGTGTCGTACATGTACAGCCCTGAAGCGAAGTGCAAACATGGCGTTCGCTCGCGTGTGCAGCGGGAGTCAAGTCCGGCAGGTCTCTGCTGTTTTAAACAGCAGAGACCTGTGTCTAATAACCGTGACCCGCAATAATGCTGATAACGTATTTAATGCCTGTAGATGTCGTTATCAAGTGAGATCACAGCATATAAAGGGTGAAAAACCTGGAAGCTCTCACTTTTGGGCTTCTTACTGGCATCCCCTGCGGCCAATGCGCATGCCGGTAACTGGTTTCAATACCCTGGGTCTCTCTGAAGAGACCCAGGGTAGTGAAGCAGCAATTCTTATTTTGGCCAGCAAATGGCAGGCCAAAATAAGAAGTGAGCAATTCTGTACAAATCATGGGTCTAAAAGACCCATGAGGGTTTAGAATTAAAATAAATAATTTGTAGGCTTAAATAAGATCTTAAAAATCATAAAAGTAAAAAAAGCTTTATATATATAAAAATTTAAATCGGCCACCTTTTCCATAGAATAAAAAAATAAATACATAAATAACAAAAAATATAAACATCATGAGCATCACCGCATGCAAAAACGCTCGTACTTTTAAACTATAAAGTAATTTTTCCCAAATGGGGTAACAGAAGAGTATCAAAATGGCCAATTTGCTTTTTTTTTTTTTTTTTATATAAAAACTACAGATTGTCCCACGAAAAATGAGCCCCCAGTTCAGTAGGTAGAACTATAAAAAAAAGTTATGGGGGTCAGAATATGGTGATGTAAAAAAAAAAATTTTTTTTTCAAAGTTTAAATTTCATTTTTAGACTATTTAGACATAAAAAAAAACTATACATATGTGGTATCGTTGTAATTGGACTGACCCAGAGAATAATGGTCACAGGTCGGTTTTGCCACAAAGGGAACGCCATGGGAACAAAACCCGTAAAACGGGGGAGGAATTGCATTTTTGTTTTCTAATTCCGTTTCATTTGGAATACCCCCCCCCCCCCCCCAATTTCCACTGCAATGTATGCCATATTAAATGTCCTGAAAAAATAAGCCCTCATACAGCTGTGTGATGGGGAAAAATAAAAAAGTTATGTCTCAAGGAAGATGGGGAAGAAAAATGAAACCGCAAAAACAAAAAAACTTCCAGTATCCTAAGAGTTAATTCTAACAAACCCAAATATTTTGATATTCATGTTGGGCAAATAGAGACCTCTGCATGTGAAAAAAAGGGTTTATATTATATGGAGAATAGTTAATATATGAGATGACTGTTGCAGGCTAGATAACGCTCTTCTTGGTTTCTGGAGAAAAAAAGAATGCTAATTAGCATGTCTAATATCGACTTGATCAAAAACATTTTTTTTTTTTTTTTTTTTCCAGAAAAGCGAATATTTTTCCTAAAGCTATGCAAATTACTGTAGCTTTTGTCACAAAAAAGATAAAGTAATTCTTTCTGACAGACTTCTAGGACTACACCATCCTTCAGCAACTCACCTTGGCCAGTTTGGAGGAGTAGGGGGCCAGTGGTGGATGTGTGCATCTTTGTCCCTCCTGATCTTTTTCTTGATTGATGGTTAGATTCCTGCATTGTCCTCTCAACTGACCTTAAATACTACGTACACCATTGGAGGCAATTTTTGTTTGATTGCATTTTACTCATTTTTTTGCTAAAGATCATCTTTTTAATTGGCCTTTATTTAAAAATATTGAGACATTCTCTTACAAAGGGTTAACTGTTTTTCTGGCACTTTCACTTTGTGTGGGTCAAAAAATAAACCTTATCTCTAAACTACTAAGGGGTTATAAACACTTATTTAAAGGAGTTGTTTGGGTCCAGAGCTGAACCCGGACATACCCATAATTTCACCCAGGCAGCCCCCATGACAAGAGCATCAGAGCATTTTATGCTCCGATGCCCTCCCTTGCCCTGTGCTGGAAAGCGCAGGGCAAGGGCTCTTTTATTTACAATAACACACGGCCGGGTGGAGGCTTCCACCCAGCAGTGTGTTTAGTGACATCACTGGCTCTGATGGGACGGCTTTAGTGCTGCCCTAGCCATTTTACAGGCTAGAGCAGCTCTAAAGCCCGCCCATCAGTGTCAGTGATGTCACCGGGCTCACTGCTGGAAGCCCTAAGGAGAACCCGGGTTCGTCATCAGAACTCCAGTCTGCTGTTAGTGGGTTTCCCTAGTTTGTCAAGTGTGAAAATTGTTCTGGTTATCAGTGGTGCTATTTGTCCCCAACACCCAGGCTTAAAATGGTTTTGAAGTACAAGGGAGGTAGATTTATCAAGACTGGTGTTGACCCCGTGCGCTGGTGGACGATGTGTCTAATCTATGTTGAGGTGCATGCCTCGTCATAAATTGGGCGCATCCTGCAGCAGTTTTTGTGCCTAAACAGAAATCCACAACAGCTCAGAGCTGCCGTAGATTTCTGGCTTCATTTGCGCCAGAAAACTGGTGTACATGAAGATAAATTTTTGGCGGCTGCTGGTCAAAAAATGGGAGATGTGATTTTTTTTTTTTTTTTTTTTTTATTAAGTTGCAAACATAGTTTGTGACTTTTTAACACCACTTTTTAGGCACAAGGCAGATTTTGTTTTAGGGCTAACATTTTATAATACAGCCTTACAACGAGTTGCAGCTCTGCCAGATAGCAGCATCGCTGTGCTGTCCACACCTTGGATGTAGTTCTCTGTACTGCTGCCTTCCCTCATGGTATTCTGGATGGATATTGTAACTGTTGAAACAAGGTAAAGCTGTGCAGTAGCTGTTTAATTTAGCCCTAAGTTTGTATAGTAAGTGAATCCAGCTATTTGACATGACGACCCCTAGTCCTCACTGGACAGACCTCCACTCAACACCACCCCGTCCCTCTACACGAAAACATCTGTTCATTGCAGATGGGAAGTACAGTTCATTCCAAATATGAGATCACAGCGTGAAATGAGCAACATGGTAAATAGGTTTTTGGTCGGTAAGGATATTGGACCCATCTGCTCTCAGATATATAAATTTTAAGTGTGTTAATTGGTTGCTAGATAAAATCCAGAGATGGAAATGAATCTTGCATGTTGAGAGCAAGTTTCTGATGAAGTTCAGTGTACGCGATCTGGATTCTTATGTTGGCGCTTAAACCTATTTACGCTGTAGACAGCTTACTCCTGATGCTCTCAGTACCTACCATTCTGACGCTTCCCGCTGGTCTCTAATCCAAGTCCCTTGCCGCACATAGGGAAACTCCCCTCAGCCAGTCATTTATTGTGTTGAGGGACCAGCTAGTGTCTCTGGAGGCCTGAGAACGGGAGCAGCGGCAGATCACCGAGGGGAGTATTCATTGACTAGGTTTTTTTATTGTAAACTTTTACTATTTTAGTTTGGGGGAACAAAAAAGCAAAAACAAGCTATTGATTTGGTTAATGCGCTACCCAACTGACATTTATATTGTGCTAAGGAAAGAGGGGTGTGATAGAAGAGGTTTGGAGAGGAACAAGCAGAGGCGAATAAACAATACCTTTTTAATATTTCCTTTAGAAGGGTAGAAACCTTTTGGAAGATGAACTCTACCATGCAATGAAATAAGAAGGAATGTCTTCTGATCCTTAATACAGAAAATATGATCCATGTCCCCCCCTCCCCCCTTGGATCTACTCTGCATAGGTTTCCAAATGTAAGGCTTTTCTAACGCAAAGGATTTGATTTTCCCATGACATGGTAGATTGAAGAATGTAGTAAGTCGGTGACGTATCCACTAGTCCAAAGCAGCCAGGTATTGACCCACGGAAAGATGTTAGTTATTAAATAAACTGATGTCTGATCCACCCAGCGGCGTAGGGATTGTGCCACAACCTTACTGCTGATGATGGATCTTAATGTTTGCCCAGATATGGGAACCATATTAGGGCAGGAGGGATCGGAGGTGCCCATAGAGTTTATCACCCATGTAGTGGTGGGGGACTGTTGTTCCAGGCAGCGATGTGAGAAAATTGAGCAGCTAGATAAGGTATTCTTAAATTAGATAGATCCAAGTTGCCTGAAAAGGCCGAATGATGTAGCTTGCTTATGTACCCTGGGGTCTAAGGCTTACCCAGATGAATTTTATCAATCGCTCCTTGACTAAGTAAAATAGCACAACATCTGGAAATTGTCCCCTGAAGAATTGTTTTTTTGTCGTCTTTTTATTTTTTTTTATACCCATTCTAAGCCTCTTGGAAAAAATGTTACTCTGGACTTCCCCTTTAATAAGTCACAACGGTTTTGCTACTCCTACTATACTAAGTAAGTTATGTAACCAGTTTAATCTAATATCCTACAGGTGGGCCGGAGAAGGTAACCCTACAGTTTAGTGTGGATCTGAAGTATTTGGAAGGCTTTTGGGTGTACTCTGTATTTTGTATTACAGCATGTTGATTTTTAGTGGCCTTGAGCCCACAAATCTGCTCAAAGACCAAATCTAGCAAGTCAAACAAGCAGCTGCAGGCATGTGGTCTGTCAAATCTTGGGCGAACTTCTGTTTGCTGTCTTGGAAACACTGAACCCGCAGATGGGTTGAAGTGAAACATGTGTCAAACAGCCAGGATAAAATAACCACTCTAGGAATATAGAGCTTGATCTGGTGGGAACTCAGCACCTGAATATTTTTTTTTTTTTTTTTAAGTATGATCTCATAGTGTAACAGCCTAAATAAAAGAAATCTCTCGCATGCTGTGATTGGTTTGCCTAAAGCATTTCTTTGCATACCTCTCATCCTATCACACATTTAGGTAGGCTGTAAGTTTCTAAATCAGTAGGTAAAGGGGAGGGATGCATTAAGAATCGCATCTCTTAATTATAACAAAGTTCGATTTTGTTCCCATGCATTCCGAATAGAAAGAGATCCGTTCAGGATGCGTTCCGTTGGCTTTCTTTTTTGTGATCGCTACGGTTTTGTTTCTGGTCATTGAAAGGGTACAAACTGGATCTGTCACTAAAAACAATGTAAGTTAATGGTGACAGTTCCGTGTTTTTTTTTTTTTTTTTTTTTTATCCTAAAAAAAACGGCCCCATTGACTTTCAATGTATTTAGTGACTGATCCAGTTTGTTTCATTTCAATTTCACACATCGGAACGGACGCATACTGATGTGTAATCAAAACGGAACCGTTTTGAGATCCTCTGCTGGATCTCAAAACCTGAAACCAAAATGCCTATGTGAAAGTAGCACTTGTAAACACTTGCAGCAGGAGTTGCACGTATTTGTCTGGCCCAATCCTGGCGTATTTGTCGGGTAGCGCCCAGATCTCCACTAGACCCCGTTATAGTCAATGGGCCTGGCGGGCATCCCTTTATCGTCCGGCAGTGATGGATCCAGAGAGCTTTGGCTTGCTGTTTTGTGCCGGTAGTGTTTTTAAAGAAGCTGACGAGAAGTTTTAACGTGACGCAGATTTATTATTGGTGTGCGCTATTCTAAGGCACAGTGGTGGAAAGTAAGCCAGCTAAGAATTTGTGTAAGCAAGTGGCTGTTCACATCATGGTTTTGCTGTACATCAAGTAGATAGAAATATATTACTTGATGTACCCATAGACTATAACTGGGCAAACGCAGCTCTAAAGGGCATACTTTTGACTCTGTCATAGTTTCTGTAAAGGAATATATATACCGGTATTTTTTTTAACATTGTAGTGAATGTCTGATGGAAATGTAAAACAATACTTTTCCATTCGTTAAACATATCCGTTTTTTTTTTTCAGATGATGCCTTTAAATCTTCAAATTTTTATTTTAAAGGTTCCACACACAACTTTTTTGTTAGACACAAACGCATTGAAATGTATGCACATCTTCAAATTATATGCATTAAAAAAAGATAGCTGACCCCAAAATTGCATACTTTTTTTAAATGTATTTCTAAACGTATCCACTTGATGTACAGAAAAAACAAGGTGTGAACAGCCCCTAAGATAAAGCATTCCTTAGGCCTGAATCATGCATGCACGTCATACTGCAGATAGACTATCCTCAGGATAGGTCATCAGTATATGATTGGTGGGGGTCTGACACTCGGAAACCCTGCTGATCAGCTGTTTGAGAAGGCTGTGGCGTTTGCAGTAGCACTGCAGCCTTCCCCAGGCCAGTGGCCTAGGCACAGCTCAGCCCCATAGAAGTGAATGGGGCGGAGCATGATACAAAGCACAGCCGCTATACAATGTATTGTGCTGTGCTTGGTAAGCATGAAAAAGGCCGCAGTGCCAGTGCCTTCCGAAACAGCTGATTGGCAGGGGTCCTGTGTGTTGGATCCCCACGGATCACATACTGATGACCTATCCAGAAGATTGGCCGTCAGTATTAAAGGGGTTGTCCGGGCTTCTACTATTTGTGATCTATCCTCAGTATAGGTCATCAAGATCAAATCGGCGGGGTCCGCCACCAGGCACAGCCGCTGATCAGCTGTATGAGGAGACAGTGTGCACATGCCAACTCTCTTCCTGTTCACTGCTGCTTTGCCATAGACAGCAGCGTGGAACGGGAAGGGAGACCGCACGTGCGCACTGCATGCGTTGTCTCCTCATACAGCTGATCAGTGGGGGTGCCAGGAGTCGGACCCCTGCCGATCTGATATTGGTAACCTATCCTGACAACACCTTCAAAGTCTTGTAAAGACCTTTAATTCTATTTTGTTGGTCCATGTCGAGCAACTCACATTATCCGCTATTCAGACACGAGTCATTAAAGTTTGCGCACAAAAGACCCCTCTATATACAGGGGTCCACACGGAATGACAGTTTGTTTTTTTGCAGTCGTAAGGTGGAACGGCTTTCCTGAATCGGGCCTAATCTGTGTAGAAAAGTACACCGAATATATCACGCAGTGTACGCCACAGGTTCTGACTGTATTGACTGCTTCTGTTCCATCTAAACTTAGATTAATATTAACAAATCTTCCCCATTGTCTTGGAGATGCCCCTAAATTTCAATCTGCTTTCTCTCTAGGGTCCTCTGAGGATTAATCCCAAGAAATTCCATGAGGCCTTCCTGCCATCCCCGGTGAGAATAATGCTGCTATTACTTTGAAAACTGTAGATTGTTTTTTTTTTTTGTTGTTGTTTTTTAATGGCTGAAATGACAGGCGATTGGATCTGCATATTTAACGCTTGCTCAGTCACTTGGCTATAAACGCACCAGACTTTATCTTTTATTGCATAAAGTAGTGCCATCGCTGTGATCGTCTGTGCGCATACGCTGGTTTGAGAAGCAGCTGACTGGAGACCACCACTTAGTGTAACTGGACTCTCTTCATGTATCCCTGCTGAGATGTCTTCATTTTCCAGTGAATTAAATTAATCTCCCTTGAAGCAATTTTGCCCTCTATTTGTGCTCTGTTTCGGTAGCCAATTTACAGTGTTTATTCAGATATAAAGTACAAGACCTATTTAATTGACATGCCTAATTGAAGCAAGATGGCATCCCTCGTTCCCACCGCATCCTTCACTGGGGGTTCATACACCGGAGCTAAAAAGCAGAGGACTTGTTGAGTGATGCATTTGTCTTCTATTTCTTTGTCCATATAGTCTGAGCTTTCTTCTGTGTAGATCTAGAATTTATCATCGGGTTTGGGCCACTTTTCTGATGTGCAAATGTTTAGCGCAACCACCACTTTCATTTTTTTATTTTTTTTTGAGAAGTTGGTGTCTTCCCCATTTTATGCCATTCTTTCAGCTATTTAAAAAAGTGGGTGAGGCATAGTGGAAAGAGTTGTGGCTTTCCACAGTCGGACATTTCTACTGTAATTTACGGTAGAAACTGGTATAAGCTGGCATAGACTTAGTAAGAGGCCTGACGTGTGTATGTATGACTGGGCCTCTTTAAAAGACCGTTTTGTAATTGTCAGCATCACTTGACAGAAAACATGTCATCACTTACTAATTAATAATAATTAATAAACTTATTGTTTATCAGAAATGTCCCGTTTTCCTCCACTCCGTCGTGGTCACAAGACATTTTCCACTGTGTTGGTTCCCTGTCCTGATGACATGTCTACATGGGTAGCGTGGCAAGCCTCCACCCTGTAATGACCTTGCCTTTGAGGGTGGGCTTCCTTATTCTCCTGGCCTCTGCCCTGTAGCTGTGATGTCAGCAATGATTATTCATAACCCGCTACTAGTTAAATGTCGGATCTACAAAATATGGATACCTGCCGTGTGCATGCTGCTTTTTCATAATAGAGATGCCAATAGTGGAACATGCTGTATAGTTTACAGAAATCCATGGGCTGCGCACACTCTTTACGGACACGTAGAAATGAATGGATCTGTGTGCAATCTGCGAAGAATGTAAAACTGATGTGGACCCAAACAGTTGTGTGCGCGAGGCCTTAATAAGAGATATTCCCCATGTCACCAAGCTTTAAAATGAACCATTATACAGTATAATTGCCTGTTGCACCGATCTCGGCGCCGCTGGTCTGGCCCTCCTCCGACGGTTTGTAAACAGCGGTGGCGTAGAGGTATATGGCAGGTTACCGCTGCAGCCAGTCCTCAGCAGCCTAGTGCTGCACAGCGCTTCTGTGCAGTATGCTTTTACGTCTCTGCTGTAGCCTTGTATACAAGAACGGGAGAAGGACCACACCAGTGCCATAGGAGAAACAGGTGAGTACATGGTCATTTTTTTATTTTAAAGCCTTCTGTGACTTGGGAAAACTTTCAAGTTAACTTGGACAACCCCTATAATGAGCTGCTTTACATAATACTGTGCGTTGTACTTCATCTGTCTGACCCCATCACTGGGCAGTGTGGAAAGCCTCCAGGTCTAACCTTACAGCGCTGTGAAGAAAAAGAAGGAAAAAAAAAAATCAACATGTGCAAAAATCTGTTCCCCGTGGTGGCCCTCTCCCGCGATAAACAGGCCTGCAGTCTTTCTGCATCAAGTCATGGGAGGCAGTACATACAGCTGCTGCAGCTCTTGTCCCAATCTGATTGTTTCTGCTTTCCAGAGTCTCAAGGAACATTCTGTTTCAAATACTCGCTGAAATGGTCTCTAACTTGTCTTTTGTAACACTTTGAACGCTCTGCTTCCATGACTGAACAAAACAAAGTGCCAAACTCTCTCCATTTACTTTCAGGGATACCTGGTAATTGATTTGCAGTTCTGCTTACTCAAAAAAAAAAAGTACGGATTGTACATTTTTTAGAAATGGGTTAAATTATACTGATAATTAACCGCCTGGGTTTCATAGAGATCTTTTGCCCGGCACACTTAATTATTTAGTCATAAAATGTGGTCAGTGGGTATTGAGTTTAAAAATGAAAAACAATTGACAATTTAGAAAAGTCATGGGTAAGTAATAACAAAAGTTACTTACCTTTCCAGACCCCCCTCTGATCCTCCCCACCATTACAACCTCGACTCTTGTTTTTGGCTGCAGCAATGACATCCTATATGCCGCACCCGACCACTGCAGCCAATCCCTGTCCTTATTGGTATATGGCTTCAGTCCCCTAAGGCCAATGATTGGTTCCGAACAATGAGTATAATTATATATATTTTTTAATTATCCTAAAGCAGGGATGCTAAATCTCTGGCCCTCCAGCTGTTGTAAAACTACAACTCCCACTATGCCCTGCTGTAGGCTGTCTGGGCATGTTGGGAGTGGTAGTTATGTAACAGCTGGAGGGTTGCAGGTTGGGCATCCCTGCCCTAAAGGGTTTTCCCGGGTGTTTAATATTGATGAACTATCCTCACCAGAGGCCCACAGTCTCTTCAAAAAGCTACTTGACTGGGGTGCTGGGAGTCAGAACCTGCCAATCTGATATTGATAACCCATCCTGAGGTCATTACTCAGCTTATCCATAGCCCATCAGTATAGGGGTGGGCGATATGGCCTAAAATTTATATTGCGATTATAATATGAAGCATGTGCGATATGCTATATATATCGCGATATATATTTTCTATATTGGAGGGAGGGTTGTTAAACTTTTTTTTTTTTCCCTTCAACTTTTTATTTAATAACTATTTAGCCTCCTTGGGGGCTAGAACCCTTGTCCTATTCTCCCTGATAGATCTCTATCAGGGTAAATAGGACTTGACACTGTCCCTGCTGCCCTGTGCACACAGCAGCAGGGAGCTGACCATAGCAGCCAGGACATCAGTAGTGTCCTGGCTGCCATGGTAACCGATCGGAGCCCCAGCATTAAACTGCTGGGGCTCCGATCACAACTACCACTGCCACCAATGATCGGGGGGGGCCCACTGTGCCACCAATGAGTGAATAGAAACGTAGCCTGCATGTGCCGGCCATATACCATACTGGGCCTCTGTGACTGCACTCTGCGATCCACCGCAATTAACCCCTCAGGTTCTGAGGGGTTAATTGCAGCGGATTGCAGCAGGCAGTCATAGAAGCCGGGTATGGGATATGGCCTGCACATACAGGCCTATAGGACCTTTCATTAGGTGGCAGCACATAGGGGGCACTTACTATTATATCTGTGCGGGGCTCCGTTCACCTGCTCTGGCCCCGTCACATGGTGGGAACACCAGGGAGGAGACATCAGCTTCTCTCCCTGGGCGTTCCTTCTCCCTTGCCTGTGACGTTCTCCTTGCCTGTGCCTGTGACGATCACATCTTGACCCTAAGCCTTGATGTAAACTTCTAGCATGAATTTAAAATGATCCACTGCCCCAGCTGTAGGCCAACTAATCTGTCCCCGGAACTAGATACATACTACTACTCTTAAATGCCTGTATGACCTGCAGGACAATAACCGATCCGGTACATAGGTGGTAAATGTTAGACTTGTTTTACTGCTCACTCTGCCACAGACCTGATATTTACCACTGATCTGTACAAGACCTAGGGTAGATGACCTGTTTCTATTGGCTGCTGGCTATGTTTCACAAAAAAACTCGTTTAATATATATCTATATATACAAAAAAAAAGTTTTAAGTGACTTTTCAGTGTTCAATTTTATTTTCGTAAATAATTGTTCTTGTGCTAAAAAAGTAGAAATGAAAGTTTAACAAGACTCAAATTGGCCTCCTAGCAACGCGTCCTGGCATGAGTTGGCAAGTGATTTGCATGTCATTACTTGGAGCATCTGGCTTTTATTTTCCTTCATTTTAGGGGCGCCACAAAACTAATTATGTCTGTTTTCAGACTCATTTGAGCACAACAGGGAGGGAAGGAGTAAACACAATGCTTAGAAGTGTCTTGGTAGAAGGAAGTGAGAAGCAAGGGAAGCTTTTCCTTCATTGCTGGCTTCTGCACAGTGCTACGTACTACCTTACCACCAAAAACAGCACCGATTCTGCCGACAGGTGGTGTGTGGTATTGCTGCTCAGCCCCATCCGCTTCAGTGGAGCTAATCTGCAGTACCAGCCTCAACCCATGGACAGGTTTGGTGCCGTTTCTGGAAGAAAGCAGCCATGTTTTAGCATCCACAACCCTTTAAATAACGTCTTTGTAAAGAGGACTACTTGTCCCTGAATTTATAGGGTCCTCCCTTTAAAAGTCTTTAAAAGTGGTGAATTCCCTTAAACAATTTTGAAGTACACGATCCTAGTGCTGAACCAATCTAAAGTATTCTTCCAAATTGAACTCTAAGTTCCTTGGTTGGCTGTTATCATATGTACTGTAGAACAGTATGCCCAGGTCCAGTTTGATCATTGAAAGGCCATGGAAATGCTCTCTTCTGCATCCTAATAATGTGCAAACTGTTCTGGGCCTAGCCTCAACTTATGATGTAGTTCCATGAAAGTACGTTCTGACAGAAATTGCCATGTAGTTACTCTAGGTGTTTGATGGTTGACATACAGGAAGGTGGGAGGGGGAGGGTTATGTCATTGTATTGTTTCCTGTGAATGTCCCTTTCCATAATGGTATTGGTGAGTAGTCATTTTTACTGTTAAATAGTTGGTACTATGCCATGCATAGGAAAGTTCAACGGCTAATGTTAAATTGGAAATCAATAAAGGCAGATACTTCAATTTGTTTGCCGTAACCCTGTACTACATGTCACTACCTTTAGCATGTTTTGTAGAATAATGATTTATTTTAGTACACATTAGTCTACATCCGTATTCTTTCCTTTTAACTGTTCGGTAACTAATGCTGCATTTGGTTTAGTTGTCATTTAACTTTTTTTTCACCCTCTTTTAGGATGGAATGAGGGACATTTTTATTGACGGAGTGGTTTCCAGGAATCGAGCTCTGAATGGTGATCTTGTAGTTGTGAGACTGCTTCCTCGTGAGCAATGGAAGGTATGTCCATACTAACAAACTTCTCTGTAAATGGATGCTTCTATCAGAAAGGGGTCTTTTTTTTTTTTTTCTTCTCTCTCCAGGCAGTACCGTGCCATTAAGAAATAGCTGTCACTACAGAGATTTAACAGTTCTCTTGAGGTATGGCTGGGTGACATTGGCAAAAAATGTTTTTCCCCCTCTAACTTCCTCTATGCCACCAATGTCAGGTGCTAGTCCCACGTCTGAGACTCGCTCCTATCTCCAGAATGGGACTCCTGGAGTGTACAGAGGACAGATGTGCATGCACGGTCACCCTCCATTCATTTTTATGGGAGTTCTGAAAATAGTTTGCTATAAAAAGTAAAAAAACTAACAAAAATCGATGCACAGACCGTCTTTCCTAGAGCAGGATTGCAAATGTATTAGTTTAAATTAGTGCAAAAAACTAATACACAAGGTGTATGTCACACGTGAAGCGGTGCACGGCCGTCCCAAAAATATGATTGTAGATATAACCTAGTGAATAAAAACACAAGACTGAAAATCTATACACACACACTTTTTTGTATTTGTGATGAATTAAATTAGGTGCCAATCTTCATGCCAATGAGAACCAATCTTCCCATAGCTGGGCCATGGTTCCAAAGGAAAATAGACCTAACCAGAGATTGGTCGTGGACCAACTTTTCCAAAATAGGATTTTCTGTGACTTTGCTGGAAATAGGAACAGAGCCTTAATAAGTAGGTCAGAGGTTCCAGCACCATTGTTCTTATCTAAATGTTTGACACCATGACTGAAATCCAACAACCCTATTTTAAATCGGAGGAGTCCGTCTACAACTGCTCGTGTTCTTTATAGGACAAATTCATCTCGCCATTATTTTAGTTCTTATGGTCTCCGGACCCCATTGACTATAATAGGGACTGGCAGCGTATACACCAGCATTCGGCCAGATAAAAATTCTGCCATGCAGCAACTTTTGATCTCCGCTGGTTTTCATTATAGTCAATGGTGTTCATCAGGCATCACTTTTCGAGTATGCGGGATCCAGAGAATTCCTGCAGGCTGTTCTCTACCAGACCAGTTTGCAGGATGCCTGTAACTCTGGTGTGAAGCTACCCTAAGTTAATGTATGTGTTGGGTCACTTTTAGAGATGAGCGAACTTCAAAAATTAGTTCGGCGTTCGGGTTGGGTTAATCGCCGCATCCCGTTATGGATTCCACTACCGCGGACTTTCCAGGCATATGTTCGGGTTCGTGGAAGCCGCCCCTTATGGATTCCATATGCCGGGATAGTCCGCGGTAGTGGAATCAATAACGGGATGCGGCGATTACCCCAACCCGAACTAATTTTTGAAGTTCGCTCATCTCTAGTCACTTTCACACTAATCTGATTTTTGGCTTTTTGTTTTATTTTTTTTATTTGCTTAAAACGCTGCAGCCAGTTTAACCTTGTCCCTGTGAAGAAAGTTTCTCATACATCTTTGCAGGGTGGCATCTCAGTAGCCAAGGACATTTCTCCTACTTCCTTGCTACTCTTGGTTGGTTCTCCGTCTGGGTAGCAGATAACAACTCGGACTTGGTTTAAAACTTACAATCTAAGCTTCAAAACAAGACCAGGATCAAAGGGCTAGCCCCAATACATCCAGAGTTAGAAACAGGCCCCGGTCAGGGCTGCATATACATGCAGTTCAGACTCCGACACGATTTCTAAAGCCATCTGCACCTGAAATACACCTAATTTAGGTGTAATTCAGTATATTAAATGACTCCCTATAACTCCAGAGGTAGAGGAACTAGCGTTGCAATCTTGGTTTAGTTCTAAAGCTTAGGCTGTAAGCTTTAAAGCTGGACCACAGCTGTAGCTGCCAAAGCTTGAGAAAAGCTCCAGTATGCAAACTGAAACATTGCACTGGTTGCATTCACCAGGTTAATAGCTGCATTTTGAATACTTCTACTGCCATTATTTTAAAAAATGCGATGTTTAGATATTATTATATTCAAGTTATAGCACCCTCCTGTGTTCTTTTGATTTCCTTTTAGAATATGTTAAATGCCAGTTGACACACATGCTCTGTAGCTCAGTCCCACTGCCAAAATCCCTTTGTTCATACTGTAAGTGGCAGAGAGATTCCTGCTATTATGCAGGCCAGCCTATAAGCGACATATTCCCATGAGCCATGGACATATTAGGTAGATGTACTGAATGGTAATTTAAAGAAAAAAAAAAAGGCTGCCATAACTTAGTGCTTCTCAATTATTTTCTGTCATGCCCCCCCGCGCGACAGTAAATGGTATCATTTGTCTATAAAATTGTTATAAGTACACCAATCTCCCCACAGGCGAGGGCCATTAACCCCCCCCTCCCCCCCAAATCATGTGCAGGCTCCATTAACACCCCCCCCAATCATGTGCAGGCTACATTAACCCCCTCCCCCCAAATCATGTGCCGGGTCCAGGCTTCCCCCCTGCCCCCAAATTATGTGCAGGCTCTCCCCCCAAATTATGTGCAGGCTCCCCCCAAATTATGTGCAGGCTCCCCCCCAAATTATGTGCAGGCCTCTCCCCCAAATTATGTGCAGGCTCTTCCCCCCAATAGGGTCCAGGTTCCCCCACCCAATACTTGCCTCCCTGGAAGCGCTGGATGCAGGCCTCTTCCGGCCTGTGTCCCGCTCTGCACTCTGCTCAGGCGGCGCGATGACGTCATCGCGCCGCCTGAACCGCTCTGATAGGCTGCCGGCACAAGGCCCAGAGGACGGCGATACAGATCACTATGGAGATGAACGCTTCCACAGTGGAAGCGTTCATCTCCTGTCACCTGGAGCCCCCCTTTACGGAGCCTCCCCACTATTTGAGAAACGCTGCCATAACTGAAATAGACATGGAAATAGATCCAACTGTAAACATCCCAAAATACAATATGTACCTGGGAACAAAGGATAACTATACTAAACCTACACCATCAATCTATAAGCAATAGTCTATAAAGTTGCACAGTAAAGAAATGGAATTAGAATACACATTTTACTGTTTATAACACAACCATTAAAAGCACCAGTTAAAACAGCCATAGACAGTGAGAAGGGTATATTCATCTATACATCCTTCTCCACTTTGACAGGGCCAGGCAGTGAAAACGTCATCATGCCTGGCCTTATCAATCAAAATGGAGAGGGTGTAGCGGTTGCAGAGAGAGGAGAGCCTCTAGGTTTAGAGGTAACGCCCCCGTTGATCCTAGAGGCTCATTTGCACATAATAAAACATATTTTTCTCAGCAATGTGGGCACATGAACAAGGGACCAACACAGATGCCAGGTGCACATGTAACAGGTCAACCAGTTTCATAGGTACAAATCTGCTGACGGATGTCCTTTAAATACATGTACATACCACCAAAGGTCTAGAAAAAATGCAAATCTTTATCGGACAGTTTACTAATTTAACTAAAGGAATCTGAAGCATAAAGTGGTGTTTATATGGCTGGGTAGATTCAAAGAACTACAGCATAAGGGCCTTCAAGTACGTTGACCCTTTTCCATAGAATTGTTTGCTGCTCTTATTCGTACAAGTTATTTTCTTCTCTCTGCATTGTGCGTTCTACTTGAAGGGACAGAATTTATAAACTTTTGACTATCAATGTTAAAGTATCACAATACCTGGCATTGCATGAAAGGCGAGAATACAATGGAGTTCTATCAATGAGCGTTCAGCAGATAACTACAGGACATATTCTGCTAGGAAATCATGCAAGGATGACAGCTGCTACTGTTTTTCATTACTTTTGTGTGTGTGTATAGTTCTTTAACACTATAATGGTACCCGTAATGCTTGGGGAGAAATGTCGGCTGCTAATAATTTCGCCTGAAGGGCCACGTTTTATATAATGTGTTGTCCCATTTATGAATTATTCAAGAAAAGGGAATCTTTCGGATGTTGTACTGTGATTTTTGAGAAGGCCATATACAGTGCAGTGTTTTGTCCAACAGTTTCACGGTACAAATATTCCAGCTATTCAGCAACTCTGAACAGAGGCACGTGACATTATGCAAGGAGATTTAAATGTTAAATGTTGGAAATTGACTTTTTCATTAGAAAGGAGGATATTATTTGCCCCTTTCATCTCCCAGGTTCAACAGCCAGCAATAAATTTAAGTACAGTAATCAAATGTAATTAGTAGTAGGTTAAAGGGAATTTGTCATGAAAGGTCCCTGGCGAGTAAAAGGGTATTCCGGTAGGTAAAAGTTATCCACTATCCAAAGGATAGGGGATAACCATCAGATCGGTGGGTGTCCTACCGCTGGGAAACTCACTAATCTCGAGAATGGGGGCCCACGTACCTCCTGCTGCTTCCCTGAAATGACCAGAGCGGCCGGTTGGACATGTGCATTGCCGCTCCATTCAGTTCTATGGGAGTTCTGGAGATAACAGGGTATAGCACTCCACTATCTCCGGAACTCCCATGGAAATGAATAGAGCCGCCGCGTGCCATATGATTAAACAGCAGTTTTATCTGTGGTGAGGCCATGGAGCGGCATGGGAGAAAACTAGATTCAACTGGCAAGGGCTCATCAGACATGTAAGCTGGTTTTATCAGAATGAATTTTATGCTCGATTCCCTTTTAATACTAAATCCACATAGACTACCATTAGAATAATTCTGCAGGTAAAGACAGAAGGGTTATTTTATAACTAGTCACAAAACTGTAGATGGTCCGGTGCACACACTAGAGCCGACCATGATAGCTTTGATATCGGCAGTACAACCAGCTATCCTATATGTATACTGAAATGGTTTCCTATAATCAAAATGGCAGCAGAGACTGTAATGAGCATTTATGAATGAGGGGTTTGGCTTGGGTAGTTCTTACCTCGGTTGCAACAAGCAATTTGTTAGGGGTCTGTCATTAAGAATGAGGTACATTAATGGAGCCCTGAAAAAATAAAAAATTGTATGGTGGCTACTTTTTGAGATGATGGTTCATGCCCACAGTGTGCCACCATTGGAAAGCTTTAGTGAACTGGAGTGGCTTTACACTTGGTAGTGGTATCTTAACGGTGCTCTTAGCATTCTTGGTAGAAAGTCCGTTTTCACATCTCCTTTCACTCTTATTCGTAGCTAGATCTGTTTTTGTACCTATTTTTAATACAGGTTGGAAATGTTAGTTTCTGCTGCTATTTTCTACTTCCATTGACGGTATGACGGCCATCTAAAGCACAAGTATCTGTCATAATGCTAAATGCAGTAAATATGTAATGGTCTGAATACATCTGGGGTTGTTTTAAACAGATTTTGCCATAAGTTGAAGTGAAAAAATTAAAATCCGACCTCGTATAGTACATGAAAATCTTTCTAATAAAGCTAGAACTGTACCTCACCTGGATCCAGTGATCACCTTATTCATTGCTGTGATTGCTCTGCTAGATTCTCTTCAGGCTGGCATCTCGGGGGGTGTCACTTGTGTTGGGGATCTCTCCGTGCAACTGTCACAGCTTCAGTGGTGGCAGTTGAAAAATGAAAGTGAGCATGTGCGACCACCCCAGTAGGTGGTTATACACATTACTATACAGATTAAACACTAGGTGCACCATTGTAATAAAGTAAAGAGAATATCTCGCAGCTGGAACGTTTCCCGCAGGCTGTGCCGGCAGAGAACAGCCAGCTGGAGTTCACAGATCTGGCTTTGCTGGATCCCTGTTTAAATATAATGGGATCTGCCGGTGATTCGGCTGCTTTGTAGCATAAATGCCAGGTACCTATACATATACCATGCTGCGGTTTTTGTCCATCTGACAGCTGCGTTAGACTGCCGAGTCATTTCTGAGATGTGAACACAGCCTAAGGGTCCATTCACACGTCCGCAATTCCGTTCCGCATTTTGCGGAACGGAATTGTGGACCCATTAGTTTCAATGGGGACAGACGATGTCCCGGCCGGGTCCGCAATTGCAGATCCGCACGTCCGGGTCCGCAATCGCGTTCCCGAAAAAAATAGAACATGTCCTATTCTTGTCCGCTATTGCGGACAAGAAAGGGTATTTTCTCTGAGAGTGCCGGCGATGTGCGGTCCGCAAATTGCGGAACGCACATCTCCGATGTCCGTGTTTTGCGGATCTGTGGATCCGCAAAACACACACGGACGTGTGAATGGACCCTAACTAGTTTTTCATTCTGAGTTATATTAGAATAACATTTAATGGTGGTAAAACATCTTTTACATCGGGGCCCACACTTTCCAATGTCGGCACACCTAGATGCTGTTAATTTTACCAAAATTTGGTGTTTTTCATTTTAGAACTTTTTGAAGAAAGTAAACAGAAAAAAAGTAATCCACTTTACCTTGTCCCTAAGGGTCCATTCACATGTCCGCAAAATGGGTCCGCATCCGTTCCGCAATTTGGTGATCTGGCCGATTTCTTATTTTATTTGCCTGGTCTAAGTACATATCGATAGTATGTTAGACGGGATTATTAAATATGCCTGGATGTGTCAGCCACTTTCTAGAACAAACAGAAATTGCTTCGAAATCCTTTGGATCTTGTGTTGTATTCTGCATTACACAACTTTTCTTTTTACTTATTTTAATTATGAATTATTTTTTATATTTAAAACCATTTATTTTCCCTGTACCATGACCATTCTGTTTTACTGAAATGGGTTTGCAGACCGAAAATTGCAATTAAATAGAAACGTATTACAGCATTTCACCCTATTCTTTCCTTTATCTTATCACAAATGCTTCCTAATACTTCCTGCCAGGATATGTGGTGTTGCGCTGGCAGATTTGTGAAGAGAAATGGTAGGAGCACTCAAATCTATTTTCTGGAGCCCCGGTGATATGTCATTTTAAAGCAATCATGTGTTTTTTTTCCCATGGGCTGCTCCCCATCTATGTTAGATAAGAGTGGGCCACCACACCTTCCTGGGACAAAGGAAAGGCAGGGACAAGAGATGATTTCCTTCAAAGGGACGTACAGGCTCCACAGACTATTAGAATGGGGCAGGAAAACCCCCTGTGTCCTTGTCCCATTACCCTGGATCATCAAGTAGTTACTGTACTATCTATACACACTGTATCCTTTTGAGTTGCATACGTGTTGCCTGTTTAGATGTAACTAGAATGGATAAAGGCCTGCTACTGTGGGATTCCCCTCTACGAGTCTTGAAAAGCTTAATTTCTTTCACTATGCAGTTAAGTACTCAAGAAAAGATGATGCAGAAGCGCTCTTGAGCAAGGATGTTGCAGTGTAAATCCACCTTCATGTATCGTACCTTGTGTATCATCCAAAAAACGTAATCCCTCATCCCCCTTTAATTCTCAGTCATGTTCCCTCCTATTTCAGTGCACCTTCAGAATGATGTTGCTTGTGCTAGTTCTGCATAGTTCCCGGCCCCCTGCATTGCATTGTCTTCGTATATGGTGTCCTACTGCTCTTATTTGTAACCTGTTGAAATTCCACTAAATGTTGTGCGTTGCCCTTGAGATTCCTGGGTGTAGAGTTTCACTGGTTCTTCCTTTGCGGTAATATCCCTGTTGCTACCCCCAGTTTATCTGGTCACTCAGCAGGTGCCACGTTTAGTGTTACACCATGCAAGCCAATCTATTAGCAGGTTTCTCTCCATGCCAACTCTGCCTGGGTGTAAAAATTTTCTAGAGGTCTAATGTTTTACTGCTACTTGTGATAATAGAGAAATTGTGACATGTCCCGCAAAATGGGGTGCTCTGCCAAACTCTGATACCTTCTTATATTTGTAAATGTTTTCTATGTACCAAAATGAGACTAAATATATGTAAAAAAAAAAAAATCATTAACCATGTATACAGAGACATATGAACTGGTTTAAAATGGTGATGTTTTAATCCAAAAAATGTAGAAAAAAGGCTATGAAACTAGCATGCACTTAGAGGCTAACCTATCCAGACATGTTAGCCATTTTATTACGTGCTAGTATAATAGTTGTACTTTTTATTTTTTGGACAATATTACATGTACAGTTTAGGGGTTAATAAAATAACTGGTGGGTAGGCGTTAGTTTTTAGGAGGGGTGCTTAATTATTATTATTTCAGTTTTTCACTCAAAAGTTAAAATTATCTTTGGGGATGTTTTGTTGTGATACCGCGTCTACCAATAGAGACAGTGGGATTCTAGATACAACAGTTGCTTTGCGATTTGACAGTAAGGCCCCTTTCACACGGGTGAGTATTCTGCCCGGGTGCAATGTGTGACGTGAACCCATTCGCTTAAAGGGGGCTGGGCAGATGAGCTGTGATTTTTCACTCATCACTTGTGCGTTGCGTGAAAATCGCAGCAGGTTCTATATTCCGCATTCTTCACGCAACGCAGGCCCCATAGAAGTGAATGGAGATGCATGAAAATCGCAAGCACGGATGCGGTGCGATTTTTCACGCATGGTTGCCAGGAGACGATACGGATGAGCAACCCCATTAAAGTCTATATACTGTATTATTTTCCCTTATAACATGGTTATAAAGGGAAAATAATAGCCTTCTTAATAGAGAATGCTTACTAAAATGTGGATTGAGGGGTTAAAAAATAAAAAACATTAACTCACCTCATCCAATTGATCGCGCAGTCAGCATTGTAACATGCACTGCACTCGCGCGGAAATATTGTGCGATTTCCCACAAGGCATCCGCATCCTATCAGGCCCTCACATGCGATCCCATAGTTTCACTATATGCATGAGCACAACTCTACTACATATGTGTGTATTTCACATAAGGCTCTGTTATCAGTGCTGCTGTTTTACGGTTCCCATCAAATTTTATCTAATAAAACAACAGATACCCAGCTGACCCTGTTGTATGTGAGCAAGTATGGTTCATCAGGCACTGGTGGCATCTGTCACACTATGGATCTGGCAGTCGTGGTTGTCATTAGAAAGTTAAAGCACAAAGTACCCCCCCCCCCTTTGGTAAAGGGGTTATCATAAACCTAGCTCCCGAGCACCCGCATTGCTCCTGATGCCAGCACGGCCACTGCTGAATCTCCCTGTCGCGAGGGGGGGGGGGGGGCGGCAGCCCATAGCAGGCCGCAATGAGGAGGAGCCTCCCTAGCACTGTGGGTGATGCTAGGGAGGCTTGTCCCGTCACAGCCTGCTAAGGTCATGTGACCAGGCAAATCACCTCCATCTGCACTGCACTGTTGGATGTTGAGCGCAGTGTGTTAGAATGAAGGAGGTTGAGTGATGTCTGGTTACATGACCCTCCATTAGTCACCATCTTATGGACAGGACCTCTATGTGGACAGCACAAGGGGAAGTGGCTTATGAAATCTAGAAAATAGTAAAGAATATCAACAAAGGTTATATACTAAGTGTCATGTAGTTATCTTGTATACACATTATTCACAAGTGGCCAACCCCTTTAACACTCCACCTTTCCATTCTGCCCAAGAACCAATCTCCTGGTAGAATTTTCAATGATACTGTTAGTACCGTGTGTGAATGGGAACTCTTATTTCTCTTGCATTTCGCATCACACGACTTATGATCACTGGGCTGTAATACTATGCTGGTAAGCGTCTGCCTAAAGTTTGCAAACTTCGGACCGTTATCTTCTGTCTAAAGCCCAAGCTAGTGCTGGTAAGTATCCTATGTAGATACATGGATTCACCTCGGTTTGGTAACTTTCCAGATACGAGTGCAGCGGCTGAATTTCCAAAACACACGTCAGTTTTCCAGTTTTAACGATGAACCAGAGGTTATCACTTATCGCTTCTTGTGTAACTTTCCAAATAAACACAAGCTGAGTACAGTGCCGTTCTCATATGCGCAATCTGTCTCGGGTCATCAGCCTGATATCTCTGCAAGCCAGCTGCACTTTCTGAAGTCAATTGCTACGGGAAGATTTTTATTTTTTTTTTAGTTATTTTTATTGAGTCATCTGTGGGTTATGGTAAAGTGATCTGTGAGATTACACTAGGTACACGGAGGGTGAGCCTTCCTGTAATGGGCAGTATATCACCAAGGGAGACCCTTATAGTATATTTGAGGACATCCCTCTCGTATTTAATGTTTTCACCTTCTCGCCTCTGATAGATCAGATTTACTGCACAGAAACCCCTCTAATGTCTTCATGTAGTGATCCAGATGTATAGTTCAGTGATGCGCTTGACTTTTTTTTGACACAAATGCTGGTTCTGATGTCATTGTGACTGCGGGAGTGTCTCCGACCGGGCATGTGAAGCTGTAAGAGAGAGTTCTTGTCCGTTTCCTTTCCCATCAGTTGGGGGTGTCGAAGGTTCGTGTGAAAGTGAAACTTCCCTCTCTGTAATCTCACTTTTCTTCCTGTGATGTCATCACCTGGTGTCTATACAAGGCGGTGACCATCTTGGGTAACTTGTCTTGTTGATGCATTGAGTGATGTTAAATGTTGATCAAGAGAAATGGAGAGAATATCCGAAAGCGATGCTCTAGTTTCAACTACTGAAACCTGTTTCTAATGTGATGTGTATTGATTTCTGCTTACAATAGTTCAGTGGAAGTTTTTGTTTCCAGGGGTTGAAAATCTGCTCTTTCATATGGTGGTCATACAGGTTGCACGGCTTGTTACCAGACGGGGATCTCAGAACGTTTAATGCTACTTTTCTACTCTACATTCAGCATACAGTATATTTAGCTCCCGTGGTAGTTCTCATAGGGCCCCGTTCACCCTACAGTTTCACCTTTTCCCTCTAACTGAGCATACAAAAATAGCTATCAATCGCGGATAGGACCGCCTCCTTGACTGCAAAACCCAGAATAAGCTTTAGTGAGTCTTCTCCTATCAAACACTATTTTAGTCTGCTCAGCTCCTCCTGCTCTATAACATGGTATCTGCAGCTCAGATGCCATCGTCCCTTTAATTCACCCTATATTTACTTGCAGAGCCAACTCAAAGTTTATCGTGTGGAATATTTTATTAGCATGTGTGACATACCGCTGTTTGTAAAGGGGTGTATGTCAAAGGCTTTTTTGCTTAAGGTTTTTTTCTTGGGAAATCCTACCAGTGTTTATTTTCAAGGACTACTCTGGAACTTTAAATTCATGCCTCAGTTAAATTTCTTCTGAAAAAAGTGACCCTCCAGTTCAATAGAAAAAAAATTCACATTAACTGGGGAACGAATAGAACCCTTAGAAGATGCCCTCCTTTATCTTTTCAGCTGCAGATCCCACAATTCCTGGATCCTCTTCTGCCATCCAAGATGGCTGCACCGCTTCTTAGATCAACCGGTGCATACTTTGCATTTGGTGGTCCAAGACACTTCCTGTGGCCCTCCGATTGGCCAGTACTGTTCATGTGAGCTTTGCTGGCCAATCCAAGAGCAGGGCTATAAAGGCATGAAATGTCTTGGACTACCAAATGCACAGTGTGCATCAGTGCGGCCATCTTGGATGGCAGAACTGGAACCAAGAAACTGGTAGATCTGTAGCTGAAAAGGAGGACATCTTATAAGTGTTCTTTTCTGTTCCCTAGTTAATGTTGAGTTTTTTTTTTTTCTTAACTCTAGGGTCATTTTAATGTTGATACCTTGCCTTTTGTGTAGTGTGCATATATGGGTATTGAACACATAGCATTTTGTGTTTGCTGTTAAACGGGCAGTTTGACAGCTGTTTTGCTGAAAATCATAAGTGTTGAAGTCAGCTCACCCTGTGTGCCCAGCTGGTGTGTGGAATGAAGTCAGAGTGTAGATTCTTACCATGAAACAGCTGGAGGAGGATTAATGCTTGTCATTTGTGACATCACTAGCTTTAAGATGGTCCACTTTATACATCATGTGAATAAACACATTCCCGCCTTGCCTGTGTGTGCAGGTGCACCGAGAGATGATCAGCGGTTATCTAGTAGAGCTTAGTATCCTCATGACCCCTAGTGGCCATGAGGAATTTGGGTTTTCAGAAAGCATATTTTAATAGTATTTTTTGGTATTCTGAAAAAATATAGCAGTAGCCTTAGTTGGCTTTAGTTTTATTAGACAAACCCTTGTAAGCTTAAACAAGTGCTCTCATATAGCTTAGTTGCACCTGCTCCTTTCATCTGGCAAGGCTTCCAGGCTATTAAATTTAGAGTGTCTGTTTACTAAAGTGTGAAATGCTGCTTAAAAAACCCTATGGTGATGAACGCTGCAATTGGAAATTTGCTAGGCTAGGTGTGCTTTTCATGTTTTGTGTGTCTGTTCCCATATACAGTTATATTTCCACAAAGTTCCACTGGAATCGCTGTCATGTAGGGTTATTGGGGCTAATGTCCCACACACTGTATTCCTCTGGTCCTTGTGGAGGGCCCAAGGCGGTCACTATGAAGAATCTACAGCACTCATGTTTCTGTGCAGCCTGGGTACAGCTACATGTGTAATGCAACATTTAATGTAATGTTAATGGTGTCGCAACGCAGCAATTTGTGTTGCAAGTTGTGCACCGCTTTTCCTCTGTATACTTCTATAGAGGTCGCACAGAACACTCATCTCATGAGACTTAAAAATCTGTGCCAATGTTTTAAAATTCTGTCTACCAAAAACTTTAGACCAATTGCGATTTGATTTAGTCTAAACACATCTAAAAGATGCTCCTCTCTTAGTTCTTCCTTTTTTTTTTTTTTAAACCAATCATTTTAATGGCGCCGTAAAAAAAGGAAGTTACTCCATGTGCAGGTTGGGAAACTACACACACATGAGGAGACCTGCAAAGAGAAGCCTATTTGCCTGCGTTCATTTACAGGTTTCTCTGCTACTTAGATGGGCTCACTGTATGTAAACTTCCTGTGTCATTCTGCAGCAGCCAATCGCTGGCCGCAGTGGTGACCAGCTCTAAATGCGTCACGTGAACATTTGTCATCACTCAAAGGGAGCAGGAAGTTTACATCCAGGGAGCCCAGCGGAGCAGCTGAGGCCATGGAGTGAAGGAGACTGGAGCCAGCTCCAGGAAGCAGGTGAGTATGCTTCTCTCTGCAGGTCTGCTTGGCATGTTTTATATATTGAGACCTTGGTAATTGTAACAGTTAATTCATGTCAAGTTCAAACCAAATCGTATAGCACTAGCGATTGTAGCAATCCCTTTTTAGGTGTCCAGCTGCATGTTTCCGCGAGTACACCTTGTTTCTTAACAACATATTCTAGTACAGTTACAGAGAACACAAAATATAATTCCCCGCATAGCAGAAAAATGTCACAAATGTGTGTAATAGATCATTCTTTCCACTCGCTCTTAAAATAAACTTCAGCGTATGATTTAATGAGATTATGGTGTGTCTGCATGTGGTGTGTAGTGTTTTTTTTTTTTTTTTTTTTTTTTTTCTTTCTTTCTTTCTGGATTTTATTATGCTTTTTAAGTTATTGTCGAAGTCTCATGCTAGAAAGGCCATATGGCTCTTTGACACAAGTGTTTTTCTTCAACCCATCAGGTCAATGCTGGATATATTTTCCCCACTGATACAGTGGCAATTGTGCAAGTTTTCCCACCTACAAAGAATGGAGAGGCCTGTAATTTTTATTGTAATTTAGGTACATTATAACTGAGACAAAATCTAAAAAAATAAAAAATACATATATATGATACAATAGAAAAACTAAACTCAATATTTGGTACAGAAACATTTGTTTGCATATACAGATGTTTCCTGTTCTTGACCAAGTTTGCACCCTCTGCAACAGGGATTTTGGCCCACTCCTCCATACAGATCTTCTCCAGATCTTACAGGTTTCCGGGCTGTCGCTGGGCTACATTGAGTTTTAAGCTCCTTCCCAAAGACTTTCGGTTGGGTTTTGGTCTGGAGACTGGCTAAGACAGTCCAGGACCTTGAAATGCTTGTTACGGAGCCACTCCTTAGTTAGCCTGGCTATGTGTTTTGGGTCATTGTCATGCTGGAAAAACCAGCCACGACCCATTTTAAATGCTTTTACTGAGAGAAGGAGGTTGTTGGCCAAAATCTCACGATACATCAATCCTCCCTTCAATACGGTGCTGTCGTCCTTTCCCCTTTGCAGAAAAGCACCCCCAAAGTATGATGTTTTCACCCCATGCTTCATGGTTGGGATGGTGTTCTTGGGGTTGTACTCATTCTTTTTTTTTTTTTTTTCCTCCAAACATGGCGAGTGGAGTTAATACCAAAAAGTTCTATTATGGTCTCATCTGACCACACAACCTTCTCCCATGCCTGCTCTGGATCATCCAGATGGTCATTGGCAAACTTCAAATGAGCCTTGACATGTGCTGGTGTGAGCGGTGGCACCTTGCATGCCTGCAGGATTTTAATCTTTGATTAAAATCATAGATTAATCTTTGCGACTGTTCCAGCTCTCTTCAGGTCATTGCCAGGTCCTCCCGTGTAGTTCTGGGTGGATTCCTGACCTTTCTCAGAATCCTCCTTGCCCCACGAGGCGAGATCTTGCATGGAGCCCCAGACCGAGGAAGATTGACAGTCATCTTGTGTTTCTTCCATTTTCTAATAATTTTGCCATCAGTTATTGCCTTCTCACCAAGCTGCTTGACAATTGTCCTGTAGCCCATCCCAGCCTTTTGCAGGTTACTCCATGTGCAGGTTGGGAAACTACACACACATGAGGAGACCTGCAAAGAGAAGCCTATTTGCCTGCGTTCATTTACAGGTTTCTCTGCTACTTAGATGGGCTCACTGTATGTAAACTTCCTGTGTCATTCTGCAGCAGCCTTAGACAGCAATTTGGTCTTGGCCATGGTGGAGAGGTTGGAGTGTGATTGAGTGTGTGGACAGGTGTGTTTTATACAGGTAACGCGTTCAAACAGGTGCAATTAATACAGGTAATTAGTGCAGAGTAGGGGGACTTCTTAAAGAAAACTAACAGGTCTGTGAGAGCCAGAATTCTTTCTGATAGGTGATTAAATACTTATTTAATGCAAATTAATTATTTAAAAATCATGTTACTTTCTGGATTTTTTTTCTTTCTTTAAGATTCTCACAGCTGAAGTGTATCTACGATAAAAATTGCAAACCTCTCCATACTTAGTACGTGGGAAAACTTGCAAAATCGCCAGTGTATCAAGTACTTATCTTCCCCACCAAAAAAAAATAATTATTATACGAGCATTTTACCGATAGCTGTTATTTTCCCATGATTATCGATGCTTGAATTTTCCTGGCATGTCTGAAATGTAACATGCCTGCTATTGGTTAAAGTCATACGCAAAATTGCCAAGATCAACCTTTTATCTATCTATCAGGTGTGGCCATCAAAGAGAGGATGTCCTAGCTAAACAACCCATTTTATAAAGGAGAACACACCTCTGGAGGAGAAGTGTGGTTTTATATGGCGACTGTACCAAGTTGATTGTTTCCGATCAGCTCATTCTCTGTGACCTTAATTACCCATTTGAACCTGGTACTGAACAAAGGAGTAAATGTAATCAATCCCCTTAGGAAAATGTGAATTTAGAAGAACTTTTCAGAACTCTCAGCTCAGCCAGAGAGCAGCTACGTTGCATCATGCATCCGCTGCATCCCATTGTTTTCACTGTGAACTGTACAGCATTACTTTTACCTGGTAATGGTGCTGCAGAGGAAGTGAGCATTCATCTGGTTCTGCCACATATTACAGCTAATGGCCCTAGCAATTGGGCACCCTATGATCCGCTCATCAAGGTTGCATCTGACTATAAGGCTAGGGCTACATGACGACATGTGTCACGCGACAATAAGTCGCAACTACACTGCAATGTGTGTCGTTCGTCATTTTTTTTATAATGATAGTCTATGGTGTCACACTGCAACATGTAACATGCTGCGATGGATGGATTTTTTTGCTACTGTCATGTCGCAGTGCGACACCATAGACTATCAGTTAGAAAAATTGTCGCGCCACCTGTGGTCATGTAGCCCTAGCCTGAAGGTATTGTCCTTAAAGGGGTTTTCCCTATAGATAGGTCATCAGTATATGGTTGGTGAAGGTCCGACACCCAGGACCCCTGTCGATCAGCTGTTTGAGAAGGCAGCGGCGCCCACATTAATGTGTCACATGGCCTAGGAGCAGCTCAGCCCCATTTAAGTGAATGGGGCTGAGCACAATACCAAGCACAGCCGCTATACAATGTACGGCACCATGGTTGTTGAGCTGTGAGAAGACCTTGGCGCTCAGAGTGCCGGTGCCTTCTCAAAAAGCTGATCGCTGGGGGTCCCAGGTGTCAGACCCCTACTTATCAGATATTGATGATCTATTCAGAGGATCTATTTAAATTTCGGAAAACCCTTTCAAGCTGGATTTTCTCGAGGAAATTTTGTCGAAGAAAATTGTCACTGATTATTGGGAACAAATGTTGGTAGAAATACTCGTTCCCGATAATCTGCCAGTGTAAAGGTGCTGCAGATCATCCTTGTTTATTGGGTATGCATTCATGTAAATCATGAATCTGTATAAGGACAAGCGATAGCAATAGCCATCTCTCACCCCCATACGGTGGAAATGATTGCTGCATGTAAATCCAGCTCCTTACCTCCATTGGGAAGAAAAGGTTCCTCCCTGATAATTGCCTGGTTAATCGGCCAGTGTAAATGCGCCTTTAGTCTGTTCATAATGAGTGGTATAAGCCTGATATAAAAATATTCTGGTTTTTCTTTAGAATATCTTCATTTTTCGATCTTGAGTATTTTCATATGGGTTTCCTTGCTCAGTATTTGCACGTATTATTTATTTACACCCTTCAAAATATTCTAATTGGGCTAAGCAGAAATGTACTACGTGCTGATCTAAACTGTTCTATTGAGTCTAAATCCCATTAGAGAGATTTTTTTTCTTTAAGACTGCTTAAAGTATAGAGTGATGTTACTGGGGGAGGGGTGAGAAAGTTTCCCAGCAGGTGCAGAGCTAGCACCACTTTTCTGAAGCTTTTTCATTGGCTTTAGACATGGAATTAAGTAGCATACTTTACTTTTTAACCTATTAGCTTAACAATTTAAAAGATATTTGCATAGGACATTTTTTATATTGCCACATTTAGTACTTTTTAATCTCAGTTTGACTTGTGCCTCCTTCATTTTACATTGCAAAGGTTCTGCTTATTGTCAAACTGACCATGTTTAATGAATATTCTGTAGGGTACATCTTTCTGTTTTTGCATTTTCTCACCATTTGACTTTCTCGATGCAGCTGTCCACCATCCCAGCAGCTTCAATTGGAGACTGGGGGCATGTGTTCCATCAGTGTAGTGCTGTAATAAAAGTATTTACCCCATAGTTTTTGGACATTTGTCACACTTAAATGTTTCAGATTATCAAACAAATTGGAATATCAGAGATGACCTGAGCAAAAAGCCGTTTATAAATGATGATTTCATTCATTAAGGGAAAAAAGCTATCCCAAACAACCGGACCCTATGTAAAAAAAATTATCCCCCTCCCAATGAATTAACTGTGATTAACCACTGTTTTGGGAAAGTGGAGTTTAATTTCACTAGCCACGTCCAGGCCTGATTACTGCCAGACCTCTAAAATCACAATCACTTAAATAGAACCGGTCTGACAACATAAAAAACATCTTGATAATCCCCAAGCCTTTTGGGAAAATTCTGTGGACTGACGAGACAAAAGTGGATATTTTTGGAAGGTGTGCGTCCAATTACATCTGGCATAAAACTAACACAGCATTTCAGAAAAACAACATCATACCGTCGGTCAAACGTGGTAGTGTGATGCTCTGGGGATACTTTGCTGCTTCTGGACCTGGGTGACTTGCTGTAATTCATGGAACCATGAATTCTGCGCTCTACTGGAAAATCCTGAAGGAGAATGTCTAGCCATCAGTTTGTGACCTTAACGTCAAGTGTACTTGGGTTCTGCAGCAGGACAATGGTCCAAAGCAAACCAGCAAGTCAATCTCTACATGGCTGACTATGCTACTCCATAACCTTCATTTAGTTTTTTTTTTTTTCAAAGTCCATACATAAACTTGACTTGAGATGCTGTGGCATGACCTTAACCATGTGAGAAAGCCCTCCAATGTCACGGGAAAAAGATACCAAACATCCTGCACGATATGGTAACTAAATATGCGGATGTGCTTGGCTACATTTATAAAAGAAAAATCACAAAAAAATAATGCACTAACACAGTATATGCAAACATAATATATGGACTTCCTTCACTCTATGTTAAAATCTGAGACTCCCAGCCAATATGTTTTGATCAAAACACATCTGTGCCCACCTACCAGCACCAAGGTGGTCTGTCAGGCAGGTCCTACTCTAAACCTACCTATGCCGTTGGGCATCTACATTCAGGAGAGCAGACCCTGCATGTATGGGATGCAGGATGTTTTGTATCTTTTTCCTGTGATTTTTGAAGTTTGTGTTCTTGAAGGAGTGGCTCCTTCATGTGTGAATGCCCTCCTATTTTATCTTGTGAATAGCTATTTTGTACACTTTTGTCCCGCCTATCCCATAAGCGACCTTGGGTGGTTCATCTAGCTGTGGTCATTGGTTGCTTGATGCACACAGAGGGCGCACTATATGTGCAGGATCTGCTTTCCATGTAAAGGGCCCTTTAGTATGACACATATGCATAAACAAAAGAAATCTGTAAGGGGACAAATACTTTTTCACTGCACTGCAGGTATGGTCCCATAGGTAGAACCTCAGCATATCCTGTGGGTAATGTTACATGTTTTGTGGTGTTCATGCATAAAATAAGTGTAAGCTTCGTGGGATGTTCTAGTTCTGTTCTCTCACTTTCTGTTGAATATTACTTTGGAGGACTCTCTCTGCTTCATCTGAAATAAAGCCCAAAATGGTAAAATGGAATTGCTCATTCTTAACTTGGTTGTCTGCTTTGGCTAAACTGATAATCTATCCTCAGGTGAATAGAAAAGAGCCGTCCCATTGAAGTGAATTGGGACAGCGGATCTATAATTACACCAGTTCTCACCTTTCCTGTGTGCTCTCCTGTCTGTTATACTAGGTATTTTCATGCTTCTCCAAGGCCCTTATTTACAATGTCTGAAACTGTGCACATTCTCAGTAGATAAGTTCCTCCTTTAAAGACCAGAGGAGGAATTTCACTACTGATCATGCCTGTAGTCATCTCAGAACTGCTAGACAGAACAGAAAGATAGCATTAAAGGTGTTGTCCTGGAATTGGGTTGTTGCGATACCAAAATTTTGATTCGGTTTCGATACCAAAAAATATTGTGATACTCGCTACCACGCGAAAAAAGTAAAACGCTAAAAAAGCCGCGTGTATTCCGCATTTCATGGAACGTCCAGCCCATAATCTAACAGTTCTATCCTTTTTTTTTTTTTTTTAACTATTTCCCCCCTTAGGGGCTAGAACCTGGGATATTTTAATTCCTTGTCCTATTCACCCTAATAGAAATCTATTGGGGTTAGTAGGACTTCACACTCTCACTGCTGCCCTGTGCTTTGTGCACACAGCAGCAGGGAGATTACCATGACAGCCAGTAGCATCCTGACTGCCACAGTAACCGATCGGAGCCCCAGGATTACACTGCTGAGGCTCCAAATGCCACTGTACCACCAATGAAGGGGGGGGGGGGTGCACTGTGCCACCAATGATAATTAAACTTTAATACAGATACAGGAGGCAGGTGCTTGCCAGCCGTGTACCTGCTATGCTGGCTGCTTGACTCTGGGGCTCGGGCTGATGCTGGGGCGGACACAAAACACTCAGGAGCAGGAGGCTGCCGCTGCTGTTCACCGAGCTCACTAGCTCAGGCGTCTCAGCGGTTTATTACCTCCCTCATCCAGCCTCCTGCTTTAATTAGCCGCACATTCAGTAGACATGGCTACAGCCTGGGAGAACAGTGCACTGCTATTGTATTGTGGTCTGCAATTGTGATATTTAACAAAATTAGAGCAAATAAGGAGATTATCTAAAATGTATGAACAGATCACCGCATTGCAGGCTCCATATCTTGCTCCAAGCCATTTATTACAGCAGCTTCATCCACAAAAAAAAAACTATCTTTCTGCAGAAAATTTTTCCTATATCATGGGTACATGTTATAACAAGTGTGTATATGTATATATGGACGGCCTCGCTGTAGCTGTAGGGTTGCACCGTGTATCGCTGCGCAGCCTAGTATGCTATGTTGTCTTCACTAGCACAGTGTGCTAGTCCCTTCCTCCCCACTGTGACGCGGCTGCCACCGCCACCAATGGGGAGATAGCAGGGAGGAGGAGGGGAGGAGCTGTGGCTGCTGCACTACCAATGGATATAATTAACTCATTAAAGTGTAGGCAGCGGGTGCCGGCAGCGGTATCACAGACCCGGAACCCGGCCTCAATAACAGGGCATGTGATCCGTGGAAATTAACCTCTCAGGTGCAACATCTGAGGGGTTAATTGCCACGGATCGCATGCCCTGTTATTGAGGCCAGCTGCTGGGTCTGTGATACCGCTGCCGGCACCCGCTGCCTACACTGTAATTAATGAGTTAATGATATCCATTGGTGGCGCAGGGTGCCGCCCCCCAGTATTATAAATTATATAAACCATTGGTGGTGGTGACCCCCTCCCCCCCCCCCCCATAGTGTTAGTATCATTGGTGGCGCATTGTGCCCTCCCAAGTCTCCTCCCCTCTTCCCCTTGTATTGGTATCATTGGTGGCAGTGGCCACGGTGTCCCCTTACCTCCTCTCCTCTGATCGGAGCCCCAGCAGTGTAATGCTGGGGCTCCGATCGGTTACCATGGCAACCAGGATGCTACTGATGCCCTGGCTGCCATGGTCAGCTCCCTGCTGCTGTGTGCATTATGCACAGGGCAGCAGAGAGAGTGTGAGCTCCTATTCACCCTAATAGATCTCTATTAGGGTGAATAGGACAAGGGATTAAAAGATCCCAGGTTCTACCCCTAAGGGGGCGAATAGTTCGTAAATAAAAGGTATAAAAAAAAAGTAAAAAAAAACCCCAAAATACTAAGTGTCGCCGGGCCGCCCCCTTTCCTAATTTTACATATAAAATTTACAAACATTAAAAAATAAACATATTACATATCGCCACGTCCGAAAAAGTGAGCTATTAACCCCTTAAGGACTCAGCCCTATTTCACCTAAAGGACTTGGCCATTTTTTGCAAATCTGACCACTGTCACTTTATGTGGTGATAACTTTAAAACGCTTTTACTTATCCAGGCCATTTTGAGATTGTTTTTGGGGGGAGGTGATTGTCCTATGTGGGGTATCATTTTCTGCGGGATGAGATGACGGTTTGATTGGCACTATTTTTGGGTGCATATAACTTTTTGATCGCTTGCTATTACAGTTTTTGAGATGTGAGGTGACAAATGTTTTTTTTTTTACATTGTTTTTATTTTATTTTTTAACAGTATTTACCTGAGGGTTAGATAATGTGATATTTTTATAGAGCAGGTTTTTACGGACGCGCGATACATAATATGTATACTTTTTATTTATTTATTTTACTTTAACACAATAATAGCATTTTAGAAAAAAAAATTATGTTTTAGTGTCTCCATAGTCTGAGAGCCATATTTTTTTTATTTTTTTGGGCGATTGTCCTATATAAGGACTCATTTTTTGCGGGATGAGATGGCGGTTTTATTGGTACTATTTTTAGAGGCATACGCCTTTTTGATCACTTGGTATTACACTTTTTGTGATGCAAGGTGACAAAAAATTGCTTTTTTACACCACTTTTTTTTTTTTTTTTTACGGTATTTGCGTGAGGGGTTAGGTCACATGATATTTTATAGAGGAGATTTTTACGGACGCGGCAATACCTAATGTGTAGTTTATTTGTTTTTTTTTAATTTTTATTCAGTGATATGTATTCTGATTTTTACTTTTTTTTTTTCACTTTTTTGACATTTTTTTGACCCAGACCCACTTGGTTCTTGTAGATCCAGTGGATCTGGTGTCTATATAATACAGAACAGTACACTATATAGTGTACTGCACTGTATTTTTACTTTGCACAGTCTGGTCAGACTTCTGCCTTTAGCAGAAGTCTGACCAGAGACCTATACCATGGCAAGCAGGGCGCTTCTGAGCGTCCTGCTGCCATGGTAACCATCACCCGCTGCCATTACAGAGCAGCGGGTGATAGAAAGAAGGTGAGCTCCCTCCCTCTACCATCCTATCCCATCGGGGGCTGCAAGGTGCGGCAGCCCCCGATGGGAAGAGAGGAGCTCCCTCCATGTTAACACCTTCTATACCGCGGTCCGTACGGACCGCAGTATAGAAGGGGTTAAACTGCTGACATCTGCAGCACAGATGTCAGCAGTTTATAGCAGGGGTCAGCAATGTGCTGACCCCCTGCTACCCACTAGACACCAGGGAAATGCATTGAAAGGAGGCGGGCGGGGATCGCAATTGCGATCCCGCCTACCGCACCGCCCACCCGCAGCACCGCCCGCAAATCCCCCTGCACCGCCCGGGGGACACTAAGATGGCGGGGTGCAGGGGGGTTAAAATTTACAATAAGGGGCAGATTTTAGTCTCTGATCCCGCGGTCACAGACCGCGGGGATCAGAGACTCACATAGCGCAACAAACCGCAGGTCTGAATTGACCTGCGGTTTGTTGCGATCGCCATGCTGGGGGTCACAGGACCCCCCTCGGCATTGTCACAGGATGCCTGCTGAATGATTTCAGCAGGCATCCTGTTCCGATCACCGCCACGTGCGCAGCGGTGATCGGATCTTCTCATCTTCTCAGGGCGTACATGTACGCCCTGAGTCCTTAAGTACCAGGACGCTAGGGCGTACATGTACGCCCTGCGTCCTTAAGAGGTTAAAATCTAAAAATATTTCCGCTGCGGTGAACGATGTAACAAAAAAAAACAAACAAACAAAAAAAAAAAACGCAATTTGCCATTTTTAGTCACCTTGTCCCTCAGATGTCTCTGGATGTAACAGGTATGTGGTGCTGTATTCCCCTATATGTAGAGCTGGCTCACTACTGTGACCTGCATCTCATCTTCTTCTCCAAGTCCTTTTTTAAATTATAATTTATACATTTTAAATTTGGCGACTAAAAAATTTAATTTGGCTCCTAGATGGCTCCTGGTTATTTTTTTTTTTAGTCTTGAGCCCTGATATACACCGTATCTTTTGCTTTATAAGATGCACTTTTCCCCCCAGAAGTGAGGGGGAAATGGTTGTGCATCTTATAAAGTGAATACTAGTGAGCGCTTCCATTATGGTAATACTCACCCTCCCGGTCTTCATTCCTGGGGGCGGCGCTGCACTGTCCTGACCGCGTACAGCATCAGGAAGTAGTGCGCGCACTTTGACCTGACGCTGCACGCAGTCAGGTGTCAGAGCAGCGCAGGCCGGAAAGACAGGGAGCGTGACTTGTGCCGGAGGTAGAGAGGTGCTGTGGGACAGGACAGGTAAGAGATGGTTTTTAACATGATCTGAGGTCTAATGGGGGTCTCATTATGTGGGCTGATACAAGGTCTGATGTGATGTTCTGATATAGGGGCCTGATCTGATATTTATGGGGGTCTGATGAAGAATATTTTTTTTCTTATTTTCCTCTTAAAACTGGGGTGTGTCTTATCATCGGGTGCGTCTTATAAAGTGAAAAAAAAAAAAAATATATATATATTCCTTAATCCAAAACAATTGGTCATCGTCTGGGTGATTCCCATATCTCATACACAATGGTAATACATGTTTACAATTATATGCTAAAACGCATACACCAAAATAATAAAATAAATTGTGTAGAGTATAGGTACACATACAGGATTACATTGTTTGATCAATCTCTAACCCTAAGTTCACACTTGCGCGTTTTACAGCGCGTTCGAACGAGCTGTAAAACGCTCAACACATGCAAACCAATGCTTTCCTATGGGACTGGTTCACATTTTCGCGTTTTACAGCGCGTTCTAACGAGCTATAAAACGCCCTACGCATAAACAAGTACTTGAGCTTTTTTTGGGGCGTTTGTCGCGCGAATTGTGATTGACACCACAGTAGTCAATCACAAGAACGCGCGTACGACGCGCGTTTCATATGTGCAAAAACTCGCTGTAATACGTGCGACACAAACACGCGTAAAACGCGCGTTTCAAAAACGTTCAGGTCTGAACCCAGGGTAAAGGAAACCACATATTTCAGCCTATGCATTAGATAATCAATAGTAGCCAGCTGCACTCTCTCATGACCCACTCCCAGATTGCTCTGCGTGCTCTGAAGTGCATATCTGCAGAGCATACAGGCGCCATATATAAAAAAGGGCATTCTTCTAAATGGTCATACATGAAGAGAACATCGGTGCCATATTTAAAGAGGGAAATATAGCCAAAGCTCCTACAAGTCGGCAGCAGGAATTAATTTAGAGAGATTGTTTTGTTAGGGTGGGTTTTATTTTTTAGTCTTACTTTAGTTTCACTTTAACAGTATACACGCAGATTAGGTTTTGTATGTATCTCCTCTGTCACTCCCTATGGTTGTGGAGTAGAGAGATATACTGCATAACTTCTTGAATGGTATAATCTAGTCACATTTTGCTGCAGTCCTATGTAACACCACAGATAACAGTGATAATTATCTGTGTGCAGATAATGTAGTAGATGTCACTTGCAGTCCTATGTAACACCACACATAACGGTGATGGCTCCCTGTATGCAGATCAGGTAGTAGAAATCTCTTCTATCCTATGTGCAGGGCTCAAACCTGGCACCGCCACCTCCTTTCTGCAGCTCTGCTGCTGTGACCAGCGCAGCAAGAGGAGGGAGGCGGTGCCAGCTTTGACATTAGGGTCTTATCGGCAGTATTCTGAGGCTCGGCTTGCTGTGGTGAGTAGGCCTAAAAAGGCTCTGATTGAGGGACTCCAGACCAGAGGCAGATTGACCATAGACCCTACCTACTTCTGTTCTGCATGCTTGAGTTGGCCCAATCTACTTGTATTGCCCTGCCTTCTGTTAATTTTGACCGGCCTACAGCATAGAGCCACTTTTTATTTTATTTTTTTCAGTTTGCTCTGACTCTAAAAGACCCAAACGTTGTGATATTGATTACATCCTGAGGATAAATCAGCAATATCAGTAGCTTAGAAAACCTCTTTAAAATGAAATACATAGGACAGTTTTATTTCATCTGGCATACACCTCTTATCAGAATAACGGCTTCTAAACTACAAAACCTCCAATGCACAAGTTGGCCTTAAGTAAATGGGAGGAAACAATTAAAGTTAAACATTTTCAAAAATTTCTCTTCACACCTAAGATGCGTGTCACTAGGCTAGCGGCCTACTACAAGCAGATTTGATTGCAAGTCAGATTCTTTTCTGCCCACAAGTGCGTCATGAAAAGGCTTATACCTGACCTGGAGAACAATATCTGAAGCTCCAAGCAGTATATTGGTTTACATTTAACCATCCTCGTGATACTATGACTGGCTTGGCTTTAGAACTTCCTGTTCTCTGGTTAGAAGGCACACTTGCATTTGACTTTTTTCACTTTCCAGTTAAAATAATCATCTGATTTTAGTGTTTTAATTTTGCCATCCCATGGAAAGAAATGTTTTGCTTTTGGCTTTCCTAATGGGAAGTTAAAGGGTCCCTGACTTTTGGTAGAACGTTTGATATGTCAAGCGGTAACATATGTACGATCCGGAAGATTGCTGGCCTCTGTGCTTGGTTTAGTTTTGAATCCTTTATGCTTTTGTAGCATCTCCATGTTTCTGTTACATATTTTATTACAATACATTGCTAGTCAGATTGCACGTTACTATAGCATTATACATATTTTCGTATAGATTTGCCTTTTTGGAAGTTATATTTACAGGACACCTTCTTTTTGATCTATGTGATGTACTGTTCCTGGCATTATTCTGCATGGTAAGGTTGCCTGCATCTACTGCTGAAATGGTTAACTTTTTTTTCATGCATTCAATAAAGACTATCACTTTTGATATTATAATTTGGTTGATTTGGTCCTTTTTTGTAAGGAGAAAAGATACAGTAATTGAAAATGCGGCGTCTAACAACTTTGCTTACTGGTGACTAGCCTAACCCTGTTCAAATGGGACATCATATTGCTACTTCATGTCTGTTGTAGGCTGACAGCTGAAAAGATGGAGGTGCTCGAAATGTGGAGAAGTAGTGTAGTGAGAAGTGTTGTCGGTGTCAGAGCCCACATAAAAATGCAATGTACTGACTATACAATGTGTTTTGGGGCCTCCTGACATCTGCATTGAGGGAAAAGGCTGGTTTTGCTGTGCTGGAAGGTTTATGGCAGTTGGAATAAACAGGCATGCGTGGCTGACAGTGCTTGGCTATAGGGAATCTGAAGAAGAGCTTGGTTAAGAGCTTATCTGAATTGCCAGCTTAAGGTACTTTTACATGGGACTATTAGGCAGATTATCACAAATGAACGCTCCTTACTGATAATTGGTCCTTGTAAAGCTGCAGCTGATCACTGGTATTTCACTCATTGGTGAAATAGTTTATGCAGATCCCAAAATCATTGTTTCCGGGCAGCAGAACATCTGGTGTCTATGGCAGTAGTCATTAGGCTTGAGTGAATCGACCTCTGGCTCATAGATCCGAAGTCGACTCGCATTTTATTGCTGTTTCCGTACAGCATTAAATAGTATTTGCTCTGTGGCGCCAGGGTAAAAGCCCAGTTCGTATTGTTTTGTTTGTTTTCAATACTCTCCGGTGAGCAGGCAAATGTGAGGAAGAAAAGGTAACCTTCTGGATAGGTCATCACTTAAACAGGATTGAGCTGTGCCTAGGCGAAGTTGACCAATGTTGCTGCCGTAAGGTAGCACGAGCATCCTGGCTGAGATTGGGGAAGGCATTACTTAGTACAAGGCCTATTACTGGTATATGCAGTGGCAGCACTGCATTAAAATATACTGAATATTGTCTTCACTAATGTATAAAAATCTAATTGAATTGCTTGTTGGGGGAGCCTTTTTAAAAAAAAAAAAACTTTTTAAAAATATAAAGATTCATTACGCTTCCCCATAATTAAATTAGCATTAACAATTTTTTACAATTATTTTAATTTTACTATTAAAATATAAAAATGTATCCCATGTGGCGTAACGGGGAGAAAAAAAGAACGAAATGGCATATTCGCTGTTTAATCGTCGCTTTACCCCATCAAGAAAATTTGAATAAAGTGAGCAATAAAAACTACAGAGCATCTCACAAAAAATTAAGTTCTCACAAGCTCCATAGACCAACTATAATACAGTTTTTGGGGTCCGAATATGGCATTTAATGTTCCCTAGCCCCCCCCCCCCGTAATAAAACACATGAAAAACTATATAAATGCAGTTGTAATTGGGGATGAGCGAAACGACTTCAGGTGAAACATTGGAACCCAATCCTGAGTTCGGGAAATTGTTTTTTGTTTTTACAGTAGAATTGATTTTTAAAGTTGTTATGCGAGAATTCAGAAAGTATAATAACTTCCGCTCTCAGGAGACAATATATTCTAATACTGTACAGAGCACTCGCTCCGTACAGTATTCAAACGAAGTATTATTCGAATCGACTCTAGCACCCAATAATGTAAAAACAAAAACAGTAAAATGCAGTAAAAACACCTCAAATGGCATTAGAAACGCATATAACATGGAAATAAAGGCATGTTTTTTTAAAGGTGTAAACTGCCAATTGTAGGTTATCTAGAAAGTTTTCAGCAGGATACTGACACGCGGTGAACATAAGAAGCTTACTTTGTTGATGTCTGAACGCATGCTAGTGGTGTCAAGCTTATCTGTTCATGCTGTAAATATTACTGAAAGAAGATCTTGAGCAGGAGCACAGGTGCTAATCCTTGGCAATGTTATTTTACTGATATGATACTTCTAATCCAATCAGGCCTGTGGCTGCAATTCTGCTACATCTGTAGGTGCTTGGAAAGAAGGAGGATCGGGAAATGTGACAAAATGAAAGTGATATCCGGTGTAAACTATTAAAAGGGAAGCATAGGTCAAACTGATATATTTATTGTCACTTCTGTTAGCAAATCTAATTTCTGCACTCCTCAGTGGACAATAAACTGGAGTGTAGCTTGTGTTTGAGGGGCTGTCCAGCCATGTTTTTAAACTAGTTCCAGCAGTGTGTTGTACCTAGTGATAAAATTATACTGCCCTCGGGGGCGTGGCCTGGCGCGCTGGTGAATGGTTGCAGGAAACTCTGCTCCTCCGAGCAAATTCTAATCTATTGCCATCCAGTGCCTCAAAAACCCTATCCTAGCCCCCAAAAAAACAACACAACAACCGAAGACTAGCCTGGCCACTCTCCAACCTCTCTGGAGGCGGTTCAGGCACATACCCGGGTTGCAGCCTACCATCTGACCAAAGCCCCGGCAACGTCCCTCGCAACCATCAGAGCCCGGATGCACTCACCCCAAGGGAACAGCCTCCTAAATCCTGACCTGGGGGACGGAGCTCGGACGAGTGGTTCAGCAGCAGACCAAAAGTGGAGATGAGGAGAGGAGGCCCAGACATCCAGTACACTGTCGCCTAAAGACACCCCTGCATCAGACTCTCATCAAGCAACTCTGAAAATGACAAACCAATCTCAAGAGCATTTCTTACCTGCCTACTAATCTCCTCTCTGGCCCCCATTGCTAAAGACATGTCTGAGATCAAGCAAGACCTCCAACATCTGGGCCATAGGATTGATACGCTTGATCAAACACAGACGTCTGTCATAAACCACTCTGCAGCAGTCTCTTCAAATCTCCAAATACAAGAAGCGCACATCAACAAGTTATATGCCGCTATGGAAGAGCTAGAAAACCACAACAGAATCAACAACTTGAGGGTTAGAGCGGTCCCAGAATCCGTTGAAGTCGCAGACATTGCGACTGCCTTAACAGATATAGTCTAAGGTCTACTTGAAGACCTCGAAAAACAGTCGCTAGTCATTAAAAGGGCATACAGAGCTTTGAGACCCAAACCCACTGAATCCCCCCAGAGATATCATCTGCAAACTACTAGACTTGCGCATAAAAGAAAAATTCCTACAGAATGCTATATCCTCGGACTCTCTTATCTATAATAACAGCCAAATAGCCATATTCCAAGATCTTGCACCATCTACGCTGGCAAAGCGACGATTGCTCAAGCCACTTACAGACGTATCCTACGTCAGACAATTTGTGTTTCCCTGGCCATTCCCGTTCGGCATCTCCATCTCGGCCAATGGAAAACGCTACACAGCTCGCATGTCAAAACAAATGATTGCAGTGGCGGAGGAGCTGGACATCCCGCTGGACTCGCCACCGGTACTAGAAACTGTGCATTCAAACATTGACATACCACCTCTACTGGTGCTGTTGCCATGGTAAACAGTCGAAAAGCCCAAGAATCAAAGAACCAGGAAGAAGTCCCAAAGAGCTTGGGCTTTACTAAGACGCCTGGAACCAGCATGAGCTACAGAGACACAGCTCCTGAGAGACTGCTACTAATATTTTGAGTATTATATTGAACCTTTTACTGCCTGACAGTACCCCTCTACTATGTTGCAAACACCACAATATGTTCAATTTTACGTTTTTAGACATAATACACATAATACCAGTACTGGTCACTCCAAAAGTAGTACACAGCCCACCTCTACATTTGCCTTCCCAACTTCTGCTTCCCCTACCACACAAATCCCCTCGCCTGAGATCATATCTCATGCTCAGGCAATCGATTACTACACTCCCAGATGGCCACTGACATACAAACTATGACTTTCGTCTCATATAATGTAAGAGGCCTTAACTCACCCGTTAAAAGATTTTGGCTCTTAGCACACCTTAAACTAAAAGCAGACCTCTTACTCTTACAAGAAACGCACTTAACCCAATCCAAATTACCCACAAATCCTTCTACAATCAGTGGTACCATTCATGCTCCACGTCTAGGAAGTCTAAGGGAGTTGCCATTGCTCTTAACAAACCTGTGCCCTTCCAACATCAAGGTACTTTTACTGACGACCAGGGTCGTTATATTTTTATTAAAGGTAAAATATCCAACACGTTGGTAACAATAGGAAACCTAAATGCTATGAATAAGAATCAAGACGCCTGAATTGCATGCACCATGAGAGTATGCAAATAATTTATAGAGGGAATCTTTCTTTTAGGAGGAGACTTAAATTCAGCCTTACACAAACACCTGGACATGTCCACAGGGCACTCAATGCTATCCAAAAGAGCTCTTACCCGAATCCATAAAACCTTACACTCTGCCCAACTTGCATATACCTGGAGAAATATCCACCCAACAGAAAGATTACACCCACTTTTCCCCCGTGCAACATTTGTAGGGACGTATAGACTACCTATTCCTTCCCCTCCCTTTGCTTTTGACCATCAGAGAAATAACAATACCCAGTGTGCATTCAGATCACTTAATTCTGCTGTTATGCACATTGCTTGGCAACAAGTCCACGCTGACTTGGAGATTAAACAAATCCCTCCTCTCCAACCAACAATATAAAAGCCGCATAGAAAACACAGAGATTACTTTAATCAGAACACTGATGACACGTTGCCCTTTACAACAATCTGGGAAGCCCACAAAGCAGTCATTAGAGGATAATTTATTTCAATAGCCTCACTTCTCAATAAATCTAGACAAGAAACGTTAAAGAAACTATACAGTGAGATCCAACAACTAGAACTCACACACAAATCCTCTAACTCTAGAGATGCCCTCCAAACACTAATGTCCAAATGGCAACCATTAAGAGACCTACCAAACGTACAATGAGCTACATTTTGCATGTCATGGAAAAACAGATTCTTCATACATGGCGATGAGGTATCCAAACTAATGATGTCTCTCATTAAGAAACGCAAAGGACGCACATATATACTTTCAGTAAAACACCATTCAGGCTCACGTGTCAGACGCTAAAAGCATATCCGATGCATTTTGTCTCTATTATAAAACCCTATATCAACTAAGGGCACAAGACACAAACGATCAAACAACCAAGAGACTAGAAGATATCAAAGATTTTCTCTCTTCTGTCTCCCGACATTGTCGGAGGATCAACAAAGAGAAATCAGCAGGCCGTTTACGCTGCTTGAAGTCCAGTCTATCCTGTCAAAGAGCCCTATGGGCAAGAGCCCGGACCCTGATAGCCTCCCTATCTCGTACTACAAATCCCTACGAGAAATTCGCCAACCCCTCCTTCTCCGCTGGAGGTCTTTGTATTCCCGAGACAAACTCTTGAAGCACATATCTTTATCATATACAATGAAGGGAAAGATCCAGAACTATGCAGTAATTACAGATGAATATCCCTTTTGAACAATGACCTAAACATTTATGTGGGCCTTAAAGCGTTTAAGCCCATTGTCACAGAACCCGGTCTACACTGAACAGGTCGGCTTCGTAAAAGGTAGAGAGTGCAAGGACAATTCCATCAGACTTTTACTTCTCATGCAACACTAACATATCCTGCTCCCCACTAGTCCTCCTCGGCACGGATGCGGAGAAGGCCTTCTCGGGGTGGTCTGGACCTTCATGACTGAAACTCTAAGCCGTTTTCACATTCCTAACCTTTATCAAAGCCATCTCTCAGCTATACTCCTGCCCATATGCACGAGTTTGGGTTAATGGCCCTCCGTCTCCCTTGCTATTTATCCTAGTGATAGAGACTCTGATTCAGAATGTAAGACAACACCCTGCCATAGCAGCATATTAATTTAACGCAGACGATCTTCTTTTGATTCTCGCTGACCCCATAAAAGAACTACCAGTGGTACTAGACACGTTTACCAGATTTCGCTCCCTTTCTAACTTCAAAATAAACCTTAAAATCAGAGGCACTAGGCATAAATATATCAAGAACTAAAGAACACTCTTGAAAGCAAATTCCCATTTAAATGGCCAAAAAGCCATATATCATATTTAAGTTTGTCAGATTCGACCACTACTACAAAAATCTTTACTAGAGATAGAATCCTGGTCAGCTTGTATTTGGATAGGAAGGAAAAACTTACTAAAAGGACTAATGCTACCCAAATTAATTTGCATGTTTCAGATGCTACCGATCAAAGTACCCAAGTCCAATTTTATAGAAGTTAGATCACTCTTCTTAAAATATATCTGGAAAAACAAACAACCCAGAGTAGGTTTCACGACACTAACCCTACCCAAAGTGCTAGGTTGCCTGGGCGTACCAGACATATTCTTGTACTACTTGGCAGCAGTTTCTAGAATAATACATTGGGCTAGACCCACAACAGACAAACTACATGTATCACTAGAGGAATTCACTTCTCCGAAGGCCCCAACTCAAGGAGTAGCACACTTATGAAAAGTGCATGCAGCACACCTCCTATCGGCCCCCTCCCTGTTAGCTACAGTGAGAGACCTGCCGAAGCTGTACACAACAGCATCTTGATTCCCCAGACTGAATACATACTATAGACAAATCACTAGAAAACATAATGGAAAATTGAACCGTGAAATCTCTTGCAGACATAAATAACTTAACGGGTAAGAAACCACTACATTTCTTATAATACAATAAACTGAAAATGGCACTCCACTCATATATATCATATGGAACATTAGATAGACAACTGATACAACTCAACACTTATGGCACAACATAAAACCGGTCAAGGTGCTATCAAAACTCTCTAACCTTATCCTCGCTAGGTCTGTCTCAATAAAACAGGCTTATATAGGCCTCTGGGAAAGAGACTTAGGACTCCACATGTCACCCACCGCAATCTACAACATTTATAGATACATGTGCTCTACCCTTTAGGAAACAGCAGCTGGATGTGGTAGGAGTACCTCCACCAGCTTGCACTTCTTTTAAATGAGAGTAGCACCTATCCTTAGGGGAGGACAAAACGTCCCAGCAGAGATGGTATGAAAGACTAAACAGAATAAAGGTTTATACCCAAGCATCCACCTTAATTGTCACCCAGAGTGTAGGCTCGCGACTCTGAAGAAAGCATGACAATTTCTGTCAAACTACTGAAACTGCAACACCAAGAAGAACAAGCCGTAAGGTTATACAAATCAAGAAAGTAGCCTTAAGATGTGCGGAAAATGCTTGCAGAGAAAGTGCAAATCATGGTTTTGGGGACCGTTCACACCTAGAGCACCAACACCCAAATGGTCAAGGTTCAAAACTCGCGTTATACAGATAATGAATAGAAGGTGTGCGCAAAGTATTGCAGGCAACTTATATAATCAAGCAAGGGCTTAAGCAGTGCCCCAAAATAAGCTGATTGTAAAACTCGAGTCGGGCTTGTGGACATAGCGCGTGTCTAATGTTTTATGCTTTTTACCTCCTCGATCTTGTGAGTATAATGAAAACGTTTGCTGATTCCTGTCCCTGTGAGGCTTCACTATCTGTGTGGTCAATCTGTGCTTTGGTTCTTTACAAAGATTACTTGGCTGCTTGTAAGAATTACGTGGCGCTCTGGGATTCGAGAGCATATGGAAGAGCAGCTTGTCGGAAAGGAGTAAGAATCCTCTCTGAAGCCCTTGTTAGATTATTTGATAAGCGCCTCTTACACTCTGTTTCTAGCTGCATACACCTTCTATTCATTATCCATATTACGTGAGTTCTGGACCTTGCTCATTTGGGTGTTGCTCTGCATGGTGTGGACAGACTCCAAGACCATAATTAGCTTTTTTTTCTCTGCAATTTTTGAAGCCCTTCAAGCATTTGAAATGTATGCTGAATTAATATTTTAGGAAGGCCCTAAGATGTGTGGGCTATATATTTGACTTGTATCTAGTTTTCGGCCCCCCTTTACACGGGACAATATTACAGCAGATTGTCGAGAAGGAAACGTTACTTCCTGAAAATCTGCTCATCCCTAGTGGAGGAGACCGCTGTATTTAAATGCAGCGATCTCCTCCAGAGTATGGGTAGAAGCAAACGCTAATGCTAGCAGTCGATTTTATTTATGTGGCACAACCTGCTGCCAGTAAACAATCATTTTTGCATGCGTGCAGACGATTAGACTACCCGACGAACGAGCATTTTACTTGTTCGTCGGGTAATCGCGATACATTTACACCGCCCAATCATCACTAAGGAGCACCAATTGATGGGTGGGGATGTAAATTATGTAAAAGGGAGTGAGAAGCCAAAATTCTACACATTTCCATAAGATATAAAAGGCTATTCCCATCTAAGGCATTGATGGCATATAACTCGGATACGCAGTTAATGTCCATATGTAGAACAGGCCACCGAAAGTGAAGAGAAAGCAGCCGTGCATGTTCGGCCACCCTCGTTCACCGCTGTGGTGAGTGCTGATATTTCTGATTTGTCCCATAGCATTGAGTGGAGAGGTGGCCATGCATGGTTAGTGGGCTCTCCTTCACTTTAGGGGTCCCTTTTTGGAGATGGGTGTGGGTCCCACCTCTGGGACATGCTCATATCTGACATTAATATCGTAAGTTAGCAATATGCGATCAATATCCCTGATGGGAATACCCCTTTTAATGTTATTTGGTTTTTAATTTCCTATGCCTTTTTTAAAACCATTACCTGGTGCTGCCATGACCACTTCCTGAGACTACACCACAGTCAGTGGTACCAGAGTCAGTTTTTATTTTGAAGAAGCTCTTATCCAACTGGAGACAGTGCCATCTTGTCGTGTGTGTGTTTTTATATGGAAAAGACTTTTCAACAAATTTTTTCTCTGGGTTATAAATACTGTATTTTTTGCCCTCTAAGACAACTCCCCCCTCAAGTTTTGAAAATGTTAGTGGGTCTAATGGGATGAATACTAATGTTGCGCTCCCATTATGGAAGCGCTCGTTGGTACAGGAGGCCTGGGGAGCAGTGAATGGAGTGCTACATGTGTGGGCCCTGTACTCGCGACTTCCTGGTCTTCCTCGGCTGCACACTGCTATGATCTCCACTCAGTGTGAGGATGTCTGTGCACACTGTGATTTCATGTTGTACGATGTTGGGTCACAGCATAGCGTGGCAGGAAGATCACTCTATCTCAGGAGTGGCGGTGTCTGAATCAGAGGAGTAAATACATTTTATTATTATTATTTTTTTGGTCTGATCTGAGGTCTTTAAAATATTGTAGGTCTCATTGGGGGGGTCTTAACATTTGAGTGTCTGATCTGAGGTCTGATTAACATTGGGGGTTCGATTGGGGCTCTAAGCTGAAGTCTATTTTTTCTCCTCTAAAACCTAGGTGTGTCTTATAGGGAAAAATACAGTATATGTATTGTATTCGGAAAGACTTCAGACCCATATGGAGGACACTTTGCTCTTGGGAACTTTTAGTGAAGTAGAAATGTTTTTGTATTCTTCTGCTGATCTGTACCTCCACACTATCCCGTCTCTGATATGTCCCTCTTTGTCACCTCTTCCCAAGACTAAATGTAGTTTTTAATCGTTTCTTATAGCGAAGACCCTCTAGTCCTCAGTTTAGTAGCCCTTCTATATACTTTTTCTAACCCTAGGGCATCCTTACTATGAACTGATGCCCAGATCTGAACTGTGTATAACTGATAAGCCCGCACCAAAGCTTTGTAAAGTGGCACTATTATGTACCTGTCTATTCTTCTTTTAATACACAACATTCTGCTGGCCTTAGAAGCAGCACAATAATTTGTAAGAATTTTTTGCAAAGGGGTAGTGGTAGATCCCATAAACACACATTTAATATTAAAGAGGTTTCCGTTTTTTGCATGTTGATGATCTGTCATTACATGTAGATCAGGTATGCCCAACCTGCGGCCCTCCAGTTGTTGTAAAACTGTCATGATGCCGGTAGCTGAAGGCTGTCCAGGCATGCTGGGAGTTGTAGTTCTGCAACAGCTGGAGGGCCACAGGTTGGGCATCCCTGATCTAGATCATCTACATCAGGATCAGCCGGGGACTTCCTCCAAGCACCCCCGGCGATCAGCTGTTGAAGAAAACACAGTAATTGTATGAGCACTGCCTTCTCTTCACTGTTTAATATTTTAATGTAATTTGTAATTACAAAGCCGCCGTCCCATTCACTTTAGTGGGACGACTTCTTCATATTCACTTTAATTGAAACGAGCCATCCCATTGAAGTGAATGGGACAGTGGAGCTGTAATTACACCTGCTCACCGCTGCAGTTGCAACAGCGAGCAGATAAACAGTGAAGAGAAGGCAGCTGATCAACGCGGTTGCCAAGAGTCGGACCCCCGCCAATCTGAAATTGATGACTTATCTTGAAGATAGGTCCTCAATATAAAAAAGTGGGCAACCCCTTTAAAAAGGTTGTCTAAGGTCTTCAATAGAGATGTTTGTGTAAACTGTGTTCGGTACTCCAGACTGTATTTTAGATTAAGTTCTAAAAGCCATTGATGCTGAAATCCAGACAATAAAATAAGTGTAAGTATTTTACCAGTGACACAAGCCTTTTAGGTGCGGGCTCCAACATGTTGGATTTAGTACGTCGAACTTGGGCCTCTTTCACCACTAGCAATACGGATCTGTGCAGGTAAAAACTGATGGTTTTGCACACAAGTTCAATCAGTTTTGCACTGTGTATGCAATTTTTTCCCCCCCTCCGAATTGGATGTGTTTTTCACACGTGTGAAAAAAATAACTTAAGAATGGCAATCTGCATGTCCTAGCAACAATCAGTGAAAAACATATTGCATGCAGATGTCTTCTGTTTTTCACACAAGCCCCATTCACGTCTGGAACCAGAGCTCCGTGAAAAAAAAACGCATAATATAGAACATGCTGCAATTTTTCGTGAACGCAGAAATGATGCATTAAAAAGGATGCTCATGTACACTTGCGAACTTGCGCCTGGACGTAAAGCTGGCTAAGAAGTCTTAGTTTGAACATGTACTAGAGTCACATCTTGTGAACTTAAATGTAGTCTTTGGGGTATTGCATAAATCCCCAAATATTTAGATCAGTTTGGAATATCTCCATTTTACTGGCTGCCTGGGGTTTTGCTTGTAGCTTGTTACCATAGATCTGCTTAGGGCTGTAGACCTAAAATGATAGATTTGTAATGGATGCTTTTTGCAATTTGGATTGAGGTAAAAATGGTGGGTTGTGAAGGTGTACACCTCGAAGATCAATTTATGTCTGCATAAAGTTTTATTTTATTCTTAGCTTGAGCCTCACTAGCTTCACCTCCTGAAAGAGGAAAGAACTAGAATTGACTCCATTGCAGGCCTCCAAGGAATCATTGGGGAAAACAACTTGCATCTGATAACAGAACCACAGCAAAAGATTTTTAAAAGGTGGTGAACGTCCAGTTCGTGTAACATTTAGTACAGTGAAATATAATATAGTAACATACACATTTATAGAAGCACGTTAACCCATAACCCCCATATAAAAGAGATGCTAGTCTTCATCTTGGTAAAAAAAAAGAGAAATCCTGTGAGTGCTCTCCCCCTCTGTACCAGTTACTTACTAAGTTCATGCACATTGTACTTAAGCCGTTTTATTTTATGGTGTCCATCCCTCTTAGGTGCTTTTAAATAAATACAGGGTAGCCCACCTCCAGCAATAGTATGTCAAGATGAATGAGGAAGTGGATTATTTTTTAATTACCCAAAAGTCCCAAAAGATGCTGACAGTGGTTCCGGTTCACGTCTATGCATCTTTGGGCACTTTAGATTGTGTTGGCTAATGCTGCTTTCAGCTCTTCAACAGCTAATAATTATTAACTCTGTATGAAAACTGGCATCAACATGGGAAGACGAACACTTTTCATTGATCTGAATAAGTAACTAGTGTTTTTAAGAGGTTAAATGAATTCCGGCCAGTGATCTTGCACTGCCAACCTACAGATGGTGATGCCCTGCATCAGATACAGTTGTGTTCAGCTTGGTCCGAACAGGTTCTGGGCATGAAAACTGGCATCAAATCGAGAGGATGGACTTATTGGAGGCAGTCTACTTTTTCGTGGGCCACCCTGTGTAATAAATCCCTCTTTACTCTGTATATGGTAACTGGACTTGGGTGACTATAGAAAATCTGACTTGCCATCAAATGACCTTGGCAGCTCCTAATAACATTTTTATTTACACCAGAGTTGTGCGCAGGTTGTCATTGTTGGTAGAATATGGTGCATGAGGTTTCGCTGTCAAGAGCATGGACGTATTAAATGTCTTTAAGATGACAGCTTAAGTTTAAAGGGTCTATTGTGTGCTGTTTGAGGTGTGGTTCATTTTTTTTTTAATATATATATTTTTTTTACTGCTTCTGTTTAGCAAAAGAGAAATTTTGTCAGCCACCAATAAAGGTGGATCAGCATTTGATGTGAAATACTTAGTTTATAGATTCAGACAAAGGTCTGTTTATATGCTTCATAATGCCTGGGGCTTGAAAATGTATAATTCCTAGAAAGGGGAGGAGGCAATAGTTAGTATTGTCAGTCATTTTCCCTGAAGTGCAATATGATTACATTTATTAAAGTTTCCTTCCACTTGTGTTGACTTGTCGCTGACAAACAGCGTACTAAGACGTCAATGTAATACTGGGTATAGTTTAGTTTTGTTAACAGCTAAAGAGGATTTCTACCCCTAATGAGAATTTGGCTAGCTATTAGTAGATCAGTTGGTGGCAACGGTCATATCAAACCTTCCAGTGTGATATTTCTTTTGTAGGAAGTATCAGCCATATTGACTTTTACTTGGCTGTTCTTTCTGTTCCAAGTCCTCTGGCGGGTCTGGCCCTTCCAGTTGCTGCAGTCCATCACAGTCCTTTTTACACGGATCAATATTCTGGCCTAATATTAGTGATGAGTGCTGGTAAAAATGCTCATTACCAATAATATGCCTGTGTAAATGCACCAGTGATCATCCAAAGAACAGCTATTCTGTGTAGTGGAGATGTTTGTTTGTGTGTTTTTCTTTCTGTAATTTGATGAAAGTTGGCCAGTCTTTTATAATTTTGCATTGGAATAAACATCACATTTTACTCCAATAAATGGGATCGTGCTTTCAAAACTCTTGAAAAATGAATAGGGGAGCAGTTGACCATTAATCAAGTTGCTGCTTTAATTTCTCCGATGGAAAATTAGGGCTGTAATCTGGTTGCTATGAGTAAATGCGTTTTTTTTTTTAACATTTTGAATATGTTCAAATCTTTACTTGTTTTAAATGTTTTGTATCAGAAGAATTGCTGTACAGCTGACTGTGTGATATTTAAAGATGATAAATCATCCAACTATGTTCACCTCTTAAATGTTTTGCAGCTTTCCACGGACTTCACCTATCCCTATACCCACCTGTCCACCACTTTGCATAGTGCAGCGCTTCATTCTGGGCCTTGAAGTCAAGGAGCCGGTCCCATCAGTGATAGTTGTCAATCTCCGTATACATAGTCATAGAATGAAGGCTGTCAATCACTGATAGGACCACCTCCTTGACTTCAAGGCCCAGAATGAGTATGAATTATTTAAACAAATTGCAGGTTACACTGAATATTTCCCACAAAATTATATAGCAATCTGCTCAGCTCCTCCGTTTCTATAGCAATTGGCCTTCAGACACCATGCTGACCTCTAATAAACTGCTGGCCATAAATAAATAATAGTAATCACAATATACATACAGGGACTCACCTAAGGGTAGTGTATCCAAACCAGGATGGAGTTACCCCAACGCGCGTTTCGGCGTCCCAGTGACGAAGGCTTATTAGAGGTCATATTCTGTTGTTAGACTTCACTTGTTTTTGTGATGCTCACAACTGAATACCGCTGCTGCCAGTTGTGGCAGTGATCTCACTGCCCCACTTAGTCATATTGGTCATATAGAACTCTGGAGACTTGGCCATATTCACATCAATTGATATAAGTAGACCCTTATATTACCATTACTATGTAGTGTACCATTGGGATGGTGGTTTTTCTTGCTGCTACCCTTTAAACACAACGGTTTTATGTGTGTATTTATTTGATTCAATAAAATGTGTTATTGTACCTTTACGCTTCAATTTTGTAGGTCTTTGTTTGTTATGGGAGCAGGTACTCCTTTAGGGTTTCAATTTTTGGCCCCTTTATTTTTGCCGCAATTTGTATTGCATATACTCACTGTAGTTTGGGCATGAGGGTCAACGTTGGTCTTAGATTGGTATTAACTTATGCTGTTGGGAGTTTAGTGCAGGGTTAGTGTGTTTGCATAAAGGATAGATCATCTGGATAGATCATCAGCATCTGATCGGCGGGAGTCCGACACCCGGGACCCCCGCCGATCAGCTGTTTGAGAAGGCAGCGGCGTTCCTGGAGTGCCTGTCTTCTCCCTGTTTACCGCAGGACCAGAGACGTCTTGACTTATATCAACTGGCCTGGGTGCGGCTAAACTCTGTTCACTTGAATGGAGCTTAGCCGCGCCCAGGCCAGTTGATAAGTCCTGGCGTCACTGGTCCTGCGATAAACAGTGAGAAGACCACAGCACTCCAGGAGCGCCGCTGCCTTCTCAAACAGCTGATCGGCGGGGGTCCCGGGTGTCTGACTCCCGCCGATCAGATGCTGCAAATCTATCCAGAGGATAGATCATCAGTTTAAAGAAACTGCAGAACCCCTTTAAATATTACTTTATTACAAATATATTCTCAACTTCCTTTCATTATATTATATGAATATATATTATATATTTATAAAGGCTCGTTTTTGTCCTGGGAGCAGTCATCAGGGGAAACAAAATGGCCGCTGTCCCATCAGTTCACACAAAACCTGTCCTGATCACACATTAGGACAAGTTATTTGACAACACTGAGATAAAGAGCTGCCTCATTCTCCTCCCCCTCTCTATTTGTCAGGGATTGTGATCCTAAATACAGATGATAAGAACTTTAGCTGAATCTCTGGGGAATTTAGTTCATGGGAAGACCTGAAGTACAGAGAGGATGAACAGGACAGGCTTTGGTAATGGAGACTGCATACAAGTGCTGCTACTCATTAGCCACGCCTCACCCTCCTCATGTCTCCTTATCATCTCCATTTCCACAGAGATTCACCTGTATTCAGGATCATGATTCCTGGCAAGCAGAGCAGAGAGGAGGATGAGGCAGCACTATTGCTTATTGTGGCGAAGTAACTTGTCCTCCTCCGTGATTAGGACATATTTTGTGTGTACTGACAGGACGGCGGCTGTTTTATTTTTCCTAATGATTGCTCCCCAGACAAAACAAGCCATTCTAAGTAATGAAAGGTATTTGTAAATATATTTATTATACAATTTAAGTATTTTAATGTTTTTATTTCCTGGAGAACCCCTTTAACAATAGGCAAGGGATTTACAATTTTTAATCACAAATGGAAAGCTACCGTGCCTTCCACTGACTATGCAGTTTTTCGTTGTGCCCGTGTCTCGATTGGCTACCATGTCTAGTTCTAACCCCAAAGTAGTAAAACATTTAAGAAAATAATAGACTAGAAATTCATGTTTCCATGATCATACTGACCCTCAGAATAAAGTTACCATGTGATTTATACCACTTGGTAAACGCTGTAAAAACAGAACTGAAAAAAAGTTTTTCAATACATGATGCCTTTTAAAAATAGATTTTATGTTTACATTGATGGAAAAATTAAAAAGTTGTGAGAATTTTTTCCTTTTTTGCTCTCCTATTTTTGGTATCTGTGTAAGACTAATTCTGGTAAAAGAACTAAGAAAATAGTGCTGCAGCCAAGTTATAGTTAGGACTTCTCTGTCCCATCTGTTGTATACACATAATTTTAGATTTGGAGCGCTAGCATGGAAGGGTTTTTCTATTTATATGGAAGGACATGTCCTGGAGTATACAGAATTAGCTGGCAGGTCTTTTGATGCAACTTGTGTGGCTGTGCCAAGGCTGTTTTGTCATAAAGAGATTGGTATGGACCCCTCCAGCTTTGATTTACACTCTTACACTTTGAATAACCCCAAACCTGAAATGAATTGGGAAAACTCTGGAAGGCAGAAATTTTCTTGCTCTTAAATACTGTTATAGTACATTTTTCAAATGTTTTGTTTTTAGTATTGAAAAGAAATAGTTAAAGGGTGATCAGCCTCTGTCAAACTGCAGAATTGTGTCCCACAAATTTATAATCCCTACTGAAAGAAGATGACTCGTATTTGGAGACAGTGGGCCCCAACAGTTTTTTTTCTTTTTCAGACAGATCTTCCATTTTAATTTGATATCCTCCATAACTAAAGTGTTAACTGCCCTCATGGCATTTTGTCTTGCTCCCATCAATGACTGCTCCTTGTTTTGAATTGTATGTTGTCCTCTTTGTCTCCCCTTCTTTGCTGGACAATCCGATTCCTACTCGCTAATAAATCTCCTCTGCTTTTTGTACTTTCTCAAGGACATATTCTCCCAACCCATTTATTTTAATAGCCATTACCAATAATAACACTGCTTTGGTGGTCCTCTGTGTTGGAAATGCGCCTACGTTGACTTGATTATTTCCGTATTAAACCATTAAGAATCCATTAACCTGTAGAGAGAATGTTTGTTTCATATGTTGTACATGAGTACATTGGTGATAATGGCGCTCACATGCCATACTTGGAGATCAGAATTATTAACTACCGTATTAATTTTCTGTATCCTCTTGTCAGGTGAGAAAAAAGGATTATGCAAAGTGAAGGCAGTTTAGGGTAGCTGATTTTAGTGCAGCATGATATTTAGTACAGAGTTATTATCCGTGACTTAAGTCTGGTTTAGAACAGGATTAACATATATATTTTTTTAAATAGTTACTAGAAAATGGATAATTGGCTTGTGTTTAAGCCATACACCTCTGCAGGTCGATGTTATTACATTATACCCTACAAATGCCCAACAAGAGCAGAAAAGGACACAACCAAAATATACAAAAATATAAATGTTTATTAGCAAATAAAAGACAATTATATACACAAGAATTGTGCAATAGAAAACCGCAGGAACAGAACCCAGAAACAGCCACTGATGCTAAATAACCCCATACAAATTGAATAATTAAGGACTTAGTAATTCACCAACGGTAGGGCTAGAGGTTACGGTTAACCTCAAGAATTGAAGCCGCATAGCCATAAAATGCACAGAATCATGAACCACTATAAGACATAAATCACATACCGTTGGCCATATTGAATGGGGGACCAGCACCAGTAGAACAAACACCCTCGACGTGCGTTTCGCACTTCGCTTCGTCAGGAGGTACAATAATCCTCACCAATACCCTCCTATTTATAATCCAACGCTCACCTTGATTGGTTGAGAAATAAATATCTAATAATAATCAGCTGTTTCATATCGAGCGCGCTTACCTGGATGATGCGGACGCTATCCTCCACGAGGACGCCGACTCGTCAGGAGGTGGAGTTACCCGCTTCCGGCGCGTCAGTCCAGCTGCCAAGGAGACCATACGGCGTCATCATGTGGAACCGCCCGCAGCGCGACACTGAAGCTCGCTACAACGGTAGTCATGGTGATGAAATACAAATGAGAGAGTGGTATATAACGGAAGCTAATTCTGAAATTTAGAAACCCCATAAGAGCCAAAAAGACGGCTCATGGACTGTATATATGAAATGGCCAAAAACCTAACACCTAAAAGTGTATGAAAATAATTGTGATCATGATAATTACATGATAAATGTGACAATCATTAAAAATACATGATAACATACATAATTCAAAACACAATTTGTGACAAACAATAAGTGAATACAAATACATGATTTAAAACAATAAAAAAATACATAATTCAAAAAACATGATTCAAAACTCCTAATTAGTGACAAAATAATTCATATGATAGAATAAAGTGCAATAAATAAAATATAAAAAAATGAATTGAATAGTAATAAACATAATTAATATGAAGAAATATAAATGAAGAAAAATGTGTAATATCAACATGATAAATAAATGTAGATTAAACAATTGGAAGTGCATGAAGTGTATACTATACAACATGATAAATACTAAATAATCGATTAATGTGCATACAGAAGAGAACCAAAAAATATATATAATTAAGGCAAGGCCATCAACGTCTAAGCGTCATCTATGAAGATGTAATCCAAGCATCCAGAAGAATATAGCTATCCAGAGGAAAATTTACAGGAAGGTTATTACATGTTGGTAATTCAAATATATAGCGGTCAATGTAAAATGTGGACCAGATGGGTCCACCAGAGTGAAGGCTCAAGAGGGGAGTCTATAGCAGGGTGCCCATATGTGTGATGCTTATTTGCCCCAAAAGGGCATATGGAAACAAGTTGCAGCAGTGGTGGTTTTGCAGCAATGCTTTTGATGAGGCAGTAGTTCATCCTGTCAGTGTCACTGCCTGACCTGATAGACTTGCACGTGAGTCTATCTGACAGATCTTTCTCTTTTTCCTTGCTTTTTGTTATGGGCAGGATCTCTCCACAGGTTCTGCTCATTAGCTGTTTATTGGCTCTATTTATACCCGCCTCTTACTGCAGCCCTTGCGGTTTATATTTTCTCCTGGAGTTCTCAGCTAATGTTTGGTGGATCTCCTGCTCTCCGTCCGTCTAAAGCTAAGTCCTCCTTCCTTCCCTTTTGTGTGTTCTGACTAGACCTCAGGGAGACGCTGGTTCCTTCACAGTGGAAGGAACCTGTTGCCTTTCTCCTGCTCCCTAGCTGAAGGTTTGTTTCAGTGGGACTTGGGTTCCAGCGCATGAGTGCTTCCACCTTTTAGGATTTGCTCATGCTGTCAGCAGTCAGGGAAGGCTCAGGGATTGTCAGGTGGTGGTCTTTCCATCTTCCCTAGCTTTGGGGCCTAGTCTTGTGTTTTGTTACTGTTGTATTTGGCTTTCTTCCCTTTCCTCACCTACCTAAATATAGAGGTAGCCCAAAAATACTGTCACCATGATCTTGGACTATAATTTGCACTACATGAGTATGAACATGCTGTTCATTCCCTGCTGTCAGGGTTTAAAGCTGCACTGAAACATGTTGTCAGGACTGCCATGCGTGTGCACGGGAGTCCTCTCTATTTTGTTAGCATGGCATAGCAGTCCGGACTGTGTATTTCAGCACCGCTTTGAACCAGGACAGCAGGGGATGGGGGCAGTAGGAAACTAAAAATGGTGATCTAGACTCCTTACCTGCAGTACTGTTCATGTATTACTGCAGCTAATAGTCCATATTACCTTTTAAGGTATGATTTTAAATAAACGACCTGTACAATACAGCAGGGAGAAATCTCAAATAGTAATGCTGTTTGAACATTTACACAGATGAGGATTTGCCAGTTATCATGATGGAAACAATAGTAAAATTTGTTATGAGTAAGTCTACTTTCAAACTCGTGTTTTGGCTTTTCGTTTGTGAGATCCGTTCAGGGCTCTCACAAGTGGTCCAAAACGGTTTGCATTCTAATGCATTCTGAATGGATAAGGATTTGCCCAGAATGCATCAGTTTGGCTCCATTCCGCTTTGGAGGCGGACACCATCTGACGAATCTGAGCCAAACGGATCCGTCCTGTCACACAATGTAAGTCAATGGGGACCGATCTGTTTTCACGGACACAATCTGACACAATAGAAAACAGATCCGTCCTCCATTGACTTTCAATGGTGTTAATGACAGATCCGTCTTGGCTATGTTAAAGATGATCCAAACTGATCCGTTCTCAACGGATGCAGACAGTCGTATTATCTGAACGGATCAGTCTGAGACGGATCTGCACAAAACACGAGTGTGAAAGTAGCCTAAGGCTAGTTTCATATATGTCTGTCCTCCACTGCAGGCTGTTCCAGCATAAAACAGTCTTCTGGAGTTCTCCAGATCTGGCATTGCAGAATACTGCCCCTTGCCCGCCAGACCCCATTGACTATTGGGTCTGGCAGAGACATGGCCGCTACCCGGCAAATATGCCAGGAATCGGCCGGAGAAAAAAAACGTTTCATGCATTCTATAGATCTGAAACTAGCCTTAACCATTTGAGCAATTTATAAGCCCCAAAAAAGCCTGTAAAGCAGTTCTCTGGGATTTACTTAATGATGACATATCCACAGACCCTCAGACTCCTGCCAATCAACTGCATGAAGAGGCTGTGGTTCTCCATGAATGCTTAGGCCATGTGAAGTCACCTTTGTCGGTCACACGGCCTAGGCACAGCTCAGCCCCATTCAAGTTAATGGGGCTGAGCTGCAGTACCAAGCACAGCGGCTATATGTACGGCACGGTGCTCGGTAAACTGCAAGGGGGCTGTGGCACTCACGGGAGTGCTGCATCCTCCTCAAACAGCTGATTGACACGGGTGCTGGGAGTTGGGCCCCTGCTAATCTCGTATATATTAGAGAATGGAGTACCGCATACTGTTTTACTCTTCCTGGTGCCAGCAAAGACCCGACGGTCATCAACAATAGTATAAATATGCGGCACACAGAATATTTTTTGCAATTTAAAGGTAATTTTATTTAGTGATTTGCACAATAAGAGGTTCATCTAGTTTGAGCCCTGTTTGAGCCCTAATTGACGGTTATGGCTGGTCAGTGAGCCTGGTAATGAAAATAGCCTCGAGACTTGATTTAAAATTATACATTTTTATAAGTGGAATTCATTGCAATCTGCATATTTCAGCCTTTTTTTTTTTTCTCTCCAAAACTGCAACCGACAAACTGGCGAAGTTCTTGTCTCTTGATTTCATTGTAATATTATGTGATTAATCCTTTTTCATAATCTTTAGCACATGTTGCCAGAAAGTGTTGCTGCTGTTAGTTCAGTCTGGAGGAGGTGGTTCAGCATTTGGAGAGCTCCGAAACGATCCTCTTGATCCATACATTGCTTTCCTATATGTGTGATTTAATACACCTTTATAAGTATAGGCTATTATTGTGTTGAATGTTCCAGTGAATGTGCATAACTCTAACAGTCATATTAACATTAGAAAACCCTCCCAAAAAGTTTTTCTTTAATTTTTGAATTTGTCTTGTGTAAATATCGTTGGCATGCAACTAAAGTTTCCCCCCAAGTTCCTGATATTGAGGATCTGTTCTCAGGATAGGTGATCGATATCCAATCAGTCGGGGCCCAACACCCCCCAACCCCATGATCAGCTCTTACCCTGCAGCCTCTGGGCCCAGGCTAGCACTTTGAACGGAATGGAACATTCAAAGTGTAGCGAGCATGTTGGCTAACTGCAGATCAGCATCCATAGAAGTGAATGGGTTCAATAACCCAGCATTTCTACTGCCATTTAAATTGAACTGTGCTTCATGCTCCGTTCAAAGTGCTAGTGCAGAGAACAGCTGATTGGTGGGGGTGCATTGTGTGGAGCCCCCCACTGATTAGATAATGAAGCCCTATCCTGAGGACAAGTCATCAATATCAGGAGCCTGAAAAACCTCTTTAGGGCTCTGTGCCCGTATTACAGACCCATTCAAGTCAATCAACAAGATATGGCCAAAGATAGGAGAGGTCTTTTGTGGAATTGAGGTACGGATTGAAAGCACTACGAAGCACTTCCATGGTCTTTCGAGTCCGTGCCTCCGCACCACAAAAGATAAGATGTCCTATCATTCGCAGTATTTTGCTAATTGTGGACCTATTCGAGTCAGTGGGTCCGCATCCGCACTACGAAGTGCAGACGGCCTGTGCACAGAGGCCTTACGTTTGTCTGCATTAGCCCTTAAGTTCATTTTTGCCCTCTTAGTGACGTAACTAGTTATAGCCTTAGTCCAAGCAAAATGTAGCAGCACTGCTGTGGGAGTCCCAATAAGTACATGATGATATCACAGCACTCCAAAGGTTCCAAGGAATTCAAGTCGCTTATTCATGTGTACAGATATGACATTTCCTTGAAATCAAACTGACCAAAAAAGTAACCAATCACAAATAACGTCAGAATCACGTGATGATGATAAAGGTCCAGTAGGAGATGGAGGGCCAGTCTAGCTAAGTTCATTGCGCACATTTGCACTGGATATGTTTTTGTTACAGAGCCATCCTTTAAGGTTTGAGATGGATAGATAGATAGCTATAGATATCAAAGAAGTAAAATAAAGGGCATGTTTGTAGTAAAAGTTAATTGTGCTACCAGTAAGCTTGAGGGGCAATGTACCACTTCAGTAAAAAATTTATTGTTATAGACTTGTGCACATGAGTGATATTGTGATATTAAACTTGCGCGGTTTGGATCAGTCAAAAAATGAGTTTTCCCTACCCAGATTGCCCATTCTTTTTTTATTTTTTTTCCATGTGGATTTCCTCAGTTTTCATGCACATTTTAAAAAAAATTAATATAAAAGAAAAATAGAGAATAACACACAGCATCTCCTAGCATGTATTGGTGATCGATCTTGCTTGAGTGAAGTACCAATGTGCAAAAACCCATTGGGAGCCATGTACTTATGTTCCACGCCAATATAATTTTTTTTTCCCGTACAAATGTCTCAAATTTTGTTGCAAGTGCTGTTTTGCAATAACATTTTTAACTTTTTGCTTTCTCACACCCACAGTATTTTTCCAAATAGCGGATGGAAATCCGTGGCCCGTCTCATTTAACAACCTATGCACCAGAAAACTGCCGCACCTTACACCCCAAATCCACTTCAGCTCCTGGTTGGAGCAGGCTACTGTTCAGGCACACGAACACACAAACATGCCACAAATTTGAGAATCAGCATTTATTTTTATTTTTTTTATTACGGAAGACTGGCATCTGAAATGCCGTTTTTTAGTAAACGTCCTCTATTGACTTTCACGCCTCAGTTTTCACAGCAAGTACATACTTTCAGATCGTGACCCTGTTTTGCAAATGAAGGTCCCAAACTGCTAGTGTGTGCTATGGAAATGGTGGACGCAGAGACCTGTGTCCGCATGATGGATGGCGACAATCACTTGATTTATTCTGTTGACTGCTTTCACAGTTTACCATTTGCTATTTGTGTTAATTTGCATGTTAATCTTATCGCATGAGTCGACACTAATGTGCTGATGCTGTTTTTTTTATTTTTTTTAATCTTATTCTTTTCCTATTCATATTTTAAGGTCATGCTCCATTAATTAGAAATAATGTTTTTATACCTGGTTTGAAAATTGTGACTTTTTTTTTTTCTTTTTGTCCTTGCGCATCTTATGACTGCTGTTAATGCTTCTTCTAAATGTTACTGAGCTTAAAATAAAGTTTCCAGGGTCTTTGCTGACCATTTTGACTTCCTAGGAGTAAGCGATGCAACCACATCTACTATTTAAAGCCTGACAGGTCTACAGTACAATCTCCTGCTCTGACAGCTGAGTCTTAGGCGAAATAGAGAGCCTAAGTGCCAGTTGACTTAATTCCAGAATAGGTGTTAATTACCGCTCTTCTCGAGGCTGTTGGGATTACTACTTAGAGATGTTCCACTATTTTGATTTGAAAACAATCACCTCTCATTTCAGAATCTTTGAGAGATAAGACGGGTGCAGTGCACACATGGTGGCCTACATGTGCAGCTTTGCGTAGGTTTTGCAATCCTTAAATGCTGTAAATAAGTGCACAACACCCATTCATTTTCCACCGACTAATATTACTAGCTTCGGCATTTTCTTAAATGATGTCTGTGTTTAACGCACAGGATTCGCTACGTTCTCATTCGACTTTTTGATAAAGAATTGTTACTTGGATTTATACATCAACGCAATAAACCTCTTTGTATCAGTTTAAGTTAACATAACTCCAGTAGATCTCTAAGGCTGAGGCTACACCTGTACCTTTTGTATTGCGTAGCTTGACAATTGCGTCCAAATCACTGCAGCCAAGTCATTAGCTGGAACGGTGCAACGCCTAGAGATATTGCAGCTATTTCAAAGGCATTTCATTAGTAAGGGTACTTTCACATTAGCGTTTAAGTTTTCTGGTATTGATTTCCATCACAGGGGCTCAATATCGGAAAATAACGCTTCAGTTTTATCCTAATGCATTCTAAATGGAAAGCATTCCGTTCAGTATGCATCAGGATGTCTTCAGCTCAGTCCCTTTACGGTATTTGGCCGAAGAGAATACAGCAGCATGCCAGATCCGGCATTAATTTTAAAGTGTTTTGGAAAACCGGAACCGGTTTCCCGATGTGCGCATGCGCAGACCTTTAAAAATGTGGAAAAAAAAATATCGTATCTGTTTTTTCGGATGAAACTGGAGAGACAGATCCGGTGTTTCAATTCATTTGTCAGCCGGATCCGCATCCGGATGCAAATGTAACCTGTTTGCATACGGATTTACGGATCCGGCAGGCAGTAATTTACCGGCTTTTTATTTCCACAAAAAAACCTAGATTTAGCCTCAGCCTTTAATGTGCTCCAGTTTTCCTGGAACGGTTACACCAAAATTGATTTCTGCTAAACAAAAAGTGCATTAAAACGTATACACACAGTTTGCCGCAGTGGAGCGTCATTGCTGGAATTTGTTGTAAGATTACAGACATGTTGCAGGTTCTGCTCCTGGTTCCTCCTTCTGTATTGCAAAGGATGAAATCTTGCAATAAATTACCATACTGGCGATTTAAAATCCACGGCACACCAGATTTTTCACAGCGTGTGGATGAGATTTGTTAAACCGTAAACGTTGCCGATTTTCCATGTGCAATTCTGCTGCAGAAAATCAGTGTGTTTGCCATATGTGGCCTTACCCTAAATCTTTCTATTGTACCTTTTTTGGTTTCCACTCTTGGTGTTGACTTATGCAAATTATATCCCGAAGCTGTGCTCTGTGAACATGGCCTAAACATGAACATGCAGCTTAAAGGCGCACTCCAGGATTTTTTTTCTTTGCCTCCATAGTACAGAATAGTCCGCTATAAAAGAACAAGATAGATTAATGTGTAATTTATGGGTTGTCGGCCATCATGATTGCTTCTTTCCCTCACATACGGTTTTACTAATGAATCTTACATTTCCCATCATTACTGGCTTTGCAGAGATAGACGGAACGGAGTGTCACCACACTGTACTGCTCTGACAGGGCAGCCATGAGGTATCAGGGACACAGAATTGCTGGGTCTCCATGTATTCCTGTGTTATGCAGCTTGAGCCTCTCTGCCCTCTCATCTTTCCTCTGTTAGCTCTTATATGTGTAGGCAGGGAGACTGCTGTGAAGCCACTGTACATTCAATAGAACTATACTGGAGACTCTGCACCCACAGATAGTACAGACAGGCAGTGTGGGTCAGCTAATCACGTTATGCACTCGCCTACTATATATCTGCACTCCTGGCCTTTTAGATAGGGGAGACATTATATTTTCACTAGACTACAGGGATATATATTGAAGAACATGAAAGGGGAGGGGCCTGAGAGCTGCCAGGAGGGATTTGATTCGTTACTATGTAGTCCTGTAGTTCACTGGAAGTCAGCCACAGAGGAGAGACCAAGTTCCTGTTAACACATTAGAGCAGGCATGGCCAACCTGTGGCTCTACAGTTGTTGTAAAACTACAACTCACACCATGACCTGCTGTAGGCAGTCTGGGAATGCTGGGAGTTGTAGTTTTGCAACAGCTGGACAGCCTCAGGTCGACCATCCCTTCATTAGCGCAAGCTCTGGGACGGTGGTCAGACTTGAGGTCACATAAGCAAATTCCCATAATGAAAAGGTTAAAAAAAAAATTTAAAAAACCCTGAAGAGCTTATGGAATGCCCGGAGAGTACCCGGAGGAACTTAACACAGGGAGAACATACAAACTCCATGCAGATGTTGTCATTGGTCAGATTCAAACCTAGGACCCCAATGCCAACCACTGAGCCACCTGTTCTGGATAAATGTGAGATTTTGAAGGAGATGTATAAATGCTAGCAAAATGTCTTACTCCTGTAAAACGTGTTGCCTGTGTTCTTTCTGTTAATGGTGGTTTCTACAGTATTGTAGAGCTCCCATTGTACCTGTACGTTGCTCGTGGCAGTTTAGTGGTCGGCTTTTGCCCTGTCCCTGCCACTACCTGTAGTGTGAACATTGGACATGACCATGTCGTCTTGATTAACAGTGCTCTAAAACATTCATGAAGACATGTTCTAAAAATGTTTTTTTTTTTTTTTTTTTTTTTTTTGGATACAGGTTGTAAAGCCAGAGGTTTGTGATGGTGACAAAACATCTGCTCTGACAGACACAGCGAAGCTTACTGCAACTTCACGTCATGTACGGGATGGATCGAAGAGCCCAGATCTCATTATAGAGGCCCAGTTTGAGTGTGGCTTAGAAGAAGACCTCCACACTAAATTATCTTGCAATACTGACAATGGTAAGTATATTTTTGTTTCTATAAAAACATTGAATATGAAAATTGCATATACAGAGTTTTCCCAGTATGAGTGTGTGTCCTGGCAGAGATGGCCTATTGTCGAGGACAGCTGGGCTCTTCATAGAGCTGGCAGAGATCCACCCCCCATGACGGATCCGTGGAGTAGCTATAGGGGTCGCAATTGCGACCGGGCCCCTAAGTCAGGGGGGCCCACAGGCCCCCTCCAGGAGAGACAGTCTAAAGCTCTATTTAACTTTTTTTTCCACTTGCGCACCGCCGGCCGCTCTCTTTGGCCTCCCGACAAGTTATTTGAGGTCTTGAGGACCTTTTCCACTCAGCCAATCAGTGGCTGCAGCTGTGTCATGTCATGCCACTGATTTCCTGCTGAGCCAATCACTGGCCTGACACATGACATAACTGTGGCCACTGATTGGCTGAGTGGGAAAGTTCCTCAAGACCTCAAACAACTTGTCGGGAGGCCAGAGAGAAGATACCTGGACCAGTGCCACACAGAGAAGAGGAGCTGCTACAGACTGGACCAGGACCAGGTGAGCATAATGTTTTTACATAATAATAATAGAGGGGGAAATGTGACATATGGGGGGTGGTGGGGTGGAGGAGAATGTAACATTTGGGGGAGAAATGTGACATTTCCCCCACCATGTGACATTCCCCCCCCCCCCCCCTTATGTCACATTTCGCCCCCTCTCCCCTCCATGTCACTGGACACCATTTGGCTAAGTTCACATCAGTGTTTGGCCTTTCCGTTCTCCTGCTCCGTTATAGTAGCAGGAGAATGGAATGGACGCATTCGGGACATAACTGAGCCAAACGGAGCCTAAGGATCCCACAGACTATAATGGCGTCCGTTAGGTGTCCGTTCCAAAGATTATTTTGGAGCGGAGTCAAAAGTCCTGCATGCACAACTTTTGTTTCCGCTCCAAAATCATCTTCTGAGCGGACACCTAACGGACGCGATTATAGTCTATGGGATCCTTAGGCTCTGTTCGGCTCAGTTATGTGCCGAATGCGTCCTTTCCTTTCTCCTGCTCCTATAACAGAGCAGGAGAATGGAACGGCTGAACGGGGGGGGGGCAAATTGAACTCTTGCACCAGGGCCCATGAGCCTATAGCTACGCCTCTGGGATGAAACATCTGAAGTCGATTCTCGTAAAATTTCATTCCAATACTGTACGGAGCAGGAGCTCCGTACAGTATTAGAATGTATTTGCTCCATTGAGCGAAGTTATTGCTTCATAAATTAATTAGTTTTAAAGTACAACCATTTCCCGAACTGGGGTTCAGTTCCAAGTGATGATGGCCAGCATATGTTTACACACTGATTGCGGGAGAACCGTCTGTCATTCTGTGTAGGCAGGAAAAGCTGGACTCTATCCTATCGGGATTTTATTGTGTTTTTGAGGCCTCATGCACCAGATCATATGTAATTCGCAAAAGGCAGATCTAAAAAATACAGATATGCCTGTGTGCATTATGCAGCATCTTTGTAGAAATGCGTGGTGTTGACCACAAAATGGACAAGAATAGGACATGTTCTATATTTTGTCGATCGGCTGCACGGATCCAGACAGCACACAGATGACATTCGTGAGCTTTCCTAATTTTTTGTGGCCCTATAGAAATGAATGGGTCTGCTTGTGAGCCACAAAAAATGCTGATCGGATACGGTCCGAAAATACGGTCATGTGTTTGAGGCCTTACTCAAAAATTCTGCTCCAAATCTGTACATCACAGAGCTCAGCTTCTTTCCCTGTATAATATCTTGCTCCAGATAGGAGGGCAGAAGTTGCCTGATAGATTCACTTGAAGATCTATGTGCAACAGCTAGCCTGTTTGCTGACCCATTTCAGTCATAGGGTGGACTTGGTGTATGAATCACACATTTTACTGAGTCTTTACCCATAAAACTATATATCAATCTTCTCCGATTCTACTGGTCTATAACATGCTGTCTGCAGACTGCACTTGATTTTGTGGTGATAGGTTCACTTTTTAAAGGGAACATGTTACCATGAAAATGCAAAGTATGCTAAGGGCAGCATGTTATAGAGCAGGAGAAGCTGAGCAGATTGATATATAGTTTTATGGGGAAAGATTCAGTAGAAGGCTGCTTTCACATTAGCGTTTTCAATTCCGCTATTGAGATCCGTCACAGGATTTCAATAGTGGAAGAAAACGCTTCCGTTTTTTCCCTATTCATTGTCCATGGGGACAAAACTGAACGAAACGGAATGCACCAAAATGCATTCAGTTCCGTTTGGTTGCGTCCCCATCGAGGACAGCGTTTTCCTGTCTGTGATGTGGTGTGGAGCAAGACGGATCCGTCCTGACACACAATGTAAGTCAGTGAAGACTGATCTGTTTTCTCTGACGTAATAGAAAATGGATCCGTCCCCTATTGACTTTCAGTGGTGTTCATGACGCATCCATCATGGCTATAGAAGACCTAATGCGACCGGATCCATTCATGACGGATGCATGCAGTTGTATTATTGTAACGGAAGCGTTTTTGCAGATCCATGACGGATCCGCAAAAAACCCTAATGTGAAAGTAGCCTAACTTGTCTTTTATACCTTTTAAATTCCTGCTCATTCTGGGCATTAAAGTCAGGGAGGCCTTCCTTCTATGACTGTGTATACAGAGAGCTGTATGGAGGAGGCGGTCCTACCAGTGATTGACAGCCTTCCCTCTATGACTGTGTATACAGAGAGCTGTATGGAGGAGGAGGTCCTATCAGTGATGACAGCCTTCCCTCTATGACTGTGTATACAGAGAGAGCTGTATGGAGGAGGAGGTCCTATCAGTGATGACAGCCTTCCCTCTGACTGTGATACAGAGAGCTGTATGGAGGAGGCGGTCCTACCAGTGATTGACAGCCTTCCTTCATATGACTGTGTATACAGAGAGCTGTATGGGGAGGAGGCGGTCCTACCAGTGATTGACAGCCTTCCTTCTATGACTGTGTATACAGAGAGCTGTATGGAGGAGGAGGTCCTACCAGTGATTGACAGCCTTCCCTCTATGACTGTGTATACAGAGCTGTATGGAGGAGGAGGTCCTACCAGTGATTGACAGCCTTCCCTCTATGACTGTGTATACAGAGAGCTGTATGGAGGAGGCGGTCCTACCAGTGATTGACAGCCTTCCCTCTATGACTGTGTATACAGAGAGCTGTATGGAGGAGGCGGTCCTACCAGTGATTGACAGCCTTCCTTCTATGACTGTGTATACAGAGCTGTATGGAGGAGGCGGTCCTACCAGTGATTGACAGCCTTCCTTCTATGACTGTGTATACAGAGAGCTGTATGGAGGAGGCGGTCCTACCAGTGATTGACAGCCTTCCTTCTATGACTGTGTATACAGAAATGGCTGTCACGGATGGGAACGCCTCCCTGACTTCAAAGCTAAAATTGAGCAGGAATTTAAATGTATAAAAGTCAAGTTTTGCTGAATCTTTTCCTATAAAACTATATATCAATCTGCTCAGCTCATCCTGCCCTATAACCTACTGCCTGAAGCTCAAACACCATGTTCATTGTGATAAGTCCTGCCGCTTTTGCACCGCCAATCCTCTACTAGCTGGTCCTGCAGAGGTCACGTGCTGTACAACATTCACGTAACCACTGCAGCCATTCACTGGTGTCAGCAGGCGTGTGCATGAATGGTACACTATTTCTAAGGCCAGTAGTAGCTAGCTTTTTGACAAGTTTTAAAATATCTGGCAACCCCTATAAGGCTACTTTCACACTAGCGTTTGTAGAAAAAAAGCTTCAGTTTTGTCCCCATTCATTGTCAATGGGGACAAACTGAACTGAACAGAACGGAGTGCTCCAAAATGCATTCTGTTCCTTTTGGTTGTGTTCTCATACCGGAGAGCAAACTGCAACATGTTGTAGTTTTATTTCTGTCCTGGGATGCGGAGCAAGACGGATCCGGCATGACCCCCAATGCAAGTCAACGGGGACGGATCCGTTTTCTCTGACACAGTAGAAAACTAATCCGCCCCCCATTTCAGTGGAGTTCATGACGGATCCGTCTTGGGTATGTTAAAGATAATACAACCGGATCCGTTCATAACGGATGCTGATGGTTGTATTATCAGAAACTGAAGTGTTTTTGCGAAACCCTGCCGGATCCAGCAAAAACGCTAGTGTGAAAGTTGCCTTATTCTTTAGAAGAATTTTGAAGAAAAGAACGTTTACGGATGCCCAAAGCTGCTCTCGCTCTAGTTTTTTTCCCTTGCATGTCACCATACATAACCTCCCTTTCCATTCTGCTGCGCAGATGTTATTTTAAATTGAATATAGGCTTTTTCCTGCTATTCCGGAAGCCCACAAACACTTGTTGAAATCTCCCTGCAGATCAACTTTCAGCAAAAGGGAGTTTAATCTCTTTCTCGTCAGAAGTCCAATATATAAAGATGAGTCTTGGAAAGCTTATTTTGCAGCGCCTGCTAATTTGCTGTGCTTGGATAGATGACTCTAGCATAAGATAGAATGTGGTTTCTTAAAATGAAGAGAAAAATCCTGGTTCGTTTCTGCAACCTGTAAAGTCAATTTCATTATTCAGAGGAATTACTATAATATGTTAAAATTTTAGTAGAAGTTCATCAAAGTCTATACAAAGTGAGTTGCGAGGACGTAAAATAATGTGGATTTTCTACATTTTAAAGGGAGTCTGTCGCCTACTTTTTGAGTGTTTTAGACCGCTCATATCACAATTTAGCACAGTTCCCCTACATAAAAATAGTACCTGTATTGTCTTTCACATGTCCACAAACGGGGAAAAAACACTTTTTAACGATATGCAAATAAGGGCCTGAAAGTGCCCAGGCCCCTCTCTGATGTGTCCAGATAACCGCTCTCCTTGGATTCCTTTGGACGCCCCTCCTCTCCTTATTTATCCTTCTCCTCTGGTTTGGATATCATTCGAGTGCCGGTCACCGCCAGGCCCACGCATGTGTACTGCTCTGGCCACTATGGGCTCACATACATTTAGAGTTCAACCACTGAGGAGTAAGGGGCCCTACCGTTCCTCAACATGTCTCTGATTTCAAACAGTTATTTTCACAATTCCGTTTTTCTTTACTCCCCTTAATCGCCTTCACGGAGTCTGTACAAGGGCATACAGAGTTTCTGTACTAGTCGCCTTCGCGGTACTGTACAATGGAGCGATCGACACTCTGTGCACTTGTGGTGGTCCTACTTATTGGAGATGTCCTCTCCTAGAAGCAATGCCTCTAGAGACTGTTGGTAATATGGCAGCTGATTCCACGTGCCACACATTTCTTTTTCCAGATTGATATGGAATCAGAAAGGGCTATATGAACATACAATATGGCCCGTAGACTTCTGGAGCTGTAATTTGGTATTGTGCATATGAGCCTTTACTGTAAATGCTTATACTGTAAAGGGGTTGACTCATGAATTATTTATCAGAAATGTATAATTGCTAAGGATCTGGCCTCTAGGACCCCTAACAATAACAAGGATCAAGAGTCCCCACTTGAGAAGAATGGTGGTCAGTGGTCACGCATATTTATTACCGCTCCAGCCACTGTTTGTTCAACTGACCGAGTACAGCACTGTCTCAAGCAGTCTTATAGACGGCGATTTGAGCGGTACGCATGGGTGATTACCACTTAATGCAAACAGTTGACTCTGGACCCCGATCTCGGGTTCTTTGGGGTTCATAGCAGTCAGGCATCCAGAAATTATACAATAATGAATTGGCGATAAATGTTTTTCATTGGCCAATCCCTTTAAGCTTTTGAAAGGTAGTAGTGTGCATACTTATAGGATCATTTTTTTTAAAGGGGTTGTGCAGGCAGCATGTCGTGATAACCTATCCTCAGGATAGGGCATCAATATCTGATCTGCAGGGGTCCAACACCCCTGACAATCAGCTGTTTGAAGAGGTGGTGGCACTCCACTCCATGCAAGTGCTGCTTCCTCTTCATTACACTGCTGTTGTCTTGTAAGTCTCGGCAGTGCAGTGTAATTACAAGTACCCGCTCCATTTACTTGTAGTGGCACTACCCTGCCGCTACAAGGCAGATGACGCGCAGTGTAATGAAGAGGGAAAAGGCGCTCGCATGGAACGACACCTCCTCTTTGAATAGCTGATTAGCGGGTGTTCCGAGTGTTGGGCCTTATCAGATCAGATATTGATGACCTGTTCTGAGGATGGGGATGGGTCATCAATATATACTGCCTACCTCTTTAAGTGGTTTAGAGTGGGTTGAAACACTGTATTTTTTATTTTTTTTCCCCAACCTTAGCAATTTTTCCTTTTTTTTTTTTTTTTGTTGCTGTAAGACTATGGAAATTGCTAAACACTCTCCACACAGTTTTTCTAGTGCTGTTAACGTGTAGCAAGGTTTTTGGATCTATGCAATTTTTATTTCAACATGCTATATTGTCTTTTTCCAATACATATTATTTGGTTTATTGCCCCTGCTTCAAAAACACTTGCGTCAGTGTGTGTTACATTAGAGGGTGGATTCACACAGTTTTTTTGTGGCATAGTCTGCACTCTTGCTCGAATAAAACTACGACATGTCCGACATTTATTCCTGCAGCCTCTTGGCGTGCGCTGCCGTACGTTCACTAGTGTCAGGATCCAACCGTTGGGTGAACAGCCTGTCCGATCCGTCCTGCCACTAGTGTGATAGTAGCCTAATAGAAGTCAATGCAGTCACTTCCTGCTCATTGTGTCTGTGGCCCATGTAGCTGCTCTCAAGACTGGAAGTTTTAACATATTTTAGGCCTAGTGGCGCTTGTGAAAATTGCAGGATTATATACATTTTTTTAAATTTGTTTTTATATAGTGGCATGGAAATTTTTTTTTAAAAATCACCAAAACTTAAAAAAGAATCGCCGTGTGAACAGTTTTTTTAAGGTATTTTTTTTGTTCATCAAACAGATCTTTTAAAAATATTGAATAAATACAATACAATTTTACAGCAGTGTTTTTATCATGTCAAAATAACATGACAACAGTGACCATGGACTGTTAAGCCTTATTCACACGTGTCCATTCTCAAATCGGTGAAAAGGTGGTCAGTGATGCATCCGTGAAGCTGTCCGTGAAGGTTCCGTGTTTGGTCTCAAAGCATCTCTTCCTAATAATCTGTGCAACACGGATGGCATCCATGTTGGATCTGTGAAAACTGACCAAATAAAGCATGCATCCGTGCTAAAAACACGGACCGTGCTAAAACACTGATGATTGGATACACATATTAAAATGAATGGGGACGTGTGCTGTCCATGGAGAACATGTACAGCACACCTCCTTGAAACACTGATGTGTAAATGAGGCTTTAGTGTGCATTCACACATCAGTGTGTTAGCACCGTCCGTGGGTCAGTTTTTTTTAGCATGAATGCATGCTCTATTTTGTCTGTGTTGACGGATCCAGCACGCACATTATAGTCTGGGTCTGTGAAAACCACGGATGCCATCCATGTTTCACGGATCATTAGGAAGAGATGCTTTCAAATTATTTTTCAGCTGTTTAGTGTCGGTGAAAACCGGACACACGGATCCTTAACGGATGCATCACTGACCACCTTCTCACGGATTTGAACACTGACACGGATGTGTGAATGAGGCTTTAGGGTCACATTTAGGTTTCTGTGGCAGCTTTTGAGCCAAAGCCAGAAGTGGGTTGGAAAGGAATGAGGAATGTAAAGAAATAAATTGTACTACTTCTTCCTTCAGGATCCACTTCTGACTGCAACGGCGTCGGAAACTGCCACAAAGAGTTGTGTGGGACTGCTCCAAGAGGGGTGTTACACAAGCGTATTTAGTGAGGGAAATACTTTCTGTGCGACGGCAGTATTTCCTGGACTGATCACTGCCTGTGACAAGATCTCACACCATTATAATTTATATGCCGTGTGTTCCTGCCAGTGCTGTACTGAATTGTATGATGGCAATATGAGGTCTGGAAGGAACACACAGCATTGTAAGTCATTATAATGCTGTGAGTTCAGTCCTGGAAATGCTGGTGCCACACTAAGCATATTTCCAGCACTGAATATGCTCGTGCGAAATTTCCTTTATGGTATGTTCAGTGTTTTTTCTGCATTTCCACCAGGAATGTGTTTCACTATCTGGTGATGGGGAAAAACAATTCCAGGTGACACATTCCCTTTAAAACTGTTGTCCCAGAACTATAGCTCAGCTAAGCGTCTGAACAGTGGTGCTCCGAATGCCTTATAAGTCTCCTCCTGCTTGGGTAGCCTGGTAGTGCGCATGGGCAACCGCCGCTTCATCCAAGTGGAGAAAACTGACAGTCGCAACGTTCGGTGCATGTTCTATGACTTCTCGGGGGTTTTGTGCTCCGTTCGCCACTTTTCCAAGGCATTGGCATCCTAGCAAGTTTATTCCGATCTACACCAAGATCTATAGATTATGCCTGAAAACTACCGTACACAGGCTCTTTTGCTGACACATCTGAAGCCATTTGGGGGGGGGGGCTCGATTAAGACCGGCATGTAAAATGTCAGTTTTCTTAAATGTCCCCCATGGTGTTAAAAGGTGGTTATGGCACTTGAACACTGTATAAACAGGTGGTGGTTTATGTGATTTGTTGTTTTTTCCCCCCCTCCTTTTTTGGGGGTAAGGAGTGGGGGCATGTCCTTTCTGCAGAACTGTCAAATTCTAGTCTTTGGAGCCAGGTTCCGATGTTAATGAAGACTTCTTTTAACTGTGCACTGCAGGCTTGAATTATATTAATGACTATGAAGCAGGACGTAGTTAATTGCTTATTTTTTTGTCATTCAGAATGTGAAGCTGCACTTCATATTTATTGCTCATCATAGCCTGATCACTCGTGCATAATGAAATATTTTGCAGAGATAAATGCGATGAGATTTGATGGGTTTGCTGTGGAGTAGTATTTATTGCACAGCTGCTCACGGCCGAGGTCTTGTCCTTGCACTACAGCTGGTGGGGTGACAAATTACAGGCCCGCACAACTGCTCCAGGTTAATACAGTCACATCCACGTAACCATCCTATACATCTTAATTATCCCTGGCGTTTCTTTGGAAATGCTTCCCAGAAGCTTTTCTGTCTGGATCACTTATATATCCTGTGCTCATGTAAGCCTGAACTTTGGTTTTGGCAGAGTTTTCCGAGTGGAAGCTTCTTAGCCAGAATCTAGGCCTCCCAACAAATTGGACTTTCAGGTATTCATCTCATCAAATGTCTTCTTGTTAAAATAAATTACGAGATTGTGGTATCTTTTTAGAAAAGTCAGCTCTGTCTTTAATGGACTCTCTCTGCACTGAAATACTATTTAGCTGTTGCTTTTAAGGAGATGAACGTAAATCTGAAGGAGTTTTGGAGCAGCGGTAACACTGTTCACTTCAGTATACAGGCAAGCTTCAAAACTTTCGAGATTTATATATATATTTTTTTTTATCCTGAGTTTATTCTCTTAAAATATACTCTGATGTGATCTTTTATTTCGACTTTTCTACAAAACAAACTGACTATTGGGAGAATGCAGTCAGGCTGTTTCATTTAAAGGGCTTGTTCACCTTGGACATTTCCCATAGACCTCACAGCATGGTAGCCGTTCTGATCCCAGCCGTTGGTTTCCATCCCTCCCTTGCCGGCTCTGCAGGTCCTGGGTCTCCCCGCATCAACAATCAAGTTTGACACTGGGTCATGTGACCAGAGCAGTGGTGACGTGTCATGTGTCCTATCTCGGTCACGTGAGGCTTGGGTGACCATCACTGTTGTGATCCGTCATCGGCTGCAGCGGTGACTCTGCGACATTGGATGTTGACGTAGGGAGACCCGGGATGTGCAGTGATGGAGCCGGAACATAGTGACAGAGATCAGGTATGATTATCATCACGGGTCCATCCATCTCAATGAGAATTCTTCATCACTGATCGTCTTTGCTTTCCGGAAAAATTGTAGCATGTTCTATATTGTGGGTTCTTCACCCAGCTCTGGCCCCATAGAAATGAATGAGGCTAGGGTGAAAAACACAAGGCATGCAGATGCAATGCCTTTTTCACTGATGTTTGCTGGAAGATGTTGAGTCGTCTTCTTTTTTTATTCTTTACATGCCTGAAAAAAGCATCAAAAACGGATTACATCTGCATGAAACAAACTAAAATACCGAGCACTGATTCAACTCGCTCTGTATTGCTCATGTGAAGTAAAGCCTAGATGTGGGATGAGCTACCCACTAGTTTCATCACACTCTAAAAGATGCAGCTAGGAATTGCAGTGGAATTGCTTGCTGAAAATCTGCAGGTTTTACTGTAGCAGTGCATTAGGTTTGGCTGTGTAAACCGACGTGCACAGTGGCTATTCAATCCTCATCGTGTTAACTTCTGCAGTTGCAAAGGTTGAGATTCCAGCAGCAGCGCAGTCAGAAAAATCAGGCCATTTTGTGTGTTTTTGCCGTGGCGGATTTCAGCCAGGTCCGCTGCAGGCCCGCCAGTGTTTGTTTTGCCGCATTCCATCCAGTGTCGTGTCACAACGTTATTGTCCCGTGCTTGTGGTTGACACATACCCCATAAATGTATTACAGTCAAACTGTTCATCAGTGGCTGTGAACTTTAAACTTCTTGGGTGGCTTACAGTTTACATAGTTATAGGATACGGTGGGAAATGACATTTATTCTGTGCTCCATGTAGAAATATTAAAACGTAGAGGATGTGTGTTGAAGCCTTCCTGGCCTTCCAATACTTGACATATCAGATATACATTTATTATAAGCATCCTGTGTGAGCTAGGGTAGATTACATAATTTCCTCAAAGTTTCTGTGGTGAAGCCCCTTTGGAGTCATTCGCTCCATCCTGCCTATCGCTCCTGTGCCTGTAATAAAATTAATTTTCCTAGATCTGGAAAAGCTCCAGCAGAAATGGTATATGCACGTTGCAGGAACTGAACTATTTATAATTAAACAATGAAGTGGCACGTTGCCCGAGGTGTGGTCCCTTAGGAAATGTAGAGGTGCCAGCAGGGTACAGGATTGCCCAAGTAAGGGTGGCCTCACCGGAGACAGACAGACATAGGTTGTCAGCTGCAAGATAACAGCTCCAAGCACAGTTTCTACCAGGACAAACGTGTTTGGCTGTAGCTGGCAAACGTGTGTCCCGTCATAGGGTTGGGCCTGTAACTGTTACACAGTGTTTCTACTTGATATATCTCTGTATCAGCGTTTAAGCATGGATTGAAAATAGAAAGCTATCATTACAGTTTCCTGTGGCTGTTTTTTATTTATTTTTTTGTTTAAAAAGTTTTGCCTTTTAAAATTATGTAAAACAGGGAAAGAACAGCCTTCTGTCTAAACATCTTTCTGGGAATCCATAAAAAAACCCAATAGATATAATTGACTCATAACGTGTCTAACTTTTGATCACTAACTCTTCACACGTCACTTTACCACTTTGCTTAATTCAGTAGTACAAGCAACTATTAAGAAACTTAAACTTTATAATATAGCTGATCAGCGAAAAAAATACCCTACTGCATTTCGGTTTGCACCCCCCCATCTTCCTAAACTTCTTAAATTTCTGCTCAACCTGTCAAGACAGACCAGCTCACAGAAATATCACATATGTCAATGCAAGTCTATGGAGAAGGTGCGAGTAGGAGCAGAGGAGGGATAGGAGAGACACACACATAAGGTGACTGCACTAGCTGAATAGACAGTTTCTATCCCAGCCCAAGTTCTTTAATCATGTAAATAAGTCATTACTTCTCTATAATGTCCTCCATGATCCGGCAGCTTCTTCTGAGTGACTGAGAGAAAGGTGGTAAGCAGATTCTCCTCTATTTTCTGTGTCCGGTGTATCGGAGCTAGTCTCCACCAGCCAGCTCCAGTAGAACACATGCACACACATTTTACTATTGCTTAATGCAAAGTTTATTGAAAGGCTAGATACTCTTTAATTATTATGCACGGTACCAGGAAAATCCAACCAGTAAAACCAGAATGTCACATTTCTGTGGACTATTTATATAACTAATATTATACTGTAAGAAACTACCAGCTTAAGCCATGGCACCAGTATAGGCCATAATTTCAACTTTAAAATTTTTTGTATAAGCCAGAAAGTAAGTTGTCACCCAGGAGACCTACTTTTGGGGCGCAGAAGTGATAAAACCCTGGGGAATATAGTGTGTATTCGTTTTTTTTTTTTGCATTCTTATGGAATTTGTACAGTATATCACTATACACAAAGTCAGTCACTGGATATTTGACTAATATTAAGCCTGTATTCCATGGTTATTTATTGCCTAGAACAGACACTTTTTCTTTTTTTTAAATACGCTACAGGAACATGGAAGAAAAGAACATTGTTTAAAAATAGACTATTGATCACATTCATTTCTGTTTAGCTATTATTGATGTGACTTGCCCGTACCCACCTGGCTAATATTTATATGACTGAAGCATATCCTCTGTCGGATAATCATTAGCCTGAAGTTGTAAGACTCATGCCATTGTTTCTGATTCTTCCATTAATAACCTTCATTTGATTAATGGTAGTATGGAGCATTTAAAAAATGTAGGAACTGTAATTCCTTTTCACCTGTCTTATGAGCGATGTGAAAGTTGGACTTCATAGTACATTCTGTGTTTGTAAAGCTTTAGCGTTATCGGCAATGTCCAAGATGTTCTCTTTTTATAGGGTATGGTAAGGGAAAAATTTTCATGCAATCTGTGGTGGATCAATATTTAGCTGACATTGACAATAAACAAAATTATAGCACTCCATGTCATCTGCGGATTCAAAAACTAACAAAATACTGGGTTGCTTACAGGGGTTCTCCGGGAATTTAGAAAATGAAAATACTTTAAATATTACTTTATTATAAATATGATACAAAAAAAACTTTCATTAAGTTATAATGGTTTTGTCTAGGGAGCAATCATTAGAAGAAATAAAATAGCCGCCGTCCTATTAGTATACACAGAACCTGTCCTAATCACACAGGAGGACAAGTTACTTCACAACACTGAGGTAAAGAGCTGCCTCATCCTTCCCTCTGCTCTGCTTGTCAGGGATTATAATCCAGATGAGAAGATCTTCAACTGAATCTCTGTAGGAATGGAGTTTGAGGAGAGTTTATGAGGAGACAAGGACAAAACTTACCAGGAAAGGTTAAAGGACCTTAACATGTATAGCTTGGAAGTAAGAAGAGACAGAGGGGATATGATAGAAACTTTTAAATACATAAAGGGAATCATCACGGTAAAAGAGGAGATAATATTTAAAAGAAGAAAAACTGCTACAAGAGGACATAGTTTTAAATTAGAGGGGCAAAGGTTTAAAAGTAATATCAGGAAGTATTACTTTACTGCGAGAGTAGTGGACGCATGGAATAGCCTTCCTGCAGAAGTGGTAGCTGCAAATACAGTGAAGGAGTTTAAGCATGCATGGGATAGGCATAAGGCCATCCTTCATATAAGATAGGGCCTGGGGCTATTCATTGTATTCAGCATATTGGGCAGACTAGATGGGCCAAATGGTTCTTATCTGCCGACACATTCTATGTTTCTATGTTACAGAGAGAAGGTGGGCTTGTGACTAATGGGCATCAGTACTTGTATGCAGTCTCCATTACCAGAGCCACACATTACCACAATCTGTCCTGGCCATCCTCTCTGTACTTTGTCTCCTCATGAGCTTCATTCCTACAGAGATTTAGCTGAAGATCATATTAAACTGTATTCAGGATTATAATCGGTGACCAGCAGAGCAGAGAGGAGGCTGAGGCAGCTCTTTACATCCGTGTTGTGAAGCAACTTGTCCTCCTATGTGATTAGGACAGGTTATGCATGTACTAATAAGACGGCGGCCATTTTATTTATTTTAATGATTGCTCCCTAGACAAAAAAAAGCTGGTATAACTAATGAAAGTTATTTGGCAATATATTTATAATAGAGTAAAATGTAACTATTTTCATTTTCTTAAGTCCTGGAGAACCCCTTTAAGAAAGGACACAATGTATAGAGAAAAAGATCCAGTTTATGGCATCTTTCCATAAGAATATCATAGCTGGACAAAGTTCAAAGAAGAGTAACCAAATAAAGGACATGGGAAAACTGAACAATTTTTTAAACCTTTTTTTCCCCTCTTAAGATGAGCAGGCTGAAGGGTTGTACTGTATATTTTTAAGTTTCTGTTAAGATCGCTCAATCTGAAAGAGAAAAAAAAACAATTGCTGCATGTGGTAGCCAAATGTTTTTTGGGTAATTTTGTCAAGTTAGGTTCCCCCCTCCCTGCCCCAGAATCTGCAGTGAAGGCTACTACTGAATCTTCTGTTGCAGATTTGAACCTAGCTTGATCATTTTACCAAATGCTGTGAGAGCATTTTCCAGTTCCAGTTTTGGCACCAGTGGCTAAAGGTTTGCATAGGTTTCAGTATGGGCCCTTTTATATGGGCATCTTCTCCGCAGAATACTGTACGATGGTCACTTGACAATATGCAAGTCAATTGACTATCAGGCCACAACACGTGTCGCATGCCAAAGTGTCTCATTTTATCGGGGCAGCCTTATGAATGAATGGGGTCGCTGTGCGACTTGCACAATTGAGCGACATGTGAATTGCAAAAATCCAAATCCAATTGCAGTTCTCATGCCACAGTTACTGCAAGCCTCATGCATTCCTACGGTGCAGCACATTTCACCATGTAGCCATACCCTTATGATTACCTTCATTTAAACGGTTCAGTCGGTAACGTGCGATTCTAGAAGGGTCCTTTTACATGTCCGTAAGTGTTATACGCACAATGTGCGTTCCGCAATTTGCGGACCGCACATCGCCGGCACTTTAATAGAAAATGCCTAATCTTGTCCGCAATTGCGGTAACGGAAGTGCAGATCCGGAAAAGCAGATGCGGACAGCACATAGTGTGCTGTCTGCATCTTTTTCGTCCCCATTGGAAATGGATGGGTCTGTACCTGCGGAACGGATGCGGACCCATTTTATGGATTAAATGATTGCTTGACCACCCCCTTACAATCGGTGTTCTGTATACCCGTGGCAGTGTTGTGCATATGTATTTTTGTTTCCTTCTTTGTCTGGGGAGAATGCACCTGTTGTATGACCTCAGACCTGCACTATATTCACTCTGTTTTTGCCTTCCGTTGGTCTTTCTGTCGAGGGTGTTTGTCTAAATACCCGAAAACTGTACTCAGATAATGAGTGATAAATTCACTTCAGTGAGACAAACGTAGTCCAAGGGATTCACCTATGGACCTCATTTGACCTGCTTGTCATTTCCGTGTTTATTTTATTTTATTTATTTTTTGCCACACGGAATTACATGGTAAACTATGCTATTTTGTCTGGTTAAAAGACTGAAACAAATGGAGCATTTTGTTTTAGAGCATTGGCTTAGTGTTTTTTTTTTTTTCTTCTTCTTTTTAGACACTGGGTAGTCCCTTTTTTAACATCGCCATGAATTAGATCAGACGGCCAAACCTGCCATTTTTGGCAGATTACTAGCAAGTGGGTATTGGAGTAGTTTATATTGAGCTTGCTCAATACATTGCTGCCATGTCTGATGTCTGGCCGCAGCTTATTGCCTTCTCCCCATTGAAACAAACATGCTATATTTACATCCTCTCTTCGGTTTGCCCCATATATCATATTAAAGGTTTAATGCCATCTCTGGCATGGATAGGTGGCCAAACAAAACTGTAAAGAGATAAGAGATTACAGTGGTAATCCCTCATCCCCCCCCCCCCCCCTACAGAGGGGAAGATTGCGGCATACGCATTCACTGCTACGGGACTGTTGAAGCAAAGTGCTATGGCGCGGCTCTTTGGAACTTTTACTCAAGGTGAATGGAGAGCAAGTGCAGTTATTCTAGTGACATGCCATCACAGTTTTGCCATAAAATGTAAAATAAAGTAAATTCTAGTTTCATTCTAGATCAGCATTCTACATTAACACTAGTTACCCTGTAATTTGTGTTTCTCAGTAAAGTGGTCCTAAGAGCCTATGACACTGGCCAAAAGAATGTGCATAGAAACATTCATTCGATTATTTCCCTAAACAGTCCACCAATCGGCCGACAAGCATATTTTATGCAACTTCAAAAATGATCTGCCAGCCGCGTATCTCCCCTTGTAAACCTTTTAATATTGTTTTTTTTCTTTAGCTTCAACAAGTGTGAAAATAGTTAAGGACTGAGATTTCTCAGCGTTCCCCTCTGAAGTTGATGTCTGCATATACACAGTTATTAGATCATTGACGCTCCGGTAGACCTGGCATGCTTCTTTCCAGCACTCGGAACTCGATGGTGGTGTTTGGAAACCCTAAACCTGAGCTCTCTCACACAAGTAGTGCTTAAGTGTGCGATGTTGTTTTTATCTATTAAAAAGATTATGCAGGAGAGGCTGTTTTTCCCAAATTGTGCTGTAACCTGATCGAGATAAGTCAAGATGAATCTATGACTACAAAGGTGGTTTACACCACTTGGCAGAGACGTCCGAATGTTACTAAGTGTCTGGCTCTTTAGTGGAACATGTGAATTCATTTGATGAGCTTTGTTTGAATGAGGTGTAGCCGTATTTGAAAGCTTTCTTTGGCTTCATGAATTAGATAGTGTAAGGACATGGCCCCTGCTCCAGCGCTGCAGTCATTGAACCTGGTGGAGATCGGGTAGTTTGCCAAAGAGGAGAAAAAATGTTTGAAGCCTTTGAAATCGATTAGACATAAATCAATACAAAGTATAAAAAGTGAACAATAGTTTAAATTGCTCAGCTTTCTGGGAATAACTTCTCTTAAATGGGTTATCCCATGACTAATGTAAAAAAATGAAAATCGGACATTATGAAGTACATGACCATCTCAAAGCTAGAACCGGCCCTGTACCTCACATGGATCCAGAGATCTCCCCATTCATTACTCTGCTAGATTTATATCAAGCTGACAGCTCAAGGGGAGTGTCTTTCCTGATGCAGCTCAGGGGGCGTGTCCATGCTCGACCTATAACAGCTCAGAAGGCAGTTAAAGGATGAAACTGAGCATGTGCGGCCTTCTCAGTGAGCAGGACAAAGAAATAAGAAATAAAACAAACAGCAGGTGGCGCTATACAGATACATTTTATTGTATAACTCAGTGGCTATACGAATTTTTTAATTACATACAATTACAAAAGTATTCAGATCCAGGTGCTGGTTTGAAAACTGTAGAATACTTTTCATGGGACAACGCCTTGAATTTTTTTTTTAAAGGGATCTTTCCCAGCAGCTTCCCTATCTGTTCTCATCGACAGATAGCTGAAGGTTACATGCATAAAACGTTGTTGATCCAAAACTTCATTCCCAAGTTATACTTTTTTTTTAATAAGCAAATTAGACATTTGAAGCAATGAAGGCATCGCCGTTGCTCTTGATGCACCCAAGCTCTGCTCCTTTCTGTGGCCAGCCCCTCCCTCGCTGCTTTGCCACTGCCTGATCCCATCAATCAAAGCACCCAGGGAAGAGTTGGCCACAGAAAGTAGCGGAACTATTACATCTAGGCAAAAGAAAAATGGTATTTTAATCAGGTGAACTACAGCTATGTGTGTATGCAAACAGAAAGAGAGGTTGCGGGTGACAAATTCACATTAAAAATACAGTGCTAAAGTATTTTTTTTTTCAACTATGTGCTTTTCTAATTTCATTTAATACAGAAACTAAAGAAACCCCCCAGAGTGTTGCAGTGAATAAAGTACGTTCTATAACAGATGACGGGCTTCAGAAGACTGCAAAGGTACGTTTTAAGAGACCTATGTTTGGAAGTGATAGTGATTTTACAACTGATGGCCCATTCACAGCTGGGTAATTCTGGTACTGACGCTACTGCATAACAGCGGTTTGGTGGGGCTTGGGACCACCGCAGATCAGACATTAATGACCTATCCTGAGGATAGGCCATTACTTGTAAAATCCCAGCCAACCTTTTTAAAGAAGCACTAAAGTAAGAATGCCATCAAGTTCTGCCCTTCTGGAACATCGGATGTTGCTTTCCTGTAACGTGTCACATGTGCGTATGGAAATGTAAGGGCTTTTTATTTTGTCAACCGTATTTTTGCACAATCATAAAGAATTTGCGTTGGGGTCCATTCACACATCCGTAATTTGGGTCCGCATCCGTTCCGCAATTTGCGGAACGGGTGCGGACCCATTCACTTTAAATGGGGCATATCTGGGATCCGCATCCGCATTTCCGGGATCCGCAATTCCGTTCCCGAAAAAAATAGAACATGTCCTATTCTAGTCCGCAGTTGCGGACCAAAAAAGGCATTTTCTTTTTTTTTAGTGTCGGCGATGTGCAGTCCGCACATTGCTGTTGTCCGTGTTTTGCGGATCCGCAAAACACTTACGGACGTGTAAATGGACCCTTATACAGTATATTTTGTGTGCGAAGCGGCACTCATAGCTTTAGAAGGGTTTTGATGTTAATACTGACTAGATGGGCACTTGCTTTAAGGTTATGTTGCCTTTTTTATTTTTTTAGGTTTTGTTAATGTTATGTTTTTTCATTTCCATAGTTTTAAATTGCTGCAGAGTAGACCTTTTACATGTTGGGCAGCATTGCTTGTGGACTTAAAATGTTTTGAATGTAGCTGACTGAATGCCCTCTGGGCAAATGCACAGGCAATTATCAGGAACGTCCTAGCCGGTCCTGATAATTGCCTGATCGTTGATCCGAGAGGAGAGCTGCATTCATATGCCGCAATCTTCCCCTCTGTAGGGGGATGAGGGATTACCGCTGTAATCGCTTATCTCTTTACAGTTTTGTTTGCCAGCAAAATATCCCTGTTTATAAATCGCAATGTGCTGCCCGCAAACTTTTATTTTATGTGCCACATGAAAGATGTGATCACCGACCAACACGAATCATTTACATTGGGCAGTTATTGGGACTGAGCCCATGTTCCAGGTAATTGTGCTGATATTCAGTCCATGTAAAAAGACCCTAAGGGTTGGCGCAACCCAAAATTCCTGAGTGGTTTGTATCATAAAAGGTGTTTAGTAAATTACCACCCCGGCCCTGAAGATGAGTGGGGCACCCAGGGGTCTAACTACCACCGTAATAAAGTGATGGCATATCTTAGCAATAGGGTGATCATTCACCTAGCCTAATGAAGGGCTGGTGTACCCCTATGTGCAGTATATTCATCTATCCGCATAAGAAGCAGTCAGCCATTTCGAGACTGTGGGGCACCTTTTCTAAAGCTAGAAAAGGTTTTATGGCATTCAAAGTTTCACAGATTTTTGCGCAAACTGCCTCTTGTGCAGATATTTCCTAACTTTTGAGACCTGCACTACAAAACGAATATCAATTAAAAGTTTAATCCAAGCTAGCTACTGTAAATTTTAATTTCTGGTAACTGAGCAGCGCGAAGATGCAACAAATCTATTGCGAGGCGTGCTCTTCTCTTTCAATTTGGCGCCTGTAACTCGTAAGACTGGCCTTTGAAATTGTAGATTTTAGTAAATTTGTGCCTTAGTGTAGATGGATTCAGACTGTTGGTCAGTGACTATGCAAAATTTGTAACTGCATGTAATTAAATAAGAATTCAGATCCAAGTGCTGGTGTGAAAACTGTAGAATATTTTTTTTTCGTGGGACAACCCCTTTAAGTAGGATCTTGTTTTCAAGAGCATTTTTTATATTAAGCTCCAGGTATATTTATTACATCATTAATTCATGTATAAATGTTTTTTTTTTTAAATAGGTAGTTTACATATTGGAGAAAAAGCATTCAAGAGCTGCCACTGGCTTCATTAAACCACTGACTGACAAAAACGGGGAACTTGCCAAAAAGTGTGCTTTATTTTCACCCGTTGACCATAGGCTTCCTAGAATATATGTCCCACTTGCAGACTGCCCTGCAGAATTTGTAGTCCGTCCACAAGATTTTGCAAGCACGCTCTTCATCTGCCATATAACTGATTGGAGAGCAGACAGCAATTTTGCTGAGGGGTAAGAACGAATTTTGACTGCATTTAGGTATAAATTAGGGATGAGCGAATTTTCTCTTAGGAAATTCGTTTGCGATTAGTTTATTGGTAAAAGCAGAATTACGTTATGGATTCCGTTACCACAGACCATTACGCAATTCTATGACTGAATGCCTAATTGAAGGCCTTTTAGAGGCATTCCGTCATTCATTCAGTCATTCAATCCGTCATAATAGAAGTCTATCGGCTGCATAGCTAGTCCTCCCCTGAATAACGGAAACGGGACGGATCCATTATGCAGCCCATAGACTTCTATTATGACGGAATGAATAACTGAATGCCTCTAAAGGCATTCCGTCATGAAACTGGGTTATGGTCCGTGGTAACGGAATCCATAACGCAATTCTGCTTTTACCAGTAAACGAATCGCAAATGCATTTCAAAATATGAAATTCGCTCATCTCTAGCATAAAGTTTTATCTGTACATTATTCTGTTTCATGATTGAACAGTTCTAATTTAGCCTAAGGCCTAGTTCACACTTCAGTGATTTGGTCAGTGAATTCCATCAGTGATTGTGAGCCAAAACAAGGTGGGAGTCAAAAACATAGAACACATGCAAATCTTTCCATTATACTTTATCTGTGTAGGCTCCACTTCAGTGATTGGGAACCAAAACTAGAAGTGTGAACTAGGCCTAAGGTTGTTACTTTTTATGGTATATACACATGGTGTTGTATTACAGGTTTTTTAGGTGTTAAATCCGCAGTGTAATACAGTAACAGCTAAGCAGGTGAAATTTTCGAAATGCCATGTACACTATGCGGAGATTAAAGGGGTTCTCCGGGAATTAAGAAAATTTAAAATATTAAATTTGACTTCATTATAAATATATTACCAAATGCCTTTCATTAGTTATAATGGCTCGTTTTGTCAGGGGAGCAATCATTAGGAAAAATAAAATAGCCGCCATCCTACTAGTCCACACAAAACCTGTCCTAATTACACAGGACACGTTAGGGGTTCTTCACTTTGTTACAACTGATGATCTATCCTCTGGATAGATCATTAGCATCTGATCGGCTGGGGTCCGACACCCAGGACCCCCCCAGATCAGCTATTTGAGAAGGCAGCGGCGCTGCAGGAGCGCCGCGGCCTTATCACCGTTTACTGCTGCTAACAGAGCTTGATACAAGTCGTGACGTCACTGGGCGGGGCGCTAGCAGCGGCAAACGGTGAGAAGGCCGCGGCGCTCCTGCAGCGCCGCTGCCTTCTCAAACAGCTGATCGGCTGGGGTCCCGGGTGTCGGACCCCGGCCGATCAGATGCTGATGATCTATCCAGAGGATAGATCATCAGTTGTAACAAAGTGAAGAACCCCTTTAAAGAGCTGCCTCATCCTCCTGTCTTACTTGTCAGGGATTATGATCCTGAATACAGTTTACTATGATCTTCAGATGAATCTCTGTAGGAATGTAGGTCATGAGGAGACATGAAGTACAAAGAGTAGGTGGAGATGTAGATAATGAGTAGTGATGAGCGGGAGGTGCCATATTCGATTTTGCGATATTTCGCGAATATTCTATTGAATACTCATAATATATTCGTCGAAATCGGATATTCGTCATTCTATTTATCGCGAATAATATGCGATTTTATAATATGAGAATTAACGAATATAGAGTATAGCGCTATATTCGTATTCGTTATCTTCGCTAATTCTAGCAAGACAATAGGAAAGTTGCCTATAGACAGCTCAGCGAAAATATTACTTTACCTATATTTTACAATAAATAGAATGACTCCGTATTCGATTTATTACAAAAAAAATAGGTAAAGTAATATTTTCGCATTGCGCATCCAACTTAGAGCTGTCTATAGGCAACTTTTCTATTGGCTTGCTAGAATTAGCGATGATTACGAATATAGCGCTATATTCTCTATCTTCGGTAATTTTAGCAAGCCAACCAATAGGAAAGTTATACTCTGTTCAAAGTTTTATTCGCAGTACGGGAATATTACATAATGTAATATTCGCGTACTGCGAATGACACTCTGAACAACCTATGACTTTCCTATTGGTTGACTTGCTAGAATTAACGAAGATAGAGAATATAGCGCTATGTTCTCTATCTTCATTAACGATATCTTATTCTTGGGTTCTGATTGAAAAAAATAAAAAAAACTATATTCATTTTTACGAATATATAGTACTATATTATAAATATTCGCGAATTATCGAAATGTCAATATTCGTTAAAAATCGCTATTCGAATATTCGCGCTCAACACTAATAATGAGCAGCAGCTCTTGTATGCAGCCTCCATTACCACTGTCTGTCCTGTCCATCCTCTCCGTACTTCGTCTCCTCATGAACTCCATACCTACAAAGATTCATCTGAAGATCTTATCTGTATTCAGGATCATAATCGCTGACAAGCAGAATAGAGAGGCGGATGAGGCAGCTATTTACCTCAATGTTGTGAAGTAACTCGTCCTGCTGTGTGATTAGGACAGTTTATGTGTGTACTAATAGGACACATTGTTCCCTAGACAAAATGAACCATTATAGCTAATGAAATGTATTTGGGAATATATTTATACTAAAGTATTTTCATTTTCTTAATTCCCAGAGAACCCCTTTAACCTGTAGTGTAGATTTTGTATTCTTCTCAGGTAAATTTATTTCATGGTATGTGGTTGTAAAAGATGCCCTCAATCTGGGCTGATCATGTTTGCTCTACTGCTCCAAATTAATAGTAACCCAAGGGTTTTATGTGCACGGAAGATGCAATGGGGTCAAAGCAAATTCTAATTTATTACAGGAAGTACAGCGGGTTATAAAGACACCAGAGGGGCATTCCCCCTGAGGCATGTGGCATTGTTGCATTGGCTAGAATATGAAAACATGAAAAGAGCTCACACTTGGCATCTGCGCAGTGTGCATTGTTTTACTAACTCTGGTATGTGAACTATGTAAATATCTAGCGGTAGGTGCGATGTTGTAATGGAGTCTTCACTAACAACAGAAAAGCATATATAAAATAACAAGGAGGCGTGTTCCCTTCGGTAGGATGGAACCTTCATGCTCTGAAGAAGATAAGGTGTTGTCTGAGAGCTGAAGTATATAGGAGCTTCCTTAGCTGAATCAAAGAATGATGTCCACATCTCTATCATGGTGACATTCCCTTTAGGCTACATGCACACGACCGTTGCCTGCCTCCGCGTCCGCTCCTCCTTGAAATTTTGCGATTTTTATGGCAGATCCATTGTAAAAATGCCTATCCTTGTCCGCAAACGTGAAAAAAAAATAGGACATGCACTATTTTTTTGCTCGTCAGTGTAGTTTTAGGAAAACTGACACTCATGTGGTAAGCTACGAAGCGTCTATTTTTTGTTCACTGCAAAGAGAATGGAGTGACTGGGGACTAAAATAGGAAGAATTGTGTATAGTCTGATAATCTAAGTTATAACAGTTGATGGACCAAGCACCATGTCCTATAGTGGGAAGACTCATTCAAAGATCTATTGCACACAAGACATCAAAGGTGATATCCTGTATAGAAATGTCCTGCAAGAATAGGAAAAATCCTTCTGGTACATAATTTGGTACTTCACCAAAAGAGAAACTTGTAGTCTTTGCCGAGCAAGCTCCCTTTACCCCTTTAGTGTTAGGAAGTGGCTACCTTTATAGCCTCGAAAGTGACATCCCATGCAGTTGCCACTTTTTAGTTCTCTTTCCATTCCGTACCTGCGCCTGGCGGGTTATGCTCAGTATCAAGTGCCTTTTGCACATAGCATCTACACAGTTCCAGTCCCTCTGTGTGTTCCATGTCCAAAAGCCAGTTCAAGGGCTCCTTGTTCTGAGAAAATAAGAGTAACACTGACTAATCAGCCATTTGGAAGGAAAAAGGTCTTGTGATCCTAAAAAAAGAAAAAAGCCCGACATGCTTGTCACAGCTGCACTGTGAGAATATGAGAAGAGAGGAAAGAATAATAATTATAATGATGATTAGGAAAAGTAAGTGGATCCGACATGCATGTAATTGGTGGGTTAAAGGTTGCACAGAGGAAGCGCCTTGGGTGCGGCTAATGAACCTCAGAAAACGAGTGAAACTGAGCAAGAATCACGACTTGCTGAAATCGCCAGGGGTTCATGGCTTCTCTACTGGCTGGTTCACTGGAAGTTTGAGGCACGGAACAGGCATCAACGTATAATAGAAAAAACTACGTTAAAATTCCGCTTCCTTAGTGCTTTGTTAAAAAACAAAACAAAAAAAAAACAAGCAACTCATTCTTCTCTGTGCGCAATAAGCGGTTTACTATTGTCTTTATATTATCTTTTTTTGCTCAACCGTATCCTAGATAAAAATATTCTAGAAAGTCTCATTTTCTGCTTATAAACATTTTCCTCTTTCCACATTTAAAACTGAATTGACTCAACTTCTGCAATCACTTTTGAATTGGATTGTTTTGTTCGTCTCTATGAATAGCCCTTGGGAAGCTTTCTAATTTACTAGTGTATAATGTAGAATTTCCTTTTATTACCATCTGAGGACTCCTTCTCCTTTTGCAATGATCCATCTTGATACCCTCTCAAACAAAATGCTTACTACTGGGAGTCTTAAACAGCCGCGAATTTGACCGCTCTACACGTACAGTCCATTAGATTCACTTGAAGTGGGTGCACTTTTATTGCTATGTTACTTGGATGCTATATTGCTAAAAAAATACAGGAACTGATTAATACATTGTTTTAGAACAGAGGATATAAATTTAAGTACAAAAAGTCGAAATGTAAATTATTTTCTCAAACATTTCCTTGCTATAAAATTAGCAGGCGGTGTTGAAGATACATAGTTTAAGTGTCAGCCTCAATTAACTTCAAGTCCAAATTATAATGAATGAAAGATTTTAAAATTCACTATTTAAATAGTGAATGCTATACATTTAACTGTCTGTGTTCCGTTAAAAGAAACTGCCTTTATTCGTGGTCGCTATCACTGTGCTGTCGCTATGTGAGGCACTACATCTAAGCTTGATCTTTCCCTCGGGGTGAGGACAGATGCCTCCTTCACTGCCATGCTTCAGAGTTATTGACCGGTATTTTCAATAGACTTTGCATACAGCAGTGGTACAGGTGAATGTAAGAAATGTTTTTGTATTTTTTATTACAGAAAATTGGGTGCAGATTTACTATTCAAAATGTGCTCTTTATTTGGTGCACTTTGTGCCCATATAATTGTCATACCGGCTTTGCACTGCATTTATTAAATGTTTGACATTTTAAAGGTAAAGTGATCAAACACCTGCCAGTTAAAACCAGATAGCTACGCATCCTTTGCTTTATGGCAGCCCCATGGGCCATAGACGCAATGGACAGGAGGGGAGAGTGGGAGAGTTTTTTTTTTTTTTCAGGCATGCTCTATGACCTGTGCAGAGGGAAGAATAGATAAGCTTTGACAATCACCTATTGTGAATAGTGGATTTTGTCTTACCTATACACAGAGGTGATATCATTACAGGCAGGATTAGAATGGAAGATAAGCAGATAACTGCAGTAAAGCAATCTGTATCAAGAGGTGGCAACTATTCGGCTTAGTGGCCAGTGTGAAAACTGCAGGATTTTAGTTTTTTTGTTGTTGTTTATGTATAGATATTGACATGGAAAATCAAAAATAAAGTCAAAAATTCTTTGAGTATGTTGGGGTACTTTCGCACTTGAGTTTTTCTTTTCCGGCATAGAGTTCCATCATGGGGGCTCTATACCGTAAAATGACTGATCAGTCACATCCCCATACATTCTGAATGGAGAGAAATCCGTTCAGGATGTCTTCAGTTCAGTCTTTTTGACATTTCAGGACGGAGATAATACCGCAGCATGCTGCAGTTTTAACTCCGGGCAAAATTCCAGAACACTTGCTGGAATGCCGGATGTGGCATTTTTTCCTTTTGGAATGTATTAGTGCCGGATCCAGCATTCAACATACCACAATGCCGTAAAAATGTGAAAAAATATAACGGATCTGTCTCTCCGCATGACAAGCGGAGAGACGGATCCATTCTTGCAATGCATTTGTAAAACGGATCAGTCTTCAAATGCTTTCCATTTGCATGCAGATTGCCAGATTCGGCAGGCCATTTCGGCGACAGAATGGTTTGCCGGATCACTCTGCTGCAAGTGTGAAAGTACCCTTAAACATCAAAATGTGATTTAAACAATAGGTAATTTGCTGATGACACATTTGCATCAAGCTCTGGAGGCACTGCAGAGTATGGAAGTGGTAGTGGCCCTGGTCAAGTGTTGTCACTATGGCCTACTTCAGACTGTCGTTCCCTGGGGTTTGGTGCAATGCAAATGTACGTTGAAGAATTGGGCCAGAAGTAAACGTCTCTCTTCACTTAGTGTAGAATGTAACTTGTGGCACATCCAGCAATATTAAATACAAAGTGCGGATTCTGACACCAGATGAGGAGGTATGGTGGTTGGCACTAGGAAACACTTGTGAATATAGGTGTCCACTCTAGTACAGCCTTAAAGGTGTTATTAATGTAATGATTAATGTAAATATGAAAATCAGCCATCATATAGTACATGACAATCTCTTTCTAATGGAGTTAGAGCCAGCCCTGTATCTCACATGGATCCAGAGATATTAAAATTAATTTCTCTATTTACATTGCAAGATTTATTTCATGCTGGCAGCATAGGGGGGTGTCCTTTCTCAGAGGGCATGTTCTTTCTGCTGCATTTGGTGGCAGTTGAAAGATAGAACTGAGCATGTGCTTCAATCTCTGTGACCAGGACAAAGAATTAGGAAAAAGTGCAAACAGCAGGTGGCACTACACTGATTTCAGTGACTAACTCTGTTACTACAATAAATGTCCAACAAGGGGAAAGAGACCCGGCTCAAATATGAGGAAGTGCACTGAGCAAATGCACCAATCTTTTAAGGAATATTATGGAGTATAACTAAGCCAATCAATAGGTTTTGTGCTAGAGAGACTAAAGATGCAGCAGATTTATCATCCTGCCTAAATCTACATGGTCCTACTATTAGGCTACTTTCACACTATATGAATAATAGATTACTGGGCACTCCACTGGATATCTGGAAATATTTAATATTGGTTAAAATAATGAAATATACAACAAAATAAATTGCCAATAGCTCCAATCTTCTATTTCTCTTGCAATTGTACTACTATAGGTTATGTCTACAAATGTTCCAACTGACCTAATGCTCTAAAGTGCAGTAATTGTGCAAAATCGCAAATATATGTGCAAAATATAGAATATGTGCAAATAAGCAAAGAAAGAGTCCAAAAATACAGTCGATATTAAGTCCCAATGCTCCACAAAATATACAATACTTCAAGGTGAATGCTATAGTGAATCCAGAGAATCCACAAATTGTGCAAACATTAATATATGCAAAAAAAAAAAAAAAAACAAAACATAAAGTATTGTGCAAATCCGCATATATTTCGTTAATAATATATGATATGGCAATAGCCAGTGTCCATGGTGAGAATTTATATATCAATTGATCCACAATTCGTATCACGATTGTCTGATTAAAAAACCAACAGTAGCACAATCCTTGTAGTTTCTTTCTCAGTCTAAATCCTGCCGAGCATATTGGAAAATCACCACAATGTCCGTGTAAAGTAAATGAAAAATACAGTTCGGGATAGATTCTGGGTATACTGAGCGGCGTCCCGCTATACCCGCGAACCAGCGGCGTCCCACTGGAATACTTCCAGACACGTGTCTCCCGTAACTGTTTGCCGGCTATATATGGAATAATCTTACCGGAGTGCTGCGATGTAGCTCCGGACCACTCGATAACTTTCTTCCTCGATTCAAGCCATCTCTTTTTCTCCCTATACGCTCAGGGTTGAACTCACCCGACCGTGAAGCAATAGTCCAGGCTGCTCCTTGTTCCCTTAGCGTGGGCTTGTTCATGCAGATCATTCCAGTATTACAGACGTCTGTTTGATTATACTTTATCATATAGCAGGGGTCTGACCAGACGCGTTTCGGGGCTTATGTCCCCTTCCTCACAACCCCTTCCTCACAATTTGTGGATTCTCTGGATTTACTACAGCATTCACCTTGAAGTATTGTGTATTTTGTGGAGCATTGGGACTTAATATCGACTGTATTTTTGGACTCTTTCTTTGCCTATTTGCACATATTCTATATTTTGCACATATATTTGCGATTTTGCACAATTACTGCACTTTAGAGCATTGGGTCAGATGGAACATTTGTAGACATAACCTATAGTAGTACAATTGCAAGAGAAATAGAAGATTGGAGCTATTGGCAATTTATTTTGTTGTATATTTCATTATTTTAACCAATATTAAATATTTCCAGATATCCAGTGGAGTGCCCAGTAATCTATTATTCATATATTTTGTTTTTCTGAGTGGTAAGGGTGTTACCACTCTACTCAGAGCACCCAGGTGGGATCCCCTGATAACCTTGTGCGCCACTTCCTTTAATTATATCTACTTTCACACTAACGTTAATATTTTCCAGTATTGAGATCAGTCATAGGGTCTCAATACGGGGAAAACACGCTTCCGTTTTGTCCCCATTTATTGTCAATGGGGACAAAAAGTAACTGAACAGAACGGAGCGCACCAAAATGTATTCCGCTCCATTTTCATACCGGAGAGCAAACGGCAGAGTTTGGAGGTGGCCTGTTTTTGCGGTATAATTTTCCTTTTGGTTTAGTCTGGCTGACAGAATAGAGATTAATTTGTTTAGCCATATGATATGGCCAATCATTCCAAACAAGTTGGATGGTATTCGTGGAACATATGAGAAATTGGTAGAATTGTGTCCTCAGGAAAATGTTATATCTGATAGACCTGGGTGAGGCCATGACATACAGATCCTTCTCTCACGCCTGTAATTTCCTTGACAAGCTTTTGTTTGGGCAGGAATGTTATGTTTTATTCCATGCAAGTTAAGAAGGGATGAAATCACATATCTGCTTCATCCTGCAAGCCCATGGCAAACTTTATGTAAACTATTGACACGCTGTCCAGGTTTCCTTGCTCTTATTGTCAAATCTTGGATTTTCAAAGACATAAGAGATGAATAAGTCTGAACTAGTCCCATTGGCCTTCCCCAGCTTTATACACTTGTGCACTCGACTTGATCTCTCCTAGAATAACACTTTATGTTTATGTAACTCATTTCGACAGTATAGTGCTTTCCAGTTATGCTCCTGAAGCGTTCATGCATCCAATGATGAAAAGAGAGGGGAAGAATGTTACCATCACTAACCTAGTATAATATGATCAGTGATTTTGTTACAATTTCACAATTTTTACATTCAGTGATTTTTCCAGCAATGCCCAACACCTATAAAGGGGTATTCCATTGGCATTTAACTAAAAGTTAATTCATCGTAATATAGTTTGAGCATAGACTTGGGGTGCATTCACACGACTGTATAAATGGTTCTGCATCCATTCCACAATTTTGTGGAACGGGTGCGGACCCTATTCATTTAAATAGGGCTGCAAAAGATGCGGACAGCACACCGTCCCCGTCCAAAAAATATGGAGCATGTCCTTTTCTTGTCCAGGCAAAGATAGGCATTCTATATATAGTGCCGGCCATGTACGGTCTGCAAAATGTGGAATGCACACGGCCGTTATCAGTGTTTTGCGGATCTGCAATTTGCGGACCGCAAAACACTTAGTTGTGTGAATGCACCCTTAGAGTGAACCTGTCACATTGAATATGGTGCCTGAACTGCAGGCAGCATGTTGCTATAGGGTTTTATGGGAAAAGATTCAGTACAGCTAATTTAGACATTGATATTCCTGGGCTTTAAAGTCAAGGAGGCGGTCCTATCAGTGATTGACAGCTATCTCTCTGACTATTATAAATGAGCGATCCAAATTAGTGACGAAATGCATTAAAAATCTGCTATTATCTGGCTGCAGCGAGCGTGTATCTCGGTGTACATCACTGTGCATTGCAGAAACATACATAGCTAGTCCACTATGGTAGTGAAACAGTTATTGTGTCAGCATGACAGGCAGTTGACAGGCGTCACTCTTTGGGTCCATTCACAGGTTCGTAGTGTATTGTGAATCTGCAATACACCCGGCTGGCATCACCATAGAACTGCCTATTCTTGTCCGCAATTGCGGACAAAAATTGGACGTTATATTTTGTTCGGGAGCCGCAGACCAGAAGATCGGGGATGCACACCGGAAATGTGCATGCGGACAGCACACTGTGTGCTGTCCGCATCCCTTCCAGACCCATTCTACGGACGTGTGAATAGACCCTTTAGAATCAGTTCACATTTCACTTATTTGGTCAGTTACAGGCTGAAGTGTGAACTCAGCCTTGGTCAATGTTAGCATTAGGTATAAAGGAAAGAGCGCTTTTCTTTTACACCCTTTGAGCCTATACTGCCTCTCAGCAGGGGGAAAAAAAGGTCCCCTGGCCAGCCAGATTTATCAGCATCTTCTTTAGGACATGGAGTGGAATTGCATCATTCATCCTGTAGTCCTGGTGACGGACAGTGGCCTTCTTAAAGGGCCTGGGCAACTGGCAGGTGCCACACATGAGCTGCCATGGCTAATGTTGAAGTTACACAGGGGAGTACGGCCTTCCTCTGCTCATATAGTTGGCCCAACATGAAGGGTGGCGTTCTAACTTGTGGGAACGTCACATATGAGGTGATATTGGGGGATGCTATTCTGTCTTTTCAGCTCAAGGAAGGCAAGTTTTGCAGTGTAAGAGTGGCTGAAGGGCATGCACAGTTTCCTGCCCATTTTCAAGATGTTTTGCAGTTGGGTGGAAGACTTCAGGAACCGCTTTACAACCAGATTAGAGACATGCGCCATGCAGGGCGCATGGGTCAGACCTCCTTGATGCAGCGCCGACACAATGTTCTTCTGGTTATCGGTGACCATGGTTCCGATCTTCAGTTGGCGAGGATAGAGACAGAAATAGATTTTCCTCTTGAGGGACGCAGAGCAGTTCCTCCCAAGGCAAACCAGGTGCAGAACAATATGACACCACCTTGCTCTGCATAGGTGGTATGCTGGAGGAGCATTAAGAATTGTACCTTTAGTGGCTGAGCACAAGGTTGAGGATGATGAGGCAGAGAAGGACTCGCAGCTTGAAAACGTGGAGGCTGCATTGCTGTCACCTGGCCAAGTTTCTGGTGTGCCTGGGTAGGAACCAGAGTGGCTGGATGACACTGGCAGCTGTAGCCTGTTGCTGCAACTGCTGCTATCCCCTTTGTCTGCCAACTTCAGAAACAATTTTGTCACTTCCCCTTCCCTTCGAAGGCCCTGGCACCAGTATGTCTGACATACTGTGCTGTAAGTGTAAAATAGCAGTAGGATTAGAACGCAATTTCACCCCAATTACAGAATCAAGGATTAATAGAATTACTTATGCATAAAAGAATGTGAAAAACCTAAAATCAGTAGTATTAGAATGCTTTTTAACCCCAGTAAGTGCAGCAAGGTGTAATAGAATGGCTTCTCTATTAGCCAAGCGTTACACTGTTCTATTGGCCCCTGCTCTCCCCCTATGTTGTGGATAATGGCTCCCTATTATATCCCTACACTATCCCAGTGCTATCCCTGAATTGTTCCAAACTAAGTCTTTCCTAATCACTGTCCCTAGCGCCTGTCATGTCTCTCCCTGCACTAAGTTCACGGTAAAATGGTGGAGACTGGGCAGGATGAGTCTTTTCATAGGCCTGGCTGCACGGCATTATGGGTGATTCCTCGTTACCGGGCTTCTTACTTTCACTTTGTAACATGTGGAGCAGCCATTTTGGGAAAATCTGATTTGTTACCACGAAGTGCAAGGAAATTCGATTGCTGTGACCTGTCGTTTGAAAGTTAATGTTCCCAAAAAACCCTTCATCGTTATTAAACTTGCTGACTTTAGACGTTCTAATGTCAGCTGATGTCTTTGTCCCTTCTTTGTAGGTGCCTCTGTTTGTAAAAAAACAAACTTTTTTTTTTATATTTTATGCAAATTGGCCTTTTGGAGCAATGGGGGTGTTGCCCCTACTCCTAGAGGCTCTGTTCTCCTCCCTCTAGCCACGCCCTCATCATGCTGATTGAGTGTGCACATCATGCTGCCTGTCCCTGTCAATCAACATGATGAGGGTGTGGCCAGAGGAGGAAGAACTATGTGGAACATGAAGTTCCCAAGGTCCAGCATGGCAGCACTGCAGGGAATATGGCACATACAACATATGTGCCATATTCCCTGCCCCACCCACTGCCATGCTGTACCCCAGGGATATCATATTCCACATACTGCTTCTCTTTTGTTTTCTGAAATGCGTAGAGCCACTACAGGAGTTTCATGTATTGTACTATTGGATTTCGCTGTTCTTACTATTGCTGGATTGGCATCCCAATTTTTCGTTCATAGAACAAGGTCTACATGCAGCAGGAGTAGTGAGCTGATCATTTACTTGTTTTCCGTGGTATCTTCCATGAGCAAGGCATGACTCGACCACGGTGCTGATGCTCAACTCTGCTTTATTCGATTCAATAGTTTTTTTATTAAAGTTTTTGCAGCATACAAAAAACATGCCGGGAATACCCGGGAAACATAGGTATAAGGAAGGTAACAAGTAACCATTAAGAAAAGAACAAACAAAGTGGTGTAATTGGAAGGTATTATCCAGCAAAATGTGAATATCATGCCTGACGATGGAGAGTAGTAGCTGCACTAAAGGGTAAAGCTGCCTAAAAGATTTAGCCAAGTGGCTTACAAGTAGGTTGAGACCAAATATCCGTAAGTAACTAGTTATAATCACTAAGGCCTGGTGAGGGCCTAAGGAAGTGAACAGTATGGGGAGGCCGACCAGTGGCACAATTTTTGTTGACATCGAGTAAACCCACCATTACCCATAGAACTTCTCGTAGGAATAAGTAATGTTAAGTGCAGATATCAGTTCGACAAGGTCCGGCATGTCAGAGGTTTTCCATCTCCTTAGCAACAACAATTTTGCTGTAACACAGAATATACATAACAAAGCCCTATAAGAGACCAGTACTAGGTTAACCGCAATAAACAAAAGGACCAGTTGTGGAGACCAATCTATCTCAGTCTGCAGTATTTGGCTCAATAGGTCTCGGCATGCTGACCAGTAAGGCTGAATGATGGGGCATTGCCATAAAATATGGAATAGGGTTCCCTTATCCCCTCCAACACTGACTAGAAACAGACATATACATGAGCGCCAATCTGTCAGGTGTATAATACCAACGTAGGACCGTTTTTATCGCCGATTCTTTATGGGATGTACATATTAGATGCTGGTGCATCATTCTAAGGGCACTGAGCCATTCTGTGTCAGTGAAGGACCGCTTTCAAATCTTTTCCCCAGCTGGTCATGGGGTGAGAACGTTTTAAATGGGTCGGTTTGGAGAATGGAGTTATACAGGGGCTTCAAACCTTTCGGGTTACAAGAAATATACATTTTAGCTAGGTTGTCCATTTTTAGCCCCGATGGTTGCAATCCCTGCAGCAGGTGGTGGACCTGGAGGTATTTATAGAATTCCGCCGCTGGGAGGGAAAATTGGTCACATAGCGACTGAAACGATCGCAATACACCCTGGTCAAACATGTCCCCAACTGTCTGTATACCCCCTTGGACCCACGGGAACAAGTCAGAGTGCGGGGGTGAAGTCTGAAGGAGAGAGATGGGTAAGGAAGCAGGGGAGGGAGGATTATCGGCATTAGCTAGGGTGTGGTACTTGGCCCATATAATACAATTTCAGATCTGGTAATGCTAGAGTAATGCTAGACCCCCCCATATGTCGACATCTTGTGATGATGTTACTGGCAACTTTGGGACGTTTCCCATCCCATATATACTTAGAAAGTAGAGCCTGGGCCCGAGTAAAGAATTTCTCTGGAAGGGTTACAGGCAAGGTGCGATATATATATATACACATACATACTTGGGGAGAATGAACAACTTAAATGTTGCTATCTTACCCATCCACAATGTTTTGTGTTTAGTAAAATCATGGAGTTCCTTTTCAGTGGCAAGCAGGAGGGAGTCATAGTTTAAAGCATACAGCAGGGAGGAAGAGTGCGTCAAGTTGGTGCCCAGGTATTTGATACTTTGAGATTTCCAATCAAAGGTATTGCGAAGGACCGACGCCAAGGTCTCTGGCATATGGGTAAGTAGGGCCTGGGTTTTGGAGGAGTTGAGGTGGTAATATTGAGAGTGCTCCATATCGGGAAATTTGGTCCATCACCACTACTAGGGACTTTTCAGGGTCAGTAAAGGAAGAGAAAAACGTTGTCCGCGTAAAGGGAGATGACGTGGGAGCAGCCGCTCGCCTCTACCCCTGATATATTGGGGTCCTGTTCAATTGCCTGAGCCAACAGCTCTCTGGCCAATATAAAGATGAGGGGCGAAAGGGGGCACCTCTGTCTAGTGCCATTAGTCAGTGCGAACACATCTGACAGGGCTCCACAAATGTTCTAGTAGTGGGGTTGCTATAAAGTGCTTTAATGGCGGTATGAATGGGACAATGAAATCCCATCTGTTATAGTACCGAAAAGGAGAACGACCAACAGAGTCTGTCGAACGCCTTCTCGGCATCTAGAGCTAGGGCCAGCATGGAGATCTTGTGGGTACGGACATGGTGGAAAATTCCCAACATACGTCTGGTATTATAGTAGGTTTGCTGGGTGGGAAAGAAGCCGGCTTGATCTACATGTATAATGGATGGGAGAATTTTAGCCAGGCGAGTGGCCAATAATTTTGCATATATTTTAACATCTTGGTTTAAAAGGGAAATGGGATTCAAATTTTGGGGTCTATCGGGGGATTTGCTGGGCTTGGGGAGGGTAATAATGAGGCCTTGTAAGTTTTCAATGGGGAGGGAGCCAGATGTAAGTGCTGATTGACAAAAATCTTAGAGAGAGGCAGAGGACCTGTTTAAAATGTTTGTAATAGTGGTTGGCAAAGCCATCAGGGCCAGGGGCTTTATCCCGAGGTAGGGATGCAATCACTGCCTCCACTTCTTCTTGGGTGACCTGAGTGTTCAGTGCTTGAAGCTGGGAACTCTCTAGCGTGGGCAAATTCAAGGATCGTAAATAAGATTTGGTTAGTTCTTCCAATTCCGCTGGGACAGGGTTGGAGTCCTTTAAGTTATAGAGATTAGTGTAATATGCCTGAAAACAGTTAGCTATATCAGTGGGGGAGTAAACTTTATCCTGGGATGAGAGGTGAATGAGATGGGAGATTCTGCTTTTAGTGTGTCAAGACTTGAGTCTGGTTGCCAGAAGTTTTCCCGCTTTGTCGTCCTGCGACTAATAAGTCGCTTTCGTCTTACAAAATGCTTTCTCGTAAGAGGCCAGCATATGACACCTTAGCTCTTGTCTAAGCCGTCTAAGCTCTTCCGCCAGCGAGGGATTAGGGTTTGCTTTGTTCCTAGTCTCTACTTGCAGTATCTGAGCTAGAAGGATTGAGATCTCTGCCTCTTGCCTTTTTTTGCATATTGCACCTTCCTGTATGAGACCCCCGAATACAGGCCTTGTGGGCGTTCCACTGGGTCAGTTTGGGAGGGGTCGTTAAACCTGAAAAAATCCTTGAGGTCTGATTCTATACATGACCTATGTTGAGGATGTAAGAGTAAGAAGGGGCTGCTTCTCCAAATATACAGCTGAGGAGTGTTAATGGTTTCGGATATTGGCAAGGTAATAGCTGCATGATCGGACCATTTGATCGTTTCTAGGGAGGAATCTATAGCGTGGGGGAGAAGTGATCTGTCCACAAGGAACATGTCTATTCAGGAGTACACATTGTGGAACCCCGAATGAAACGTATAATCTCTAGCAGATACGTGGTGAACATGCCATACCTCATATAGCTCCTCCTTCCAGAACGCGGTAGCTAGGGATGGTGCAGTCCTCACCTGGGGAGAGGCGGTATCCATGGATGGATCGACGATCAAATTTAAATCAGAGACACTATGGTATACAGGTCATTTGTTTAAAGTTGAGATCAGTATAATAAACCTCCCTTGTGGGTCTAGGTAGTCAGCTGTGTGGAAGAATGCTACTGTGTTTTTATTAGCTAATATGACCCCTCTAGATTTGGAGTGAAAGTGTGACTGAAAAATATGGGGAAACTGAGCATGCTTCAGCCGAAAGGCATTTTGTTGAAGCAGGTGCATCTCCTGGACCCCCAAGATGTCGCAATGTTAAACTTTGGTCTTTCAACAAATACGCTCTGCGCATTGGGCTGTTCAGACCATTGGCATTGACGCCAGCAAATGTTAATACCATGGTAAATTAAAATATACAGCATTGCAGAACTAGCAGATAGTAAAACATAAATGGGATACAGAGCGTCTCCCAGCGAGGACGCCTGTGTTATAGGAATGTAGGCAGCATGGGAAAAAAATCAGGCATTGTATGAGCACCAGGTAGACAGAGCCACCAAGAACAGAGGTGGCAAGAAAACGCATAAAAACAAAAGTATAACATGGATAACCTATATTAGGCTCTATGTATAAAATAGAGCAAATGTCCTGTCTGCGGCCTAGAAACGGAATAAGTCAAGATGACAGAGCCTGTAAAAAGCACAGCACTTGAAAGCGGGGGATACCCGCTGTGTGTCCAGCATTCAGTGTATTTCTGACCAGTCTTTGCGAACCTTGGCAGGAGCTTGTTGCTGGGCGTCAAGGGGTGGGGGGATCGCTAGTTTAGATGGTCAATTCATGGAGAAGCACATACCCCTCTTCAAAGGATTTGATGATGTGAAGTTCTCCTTTGTGGTGCACCAGGAAGTGAACTGGAAATCCCCAACGGTATTGCATCTTGGCACGCTGAAGGGCTGAAGTGAGAGGTGAAAGAGCTCTCCGCATCTGCAACGTGGCCGCTGATAAATCGGCAATATAAGAGGACCTTGTAGAAAGGGGCTGGCATACCACCATTTTTCTAGCGAAGGCCATTAATCGCTCCTTGATCTTGAAGTGCACCCTGGCGAGCACGTCCCGTGGCACCTTATCAAGGTGCCTTGGGCGGGGCACACAATGCGCCTGTTCGTTTTCTAAGTCCTGTTCGGAGCACTCTGGTAGAGCCGCTTTAATAAGGGAGCGCACACAATCTGGGATGTCCTTTGGAGGCACAGACTCCGGGATCCCACGTAGCTTTATATTGTTGCGCCGACCTCTATCTTCGAGGTTGGCCATTTTGGCTTTAATGGCTTCCACTTCTGCCTTCAACTTTATTTTCCAGGTGGTCGGTCCTAGACCCCAGTTCATTTATATCAGAGCGCATAGGAGCTATAAGAGACTGCATATCCATCAGCATGGAGCACCATTGAAGTAGCAGCATGTCTCGCATAGCCATGTCAGTAAGGCCCACATTAGAAACTGGCAGGGCTAGGAGTGCTGCCTCACCAGCGTCTTTTTCGGAGGGGGCCTCGGTAGCCTGAGGTGAGGGAGACGCTGCATCCTCTCTGTGGGCACGGACCGGTGATGCCTGGAATCCCGTGTGGGGGAGGTAGAGGCAGAGAGCTGTGCTGGAGAGGGAAAGGGGGTTGTGGCTCACCAGGCTTCCAGTAGCCTCAGGCCCCGAGGTCAGTCTCTTCCTGCCGGCATGTAGAGGAGAGTCAGCCGTCCCTGGTTGAGCTGACAGCGCCGGGTCAGTGAGGAAGCAGGGGAGCTGTGAGAGAGGTCCAGTGTTGCAGTGTGCTCGGGAGGGAAAGCAGCTGTCCCCTCTTGGATCTCTCCCGCGTCTCGGGAGAAGTAGAATTTTGTAAGTTTCAGCTGTTTGGCTATTTTCTTCTTTCGACCGGCCATGTCAGGGGAGGTTACCTTCTAACCTGGGCAAGTTTGAAGATCGCTGGTCGTGCTGGTAGTCGCTTTAGTCGGTGCTAATGCAGGAGCTCCGGCTCTATGCACCCATCCACTTAGGCAGCCAGGCCACGCCCCCTCAACTCTGCTCTATTAAAGGATTGGAAAGGAGACGGAAGGAGGGAGGGCTTGAAAGTGCACCATGGACATACAGTGCATTTGGAAAGTCTTCAGACCCTTTCACTTTTATCACATTTTATGTTGTGCTAAATAAAAAAAGTCAAAAAAAAATTTCTCCTTGAATCTGCACTCAATTTCCCATAACGACAGAGTGAAAACAGAATGTAGGCTGTAGTTAAGAACGTTCAAAAAACTCTTGCAGATTAGTTTGTCATCTCGCTAATCTTGTTTTTGTGCTAACTCCTTTTGCTTCCCTTCCACTCATCATCCTATTTTTCCATTGCATGCTGTAGTTTGCTGGTTCATCTTACTTGGAGTGGTTGGATTTATTTTGAAGGAAGCATATAATATGTTTTGATTTAGACATTTCTTTAGATCTTAATGCAGTGAGAAATATATCTTGACAATGTCCTAGATGTGATCTTCTGGCAACTTCACTTCTAAGAAATTAACCTAGTTCTATGTAGTCAGGTGCGGTTTGGCAACTTAGTGGTCCTGGGAAAAAACTGAAAGTTGCCCCATGTTGTAGGTAGGTCCAAATGGACAGAAGACCGGACAAAACAAGTAGGCAGGGCCCCCAATACTGTAGTGCAGCACAGAATACCGCTCCAGCAGAACCAAATACTACAGGGCAGCACAAAGTACTGCTGCCCCAACCACAGTATTCAGCTGTATCACAGTTGAGTTCAGGACGGCACCTGTGGCCATTGAGCCATAAGCTCATTATGTCCCTGACCTGCAGCCATCAAGGCTTGTGTGGGTCTATGGGCAATCCACCCCTGTATGTAGTTGAGTAAGGAAGGACCAACTTGCTCAGGATATTCAGAGCTCCCCAGACATCGACAATAGCGGACAGTGGGCTTTCCTGTTCAGTTAATTATCAACTGGCAGAAGTATCTCTTTATCATCCCATTTTTTTCCACAAGCCGTTGATGGGAGCTAAGTATCATCTTTTTTCATTTGTTCATGTATCTTTTGTTTCCCTACAAACAGGGTTTTTTGTATCACCCCCTGATGATCTGCCAGGCGCAGGTAAAACGCTTTGGGGTTTAATATAAGTGTATTAACTTATCTATTACCGTAGTAGGGTCATTTCAGGTTGAAAATAGTCATAGGTGCAGGAACAGGGTATCTCTACCATCAGGGGGTATCCCTGGGCACAGGGCCTAGGTCTTTAGGAACATCTAGGGAGAAATATCCCTTTCCCACCTAATATTCTCCCATGCCTGTCCCCAGATAAGTATATGAAATCACCTATATGACTATTTATTCCTGTAAATTGTTTATTTTATTGTGGTATCCTAATCATAGTGGGAGTCATTTAACTTAAAGTATCTTTCTTTAAGTAGTGGTTATCACCTGAGCACTTTCTCTGCTCCATTAACCCGTAAATATTAATAAAGGTATTGTTTTAATGAGCACGTTACTTCGTTTCTGCTTACTTAATGCTAAGATCGTTATGTCCCTGACCTGCAGCCATCAAGAAGGCTTGAGTGGATCTATGGGCAATCCACCCTTGTATGTAGTCGAGTAAGGAAAGACCAACTTGCTCAGGATATTTAGAGCTCCAGCTTCATAATGTATGCTGGCTTCCAGGGTCGGACTGGCCCACAAGAAGATAATCCGGTAGACCCAACGTCGGACAATAATGAACCCCTAATAAAACGGCCTTTAAAGGGGTTGTCTCATCATAGACAGTGGGGGCATATCGCTAGGATATGCTCCCATTGTCTTATAGGTGCGGGTCCCACCTCTGGGACCTGCACCTATATTGAGAACGGAGCCCCGCAAGGTGGTGGCTGGAGGACTCCGGTCCGGCCACCACCATGTTGGCTCCCCATTGAAAGTGAATGGGAGCGTACCGCGCATGTGTGGCCCCTGCTCCCATTCATTTTTATGGGGCCGACGTAAATAGCCAAGCCAGGCTAGCTCGGCTATTTTCGCTGGCCCCATAGAAAGTTAATGGAGGGTGGCTGCACATACGCAGTGCTCGATATAGGTGCGGTTATCCGTTCTCAATATAGGTGGGGGGGGGGGGGGGACACGGAATAATTTTCTTTGGAGGGCACTAGGGACTTCAGTCCGACTAACAGATTCAATTGTAACATATACTTGGAGATTCTATGCTTGTATTGTTTCTAAGATGGCCTAATGATTTGTACATTTACCCCCAAATATATGTAACCTAGCATTTGTCTTGCGTAACTTGTTACTACACATTGACTTTTTTTTTTTTTTAACAGCTGTACTGTGTGATATTAGACGCGTTCTGTTGTCAGAAGCACTTAAACGTACAGACACATGAATCAATATGTTAGTGGTAAGCAGGTTTGAGGATGAACATATATCTTTGGAGACCCTGGGGATATACAAAGCAAAATTCATGCAGTTTAAAAAATGATAAAGATCCCTCCGTTCATGGCAATTGCCAACACGATTCTTAGCTTTTGTGAATTTTGCAGTATGCTCTGCTATAATGGTTGTTCCCTCCCCCCTTTGTCTTTAGGAAGTTGATGAAGAGCCTTGGACAGGCGGGTGAGATTGAACCAGAGACGGAAGGCATATTAACAGAATATGGAGTGGATTTCTCCGAATTCCCCAATAATGTCCTGCAGTGTTTACCACAGAATTTACCATGGACTATTCCCCCAGAGGAGTTGAAGAAGAGAAGAGATTTGAGGTCTGTCAACGCTCATTTTCATTGATACGTCCTCATTTTCTATGATAATGTAAGTCAGTACCTACAGGGATGATTAGCTGCTATTTATTTTCAATAGATCTGGATCCTTGGTTGCTTTTTGGCTCAGCCCCAAGAGGGCAGAGGTGTGATCTGTGCCTACATTTTAAGCTACAGTGCCTAATTGGAGGTAGTCATAGACACCACCCCAATTCATTATTGCTTCAGGCCTCAGCCGTTCAGCAATCTGAACCAGTTGATAAGGCAACGGCGGTATGTCTCCGGCTTCCTGTAGACATTGTAGCGAACGTTTGGCTCACGTAATCTACAGCCAGAGTAAGGCTTGGTTAACTTCACATTTTTTTGGTCATACTTTTAATGTATACATTGGTGGAAAAAGGGTGCAAAAGTGGTAGTACACTATGCTTTTCCATCCTCCAAAGTCTTTTTTTCTTACATTTGTACTCTGTGGTGACAGCCTAAGTTTTGAAGGGAAAAATGGCAGGTAATCATACCGTGTAGGTACTGACTTGAATATCACTTTTGAGGTCCTGACTGAAGAGTCACTTTAAGGGGGGTTGTGCGGGGTTTTATACTGATGACCTATCCTCAGAATAGGTCCTTAATATCTGATCGGTGGGGATCTGGCACCCTTGCCGATCAGCTGTTTGAAGAGGAGGCAGCGCTGCATGTGAGCGTTGCTTCCTCTTCATTACACTTTGTGTCGTCTCCTCTGTAGTGGTGGCATAGTGTCATTACAAGTACTCACTATTTTTAAAGGGGTTCTGCAGTAATTTTAGACTGATCTATCCTCTGGATAGATCATCAGCCTCTGATCGGCAGGCGTCCGACATCCGGGACCCACGCCGATCAGATGTTTGAGAAGGTAGCGGCACTGGCAGTAGCACCGCGGCCTTTTTGCTGTTTACCACAGGCCCAGTGACGTCACGACTTGTATCACTGGCCTGGGCGGGGCTAAGCTTCATTCAAGTGAACGGAGCTTAGCCCAGGCCAGTGATACTAGTCGTGACTTCACTGGGCCTGCGGTAAACAGCGAGAAGGCCGCGGCACTACTGCCAGTGCCGCTGCCTTCTCAAACAGCTGATCGGTGGGGGTCCCGGGTGTCAGACCCCTGCCGATCAGATGCTGATGATCTATCCAGAGGATAGATCATCAGTTTAAAATAACTGCTGAACCCCTTTAAGTGACTGGAGCAAGTACTTGTAATTACACTCGCTTCCAAGATTGGCAGTGTAATGAACAGGAAGCAGCTCATGGATTGCTGCCTTCTCTTCAAACAGCTGAGTGGTGGGGGTGCCAATACCCTGAGGACAGGCCATCAATATAAAACCTCTGTACATCCCCTTTAAATCACTTGGAAAAAAAATGTTTTCAATGTATCTCTATGATGAACAGATGCCACTGTATGGAATTGGTCTGAGGCATCCATTTAACGTATACATTAAACTAATGGGAAAAACGTGGTGTGAACCCACCCTAACTTAGTACAGCAGTCACTTACCTTTTTCAGTCAGACCATAACTACAGTCAGAATGGGCTCCCTTGTAGTAACTCTAGAGCAGTGTTTCCCAACCAGTGTGCCTCCAGCTTCTGCAAAACTACAACTCCCAGCATGCCCGGACAGCCTTTTGCTGTGCGGGCATGCTGGGAGTTGTAGTTTTGCAACAGCTGGAGGCACACTGGTTGGGAAACACTGCTCTAGAGTATTACACATTACACTCATCAGTGCAGTGCTCATCTGTGGGCATCCTTATCTAGGCCTAGTCATAGTTTTACACTATAAGACAGAGTTCAGACTAAGCTGATATGCATCTACACTCACAAGTGCATAACTATAAGGCAAACAAAGTTGGTTAAAAAATGGCTGCACAATACATCATAAACTGATAGTGAAAAATCGGAAAAAGGGGCTCATTCCAAATAAAATGGAATGAAGGCAGCACTTGGCGCACATTTTTGATCAAAAGTATGTCGGGCCCAAGTACCACGTCACGGTGGCTTCCGCACAAGGGTCCCTAACACTACAGATACTACCTCTCATAAACTTACCAGTCGTCTTTTATTCAGGGCACTGCAGGAACCAGCTAAATTGCTTTTGTGCTGAGAAGTCCCAGGTACTTGGGCGTTGTTCAGTCCAAAAGAGGCTCCACCCTCAATATATACTATAAGACAGAGTTCAGACTAAGCAAATATACATCTACACTCACAAGTGCATAACTGTAAGGCAAACAAAGTTGGTTAAAAAATGGCTGCACAATACATCATAAACTATGCGCTAAGTGCTTCCTTCATTCCTTTTTATTTGGAATGAGCCACTTTTTCCTATTTTTTGCTCTGTTTATGATGTAGTTTATGATGTAGTTCCTATTTTTTGCCATCAGTTTTCATTACACCTACTATTCTTATGATGATTACCTTGCAAATAGCATCTCCCCCTCTCATAACAGCAGTAAACTGATAATATATCGCCAGTTTATATAGGCGGTTTTATTTGAGTTGACTGCTTCAGAAGGACAGTATTTAATATTTAGTACTGCAAAAATGAAGGCCATGAATTCTTAAACCATTTGCGTTCTATGAATATAGTATTTTTTTTTTTTTAAATCCCTTTCTTATGGAAGTATCCCTTTTGATAGTAGTGGCATAAAGTATTTATGCAAGTTCAGAAAATGTGAACCTTTTAATTCCGGTCCACTGAATTACTCTGTGTGCTTTCTGTATCCATTGCTCCGTCTCGTAGCCCCACAAAAAAAAATTGAATGTGTCCTATCCTTGTCCGTTTTGCGGACAAGGATAGGCATTGTTACAATGGATCTGCAAAAAAACGGATGCCATACGGTCGTCATCCTTTTTTTGGCGGATCGCAAAACGTGTGCATGTAGCTTTAGCCTATTAAAACTTAGTTATAAAGACCTGACAATATTTGGTCTAAATGTTGACTTATTACTGGAAAAAAAGAGGGTTTTTGTCAAGTTTAGTCATTCTTACAGATGATGCAGATTCTTGGCAAATGCAGCAGGATTTACAAATGAGGATATTGGTGGGGATTTAGGGATCAGAATGGAAAGAGAAAGTTAAAACAATTTGTTTGAAACTATGATTTCTGTAAAAGCAATTTACATTGCAGCCCCTTGAATAAAAATGTATTTTAAAGTAATCCCTCTTTTCCTGCATTTACACAATAAGTGATCTGTGTACTTGTTGAGTGCTATGTCCAAGAGAAACGGATGTTTTTAGTTTGTTCCTTTTTATCCTAAATGGACCTCTGACCGGCTACTGTTTGGCACTCTATTTATAGTGTCTAAAATCAATGTGTCCTATCTATTCCATTGTTACGTCTCATTTTCCCAATGTTTACACTTTGAAGAAGACAAAGCCGAAGTCAAGTGCTGAGGAATTAATGAATATGAAGGCTTTTAACCAGCGTTCAGGGCATTTTAAATAAATTAATATTTTATCCAGCAAGTCATTCTTTACAATGTCAATTTTTCATTGTGTGATCTCCTCTGGTTGAGGTTTCAAATGTTCTACCTTCCTTCTTGGCAAAGGTGTGAATAGTTGAGTTTCACTTGAAAGTAACTGTACCGTTCCACCGAGGACTGGTTCGTTTTTTGTAATGGTGACATTCCTTGTACTTATCTGTTGAATACAGAAACCTTTTTAGGCTGTGACCACACTATGTCTTTACCTTGGCATTCTTTACAAGTGTTTTTCAAGCTGGCATTTATTAGTCATGCAACATTTTCTGACTACTTGTTCCACACTAGGAATCTGTCACCGGTGACGTCCCTATCAACTGTTTGCATAGGCACATGGCTATTGTTCACCAGATTAAATCCGTGTTTTCTTTTGTTCTCCTGTTCCCGAGTTATGATACTTTTTCTTTATATATGAGGGCGTCACCATTGCTCTTGCTGCACCCAAACACCACTCCTTTCACTTCTCCTTTACCCTAAGTTCACACCTGAGCGTTTTACAGCGCGTTCAAACGCGCTGTAAAACGCTCAACACATGAACACCAATGCTTTCCTATGGCCCTGGTTCTCACTTGAGCGTTTTACAGCGCATTTGAACGCGCTGTAAAACGCCCGACGCATAAACAAGTACTTGAGCTTTTTTTGGAGCATTCGTCGCGCGTTTTTTGATTGACACCACAGTAGTCAATCACAAGAACGCGCGTACGAAAGCGCGTTTCCTATTTGCAAAAACGCGCGTCAAACGCGCGTTTTAAGAACGCTCAGGTCTGAACCCAGGGTTAAATGGTGAATCAGCTATTTTTATTTTTACAGCGTTCACCGAATGGGATAAATACGTTTATATTTTAATTGTTTGGGCATTTTGGGATGCAGTGATGCTAATGTTATTTTGCTGTTTATTTTTATTATAGGGAAAGGGGTGGTTTCATGTTATAGTACATTCAGTGCAAAACTATTACTGTGGTAGGCTCTGATTCTTCAGAGTCTGAGGTTATCACAATAAATGAACGGCTCCCCGTATCCCGCAACTGAGAGATTAACCCTTCCAGGACCCTGCCATATTTCACCTTAAAGAGGACCTTTCATTAGAATAAAAAATATAAACAAAGTATGCCTACATGTAGAGCGGCACCCAGGGATCTCCCTGCACTTACTATTATCCCTGGGCGCCGCTCCGTTCTCCCGGTATCTTCAGATTTTTGACTCAACGAGGAGGAGTCTGCTCTTGTTCTCCTGGGCGTCCCCTTCTCCCAGGCTGTAGCGCTGGCCAATGGCAGTTCTCAGCTCATAGAATGGGAAAAGGAGATGCCAAGGAGAACAAGGGCAGGCTCCGCCTAGTTGAACCTTGTCACCGAAGATACCGGAGGACATGGCGGGAGAACGTAGCGGCGCGGATAATGGTAAGTGCAGGGAGATCCCTGGGCGCCGCTCTACATGTAGGCACACTTGGTTTATATTTTTTATTCTAATGAAAGGTCCTCTTTATGGACCAAGACATTTTTTTTTTTATTTGACATGTCACTTTGTGGTAATATCTTTGGAACGCTTTTACTTATCCAAGCCATTCTGAGATTTTCTCGTGACACGTTGTACTTAATGATAGTGGTAAATTTCAGTCAATATTTTTCATTTATATTTTAAAAAAATTCCAAATTTACCAAAATTGGAAAAATTCACAACTTTCCAAATTTCAATTTCTCGGCTTTTAAAACAGATAGTGATACCTCATATAGTAGTTATTACTTTACATTTCTCCTATGTCTAATTTGTTTGGATAATTTTGTTAATGCTATTTTTTTTTTTTTTGGGGGAGACGTTAGAAGGCTTACAAGTTTAGAAGCAAATCTTTATCAGAAAATTTCCAAAACCCACTTTAAGGACCAGTTCAGTTATGAAGTCACTGTGGGGCTTACATAATATAAACTACCTATAAATGGCCCCATTTTAGAAACTACACCCCTTAAGGTATTCAAAACTGAATTAAAGAAAAAAAGGAATATTTAATTTCTGAATTTCAATTTTTTGGCAGATTTTCCATTTTAAGCAATTTTTTTCCCCGGTAACTAAGCAGTGGATAATAGCCAAACAAAGTTCAATATTACCCTGATTCTATAGTTTACAGAAACAACCCATATGTGGTCGTAAACTGCTATATGGGCACACGGCAGGGCACAGAAGGAAAGGAGCGCTGTATAGTTTTTGGAAGGCAGATTTCACTGGGATAATTTTAAGTTGCCATGTCACATTTGAAGACTCCCTGATGCACCCCTAAAGTATAAACTCCAAAAAAGTGACTCTGTTTTGGAAATTACGGGATAAGGTGGCAGTTTTGTTGGTACTATTTTATGGTACATATGATTTTTTGTTGCCCTATATTACACTTTTTGTGAGACAAGGTAACAAAAAAATAGCTGTTTTGGCACTGTTTTTATTTTTTGTTTTTTTACAATGTTCATCTGACAGGTTAGATCGTGTGCTATTATTATAGAGCAGGTTGTTACGGGCACAACAATACCAAATATGGTTGTCTCAGTTTTATATAATAAAGCATTTTTGAAGAAAAAATGATTTTATTGTCTCCATATTCTGAGCCGTGTTTTTTTTTTTTTTTTTTGGGGGCAATTGTCTTATCTAGGGGCTTATTTTGTGCGGAATGATTGGCTCTGTTTTGGGGTGTGTATGACTTTTTGATCGCTTGATATTACACTTTTTGTGATGCAAGGTGACAAAACAAATTACTTTTTTACAGTTTATTTTTTTTCGCTGTTTACCTGGGGGGTCAGGTAATGTGATATTTTACCTGGTTGTTACGAATGTGGCGATACCGAATGTCTACTTTTTTTTTCCACTTTTAACACAAAAGCATTTTTTAGCAGAAAAATCATGTTTTAGTGTCTCCATATTCTGAGAGCCATAGTTTTTTTTTTTTTTTACCCTATTTTATGTAGGGGCTCATTTTTTTGCGGGATGAGGTGACCGTTTGGTACTACTACTTTGGACGGCATACGCCTATTTGATCTTTGATCGCTTGGTGTTGCACTTTTTGTGATGTAATGTGACCAAAAAATTGTTGTTTTAGCAGTTTTTATTTTTTCCACGGCATTTAGTTAAGGGGGTGGATCATGTGATATTTTTATAGAGCCGGTCGTTACGGACGCGGAAATACACAATTTTTTTTAAAAAATTTTAAAATTTTTTTTTTACAATTTTATGTTTTATTTTGGGAAAGGTTTTTTTTTTTTTTTACTTGGATCCCCTGTGCAATGCATTACAATACAACCTGAATTTTAATGCATTACATGTCAGCTTTTATGCTGACAGACTGCCTGTGAAACCTAGCCTAAAGCCCCTTTCACACGGGCGTGATTTCCACGCGGGTGCATTGTGTGAGGAGGACGCATTGCACCCGCACTGAATCCGGACCCATTCATTTCTATGGGGCTATGCACATGAGCGGTGATTTTCACGCATCACTTTTGTGTTGCGTGAAAATCGCAGCATGCTCAATAATAGCTAATGAATGAAGGAGAGGAGAGATCATAACTACGCAATCAAGTGGATAAGGTGAGTTAATTTATTTATTTTTAACCCCTCATCCACATTTTACTAAGCATTCTGTATTGAGAATGCTATTATTTTCCCTTATAACCATGTTATAAGGGAAAATAATAAAATCTACAGAATACTGAACCCAAACCCGAACTTCAGTGATGAAGTTCGGGTCTGGGTACCGAACATGCCGATTTTTCCCACGCGCGTGCAAAACGCATTAAAGCGCTTTGCACTCGCGCTGAAAAATTGCGCATTTTCCCGCAACGCACCCGTCTTAGCCGGACGTCAAACATGACGCCCGTGTGAAAGAGGCCTAAGGGTCTGGATCTCACAGGCTTCCATAGAATGCAAGCCTCGGCGCCTATGGAAGGCATCAGGCTGCCTTCTCTGCCATCAGGTCCCCCATCACAGCAGCACGGGGACCCGATGGAGATCTGAGGGCACTCGTATGCAGCAGGGGCCCGGCTGTCAGTGACTGCACCCACGCGATCAGCCCTCCGTACATGTACAACGCTGGTCCTTGTCACGTCCACCAGCGCCGTACATTTACGGCGTGGATCCTCTACGGGTTAAACATCTGTGCTCTGTAAATGTCGAATACAGACAATAGATTTGGGTCTATCCTGTTAAAACAGCAGAAATTCGACAACTATGGCATCCTCCTGGATCGGGCAACATCTTCAAAGACTCGGGTCTAAAGAAGGGGTTAAATAATGTAATCTAATTTCTCTTTTCTGCAAGATAAATCATTGGGTATTTTTGTTTTTACTTTATCTATACTCTTTATACTGTCCATGAAGTGAAATGTTCAGTAGTGTAAAAATTCAAAAACTGAAAACCAGATTGTGCTTACTCTATGTACCACCCTGTTTTTTTTTTTGTTTTTTTTTAAATCTCTGCCGCTTTTTTAGGGGGAGCCAAGTACATTTTATTGCACATACCTTACGGAAAAGCTAAAAAAAAACTGCCTTTATTGGGTAGCCACATGACTAAAATTTGAACAACTCTTGTAATCGGTTATTTAGCGTGACATATCTACAGTGTAAACAATAAGTAAAAACTGTCAAAATAGCTTTTTTTTTTTTCTTTTTTGCAACAAAGTAATTAGTACTCTTAAATGGCACCGTATACGGGCCATTTTTTGCATTCAGTATACCGTCCGTATATGGAACCATTCATTTTAATGGGTCTCCAAAAAAACGGAATGTACTCCACATGCATTTCGTTTCCGGGTTTCCGTTTTTCTGTTCCGCTACATTTTGAGTCATGTCCTATTATTGCCCGCAAATCACGTTCCGTGGCTCCTTTCAAGTCAATGAGGCTGTAATAAAAACAGAATGCTTCCGTATCCATTCCATTTTTGCGGAAGCATCTAATTTTTCAGTGTACTTACTGTTAAAACATTATTATATGTTTCCATTTCCGATCCGCAAAAAACGGGTCAAACGGAAACCATACGGAAACGAACGAAAGTGAAACTGAAACGCTACTGAAACCAAAAACAAAAAAAGTCAATGTAAAAATGTAAATTAAAAATAAAATGAATTGACTTTTCCCATATCCGCTCTTTTATAAGAGATTAAAAAATGAAAAAAATAAAAAAAAATACACAATTGTTATCGCTGTGTCCATAATGACCTGATCTATAAAGTGATCATGGTACTAATCCCACATGGTGAACGCTGTACAAAAAAAATAAAAAATGGTGGAATTGCTTTTTTTTTTTTTTTTTTTTTTGCCTACCAAAAAAATGGAATAAAAGCAATCAAAAAGTCATATGAATCCCCAAAAATGATACCAATAAAAACTACAGCCCATCCTGCAAAAAATGATGACAGAAAAATAAAAAAAGTTATGGGTATTAGATTTTAGATTTTTTATTTAAAAAAAGTTTATTAAAAAGTGTTTTTATGATATAAAAATGGTACAACATAAAAAAACAAAACAAATCAACCCGTATCAACCCACAAAATAACATTATCATATCTAATATTACCACATGGAGAACCCCATAAAGCTAAAAACACTGACAGAAATGCAATATTGGCCCATTTCAGCTCCTAAACAATTGAATAAAACTCGATCAAAGTCATATGTACCCAAAATGGTACCATAAAAAATTTCAGCCCGTCCCGCAAAAAAAGAGCCCCCAAACAGCTCAGTCAACAATAAAATAAAAACGTTATGGCCCTTAAAATCTATTTTAGAAAATTCTATGTTAGAATAGATGCCGCTCCTTTCCTTTTGAATTCTGTCTGCTCATACCCATTTTCTCCTGTGGTCGTAAACTGCTGTAACATATTATGAAGTGCATTTTCTCCCGTTTAAAGTGAAAAATTTGGTCTTAAGCGACTTTTTCTTGTAAAAAAAATTAAATTTTTCATTCTCACAGCCAAGTGTTTCTAAATATTATGAAACTCCTCTAAGGTAAAAGTGGTCATTTTAACACCTCACTAAATTCTTTGAGGGGTGTAGTTTCCAAAATGGAGTCACTTTTGGGGGGTTTCTACTGTAAGGGTACCTTAGTGTGCTTTTTAACTATTACACGACATCAAAACAAAAAAGGGGCTCATTCCAGAAATAGGAATGAAGGAAGCTCTTTGCGCACATTTTTGATCAAAAGTATGTCGGGCCCAAGTGCCACTTCACAACATCAAAAAAACATTCTAGCAAAATCGGCCATCCGAAAACCATATGTTGCTCCTTTCCTTCTGCGCCCTGCCGTGTGCCCATACAGCAGTTTATGAACATAAATGGGGTGTTTCTGTAAACTGCAGAATCGGGGTAATAAATATTGAGGTTTGTTTTGCTGTTAACCCTTGCTGTATTATAGGAAAAATTGGATTAAACTTAAAAATCTGTACAAAAACTGACAATTGTAAATTTCGCCTAGAAAAACAAGAAAATGCATATTTTTATGGCACACTGCATAATGCCAATAATGCATAGTGTCAGGATTCTACCATGTGATTGCTGCTGTTGACAAAGCTATGCATTTATCTTCAGCAAAAAACTAAATGTCCAAAATATATATATTTTTCTGTTTTTGTAATTTTAATTTCTCAGAAATTACTGGATGAAAATGTGTGTTTTGCATAGTAAGTGGTAGGCTTTGTTATGGACATCGGTGTGTTGCGCTCGTAATGAGCTGAAATTTAGTAAGTTACTATATTTTGCTCATTGTTTTAAAGCTGAAGTTATGGCTTTTTGAATGTCACTGTGTATCGTGGCGTTTCAGATCAGAAGTAGGAAAGGGCAAGAAAAGAAAATTGGAAGTGAAAATCCAAACATTGGCTAGGGACTAAAGGACTGGGCACCTCCTTGAGAACAGTGCTGACCCTTTTGTGACTAGTGCCTCTAGGGTTGTCACGATACAAAAATTTTGATTGGAATTCGATACCATAAAAAAGTATTGCGATACTCGATACCATGCAAAAAAAAAACCGCCAAAAAAGCCGTTTACGTTCTGCATTTTATGGAACGTCCGGCCCATAATAGAACAGTCCTATCCTATTTTTGGGGGGGGCAAGGTGACTAAAAAATGGCGAATCGTGTGGGTTTTTTTTTTGTTTTTTTTCCCCCTGTTACGGCTTTTACTGCATAGGAGAGATTTTTTAATATTTCAATAGTTTGCACTCTTTCAGGGGTGGCGATTTATGTAATATGTTTTTTTATTGTTTCGATATTTGATATGTAAAATTGGGAAAGGGGGCAATTTAAACGTTTAGTATTACACTGCTGGGGCTGCGATCAAAACTGCCACTGCACCACCAATGAGGAGGAGGGGAGGGGACCCTGTGGCCACTGCCACCAATGAATATAATGGGGGGGTGCCTGTGGCACACACATTTATGTGTGGGCGCTGCGGTCCCCGGCAATTAACCCTTCAAGTGCTGCATCTGAGGGGTTAATTGTCAGAGATCGCAGCACCCGGTCATAGAGGACGGGTGCCAGGTATGTGATTTTAATGTTTTAATTATAATCATTGGTGGCACAGTGCCCACAGCCCCTCCCCTCTTCAACAGTACAACAAAACTCCCATTGGTGGCAGCGGCACAGGGGGCAGGGAAGGATTGCCTCCTTCTCCACTGTGCTGCTGAGGAGAACATGGCACACGCTAAGAGCTGCGCGTGCCATGTTCTCTAATAGATACTAGACTGCACAGCAGCGCAGCCTAGTATTGTTCAATACCCTGTGCAACTCGAAGCCTCACAATCTAAAATTAGCTTTTGCTAACCGTGAACAATTTGTTAAAATAGTCTCCCAAATTTCACAATGCATTAGTTTTTATGTATTATGCTGATCTTGTTTTATGTTTTTTTTTTTTTTTTTTTTTCTATTTTGCTGGGCATCAACAATGGATAATGAATTGATGTGGGACATGGTATGTTAAAAAATACCCACTTTTTCCCCTTAAATTCCCTGTCTATAGTGTTCCAAACAGTAACTCAATATGTGAGACCTCTTTGGGACCATTCCTCACACTTCAAATTGGCACTTAGAGTTTTGCTTGCTTTACATTTTCCAGTTGCTTGGCCTTCCCTTGTTTTTTTCTTTTTCCTTTTTTCTTTTTTTTTTTTTTTTCTTTTTTTTCTATATTTTTTTTCCTTTCTCAATTTCTTTGCCAGTGAACAATTTTATTATTATAAACAGGACATTGTATTCGCTTTTTAAGGAGAAATCTGAGGCAGGAGGTAAAATTACATTCGACGCTTTTTCAGCTGCCAAAATAGAAAACAATGAACTAAAAATAGCAAGCGTAGGAGAACAGGGAAAGATGGCAAAGCCAGAGGTCCACTTTTTAAACCGTTTTGGCCCCTGGAGAAGGGTCATGCTTAAGATTGGGGCTGAACTGTCCAAGAAGAGGAAATTACGAAGCCTTATGCTAATAAACCCGGGGATATTCACTCGTAGACTTTTGGAACACCCCACTGGGTATTACTTTTCTGAACTGTATGGACAGGTGGCCTGTTCTCACTAATTTTAGGTTTTTGCTACTGTGATGCAAAAAGAATAGACCTACCAGCTAGTTGCTTGCAGTTTTAGGTTACAACAAGATTATATCTTTTATATTACATTACAGATACTACTTCTGAGGTTTATAATGTATACTTTGTCCTATGTAAGGTGTGACATCACATGATGATGCTGGATGATAGGGAATAGTTCACATCTCCCTTCTGCTGTGCAATGGATTTTGAAGTACAGGTAAAAAGCATTTTTCAAATGGTTAAATCACTTTAGAAGACATCCTATACCCCAGCTGCGTTTCTGAAATGAGTTCAGTAAAGTTGCTAATATACGAAAATAGAAGACCTTTTGTAAAATTATTAAAGTATGTGAATTTTTATTTTATTTTTTTATTATTGTGTGTGAGCAAAAATCCTGCTCCCTCTATATAATGTGATCAGTCAATACAAGATTCTGCTAAAAGTAGCAGTTTATCCTGTACGGGAGACAGTTAAGAGAAGGAAAGCCTATGGAGCACACAAACCTGAATCCTACTCGTGACCTAAGTGTCTTAAAGGGAACGTGTCATCAGAAAATGACCCATTGTTTGCAATCACATTTTTGTTAAACATCTTCTGAGTTTTTGATTATTTTTAATTTTCCTTGTCAATATCTAGATTTAAGCAAAAAACACAATCTGCCGTTTTTGCACTGGCCTGTGCAGATCACTTTACTGCAGTCATCTGCCTATTATTGGCAGGATTAGAATGACATATTACCTCTGTGTATAGGGTCCACTATTCACAATAGGGGAAGTCACCGCTTTCCTCCTCCGTCTGACCTCTGCCCAGGAGTCAGTCAGGTCCCCTCCTTTCCATTGTGGCTATGGCTCATGTGGCTGCTGTAAAGCAATTCTCTAAATGCTCTTTAAATGATTAGAGTAGTTCAGGCAAGATGGCAGCCCCCATAATCATGTTCAGAAATAGAAATAAAAAAAATGTAATCGGATAAAAATAGGAAAAAAAATGTGTGCCGCTATGACCCTCGCCTACAACGAGAACGGAGAGGGGAAATTAATGGAGGGTGCACTCCGCCTGCTCAGCCGCTCTCCATTCATTTCAATGGGGCAGCTGAAAATAGCCGAGCGCTGGCTCGGCTATTTCCGTCTGCCCCATAGAAATGAATGGGAGCAGGGTCCACGCATGCGCGGTCAGCTCCCATTCACTTGTATGGGAGCAGCGCTTGGTGGTGGACGGACCCCGGGAAACCAGGATCCTCCAGCCAAAGCTCTCCCCACTCCGTTCTTGTAGCTGCGGGTCCCAGACAATGTATGTGATGGGAATACCCCATTAGCTGTTAGATTACTGCATGCTTAGTGTAAGCTGCTATACATGGAAGTTACATCAATTTCAAAATGTCACTTTCTAACATCATAATTTTTATTTGAATGTATAGTTTTCTATTAAAACATAAAGGGTTAGATACTATACACCCTTGAGACTAGATAGTGCGGCAGGTATAAAGTCATTGGCAGACTTGTCTCTTCAAGTTGTGTTTCTACTTCAAGTTAGGAGGCCCTGATGCAAAATCTGCTACAGGGCCCCCAGACTTAAGTGGGTTAAAGAGGACCTGTCACCTCTCCTGCCATGTCTGTTGTAGTAACTACTTGTGTTCCCCATGTAATAAGTCTGGAGCATCTATTTTTGACTGTCATGTGCCATTTTATTATTATACCTGCTAGAAGTTAGAATTGAATTGCTAGTAATGTGTAATTAAGGTCCAGATGGGTGTTAACTATTGTGGTGTGTCTCTCCACCGCCTGACATTGGCAGCACTGATTGGGCAGTGGTAGACTGTGCAGGGACACACCTCCAACTGGTTACACCCATCTAGACCGTCATTGCAAACTACAACTAATTCATAACTTCTAGCAGGTATAATAAAGGAGTGGCACATCAAATGAACAGATGCTCCAGAATTCTACAAGGGGGTGCAAGTAGTTGGTAAAGCAGACATTTCAGAAGAGGTTACAGGTCCTCTTTAATTCACAAAGTATTGGTGCAAAATCAGAAGAAAAAACAACTTGGTTATTATATAATAAGAAAATGGCAGATTTTAAGGCAGGTTTTAAATCAGGGTTTTTTTTTATTTTGGGTTGCCCATAGACATTCAGGTTTTCATCAAGTTTTGTTCTGGTTTTCTTCTGCAGTGTTGAAGTTAAAAACCGTGTGCAGACTGTAGATGTAGATGTAGTGCAGACTGTAGATGTAGAGAAGGTATTGAGGGCAGATGCTACTTTTCCATTTTAAATCCACACCTGGGTTTATCTTCAAAACTGCATCTGAATACCTGAATGTGTATGGCAAACCTTGCGCATTATTTTGAAAGGGTTGTCTGTTTTTTTTGAGAAAACTGGACAACCCTTGGGGTCAGCCTACAATAAATAATCGGTAAGCACCTACCTAGTCCCCGGAAGGGAGAACCGGAGTGGTGATGCGGGATCTACTATGTAAATATATACCGGTTCTTTATAGTTATTTCAGGCTGATCCTGAGGGTTGTCCAGTTTTCTTATGAAACTTACTGGACAACCCCTTTAAAAAAGGAGTCTGTGACCTCCAAAATCGGTTTCAAGGTATGCATATCGATGTGTAGGATCATTGCCCAGAAACCTAAACTTTATTTCTTATGAAAATCTAGTCCTATCAAGAGAAATGCTTATTATCTTTGTGCTAAAGAGGATTTTTTTTTAGATGCACCACGTTTGGGTCCATGCTATTGGGTGCAATGTCGCCCTGCCGCTTTCACCACCCGGTGTTTCCACTTCGGCTTTGATTGGCAGGGCCAGGCTTCCCCTGCCTCATTGCACCTAGTTCTTTACCCTAAGTTTACACCTGAGCGTTTTACAGCACGTTTGAACGTGCTGTAAAACGCCCTACGCTCAAAGAAGTTCTTGAGCTTCTTTGGGGCGTTTTGTCGCGCGTTTGCATCCATAGACTTCAATGGGAACGCGTGTAAAACGCGCGTTTAATGCGCAGATATGCCTTTTTTAATTGGTCTACAGAGTCACGAACGCGCGTAAAACGCGCGTTTACTATTGCCTAAAACGCGCAACAAATACGCGCGTAAAACGCGCGTCTCGGAAACGCTCAGGTGTGAACCCAGGGTAATCCTGCACCTGCTCTGATTGCCTAAACTTTGGAGCATATGCAGTGCAGCCCATATGGTGAAGTCTGAACAATATGCGTGGGAATTCAAGGCCAGGAGTAATGATGCAGGGTAAGCCTGGCGCGGTGAAAGTGGCAGGGCACCCACCCAGGGTGCACCGAAATCCCTCACTAGCAAAGTTATAAAAGAAGCATTTCTATAGACCAGATTTACAAGAATGGTAAGCTTTTCTTTTGGGGCACCAGCACACTTGATTAGACTAATCTCTCCCATAGCTAATTAACCTTTGCTAGAATAATGCGTGAAATTGGTTTTGTGTCTGATGCGTTTTCAGCCTTGCGCCACAAGGGGTGTGGCTTAGAAAAAACAGGCCAGGCTTAGGCAGTGTAAAAGTAGGTGAATTTAAATAGTGCGCCAAACGTATCATAAAGTATGAGCCAAGGTGATACATTTGGAGGATCTTTAGACGCCTAAGTTTACACAGCCGAAATACTCGGCACCATCAGTCTGCCCCAATGAGTTCTGACACCAGTTTCCTACATCCATGTGTCTGTTGTAAAGAACATCACCACACTGCTAACTGAACAGCAGCTCAGGCAAAATGGCTGCCCCCATAATAATGTACATAAAGAAATCTACAGTCCCCTAATGAAAAGAAATTGGGAAAAGTGATTATTAAATTATAAACCTTGTATAGCCATAGGTAAGGACACATACTGGTGTCACAGTATAGAAATAATGGGCACATTGATGTCACAGACCCGTATAATAGAATAGGTATAAGGGCTCATGCACACGAACGTAGGTCGAATTGCGGCCCACATACAGCGGGTCCACAATACACAGGCACCGGCCGCATGCATCTCTTGAATGGGTCCGCTGTCCAGGAGATGCGGAGCAAAACCCCACGGAAGCACTACGAAGTGCTTCTGTGGTGTTTCTGGCCGTGCCTCCGCACCGCAGAAAAGTAGTGCATGCACTACTTTTTTGAAGAACAGATGGATCACGGACCCATTCAAGCTGATGGGTCTGGATCCGTCTGCCGCACGCATGTTTCCCGTGCATTTGGGGACCGCAATTGCGGTCTCCAATGCACTTAGGCCGGCACACGTTGTGAAGTCGGTAAGACAACTTTCTCACTCAGACTCTTGCATTTCTATCACGCTCAGACTCATTAAAAATGGCCATTAATTTAGTAATAAAAAATCTACTACGGTAATAATGTCAGGATTTTTCTTACTGTCGTGTAAGTAATCAGGCTACTTGGATAAACTTAAACCATATTTATTATAATACAATTTCTGAAATTCCTGACATTTTCTAAATTCCTTCAAGTAAATCTGCAATGCACTATGCATTTAATAACTGTAAAACACTTATGAATTTGTCCTATATATGCTATATATGTATGTCCTGGAAATGCAGAGAATCATGTGCAAGTCTAAATAGGAATAAAAACATGTAAAAGCGTAGCTGCTATATTCACTGCTTGCCAGAAAAGGGTTGTAGTCACCATTGCCACAGCCGGCCTTCGCTATGGAAAGATTTCATACATACTAGCTACTTTCACACTAGCGTGTCTATTTTCTGGTACTGAGATCCATCATAGGGTTTTGTCCACATTCATTGTCATTGGGGACAAAACAAAACTGAACGGAGCGCACCAAAATGCATTCCGTTCTCATACCGGAGAGCAAACCGCAACATGCTGCGGTTTGTTTTCTGTCCTGGGATGCGGAGCAAGATAGATCTGTCATGACCCACAATGCAAGTCAATGGGGACGGATCTGTTTTCTCTGACACAATCTGCCAAAATAGAAAACGAATCTGTCCCCCATTGACTTTTAATGGAGTTCCTGATGGATCCATCTTGGCTATGTTAAAGGTAATACAACCGGATCCGTTCATAACGGATGCAGATGGTTGTATTATCAGTAACTGAAGCGTTTTGGCTGAACCCTGCCGGATCCAGTAAAAACACTAATGTGAAAGTAGCCTTACCCGCTCTCCACAGCTTCGGTTCTTCACACTGGCTCCTGTGTGTCTTTCCAGTCTGCAGCTTGTTTACTTTTTCTGTCCGCCGTGGCATGATTATCCGCTCCGCTGCAGCCAATGACTGGCTTCAGCGGTGATGTGTCCTCAGGTGTCTCATCACTGCTGAAGCCAGTTATTGGCTGCAGCGTAACAGCTGTTTACTATTAAACAAGCCGCAAACTGGAAGATCGACAAATGAGAGCAGGCACGCAGGATCGAAAGAGCGGGAAGTAGGCAAGTTTGTGTCTTTGTGTAGGCAGGCTGAATGTATATGAAATTAATACATTGATTATACAATAGATAATATTTTGTTAAGCGGAGCTTGCACCGAGTCTGCACATTTCTACCGACAAGCTTTGAATCTATGACTCTGAAATAAAATACCTGAAGTACGAAGATATTGGGGTTGAGCGAATTGGGTTCGGATGGCTGTATCCGAACACGATTCTTTTAAAAACGACGTTAAGAATATCAGCTCTATCCTACTGTAAAATGTATTCCCTCTGCGCAGGTCTTTCCAAAGTTTCAGCAAATATCGCAAGACTTACTTTGTCTCGCCTCTATCATGTGTCACTTTGTTTACTTGCATAATTTACTCAAAATGCGAAGCTGAACTCTGTTTCCTTAATGAGGCAGAAAGCCGAGTTCGGCTTCGTATTTTGATACAGTAGTTTATGCAAATAAATGAAGTTACACATGATAGAGGTGAGACAAAGTAAGTCTTGCGATATTTGCTGAAACTTCAGAAAGACCTCCGCAGAGGCAATACGTTTTACAGTAGGATGGCGCTCCTATTGTCAACGAAGTTTTTAAAAGAATCTGGTTCGGATGCGCCAATCCGACCCCAATTGACTCAACCCTAGTTATCATACTAAGAATTTTTTTTTTAATCTCCTCTCTTACGCTTTTTATTTCTGTAACAAATATGGAAGCTTGTTCTTGCTTCAGTTGTAGAACTGCTCAGAAAATTTGTGCGGTACACGTGAGCTATAGAAAGCTGAAAAGCGCTGTAGGCAAAGTTCCCCATGAAGTGCATGTGAGTGGAAAATTTTAGGAATCGTTTGGTGGGTAGCTTTTCCAAGCATACTTGATTGCACCATGATAAATAGTGTATGCGCCACCTCGAGTGTTGAAATGTTTTTGAGGTCTTCACTGTTATGAATATTTTTTTTTTATAAATTTCTAAGGCAACGGTTCTTAAATTGCAAGTTTAAACGCAACATATCCTTTTTTTCAATTAGTTTCTAGCTTTCTGCAGCTCTCAGCTTAGTTACTTAGCAGATGATAAAGGCTGCTGTGACAATCAGGATAAATGTCTGCTGTTTTTCTCATCAGTTTCTGTAGGTCATTGTAGTTTCCACCTAACAAGCCCTGACGTTTCCGAGCTGTTGGACTTGGTTTTGTATATAGCCTTGAAGTAGTTCCAGTCAGTTTCCATGTCATCAAAGTTCACATAAATGTCTCTCGATTGTCTTGTAACAGATTTTTTTTTTTTTTTTTTACTGTTCTTTTTATGGTAGCTTTAATTTGCCCCAAAGATGCAAATGAGCTTTACATACTAGGTTTCCTTAATCGGCTTTTTTTTATTCTCGCCCCTGAAGGTGAAGTTTAAAAGCAACATTTTTGTTGTGTCCTGCCTTCTGTTTTAGAAGTTAGGAAGAGATGTTAAAAACATCTTCCCTGGGTCATACATTGCAGTTTTTTAAAATTGAGGTTTATGTGTGAAATTTGCCCTCAAAAAATACCTTGAGATGCAACGTATGTTTCAACCTAAGAGCAAGCACCTGCTCACTGTGTCAAAAAGACACTACGAAAGTATGACCTAAACAGTAAAAGTATAAGAGCAGCCCTAAGCACATCTTTGCTGCATCGTGTGGGTGTGAATAATATATTATTTTCCCTTCTATTTTGAGACTTATATTATCAATGAGAGTTCAAATTATCAATGAGAGTTCAAATTATCAGAGGTCTTGCATTTTACAGCATCTTTGACCCATGATGAACTGACTAAACACCATTGACTTGTAATAGGTTTGTCAGGCATCATGCTATGCTGCTGTTGGTCATCCAAGAGCAAGGGTAACACAAAAATATCTAAAACTAGTGTAAACCACACCTTTTTCTTGTTTTTCATAGTGTCCCTATTCTTGGCATTGAAGTTTATCCTCAAGCCCAGATGGTTGGGACCACCATTGGGTGCACAGTTACTCTGTGTGGAATGTGTTTGCGAGTAAGATGTTAGACATTTCTGGCTGCAATTTTAGTGTTTGCTGGAGACTTTCATGACAACGAAGTGTTCTGACCACATTATACATTAATTCAGATTTTTGTCTGTTTCGAAATATCAAAAAACCTGTTCAATGTTAAGTCCCTTTGACAGCAAATCTGTAAGCAAGCAGTTGGAATAGATTGTACAGGCTTCCAAATGGACCTTCTTTTGGAATGGTTTATTATTGTAGTGGAGTAATACATTAGTACGGACACTGTCAGTTTCCTCACCTGGAGCAGAACCAGTCATTGAAATTCAAGGCGGGTTTGTTCACTAAAAAATAAACACGCACAAGGAATTAACCAGAGCAGTCACGCTTCTATAGAGTCCTGCATTTTGAAATTAACAAGCTGTTTCCTTTTTAATTTTGATATATAAATTTGATGGCTGAACCCATTGGCAGCATGTTGGAACTCCATGTTCACCCTTTTCCTATGGTGGGTGCAGTGGTCGCAGTTAAGCTTGTACAGACTTCAGTGACGCCTGTACAAACAATTTAACGCGTTTCAAGAAGTCTAATAATAAAATAAAGCTCCTTACTTGCAGCCAATGGTAGGTGGCACTGGTGGAGGTTAGTGAGATTGTTTGTTTGTTTTCTCTGAGGATGCTTGAGGCTTTCCGGGGGTACCACACCACTGAGAGAGTTGTGGATGTGGACACATTGGTGCCATCTTTATCTTCTTGACTAGTTGGTTAAGTAGCCTTGTAAATATGCCTTAGTCACTGCCAATGACCAGGTGATCAGAGTATGAAGACAACAGTAGTGGATGTTGGGCTGGTGGCGTGGGGTTAAGAGGTGATTTCACTGCAGCCAGGTATAGTCAAGTGGTAAAGGATATATTTGGATATACTATGGTTATACTGTGGATAATCCAGTATATGTTCTAGTATATCGGGCTCTGTACTTTGACTTGGCTATGGGTACTTTCACACTAGCGTTAGTGTAATCCGGCAGGCAGTTCTGTTGTCGGAGCTGCCTGCCGAATCCGCCATTTAGTGTGATAACTGACAGCATTTGTAGACTGATCCTGGTGCGGATCCGTCTACAAATGCATTGCAAGAACGAATCCGTCTCTCCGCTTGTCATGCGGATGGACGGATCAGTCTTGCAGTCTTTTTCACAGTTTTCCCTTCGTTCCGTCCTTCAGTTGTTTCGCAATGCCGGATGTGGCACTAATGCAAATCGATGTAAATTAATGCCGGATCCGGCATTCCGGCGACTAATCAGGCATTTTGGACGGACATAATACCGCAGCATGCTGCGGTATTATGTCCGGCCAAAACGCCTGACAGTGACTGAACGGAAGGCATACTGATGCAAACTGAAAGGATTTCTATCCATTCAGAATGCATTGGGATATGCCTGATCAGTTCTTTTCCGGCATAGAGCCCTTTTGACGGAACTCTATGCCGTAAAAGAATAACGCAAGTAAGAAAGTACCCTATGCCTGGCTGCTGTGTTGTGTGTACATTTACCACACCCATGGTTGTCTTAAGGTCCCTTTACACTGGGCGATACAGCAGCAGCTCGTCAGGAAGGAAGCGTTCCCTCTCAACAATCGCCTGCTCACTGGTGGAGGAGAACACTTCATTTACATGCAGCAATCTTCTCCACATTATGGGAAGGAGTGATCACTAATGCCTTTGCTCTTACCCATAACGACTCATTGTTTGCTGGCAGCAGATCATGTTTACACAACACGATCTGCTGCCGACAAACAACGATTCTTGTGTGTGCACAAATGATCGGGTTACCTGATCGGCGGTACAATTACACCGCCAGATTATGCATGGTGCGCTTTGGTAGTTTCACTCCCTCTTGCTCTGGCATCAAGGGACCTGCAGGGGAAACTAAAGATGGATATGGTGCTAATGTTTACGGTGCTGGTTCATCCAGGTGCATGGCGAACAGAAGCAGTGATAGAATGCTCAGTAATGCTAAAGTATTTAGAGAGACTTATTTTAGCATTTTCGACAGAGTTGTGTTCATCTCCGTAAAACCGTGTTTATCTCTGTAAAAATAGTTGGCGCTTACGGTATACCCTTTGCCTTGACCTCAATGATACAGTAGTATGCCGGAGTCTCCCTCTAATGGAGACTTCAGGCAGCCAAAATGATGTTTCATCTCAATGTCTGTGCTGGGAATTTGAAGCAGTTTATTATAAAGACCGGCTTGAAGAAACTTTGAGGCATATACATACTGTAAATTGGGACAAAAGACAACATTTACCGAAGAATTATAGAAATTATTCCACTCCTTTAGGTCTTGACTTGTATTTCGGTCAATAGCAACATTCTTTTTTCCTTCTAACTCTTCATTGCATTTTTGTGTCATTCTTCTGTGGTGTAACGTTACTTGTAACACTAATTAATACTTCATTCTGGTAAATATTATGAAATGTGAATATACAGTTGGAATCTTGCTTGATTTAAATGACTCTTTTCTCATCTTGATGAAAGGAGATATTGGTAACCAGGCCTCTAATCCTCCTGTGTTCCTTCTCATGTGAGCCTTTTGCAAAAGCCTAATCCTTCATTTCAGATCAAAGCAGTTGATATTGGCAACTGCGCTTTAAATGTAGCATTTGGAGTGTACAATGTTGGATCACATTGCAGAAGATCTAATAAGTAGAGGTTTTGGTTAAGAGCGGGTCTTTAAGATCAGCCAAGATGGTACTAGCTGCCAATTGATACTTAAGACATTTCTTGGAGAGGTGAGTTTGACAAAGGAATTGTCTTGAAGGTTAAATTGGTATATGGTTTATTTATTTGCTGACACTGCAATGATCCTAACATACACTTGACGCTGCAGTAACATTAAAGCCGTATTCACTCATCATTGTTTAGTCAGTGATTTCCATTAGTGATTGTGAGCCAAAACCAAGTGCCGGTGAAAAATGCAGAACAGGTGCAGATCTTTCCATTATACCCAAGCTCTGTGTAGGCTGTACTCCTGGTTTTGGCTCACAATCATGGATGGTAATTACTGATGAAAAACTGACTGTGTGAATAAGGCCTAATACTACATTTTCAAGAACAGAAACTTGTAGTACGTGATCGCTAATTTTGTATCAAAAAATTAGTTAATTACAGTACGTGTTAAAAATGCACAAACCAGGATGTCTGTCTAAAAAAAAAAAAGCCTTTTTTTTTTTTCACGCTAGGGCTTTAATCTGTTGCAGAGGTCAGCAACAGCTGTCGTGAAACTGCAACTCCCAGCATGCACACTTGCTCAATTCTTAGAAATCACACAGAAGAGAATGGCGCATGCTGGGAGTTGTAGTTTCACGCCAACAGTTGGCGTTCTAAAGATCGCTGACCCCTGATCTATTAGTTAGTAACAGGAACACAACCAAGTGCCATTTCCCTGATAATCATCTTTTCATTGGTAATTTAGTTGTTTTTTTCATAATGAATTGCTCCTATCCATTTTATAATAGAACTCATTCCATGTGTTGCCTTCCAGCTGAGTAGATGCTTATAGACATGGAGCTGTTCTAACAAGTACTGCTGGGAGCATATTTAGAGTTGTAATAACTGGTAGAAGATGCTCTCTTGAGGGTAATCAGTTATGGGTATGAGTGATGTCATCAAAGCATTATACTAAGGCTGGGCGATTATGACAAACATGAAAACCGAGATCGTCAGGATAGGTCATCCAATATCTGGTCAGCATTGGTTTCGCACCCCCGCTAATCAGCTGTTTGAAGAGGAGGCAGCGCTCCATGCGAGTGCTGCTTCCTGTTAATTCAGGGGCGTAACTTCCATAGCGGCAGGCCGTGCGACTGCTATGGGGCCCAGGGCAAGAGGGAGCCCAGTCTTAGTTGGGACTATCTTCTCTTCTACTGGGGGTGAAAACTTGGTCAGGACTCTACCCTCTAAAGTAAAATGTTTAGCAAATGAGGCAGGGGCATTGAAAAGGGTTTAGGCAGAAACCCTTCTGTCCTGGGGGGGGGGGGGCCTGGTTTGATCCTTGCTATGGGGCCCTTACTTCTCTATGTACGCCACTGTGTTCATTACACTACACGTTTTCTCCCTTGCAGCGGTGGTGTAACGTTACATATCCCTACTTCGTGAGATTTCCCTACTGGTCGCACCGGAAATGACGTGAGGAGGCGTTCCCGAGTTGTGACGATCTGCGCATGCGCAAAATGACAGTTTAGGGAAAATCTCAGCGGAGTTCAGCTGCACACTGGAACACTGCGCATGCGCCGGAGAGCCTGAGTAGAGAAATATTACGGCCCAGTGCACAAGCGCCGAGGGGAGATCTAATGGCCATTGTTTTCTATTAAATAAATAAATATAAATATAATATAAATATTATAATAATAATATTATAATATTATAAAAATATAAATATTTATTTAACAGAAAAAATGGCCATCAGATCTCCCCTCGGCACTTGCGCACTGGGCCGTAATTTAACCTACTAAGGGCTCTCCGGCGCATGCGCAGTGTCCTGGTGTGCAGCCAAACTCCGCTGTGAGATTTTCCCTAAACTGTCGTTTTGCGCATGCGCAGATCGTCACAACCCGGGAACGCCTCCTCACATCATATCAAGTGCGACCGGTAGGGAAATCTCACGAAGTAGGGAAATGTAACGTTACAGTGGCATAGTGTAATTACAAGTACCAGCTCTATTGAAGTGAATGGAGTGAGTACTTGTAATTGCACTCGTTTTTGAGACAGCAGGCAGTACAATAAAGAGGAAGCCGGCTCCGCTTCAAACCACTGATTGTGGGGGTGGTGGGTGTCGGAACCCCAGCCGATCAGATATTGATGACCTTTCATGACGATAGGTCATCAATATAAATGGCAGGACAGCCCCTTTAATAAGGTCAGACAGAACTTTTTTTGTTGCGGCATTCTGCTGTAACTGGAACAAAAGTGTGCCCCAGTTGCAGGAGGAATACAGCCTCCTTAGCCTCATAGCATAGCTGATCTGGGTCTGGCAAGCCCTATCCGGTACTGCAGTTACCACCCAATGATGACATGATTGGCTGCGACAGTACGTTGTAAGTAGTAGTAAATTTTGGTCGATGTATTTTGTTTTTATTTATAATGAAAATGTGCTATTTTTTAAATTTAAATTTTTCTTTTTTAAGACCGTCATACCTCACAAATTAGTTTAAAATTTTTTACCGTTTGTCTTTTATGTTGGCATCAATTTTAAAACCTATTTTTATATTTTTGGGGAGATTAAAAGACTTGTAAGTTTAGTAGCAATTTTTCAAACGTTCAATAAAATTTTCAAAACCTATTTTTAGAGACCAGTCTAGTTCTGAAATAGGTCAATATATGTGAAATCCCCAATAAATCTGTCTATTTGAAACATTCCATCCCATCACAGCATTTAAAATAGCATTTAGGCAGTTTAACCCTTTAGGAATTAAAATAAAATGTGTCCTCCCTGACTGGTATAGCCCTGAAATTTGTTCCTGTACCAACAATAAACAGTGAATTTTGGACTAGTCCGCGAAAAGCCATTCTTCATGAAGACCCTGCCACGCTAGATTCGATTTTTCTCCCTCCAAACCACATATGTGGCCCTAAAGTTCTTCTGAATTTTGTAGCCTCCATTTTTATAGAATGTTTGGTTGTCAGGCACTACTTATGGTTTACGGAAGCCCTTAAGTGCCAAAAACATTAGAAACATCCCAGAACAGTCCATTTGATAACTATACCTCTAAAAAAAAAAAAAAGAAAATGTATCTAGTGGTGTACTGAGCATTTTGACCCCAAAGGCATTTCATATAATTCATTAAAATTGGCGGGTGAAAATTAAAAATGTCATTTTTCCAATAGTATGCAGATTTAGCTCAAAATGTTTTATTTTCACAAGTTGATGTATACTAAAACTCCAAAAAAAACAATATCAACATTTGTTTTGTCTTGTGGAATATGAGTTTTTTTTTTTTTATTTTTTTTATTAGATATGCAGCTTTTTAGTTGCTTGTCTGCCTTTTTTTGGTGTTTTTCTAACTTGTGCTGCTGGTAAGAAGAGAAGGAGATCAGCAGGTACATGCTCAGTAAGGCAATCTTGCGTCCGACCTGCAATGTGTGTAAGCCACACACAGAAAGGTATATGATGTAATCTGTAGTGTAAACCAGTGTCTTTGTGAGTTATAACCTCCCTTCTGCTTCTTGACTGTCATGTGATCAGCAATCTGACTTTCCAAATAACGCAGCATCTTGTGTGGACAGGAAGTCAAGTTCTCCATGTATTTCTATGGGAGCCTCAATGTCGGTCACATAGAAGAGAAGTAACTGACTTCCTGTCCTGTGTCAGTTGGAGATCAGAGAGTTGGTCACATGACTCAACTAAAAAATTAGAAGGGGATGGCTCACAAATACAGTCACTGAGAAGATTACATTCACTACACATTACATCATGTGCCTTTCTAGCAGTTCAGAGAATAAATATTTTTGCGGGAGTTCTTCTTTAAGGTTTATTTCCTTTCTGATCTTGGCTTATTTGTCCCTTGTTTTGAGGCTATTACAAATGAAGAGATTTAAAATGTTATTAACATTTTTATTTTAATGTCAAAAAGTTTTGTAGACAAACTGTTACATGCTTATAAAGCGGTATAGTCCTCATTTTAATTTCTCTGAGTTCTGTAGTTTATTTTTAGGACAGATTGTGCAGTCAAATGTAATATGCAGAGTTATGCATGGATGTTTTTGCAAACATGAGATACAAATTTAGTAACCCTTTTTTTTATTTATTTTATTTTTTTTATCTTTTGTTCTTTACTTTTTCATACCATTTTTGGCTGGGATTGTCCCATTAGGTCTGTCAAAAAGGAGAAATTTATTAAAACCGCCTTAATCTTAGTCACCAAGCAACCCATAACTTTTTTTTCTATCAATGTACCTTAATTTGAACTTCTTTTGTGCATTAAAAATAAATATTTTTGCACTGCTGCATCCCAAGAACCAAAACTTTATTTCTCTTTTGATAATTGTATGAGAGCTTGATTTTTGTGTGATGACTTGTAGTTTTTACTAGTATAATTTGGGGCTATATAAGACTTGTTGAGCTCTTTTTAATTTGTATTTTGGTTGCCTATGTTTTTTTGGTGTGAGGGGGGGGGATTTATTTATTTTTCTACCGTGAGAATTTTTTTAAAATAACTTTTTGGTTTCTAATTCATGCCATTTATTAATCCCTCAAGGGGACTTCCGCATTTAATCACTTACATTATATACTGCACTACTTAACAGGGTTTTCCAGGATTTTGATACTGATGACCTATCCTCTGGATAGATTATCAGTATGTAATCGGTGAGGTTCTGACACCTGGGATCAGCTATTTAAGAAGGCATTGGCGCTCCTGTGAGAGCCGCAGCCTCCTTTGCACTTACCAAGCACAGTGGCATACATTGTATAGCGGCTGTGCTTGGTACCGCCCTCAGCCCCATTCACTTCTATGGGGCTGAGCGCGATACCAAGTACAGGTAATCACGGAGAAGGCAATGGTGCTCACAGGAGTGCCTGTGCCTTCTCGAACAGCTGATCAGCAGGGGTCCCAGGTGTTGGACCTCTACCAATCAGATACTGATGACCTATCCTGAGGGTAGGTCCTCAGTATCAAAATCCCGAAAAAACCCTTTTAAATAGGGCAGTGTATTATACTGTCAGTGGAAAACTAACAGGCAATCTATTAGGTTATGCCTCTGGCAGAGGCAGAACTTGGGCACTTTTATTGAACACATGGCTGCCATGTAAAGGCATCAGCACCGCGCAATTGCATTTTAAGGGGTGTTTATGGGTGATAGTGAGCTCTCTCCTGTTGAAACAATTAGATGACATGGTCACTATTGAACACCGCATCTAAGGGTTTAAATAGCTGGGATTAACCTCCTCCTTCTCCCTGGCCATTAGAAGGAGCCCAGCCTTAAACCTGCACACATGACCTTTTAATGCCCGCTGACCTAAAGTGGTTTATTGGAGGTCACTAAGTGATTACTAAAATGTGGTGCCGTAGGATGTGCCAAATTTATAAACTTTTGCTCATATTAGGGTGTCCTTGTGTCAGTTTTCTTATGTAAATAATGATAAAGTTCTCTCAAATGCGACGCAATCCCCTGCATTGTATTTCTAGCGCAATACAAGCGCAGCACAAATGTGTCTGCTTTCTAAAAATGGTCAGGCTACATGCTCCAGAAAGAGACCTAGTGTAAGCACTCTTCGTTTTCTAATAGAGGGGAATCCTAAGCGAAGATTAGTATTGTGCAGAGGGCACCTGCCATATGTGGTGTCAAACCGGCTTCCCTTCAGTTTCAGTATGTAGTATTGAAGTATCCAAATGCCCTATACACAGTTGTATAATATGCTTGTTCCTCTTTGTTTCCACAGAAAGGAGTGTATCTTCACCATTGATCCTTCCACTGCTAGAGACTTGGACGACGCCTTATCCTGTAAACTACTCCCAGATGGTATGGCTCTAAATATATTTAATGTTTCCCTTGAATGGGTCTGCATGCACATAGGCCATGTGACCGATGGTTATGATTGGAGTTGAGTGAACTTCTATTTTTAGTTCGGAGTCCAAAGTTCGGGTTATCGTAGCATCCCGTTATGGATTCCGCTACCGCGGACCATAACGGCATTTGGAATCCATAAGGGGCTGCTTAATTGAACCCGAACCGTGGACAACATGAAGGACCTGGGGTGACGTCACCGTCATGTGATCAGTGCAGGGGGCGTGGCTCAGCACTGGATTGGATAAGAGGTTATCCAGTACTGAGCCACGCCCCCTGCACTGATCACATGACGGTGACGTCACCCCAGGTCCTTCATGTTGTCCAAGTTTCAGGTTCATTAAAGAATCCCCTTATGGATTCCAAATGCCGTTATGGTCCGCGGTAGCGGAATCCATAACTGGATGCTACGATAACCCAAACTTTGGACGCCGAACTAAAAATAGAAGTTCGCTCAACTTTAATCGTCATGTCACGGGCCTAGGGTACGCAGCGAGAAGCCTGCAGCGTTCAGAAGAGCACTGGGGCTTTCTCTGACCCCTCACTGATCAGATGCTTATGTCCTATCCAGAGGATAGGTCTACAGTGAAAGTCAGATAACTCCTTTTATGGAAAAACTCCTTTAAAGGGGTATTCTTATCTTAGACATTTATGGCATATCTACAGTTTATGCCATAGATTTGTGGTTCGCACCTCTAGGATCTGCACCTGTCTTTAGTACAGGGGTCCTCCAACTCCATTCTGGGGCTGCTATACCCCGCCTAAATGAGAAGAAAGTTGGTTAGGTTTATGGAGACATGGAGAGATATATTAGGCCTATTGGCCACTGCAAAAACTGTACAATTATTTATTTATTTATTTTTAAATATAGTGATAGAAAATTTGTGAAATTGAATAAAAAAAATCTACTGAAATTCTTAAAAAAAAAAGGCATTAAAACGTAATTTAAACATTTGGAAATTGTCTATTAAGTTCCCTTTAAACTAGACCTGTCATCATAAAATGCAGTACAATCTGCAGGCAACATGTTATAAAGCAGGAGAAGCTGAGAAGATTGATTTATATAGTTTTTGGGAAAAGATTCAGTAAAACTTGTAATTATATACATTCGTATCTCTCCTTTCTGACTTTATTGTTCACGTGAGAGGCGTGATCTGTGGTTGATTGCATTCTCTGTGTAGGTGTATATACAGCGATGGCTGTCAGTCACTGATAACACCTCCCCTGTGAACAACGAAATCAGAAAAAGCAGAAATTTAAACGTATAAATTAATTTTAATAAGTCTTTTCCTACAAAACTTTATATTAATCTGCTCAGCCCCTCCTGCTCTACACAAAATCATTGTTTCTGGGCAGCAGGTTGCAGTTTAGACAGCACGATCTGCTGCCCAGAAACCATAATTGGTGTGCCTACATGAACAACAGGATCACCCGATGAACGAGTGTTTCACTAGTTCATCAGGTGATCGGTGGCACATTTTGTTGGGAACGAGCATTCGCAGGAGCGTTCGTTTATGATAATCCGCCTGAATATTGGGCTGTGTAAATCCACCTTAAAGGGGTTCTCCGGGAATTAAGAAAATGATAAAAATATTCCCAAATACCTTTCATTAGTTATAATGGCTTGTTTTGTCTAGGGAGCAGTCATTAGGAGACATAAAATGGCCGCCCTCCTATTAGTACACACAAAACCTGTCCTTATCACACAGGAGGACAAGTTACTTCAGAAGACTGCGGTAATGAGCTGCCTCAGCAGGCCTTTAGGGCTCATTCACACGACCATATGCATGTTGAAGTTCGTTATGCGGATATTAATAGGACACGTTCTATTTCTTTGCGGAACTGACATGCGGAAATGTGGAAACGGAATGCACCGTAACTGCAGGTTTTTTTTGTAGACCCATTGTAATGAATGGTTCCGCATACAGTCTGCAAAAAAAGTGAACCGACACAGAAAGAAAATACGTTTGTGTGCATGAGTCCTAAATATGATCCTTAGCTGAATCTGTAGGAATGCAGTTCATGAGGACACATTAAAGAAGTTGTCTCACTTCAGCAAATGGCATTTATTATGTAAAGGAAGTTAATACAAGACACTTACTAATGTAATGTGATTGTCCCTATTGCTTCCTTTGCTGGCTGGATTAATTTTTACATCACTTTATACACTGCTCGTTTCCATGGTTACGACCACCCGGCAATCCATCAGCGTTGGTCATGCTTGCACATTATTGAAAAAAGCACCAACCTATGTGACTGCCCCAGCCACCAAAGAGACTGGCTCTTTTTTTCTGTAGTGTGCAAGCATGACCACTGCTGATGGATTGCAGGGTGGTCGTAACCATGGAAATAAGCCGTGTATAATGTGATGGAAAGATGAATTCAGCCAGCAAAGGAAGCAATATGGATAAAAACAAATTAGTAAGCGGCTTGTATTAACTTTCTCTACATGATGCATGCCATTTGCTAAAGTGAGGCAACCCCTTTAAGTACAGAGAGGAGGTTGGGATGTGGCTAATGAGCAGCAGCACTTGTATGCAGTCTCCATTACCACAGTCCCACATTATCACAGTCTGTCCTGTCCGTCCTCTCTGTACTTCATGTCTCACCATGAACTCCATTCCTATAGAGCTGAAGATTTTATTCAGGATCATAATCCCTGACAAGTAGGAGAGGAGGATGAGGCAGCTCTTTACCTCAGTGTTTTGAAGTAACTTGTCCTGCTGTGTGATTAGGACAGGTTTTTTCTGTACTAATAGGACAGTGGACAATTTATTTCTCCTAATACCGCAATTGCTCTCTAAACAAACCAAGCCATTATAACTAATCAAATAAATTTGGGAATATATTTATAATAAAGTAATATTTGATTATTTTCATTTTCTTAATTCCCCAAGAACCCCTTTTAAGTGGGAAAAATAGATAAGATAATATGTAAACTACCATATTTTTCGCTTTATAAGACGCACCCCAGATTTTAGAGGAGGAAAATAAGACATTTTTTTTTCCATCAGATCCTCAGATCAGACCCCCATAAATATCAGGACATCACATCAGACCCCATATCAGCTCTCCATGTCAGACCCCCATCAGACCTCAGATCAGCCCTTTTCTTTTAGATCCACATCAGACCTTAGATCAGCCCTTTTCTTTTAGGCCCCATCAGACCTCACATCAGCCCTTTTCTTTTAGACTCCATCAGACCTCAGATCAGCCCTTTTCTTTCAGACCCCCTATCAGACTAAAATAAACTTTCTTACCTATCCTGCTCCGTGGCTCCACTATGGGTCTGTCATCGTGCCCCCCTGTCTTCTCTTTCCCGCGCTGCACTGTCACCTGACTGCGTGCAGCATCAGGTCATATTGTGCGCAGTACGTCCTGACGCTGTACGGGGTCAGGATAGTGGAGCGCAGGCCTTTACAAGCGCTTCTTCCCCGCTTCCGGTACCAAATGCATACTAGTGAGCGCTTCCATAATGGAAGCGCTCACTAGTATTCGCTTTGTAAGATGCACAGCCATTTTCCCCCTACTTTTGGGGGGGAAAAGTGCGTCTTATAAAGCGAAACATGCGGTACATTGAATTTTCTGAATCAAGAGTATCCAAAGAAGGAGGAATAAAATAACCCGGCTCTGAGATTTCTAGCACCAGGCTCAGACAGCTGTTCTGGAGGAACTTGGAGTTGAAGTGTGCATTATGTGCCAGCTGCAGGGTTAGCTGAATAACCTGCCAGGCTACCAATGTAAGGGAAAGAGCAGAGTCAGCACTGTTTGAAAGTCTCTTGCTTTTTATGTTGGGATTCATCTGCTCCTGTTGCCTCTAATGCAGGCAGCTCAGCAGTGATGTCATTTCTTTATGCGCTGCACCCCAGATGCTTGCTTTCAGTACAAAGGGATGCCAGTGACATGACATCACATGACAGCTACATTATGTGACGTGTGATTTGGCCTTTGGCCAAATTGGAATTATACCCCTGAAGAGTCTGTCTGTGTGTTCTCTTAATCCTTTCATAGACAGATTGTAACCGTTTCAGCCACGGATGCTTTAGTTAGTCAATGTAACCAACAAGCACACACACATAAGGACTCTACACGCTCAGAATTTTTAATACAGTTGGATACGTGCGGTAGTTCTAAAATGTTCTTTTGAAATAGAGGTTTCCAATGAATGATTGCTTTCTGATGTAATGTGATGTATAAATTTCTATTTTAGTCGATAGGGAAAGTGTTTTTTGCTGTAAATATGTCTTTTTGATGTAAAACTTTATCAAAACTGCATCGTGTGAGCACAAAACCAACAGTAGAAAGTAACTGCATGGGGTATGTCCGTTACCCGTACCTGGATAGTTACAATTAATCCCATTTTAAAGATTTGGTCCATTTTGGAAGCGTTGGAGCTGTAAAAACAAAATATATATATTTCTGAAGTTATAGATGCCCTTTAAAACCCCTAGTCACCAAACGTAGGTGGAGATAAGCGCCTACTAAAGAGCTGAAATTGAAATCTATAGGAATGACGGCGCGACTGGTAATTGTAGGGCCATACAAGCTTACAGAATGTGACAGTCAAGAGCAGTGGTCCATAAAAATTATTTGTAGTAAATGTTGAAATGAAGGGCAGAATTTCCAGTAGCCTCCAGAAGCAACGTCTGGTAAAGAACTGTATGGAGCTTCCTGGATTGGGTTCCACAGCGAAGCTGCACATACTAAACTGTAGCAGGAACAATGCCATGCTTTAGATGAAGTAGCATCATGCACATATCATTAGACATGGCCAAATGTTTGTGGATACTACAATATCAGACCCATATGTGCTTTCCTTTCCAAGGCTATGGGTATTAAAAGGGTATGCTTCTATTTTCCGGGATCTATTTGCCACTTTTTCCACACTCCCTGCTCATAGGCATCTTAGGCTGGGTTTTTGTATCCTTTTTTTTTTTCTAATGTAGACTTCAAACGGAGGCATAAAACATGAAGTGAACCCACAGTTCTAGATGGCTTCACTGCATGGCAGCATGGTCATGGCAGAAGTATGGCTTAAAGAGGACCTGTCACCACTCCTGACATATCTGTTTTAATAGCTTTGTGTATTCCCCATGCAATAACAATTCCGGAGCATCTATTCTTATGACTATATGTTGTTGTGCATATGTTGTATTCCTTTATTATTCCAGCTAGAAGTTGTGAATGAATTGCTGTTAGTCTTCGGTAAGGGTACAGAGGGGTGGTAACAAGTTGGAGGTGTGTCCGTACACAGTTTGAAAATGGCAGTGCTGATTGGATAGTGTGAGTCAGGGACACCCCCAACTGGTTACCACCCCTTTGTACCCTTACTGCAGACTGCTAGTAATTCATGCTAGTAATTTCTAGTAGAAATAATGAAGGAATGGCACAACATACAGACATAACAATAGATGCTCTGGAATTATTACATGGAGAGTGCATGAAGCTATTAAAACAGACATGTCAGGAGTGGTGAAAGGTCCTCTTTAACACCCATAATACTTTATGTAACATTACTCTATCATTATTTGGACAAAATGAATTAAAATATGTATTCTTAGTTTTATGAAGAGGAGTTACCTGCTTTATGGCATTCTGGGAAACCCTTTTTGGGTAATTGCATCTTTGGTAAAGTGCCCTTGATCCTCTTGGGAAGCTGTAGGCCACTCTGGGATGTTACCATGCTTGCTTTTTTTCATGCATACTTTAGCAAGTTCAGCTGATTTTTAAACCTTGAACCCCCTAATTTGGACTTCAAGACACAGCAATTTCTGGTCAGTCATCGCCATATGAGGGTGTTGGTTTTGTTTTTTTTATTTTTATATTTAAATGGCACAATTTGGGAGTAGATCTAATGTATGGTCTAACTTTTATACATTTTTTTTTTTTGTGCATGGAATGAAAATTTGCTGGTATTCTGAAATTATTTTTAAGGTTTTTGTTTTTACGGTGTTCACCATGTAGTATAAATGTTGCGTGATTAGTGTGCATTCGTTTCAAATTAATGTTTTAGTTTGGTCTTTAATAGCTGTCTCTATGGTGTGTAAGGGCTGTATTACAGCAGCAAATTATCTGACCAGTTTCTGTGCGTAATAGGCCGTCTGACCAATGATTGGTCAGAAAATCTGTCAGGTAATCTGTCTGGTGTAATACAGCCCTAAAACATTGCGACAAAGCGCTATAAATCCTTGATATAGTTGAGTTGTGGAAATGTTCAGTTTTTTTTATTTCTTTGCAAAAGTAGTTAATCTTATACATAGAAACAAAAAGTGTTTCCTCTCCTTTTTTCTTTTTTCATTAAATTTCAGGCGTAGCCGTCCCGTCCTGAGTTCTGACCGCTTACATTATGTAAATATATGTAACCAAATATTTACTTGGGGCTTCCATTAAAGGCCCGGGGGTCTCAAGGGGTCTGCTAAAGGCTCCCCACCGTGGGGGATATCCTGAACTTTCTTACATTTTGTTTGGATTGGCTGCCTGCTCCTGTTATCTCATGTCATGAGATCGTTCTCAGTTTGTCGGTTGTATAACCCAGCTTTTAAAGTTCAGGCGGATAACACTGGGCTTATTAAATTAGGTTTCTGAGTAATGCTGACACAAGCTAAGCAGTTCAGTGCTGCAGGGAGACATGCACCTCATGAAGCAAGGAAGAGGTTAGAAGGACACATGTCATGTGCAAAAATGCAATATGGATTTATAGTTTTTCCTCTGTTGACTGACTGCTAATTCTCATAAATGATAAGATATGATATTGTCAGCTGCATCTGACTCTCCTACATTTGTTCTCTTCCAGTTGAATAGTTTTGACAGTCTTCTGCGTAAATGTTTCTGTTTTCATCTGTCATACACCATTGGCTTTCTAGTCCTCTGTGGCTGTCAAGATTCAAGGCAGAAGATTGTATCATTTGCTGTCTTGAAAGCCAATATTTTAGTTTAAACCTGTTCTCTTAGACCTAAGTAACTCTTTCAGTAAGGACAGAGGAAAACAAATCTTGCTGTATTTTTCTGAAATGTGCTACTAAGAATGGTGATGTGACCACTGTAATATCATTGAAAAAGAGATGTTTTTTTGTTTTTTTTTCATAGGGACTTTTCTAACCAATGATGTTTGTCTAAATAGTTTCAATAGGCTTTGTTGGTTAAAAAGAATATGGCATATACTGTATTTAAAGGCTGTGGACACTTTTGCATTCCATTTTTATTGCCGATTTGCTTCCAAAGCAACTTTCTACTGTTTTGCTTCTGCAGACTATATGCAAGTCCTTCAGCTAGCTGGTGAAGATGCTGAATCTCCTATAAATCCATCAGGGCACTGCTCTGATTTGAGCTCTTCCCCTCCCTTTTGGTGGTAAAGATGGCAGCACTGAGTTAGGGTACTTTCACACTTGCGGCAGAGTGATCCGGAAAGCAGTTCCGTCATCAGAACTGCCTGCCAGATCCGTTGATCTGGACATAAACAGAATTTGATCCGGATGCGGATCCATCTCACAAATGCATTGCAAGAACGGATCCGCCTCTCCGTTTGTCATGCGGATAGACTGATCCGTCTTGTATGTATGTATGTGTGTATATATATATATATATATATATATATATATATATATATATATATAAATTTTTTTTTTTTTTACAGTCAAAAGGTCTGCGCATGCGCAGACCGGAAGGACGGATCCGTCCTTCGGGTATTTCTAATGCCAGATATGGCACTAATACATTTCAATGAAAATTAATGCCGGATCCGGCATTCCGGCAACTGATTCGGCATTTTGGACGGTGATAATACTGCAGCATGCTGCGGTATTATCTCCGTCCAAAACGCCATTCAGTGACTGAACTGATGACATCCTGATGCATCCTGAACGGATTTCTCTCCATTCAGAATGCATTAGGATATAAATGATCAGTTCTTTTCCGGTATCGAGCCCCTTTGACGGAACTCAATGCCGGAAAAGAAAAACGCTACTGTGAAAGTACCCTTAAGAGGTTGTAGATTCAGTACTATAAGATCCCTGGTGCCAGCAGTTTTTTTTGATCTGTGAAACACCTGGAGAGCCATTTGCAGGGAGTCAGAGAGCCACATGTGGCTCCCAAACCAGTGGGTGGAGAAAATGGATTTCAAAAATAACATTCTAGATGCTTTTAGTTGCCAAAAAGTGAGCATGCTCATACAGTAATCTACTGTTTTTTTTTTTGTGTCTTCAGGAAACTTTGAAGTTGGAGTCCATATTGCAGACGTGAGCTATTTTGTTGAAGAAGGGAATGCTCTTGATTTCATAGCAAGTGAAAGAGCCACCAGTGTGTACCTTGTACAGAAGGTATGTAAATTATGTTGTCAATCTGTAGAACATAATACCACTAACTAGGTGTTGCATTAAAAAGACCATTGACTACCCCTGGAAGCCACAGTAATGATGCATACGTACAAGATGCTGAGCCCAAATCACTCATTCTTATTTTTTTGTTCATTGCCATTTCCCCACTGTTTATACATTGCACTGCTGATTTGCAGGTAGAGAGGACTAGAGCACCCCAGGAGTCTTCCTCTCTAAGCATTGCAGGGCCACGGCAGGTTAACAGCAGTGAGTATTAAAGGGTTTCTGTCACTAGAATTTTCACTATTAAACTGGCTGCCATAAGTGGTGTGCTAATGTCAGCTGCACCTAAGTATACTATTCTTGTGATTAGTAATGCCCCATTACTGCAAGATTCTTACTTTTATAATATGCAAATTAGTCTCTAGGAGCAGAGGGGAGGGGGGGGGGCATTGCTCCTGCTCCTAGAGGTTCCGTTCTCCCACCTCATTATTACACGCCCTCCAAGTCTTGATTGACAGGGCCAGGCAGCATTCACATCCTCCTGCCGGCCCTGTGCGCTGGGGAAATCTCGCGCAGTTCAGTGTTCAGCGCAGGTGCGGTGAGGGAAGAACGCTCGCCAGCTGCCAGCTTCCTCGCTGCGCCTGCACCAAATACTGAACGGCGCAAGATTTCCCCAACACACAGGGCTGGCAGGAGGATGCGAATGCTGCCTGGCCTTATCAATAAAGACTTGGAGGGCGTGTAATGAGGTGGGAGAACGGAGCCTCTAGGAGCATGGTCAAGGCCTGCCTGTACCTAGAGGCTAATTTGCATATTATAAAATAAGAATTCTGCAGTAACGGGGGCATGAATAATCACAAGAATAGCATAGTTAGGTGCAGCTGACATCAGCACATAGCTAATGTCAGCCAGTTTAATAGTGAAAGTTCTAGTGACAGAAACCCTTTAGAGATGACAATTAGTGATTTGAGCTCAGTGTCCTGTATATTCTGCATCTGTTACTGTAATTTTTGGGGATGGTCCAAGATGACAGGTTCCCTTTAAGGGTATTCTCATTCTAGCCCCTATCACTAAAGGTGCATTTAAACATAACTTCTAATAATTATCAGAAATCGCATCCTAGTAACTGTAGGTGGGCCCACCTATAGTTATTGGGATGTAATTTTTGATAAACTTTAAACGGCTTGTATACAATGTGCTTTTCAGTGATTGGGGGAGCGTTGTCTTGGCATCATTATTACGATCAAACTATAGTTTCAGTGATTTGCTAGTTCTCATTCTAGATCATGTTACACTTGCTTTGTCAGCTATAGGCTACATTTATGCTAGTGATATGTCATCTGTCTTCATATTATCTTCCCTGCGAAAAAGTAGTTGGTGAACCCTTCAGAATTTTCTATATTTCTGTATAAAGTTGACCTAAAACTATGTAAGATTTTCTCACAAGTCCTAAAAGTAGATAAAAATAACCAAATTAAACAAATGAGTGAAATATTATACTTGATACTTTATTTTATTGAGGAAGATGGACCAATATAACATGTCTGAGTGTCAAAAGTATTTGACCTGTTGCGTTTTAATATCTGGTGTGACCTTCTTCTTCAGCCTATTCTACAAAACAGCTTTAACTCTGTTGGTGGGTCCCCCCACCCATGAACTGCTCGTTTCAGATGTCCTGATGTTCCTTTTTAGAGTTTACTAGTATAATTCAGAATTTGTCCAGTGATGGCAAGCTGTCCCTGCCAAGATGCAGGCCCAAACCATGATACTACCGCCACCGTTCTTGAAGGAGGTTTTCATGCTGAAATAAAGGGTTTCCTTTCACCAAACATAAAGCTTCTGATGTAAACCAAAAAGTTCTATTTTGATTCATTTATTCACAAAACATTGTTCCAATAGCATTCTGGCTTGCCCAGGTGATGTTTAGCATACTGCTGACGTGCAGCTTTTTTTTTTTTGTGGTCGACCTGGTGTGGTTGATCTTTGTTGGTTGACCACTCCTAGGCAGGGTAATAATGGGCTTGAATTTCCTCCATTTGTACACAACCTGACTGCAGATTAGTGAAGTCCAGACTATTTAGAGACGGTTTTGTAATCTTTTCCAACCTGATGAGCATTAGCAACACTTTCTGAAGTCTTCAGAAATCTCCGGTCTTCGTGCCATGATGCACTTCCACAAACATTTGTTTTTGAAGATCAGATTCCCATTTTTTTTAAAATAAAACAGGTCGCTCACACACACCTGATTGGCACCCCATTGATTAAAAACACTTGACTAATTTCACCTTCGTAACTCATGTATTACTGTAGATAATAGTACAAAATTGGGGTGACCGATTTCCTTTTAGCCACTCAGATGTGATATTGAATCATATTTCTCAATAAATAAATGACTAAGTATAATTTACTAATTTGTTTGATTTTATCTTTTATCTACTTTTAGGACTTATGTGAAAATCTTAGGTAGTTTTAGGGGAAATTTTTGCAGAAATATAGATAATTCTTTAGGGTTCACTGATTGCCCCTTTTACCCTGCGCAACGGAGCAGATAAATGTTGGGAAGCAAACGGTCTTTCCACTGCTTATCAGTGGAGGTGTCCACTGCATTTACATGCAGTGATCCCTTTCATAGTACTGGGAAGAATGATCGCTAGGGCCTTTGTTTATCCCCATTCAGAATCCTTGTCTGCTGGCAGCCAAGTGCTGTTGAAACAGCATAATCTGTTACCCACAAAAGATAAATTAGGTTACCAACCAACGATTTATTACCCGATGAACAAGCGAAGCGGTAATCGTCGGCACCTTTAAACGGGCCGATTGTTGCCAACGATTGTACGCGATAATCTACCCGAATATTGGATCAGTGTAAAGGTGCCTTAACTTTAGGAATCACTCCTTATCTTACGGATAAGAATGTGGCATGGCCTCTCAGTAGTTTTAGAGATGAGGTATATTAAATGACTGGCACAAAGTGAAAGTACCAGTCACACAGTTAGAAAAAACGTTAACCCTTTGTGACAGAATGGCCTAATATTTTTAATAAAGGCCAATCGTACTGAATGTCGTTAATGCGAACAAAATTGAATGACCCTCGTGAGATGTAATAAGTATAAGTGATTAAATGATGAGCGAGAAATGGCTCGTCGCTCGCCAATTGTGATCTTTAATCCTGCCATAAAATTATCATGTTAACATGGAGTCGTCTACTAGCTTACAGATCACAGAGGCGTGGTACTTTGTCGTGAACGATTAACGAGCATCGCTCTATGTAATAAGCACATTTTTGGTCGCTAATGAGTCGCAGAATCTTCAGTCTATAATCATTATCTGCATGACATCTGCTGGTCTGATACAAGCCTTAAACCTATATTAGACGGTTAGATAATCTTGCCATATTGTGGCACTTTATACCATTCCCAACAGAGCCAAACACCACAGTCCATCACAAAATACTGTCAACAGCACATCAATACATCCCCAAAAACTTCCACTTGTTGGCAGTAAATAGGGCCCAGGCGGCCTCCTGGGCATCGGCCCCCTGGGAAATTTCCCTGCTAGGTCTATGGCCAATCTGCCCCTGATGAGCGTTGTCATTAGCGATCACTCATCCCCATACTCTGGAGGAGATTGCTGCATGTAATAGCAGTGGTTTCCTCCACCGACGAGCAGGCGGTTGCTGGGAAGGAATGCGTCCTTCCCGACAATCGCCTGTGCGTTCTGCCTGTCTAATATTAATCTTTTGGTTATATTGGTGTTAATTCGCCACATATCCTTTGCTGGTTGGATTTATTTTTCCATCACATTATACACTGCTCATTTCCATAGTTACGACCACTCTGCAATCCATCAGTGGTAGTCATGCTTGCACACTATAGAAAAAAGCACTGGCCTCTCTGGTAGCCAGTACAATGGGAAGTGCACATAGGCCAGCGCTTTTTCCTAGAACGTGCAACCACGACCACCAATGCTGGTTTGCAGGGTGGTCATAACCATGGAAACGAGAATATAATGTGATGGAGAAAAATGAATCGAACCAGCAAAAGAAGCATTATGGACAGTCTAAATACTTCAGGAGATGCTTTGTATTCTCTTTCTCTACATGATCAATGCTGTTTGCTGAAGTGCGACAACCCCTTTGTGTTCTTTAAAGTGACCTTGCAGCCATAACGTGGTATTATGGTAATCGCACAGTAGCCTAAAATGTAATAGTAATTGTTTGCTATTGATAATGTAGCTTGTAGTTACAAGGTATGTTTTTAAAACTGTTTAAATTATAGCTGTTGGAAGTAGCACATAATGCCCCCCACCAGGGGCGTAACTATAGGGGAAGCAGGGGAAGCGGCTGCTTTGGGGCCCTGACCCAGAAGGGGCCCATCCAAGAGAAGGAGGAGAAGTACTAAAAGATTTTGTCAGGGCCCCTCAACATTATTACACAATGAAATGATATACAGTGTAGAAAACGGATGGAACAGCTGCCGGGCCTGGTCTGAGAGAGCGATCTTTAGTGGCCACAGGAAAGGGGGCAGCATGAAAGGAAGGGGTTGTGAAAAAATTACTGGGGCAGGGAACCCCATTCAAAAATTTGCTGCAGGGCCCAGTCATTTCTAGTTATGCCACTGCGTCCCAAATTGATATTGCGGCAGTCCATTCCTGGTAGATCAGTCCACATGCACCCATAAGGTACGGCAGAAGGTAACAGGACATCCGTATATTATAAAAAGCTGCTTTATTGTTGCAGGAAAAACATCTAACAACGTTTTGGCTCAAGTATGAGCCTTCCTCCATCTCTAGAAACTCTCATGCTTGGAATGAAATGATACTTGGTGTTTTTCCTACCAATAAGAGCTTTGATATGCTGAAGTCCTGCTACTTCTATTCCTGCGGTAATTTAAAGGGACTGTCTAGGATTTTTATATTGATGGCTTATCCTCAGGATAGGCCATCACAATCATACTGGAGGGGGATCAGACTGTACCCCTGCTGATTAGCGGTTCAAATGTAGTTCCAGCACCAGAACCACATAGCTCTGTCCATTGTGTAGTGGACAATGCTGGTTACTACATTGAAGTGAATGGGAGCAGTGCTGCAGCAAGCAGATAAGTGTGTGCAAAACACATGACCGTATTTTTGGTCCTCATCCGATCCACATGTTTTGAGATTCTGATGTGGACCCATTTATTTCTTTGGGGCTGCAAAAGATAGACAGCACACATCTGCATTTGTAAGTCCATTCTGCGGCTCTTCAAAAAATATAGAACTTGTCCTATTATGGACAAGAATATCCATAGAACAAGGCCCAAGAGGGAGATGCATGACGTAGGGATCCACTATAGTGTTCCAAGAAGCCTTGTGCCGTGTACTCCCCCCTTAGACATGGACCCTGGTATAAGGCTTTTATCCAGGCTGTTCCTTTAAGTTGGTTGTAGTTTTTTCCAGAATGATTTCACAGCATCACACAGAGGTCAGCAGTTTCTTTTTGCCTTACCTACAATGTTATGTGACTCCCTGCCTAAAAACATCTAGTTGAACGGTGATATTTTGCCATCTATTAGAAATGGTTGGCTTGTTTCACAGAGAGATTGCCAATGTTTGCAAAAACGATCAGCTGTATTCTGGTTATGAATATTTTTTAGATCTATATTATGTTTTCATATTTTAATGAAATGTAACTCCCTTGCAATGAAATGAACAATGGCTGATCTTTTTACATTTTGCATTATCATGGACGTTTATTTGGGGGGGTGGTTCCAAGTGTGAGTAGCCAGATATGCTGTATCGGCTGTGTAAAATGTGAATAAAAAAGGGGTTATATTTTTTATTTTCCAAAAATGCAATTATTTAACACCTTAAAGACCCTTGCCCTACATGTACGTCACAGCTGGACTTGACTTAAGGACCAGCAACGTACATGTATGGCCAAGGTCGGCCGGGTACTGGGGGGGGGGGGGGGGGTCGGGGCACCATGACTGCTCGTAGCAGCAGGCATCCATTCCAGGTAAGCACCCCCCACCCCACCCCGCATCTCAAACCGTTGCGATTGGCCGGTCAGTGAAGACCGGCACATAGCAGCGCCGGAAGCAGTATGGAGCTCCGGGGGGGAGGGGCGGGGGGTCAGGGGAAGGTGAACGGTGCTGAATCTCTGATTTAGTGCGCATTGCTTACAGATCCACTTTTCACCAACCACTACATATTCATTTCAGTGAAACACCTGTTAGGTCAAAAGTACCCTTTTCACCACTTAAAATATTTGTACAGGGGTGCTCTTTCCAAAATGGGGTCACTTCTTGGGGTTTTTAATTTCTGGGGACCTCAGGAAATTTTTTAAATGCGACATGGCACCTAAAATCAATGTCTGCCAATTCTGGTCAGCAAAATCCATATTTTGCTATTTGACTCCAGAGCCCTGCTATACATCGTTTTCTGAGCACATATGGGGTGTTGCTGTATTCAGGGGGAAATGGGGAAAAAATTGTGGGGGTGCATTTTGTCCTGTTACCCTTTGGGAAAGTGAAAAATGTGTGTGTAAAGCAACTTTTTTTGTGAATTTTTTTTTTTAATTTTTCATTTTTACTGCCAAGTGTTTCTTAATTCTACACTTTTAAGTGCTCACTACACACCTTGAAAGATTCCTTAAGGGGTGTAGTTTCCAAAATGGGGTCACTTTTTGGGGGTTTCCACTGTAGGGCCACTTCAGGGTATCTTCATATGCGACATGGCTCCCAATTGCCATTCCAGCTAAATCCGCTCTCTAAAAGCCATACGGTGCTCCTTCCGCTCTGAAGCCTGCTGTGCGCCCATACATCAGTTTTTGAGCACATATGGGGTGTTTCTGTAAACACTAGATTCAGTGTAATAGGTTTTGTTCGGCTGTTAACCCTTGATGTGTTGCATAAAAAATAGATTAAAATTTAAAATGTTTTAAAAAAAAAGTGAAATTTTGAAATTGCATTCATATTTCCTTTAATTCTCGTGGGACTCCTAAAGGGTTAACAAAGTTTGTAAAATCGTTTTTTTAATTTGCTTGAGGGGTGTTATTTCTAAAATGGGGTGATTTATGGGTGGTTTCTAATATGTAAGCCCCACAAAGTGACTTCATAACTGAACTGGTCCTTAAAAAATTAGGTTTTCGAAATTTTTCTTAAAACTTTTAAGATTTGCCTCTAAACTTCTAAAGTCCCCAAAAAATAAAATGTAATTTTTAAAATGCTCCAAACATGAAGTAGACATATGGGGAATGTAAAGTAATAACTATTTTTGGAGATATTACAATTTTTTCCAAATTTTTGGTAAATTTGGTATTTTTTAATAAATAAAAATGAAATATTTTGACTCAAATATACCACTGTCATGAAGGACAATATGTGACGAGAAAACAGTCTTAGAATGTCCTGGATAAGTAAAAGCGTTTTAAAGTTATTACCACATAAAGTGACACGTCAGATTTGCTAAAAATGGCTTTGTCCTTAAAGTGAAAAATTGCAGGGTCCTGAAGGGGTTAAATAAAAATGTAATTTATGTGCATTAACCAAGGAAAAAATCCAAATGGGATGAAATTGGGGGAAAAAAACTATTCCACTACAGTTTTGCAGGTTTTTTATTTACGACTTAAAATATGTAATAAAAATGACTAGTTACTTTCATTCTCTAGGTCGGTACTAATCCGGCTATACCTTATACCTTTTCTTGAGTTTTGATACTGATAAAGTAATAAAAACCTTGAGAAAAAAAAACTAAGTTTTATTTTTGCAGGACGATCTGTACTTTTGATTGATACCATTTCGGGGTGTGTACGACTTCTTGATCACTTTTTATTAAATTATTTGTGGGAAATGAAGAGACAAAAAAAAAATTGGCGAATCAGTCAGTTTGACTTTTTTTTTTTTTTTTCTGTTTCGCTGTATGGGGAAAATATTGTTACATTTTTGTTTGGGAGTTCTTGCATGTGTCAATACCCATGTGTTTTTTGTGTTGTTTTTTTTGGCGAAAGGGTTTTAGAAAAAAACTTTTTTTTACACTTTCTCTTTTTTTATAGATTGCTATTCTCATAGGCTTCAATGCATTAGCATCGGAGTCTAAAAAATTTACTATTTTCCTATGGAGCCCTGCTATAGACAGTGTCCATAGAAAACATTATGCAGCAGCCTCCTGTTTATATAGCACCAGTCCTGTACCGTACATGCATCCAGAAATCTCCTCATTCATTGCTCATCAGTCCTTCGTAAAATACTGGAAAAATAATACAATTGCTAAACTGCTTTAGTTTGTATATTTGCCTCACATGGTGAGTCTGTTTGAAGAGGCTGCAGTGCTCCGTTGAGCACCATGTCCTCCTTGTAGCTTACCAATCACAGCGCCGTACATTGTATGGAAGCTGTGCTTGATAGGGCAGCTCAGCCCCTTCCACTTGAATGGGACTGAGCTGTCTTGAGGCCATGTGACTGATGAACGTGATGTTTCTGGCCTAGATCGGCGGGGATGCTGGGAATACGACCCCTTCCCATCAGTTGCTGATGACCTCAGTATTAAACACTTGGACATCCTCTTTAGTTTTGCAGTCATCACATGTCTCCAGTACATATATGCCGTTAGCTCATTGACTGATCATTTGTGGTGATCTGTAGAGTTGCTTTTTCTGTGAACTGTATATCCTGATTGCTCAAACTGTGAGGTTGTGTTCCTTAACATTGAGGACACTTGATAGGGTAATTTACTACCTGTGAAAGATACATTATCTGGTTTCAGTTTGTCCTGTAATCCTCAGCACACCCAGGAGCCTTTTTTTATTAAGTATTGTCTCATCTCACTTCCTATGTGTTCTTAGTGTAGAGGTGCACGTCCTCTGTCGGAGCATGTGCTGCATGACCTAATGCTGTAATTGTGAGAATAGTCACGACTGCCCTAAGTCACAATTTCAACATCTCAGAATCTTTGAAAGGAGAAAAGCTTGATGTAAGCTCAATCACAAATTACAGAACTAGTAGAATTTCTACTGCACAATGGATTTGCTGTTGGTTTTGGCCAATATCAAATTTTCATATATCCAGGTCTATGTTCACCCTATAAGGATGGCTCTGAAGAAAGCCCCAAAGAATCTGCAGAAACTGCCTGTGCCGCATTCTCACACTTTGGACAAAACAAAACTGAGTGGCATAATGAACTTGCTAAGCATTTTAATAACGAAAGAAGACTCTGATGTATGACCCAATGATCTTTTTTGGAAAATGTGTGACTGGAAGGATAAATCCCCCCCCCCCTCCCCCAGCAATATGGTCACCCGGTACGAAGCAGAGAAGTATTGCAGCATCCACAAGAGACTGTCGGAAATCTCAAGTGTTATGTTCTTTCCAAGAGAGCACTCACACACACTGAGTAGTTTTCTGTACACATACACGTTGCTAAAGTGTGGACGCAACACATACCTTGTGAGTTTTGCATTTAGTTTGTGTTCTGTTGGTTGTTGGCAGATGTTACATTTTTCAGTGGTACATCATTTTCTCCCCAAAGCCTTTTTTTCTAGTTTCTCTTCTTTTAATTTAACCAAAATTACCAACTGTGCTACGTTCTCCTATCACTCCATTCACTCTGTTTTTTACCGTCTTACAGGTCATTCCCATGTTGCCCAGATTACTTTGTGAAGAGCTTTGCAGCTTAAACCCAATGGCAGACAGACTGACGTTTTCTGTCATATGGAAAATCACTCCTCAGGGAAAGGTAAGAGTTCTTACATTTTGGTTATAAATGTGAAGTGTAAGACTGGATCACTGTGAATGTTTGGGTGCACATGCCCCTCTCCACTGGTCCATGGGAGTTATGACCTTAAGAGATCCACACATATGGAAAGCAAGGTGTCCGCCTCTTAAGTAGACAGGGTCATCATACGGCTGTAAGGAAGATTACATGGTAGAAGCCCCAGGGTACATGATGCCCTGACTCCACGTGATGTTGCATAGTGTGTTGGAGAGTCGCCATGTTTTCTGTAGAAAACCTCTCTGGGGAAAAATACCAGGGATTGCTGGCCCAGATTTAAGAGTTTACAGTATCTGCTCCAAAACTTTGTCTAAAAAAGTGGCAGAACTTGGTGCATCAGGAGTTTCTACGCTTTTTCTAACAGGCCCCACCCGCTTGGCAACCATATTTGTGCCAAAATTACCCTGCAATTCTGGCGTAAAAATCTTTCTCGATGTGAGCTAACCAATAGTTGGTATAAATCTAACACATGGATATTCTGTGTATGTAGGCTTTTTAATAAGTTGCCAAAGTAACCCAGTGACCAGTGTCTTTGAGGATAAAAAGACGTTAAAAATTGCAACAAAAACGCCATGAATATTGCTACAAAACACTGTGTGATTTCAGCTTAAAACTATTGGAATGTGGTTAAGAGATTCTTTAATACGATTTATTAATTTATTTGGCTTTAACCAATATGTAACAAAAAACAAAACCAATTCACAGAGTATACAAAAGCCTATCAGGGCGTCTATAATAAAAATAACTGCAGACACACATGCCCACTAACCCATGCAGTCATACAGCAATCAGTTTGAGTAGTGTGAACCGAGGGTGGATCTGATGCAAGCCTCTTAATAAATTAATTTGTTGCACCGTTCACCAGAAGTGAAATCTACTTGAGTCATTTGCTGGAGTAGATTGCGCCTTTCCTACTCCAGATAATTGGCATAGACCTATAGATAATGACCCTCAATTTGTATTCCTTGCCCATTTCTGTTCTAGTGTTAATGTCCTGCTCTTTTGGTCAACAAGCCAAAGTCTACATATATACAACAATGGCAAATTGTTATCTCTCCAGTTAGTGTTTTTACCTTTTTGCTGACATAATAATAAACACTGTACAGGGATTTACCCACTGAGGTCAAATGTAGCAAAGCCGTATATAGACTGACATACTAAAGTACATATGCATGTGCAAAATTTAATGCAAAACCCACAAAAAGGAAAAGAACATATTATAGGCCACTCTAAACAAATACATGCACCAGACCACAGTGCTGATTGCTTGTCCAACACTTTTTGGCGTTGGCTTCTTTTGGCTTTTCTCTTGGTATATGTTGGTGGCTCTTTCAGCATGTGTACGCTCACTGTATAGGATAACCTATTGGTCAACGAGAGAATTATCGCAGCTCAGGACAAAAGGGCTCATTTTTTAACTATAGTACGCCTGTTTTTTGGTTTTAAAAAGTTGCAGATGGTGGCTTTGCAATTTTTTTTGCCATTTGTTGTGACATTTTGTTCTCTAATTCAATTCTGCAAGATTGCCATTTTCTAGATGAAGACTCCAGATTAAGATCAGCATTATAATAATCTCTATATAGCGCCAACATATTCCACAGTGCTTTACAGTCAGGGGGTTCAAGTACAGAGTCATAAATGCAAGTCAACATTTAAAGAGGACTTTCATGACTTCTAAAGATATCAACTAACGATGCTCACATGGAGAGCGGCGCCCAGGGATCTCCCTGCACTTACTATTATCCCTGGGCGCCGCTCCGTTCTCCCGGTATTGGCTCCGGTCTCTGTGCTCACAAAGTTATAGTAGGCGGGGACTTGGTGGAATTGGTTATAGTAAGCGGAGCCTGCCCTTCATCTCCTTCTCCCAGACTGTAGCGCTGGCCAGTCGCAGCGCAGAGCTCATAGCCTGGGAGTTCTTTTTCTCCCAGGCTATGAGCTCTGCGCTGCGATGACCAGCGCTACAGCCGGGAGAAGGAGATGAAGGGCAGGCTCTGCCCACTATAACTTAGTGAGCACAGAGAGCGGAGCCTATACCAGGAGAACGGAGCGGCGCCCAGGGATAATAGTAGGTGCAGGGAGATCCCTGGGCGCCGCTCTCCATGTGAGCATCCTTAGTTGATATCTTTAGAAGTCATGAAAGGTCCTCTTTAAAACAAGTGGAAAACAGACCCTGCTCACAAGAGCTTCCAATCTATGAGGAGATGGGGGTGAGACAAAAAGTAACAAGTGCTTGTTTGGTATAATGGTTCAGCCATCTTAACACAATAGGGGGGTAGATATAAAGCTGCATGAGCCGTTCACCATCCGATGTCTGTAGCGCTTCTGAGTGCATGGTGTGTGGTGGATGCTAAATAGATAAGGTTCAGAGGGATAATTCTGAAGGGGGGGTGGTGACTGGAAAAGGGATTAGATCAGGGGATGCGATAGGCTAACCTACAAAGATGTGTTTTTATGGAGCGCCTAAAACTGTAGATTATGGCACATTTGCTATGTGCGACTTTTCAAAATGTCACATCTCGCGCCAGGAAACCTACTTTTACACCTAAAGGTGTAAACCACATTGCACTCAAATGACCCCAGTGTCTTATACGGTATGTAAATACCGTGTGTTGTAAGATGTCAGACTGCCGCTTTACGATATGTTTGAACAGGTAATACATCAATCTAATTGGTGCTATGGTTTTCCGGATTCTAGATTTATGAAAAATTCTGTCAAAAATAAAACATCAAATAGATAAAAATGAAAGAAAAAAATCTGCCTTGGGACCTATAGGAGGGATGGGTGTCATGGTCTAATCCTATTTCCTAATGAATCGACTTTAATATAATTTTTTATTTGGTTGCACTTTAGATTCTTGACGAGTGGTTTGGCCGAAGTGTTATCTGCTCCTGTGTGAAGCTGAGCTATGACCATGCACAAAGCATGATTGAGAATCCAGACAAACTGCCTGGTGTGGAGGAACTGCCCCCTGTGTCACCTGATCATACAGTACAAGAGATTCAACAAGCAGTTCTCAGCCTGCATCTTATTGCACAAAATTTACGTAGACAACGATTTGAAGATGGTGCTTTAAGACTGGACCAGGTGAAAATTAGCTTTTTCCAAATTTTGTTTGACTGATTGTCTTTTCATGTTTAACAAGGACATTTGAGTCTCACTCTTTCTCTCTCTCCCTTTTTCGCTCCCTTTTGCTCGCCTGCCTGCCTCTTGCTCCCTTTTGCTCTCCTGCCTGCCTCTTGCTCCCTTTTGCTCTCCTGCCTGCCTCTTGCTCCCTTTTGCTCTCCTGCCTGCCTCTTGCTCCATTTTGCTCGCCTGCCTGCCTTTTGCTCGCCTGCCTGCCTCTTGCTCCCTTTTGCTCTCCTGCCTGCCTCTTGCTCCCTTTTGCTCGCCTGCCTGCCTCTTGCTCCCTTTTGCTCACCTGCCTGCCTCTTGCTCCCTTTTGCTCTCCTGACTGCCTCTTGCTCCCTTTTGCTCTCCTGCCTGCCTCTTGCTTCCTTTTGCTCGCCTGCCTGCCTCTTGCTCCCTTTTGCTCTCCTGCCTGCCTCTTGCTCCACTTTGCTCGCCTGCCTGCCTCTTGCTCCCTTTTGCTCACCTGCCTGCCTCTTGCTCCCTTTTGCTCGCCTGCCTGCCTCTTGCTCCCTTTTGCTCGCCTGCCTGCCTCTTGCTCCCTTTTGCTCTCCTGCCTGCCTCTTGCACACATGCGAGATAGCTGTATGATAGTCGAACGATCATTCAGCTGCAGCAAGTCACATAATTTTACTCCTGGGGAAAACTCCTTTGGCCTTTGAGGGGTTGTTGGCGAGTATAGGATGTTTATTCTATTACAATTAGTGGATTTCGGAAGGTTTACAAATAAGATGGAGAACCCTTAAATTGTAGTTTGAAATTTCATCTGAGAAATCTTGAAAAAATGTAATTCTTATTTCTTGATAGTTACCGTTTAAAGCGACTTACCAAGAATGTATTTGTATGTGTTTTTATTTTTTTGGTTATAGCATACTAAACCGTATCTTTCTGGTTTTCATGTAAGGTGGTTTCATGCTTGCATTATTAGTGTCTGAGCTGCAGCATTCTAAATGTGGTAGTGAGCCATTATAAAACCAAGATTGGTTGCAAAATACTCATACTTTAACACATCAAAGCGCTGCATGGTTGAATACATTCACCCGCTTGAATTTTTCTTGGTCAGTGACAGCTTTGCTGCCTCATTGAGGAGTTTATCACTGCCTCATCCAGCAAGTCTGCACAAGTCACCTTTTTCTGCAGCGTCTTCCATCCTGTTTTCTGGAATGACATAACCACAGACTCTAATTTAGTATGTTAATCTTCATTTTGACTTGAAAACATTAAAAAGGATATGTGGACCTTTTAATCCCTAAAAGATATAGATGCTTTTGGTTTATACACTGAACGGCCACTTTATTCAAGACACACCTCTAGTTGCACATTAGATCTACCTTTATCTTCAGAGCCACAGCGGTTTGTTGCGATATAGCTTTCAATAGGTGTTGAAATCAATCTGCCGGAATATTGTTCTAGGTGGGCTTTATAGCTTCTCTCAGTTTGACTGCGGTACTGTCATGTTTTGGAGTGCCCCTTCTACTTGGGCCAAAGATGCTCTGTAGGATTAAGGTTTGGGGCCTGTGAAAACCAGGAAAATAAAGAAAACTTAATGTCATGTTCCTGGAATCAATACATGATTATGTGATCCTTAGGCCAGACACAGATGAGCGAGATAAATGTGAGAAACGTGCTGCATGTGGCAGTGTGATTTCCCATTCCACTGACAGGATTGCATGGTATTATTAGGATTTATAATGCTGTGGGTCCCTGCTAGACCCACAAATCTACTGAATTACCCTAACAGCCTTATGTCAGTGTAATTCAATAGATTTCAGGTCTTACAGGAGCAGAGGTCAGAATGGAAAGTCACACTGCCACCCACAGTGTGTTTCTTGCACTGAACTCACTAGTCTGAACTATGGCATGATGGTGCATTGTCTCACTGAAAGTGTCCTACTGCTATAGGATAAACACCTGTGCCTGTTGGTGTGGTCAGGTACCCTTGCAGGTTGTCTAGCACACAGACTACGCTGATGTAAACGGTTTTGAATGATCTGACATGACACTTGGGTGCCTCCCACCTCCCTTAAATGTGCCTGGAGTTGTGTGGCATTCATCATCCGGTTCCGCAGGGTATTCACAATAAAGTGGTTATCAGTGTGAGATGTGGCCAAAGGACGTCCACTTCTATGCCTTTCTTCCAGTGTCTCTGTATCTCTGTTGCAACCTGCTAATGACACTCTGTGACACTGTAAGCTCAGTGGCCACTTCCACCTGAGAACATCCTGCTTGAAGCCTAGCAATGGTGAGGTACTGTTGGTCATTTGTTAGGTGTTGTCCTGGTCTCATGATGTCAAAATGTGAACAGCATGATGAGGAGGAATGTTTACATATCAATTCTAATTGAATCTGGAAATGTATTGGGTGATTCATGGATCAAACACCTGTTGTGAATTTTGCTGTTAAGCAACTTGTTAGAGAACAGCAAGTTGTGCAAAAAGTACTGAAACACTTGAACATGTGCATAACATGACCACAATGCTTAGTTGAGAAGATCGGATGATCCAGTGTATGCCAACAACACATTCCCCATACCTTTACTCAACCTCTACCGGCATATACTGTTGACACCTGAGAGGCTGCTTGTGACAAATTTTGACCTACAGCATGATCGAGCAGAAATCTGGGTTTATCTGACCTGGCAATGTTTTACCATCTCTCGTTTATCCTATTTTTGCTATTTTGCCTGCTGGAGCCTAGCCCTTCTGTTTCTCTTTCCCACTCAACTGGTCAATTTCTGTTATGCTTAAGAATGACGAGTTGTGTGTATCGACCTCGTAGTTGGAGCAGTTGCATTGTATTTGGCTACAATTTGCTTGACTGTGCACTGTCCATCAAAAACAATTGACGACTTTGACCCCTTTTAGTTGACAAGTTGGTTATGTCCACAGGATACAATTCAATGGATGTTTTTCCTCACCATCACTGCAGTATTCAATGTATTAGATAGATAGGTAGGTAGATAGATGGGTAGATAGGTAGATAGATAGACTCCTTAATACCAAAATAACACCAAGAAGACAAGCTGTAAGGTTATACAAATGGAGGAAGTTGTAAGCTGTAAGGTTATGCAAATGGAGGAAGAACCGAGCTCCAATCTGTGGCATGCGGGAGAGGTATAAAAGCCACATTGAAAGGTAAGTTTTTTTGTGGTTTTTTTAGCCACATGAAACCTTCAAAACCTGATGAAGTTGTGTGGGATGATTGTGTGAAGCCCCGTTCCTCAGCTTGCCAGTTATCACTTCTTATGTCGGACTGAGAAGGACAAAATCCTGGAACTGGGAGACCTTGGTTTTCCACTCTGGCAGATCAGAAGGCCGAGATTTCAACACTGTTCAACATTGCTTGTCACAGTGGAAGGGAGAGCAAGGAAGCACTCTAATGACAGCAAGAGATGCATCTAGGCAAACCTCTGCACAGAAGGACCATCTGATGAGAAGAATGGCACATAGGGATCTATTCTGTACATCCCAAGCCTAGGGTGGCACATAGTATTTGCTCAAACATTAGAAGGCATTTGCACGACACAGGGCTATGAGCCAGGCGTCTAGCTTCAGGCATGCTATTGACCTCATACCACCGCTCTCAAAGTATATTGTGGTGCACAGAAAGATGGCACTGGAGCCTGGAATGGAAGTCTATTTTCGTCACTAATTAGTCTTTCTTCTCTCTTGGAAGCAATGATAATCAGAGATTGGTCTGGAGTCCATGTGGGCAACACTATAAAGAGACCTTCACAAGAGAACGTCACATCAGTCATCATTTCGGGATGGGACCCCTGTAGTCTTTATTTCACATACGCAAACAGCTCATCATTGCCATGATTTGTTTGTGGAACCAGATGTACAGCCATTTCAAAGTGTTCCTGTAGCCGTTTTTCAATAGGACAACACCAGGCCGCATGTTGCTTATGCTACTGTGAGCAGATTGTGTGCCCTAAATGTGCTGTCATGGCCCGCATGCTCTCCAGCTTTGCACTCATACTCAATACTGAATAAACAGATGTTTTGAATATTTTGTTCCCATTTTTTATTTGTATATAAACATCTGTTGATCCTGTAATTTTTATAACTCCTTGACTTTTACTTCTTGGTGTTGAAATTTCAATGTTAAGAAGTGTATATACATACAAAGGTGTATATTCTTTTCTTAACCTAATAGTACTTGCCATTTTAAAACACTGTTGTACATGACAAAATGGAATGTAAAATTTTCCATAGTGTTTAACCTTTAGTATAGCTGTGTTTTAATCATTTAGTATACAAGGTAATCAGATAAGTTATCATTGACGTATGTAATATGTTGATTTCGAGAGGTGGCATAAAGTAAGTTTCTGTAACACGTACAGCAGATTAACAAACCATGCACTGTAGTACAGTAAGTTGGTTAAGATGATCCCTTGTGTTTAAATTTGTCAATTTAGTAGCCTCAAGTGCTTCTAAAGATGGTCATACATATTGGAAGACTGTTGGCAGAACCGCCCATAAAATGTGTATGGGGTTTCCCAACTCTTCTCATACTCGACAGAGTATAGCTGTGTATGGTGGGGTCAGAAGAAATAGCTGTTGACCAAATGAACGTGTGCTTGCCAGCTATTGAAGGTGCATGGCCATAAATGGCATTCATTTAATTTTCCTCTCTTGGTAGATAGGGCCCAAACTGCATCCTTTAGAAGTATAAAAGTAAAAAACAAGGTTGTGTTGAAGTAATGCAGTGTACGATGTGCTCCTCTACCATGCACACAACTGTTAAGAAAGTGAAGCTACTCGACAACACTAGGTCTTATTACACCTGAAGATAATCTTTCAGATACTCGCTAGCAAGCATTCGTATGAATGCTCATTAGCGAAGATCTGACAGTGTAATACTGCCTCCAATTACCCGATGATCGCTCTTTTGAAATCTTTTGGCAGGCTTAAAAATCCTTGTTTATCGGCGGTGGATCGGACTGTATAATTACATCTGCTGCCAGCAAACAGTGCCTCAGTAAGGAGATGAGCAATAGCATTAACAGACATACTGATAGGGGATCTAGATTGCGTGCTCCTCTGGGGACAGTGAGTAATGATGTCTGTAAAGTGTTGTGGAATATGTTGCCACTATATAAGTAAAATAAATAATTTGAAATCCCCCTTAGACATAATTAAAACGTACACTGCTCACAAAAAGTTAGTGATATTTCGGGTGAAATTTATGGAAAACCTAAAAAGTTTACGCTACAGTGATATTATAGCATGAAAGTAGGGCATTTAAGTAGACGCATGCAATAGGGATTTCCTCATCTCAAACAATTTTTTGAAACAAAAGCCAACATGAGTGGTGGGTATATCCCCACAAAAAATGTAAATGTCTCAATAAGTTGTCTGTGGCCTTGAGCATCAATTACAGCTTGACGACAACATCTCATGCTGTTTACAAGTCAACGTATTGTCTGCTGAGGCATGGCATCCCACTCTTCTTGAAGGGCATCCCTTAGGTCATTGAGGTTCTGGGGTGCAGAGTTATGAGCCTCTACACAGCGACTCAGCTGATCCCATACGTTTTCAATAGGATTCAGGTCTGGAGAAAGTGCAGGCCACTCCATTTGAGGTACCCCAGTCTCCAGCAGCCGTTCCGTAATGATGTGCCCTCCATGAGCTGGAGCATTGTTGCTCGTCTGGTGACAACAGTGGCGATGCATAGCGCCCTCCTTGACGTCTCCAACATCATTAGCGGCCATCATTTCTGCTCAGCATGAATAAACTTTTATCAGTGAACAGCACTGAGGCGATGACACCTGTGCCTGTTAGTGTGGTCAGGTACCCTTGCAGGTTGTCTAGCACACAGACTACGCTAATGTAAACGGTTTTGAATGATCTGACATGACACTTGGGTGCCTCCCACCTCCCTTAAATGTGCCTGGAGTTGTGTGGCGTTCATCATCCGGTTCCGCAGGGTATTCACAATGAGGTGGTCATCAGTGTGAGATGTGGCCAAAGGACGTCCACTTCTATGCCTTTCTTCCAGTGTCTCTGTTGCAACCTGCTGATGACACTCTGTGACACTGTAAGCTCAGTGGCCACTTCCACCTGAGAACATCCTGCTTGAAGCCTAGCAATGGTGAGGTACTGTTGGTCATTTGTTAGGTGTTGTCCTGGTCTCATGATGTCAAAATGTGAAGAGCATAATGAGAAGAACTGTTTACATATCAATTCTAAATGAATCTGGAAATGTATTGGGTGATTCATGGATCAAACACCTGTTGTGAATTTTGCTGTTAAGCAACTTGTTAGAGAACAGCAAGTTGTGCAAAAAGTACTAAAACACTTGGACATGTGCATTCAAAAGTTTTTAAAGGTCACATTAAGTTCACCTGTGAAGGTTACAGTGCATTTTAGGTTTATCACGAAATTTCACCCACAAGCTAAATATCCTTAACTTTTTGTGAGTATGGTAGATACAAATATCTTTCTGCAATGCGGAGAGACGCATGCAGTCACACAAATTATTTTTATTTAATTATCAACTTAAACCTACCTAGTGTTGGTCCGAACCCTCTTTAATAATGATCTTTCATACTCCACAGTGCTCTACATTACATTTTAGAGGGTGCATGTATAAAGAAAAGTAGACATTAAAGACCAACAATAATTACCAATTCAAAGACGACAATTGAGGGTCCGGCTTTCAAAATCTTAGTTTTTTTTAATGTGCAATGGCCCAGCCATCTTATAAACTGAATGGGATAGAATACACAAGATGCATTAGCCAGTTACTATCGGTGTCTGGAAGAGTTTTTTTTTTTAGGTATAACTGGGTTTAAAGGGCAGGATTTAATTTTAGAAATTTGGTAAGCCTACCTCTAAAAGGTTTTATTAGGACATATTTAAAATTGTGGATGTTGACAATCTGTGTGGGCTAACACATTCTAGAGAACTGGTGAAGCATAAAAAAAATATACATGGGCCAATACATAGGAAAATGATTGGGAGCAAATGGTTTGTCCACGAACATTGCCTACTCGTTTAGTTGCAGTTAGATGAATACAATCAGTGGCCCCTATACAGTAGAATTGATTGTTGGCAGCAAATCCCTGTTTACACAGGGTAATTACTTCCGTGCAAACTATAGAATCGCCCTTCATTTGAGCTCCTTTTTCAGGTGATAGGGCAATTATTGGGAACAATAGTTTGTAGGAATGGCTCTTGGAGACAGGAGTAGGAGGTTTGAGTTATGAAGGATATAGGGCACAGTTGTGATGGTAAACAGAGAAGTGAGAGGAGATATGGGATGTTGCAGCACTGTGGAGAACTTGGTTGTATACTAAAGTGATTGGAGAACCAGTGAAGTGACCGTAGCTTCAATACTAGTCCATCCAGCTCTTCCAGTGTTCAGAAACCGACCAAATAACAGAAGTATTTAGACTTCTCTCTCCTCATTTTACTACCTGCATTTGTGATCCTATTCCATCACGAGGTCCAGTCTCTTTCCCCAGCTATCATTAATAATCTAACTAAAATATTTACCCTCTTTGGGTTTTCCCCTCCTCCTGTAACCTAATTACTGAAAATAATCACATCTCTTGACCGATACTGCACTGTTATCGACTGGATTTTAATCTACCCTTCAGGTCTGTCATTTGTCATTCGGCTGCCTCTCTGCTAAAGCTGTCCATACACATTCAGTAGTTGTCTACCGAACGATTGCCATCTCTCCAGAGTCCCCCATACATGCTTGGTTTTGCGGAGCCTGTTTGTGTTGTCAGTGGGAAGAGGAGAAAGCCGCTGCCGGACACTTCTGACAGCAGCTTATCTGAAAATATAATAATATATCCATGAAAATATAAATTTTTCCCAGTCCTCTCCCCAACATCATCTTTTGGGAGAGAGTCAGGAGCTCTTCATACATTCAGACTGTCCGTCGAACTCGGCTTCCTTGACAGGTTTGACAACAATGCACTAATGTTTATGGGGGGCCTTAATACCTATCTTCTATTGGTTCTTTGAGATCTATATGCAGCGCTTGGCACTTTAGATCACCAAGTCCTATTCTGTATGTTCCACTCCATTACTTCTTACCTCTGACTGCTTGTTCAGTGTATCATTTGTTGGCTCAGCTTAACGCTTTCCCCTTGCTTTTGAGGTTCCTCAGGGATCATTCTCTTGCCCTTCTTTTTCTCTCTCCACATAGTCCTTACTAGGCAAACTATCTGAGGATTTGGCTTTCAGTATGATCTCTGCATTGATGATGTCCAATACCTGATCCTAAAACCTGACCCCTGTACTACTACAAAACACCAGTGGTCATGTCTTGGCTGTCTTTTAAAGGGTTTTTCTGAGATTTTGATACTGATTACCTATCCTCAGGATAGGTCATCAGTGTCTGATCGTGGGGCTCCGACTCCTGGGACCCCCGCTGATCAGCTGTTTGAGAAGGCACCGGCACTCCTGTGAGCACCGCAGCCTTCTCCGTGCTTACCAAGCACATAACCGTATATGATGTAATGTCTGTGTTTGGTATGGCGCTCAGCCCCACTGAAGTCACTTCATATTTTTGCAAACACTGATACTGGCTAGATGACTGCCTTTTGCACTTCCCAGTTTTGTATAAAAGAGGGCTGTACCGTTGTAAGCTTTTGTGAACAGGGTCCTCTCTCCACTGGTTTGAATTGTTAAAGGGGTTATCCAGGAAAAGATGTTTGAGTTATCCTCAGGATAGGTCATTCGTATCAGATCTGCAGGCATGTGGCACCCAGGACCCCAGCTGATCAGCTGTTAGAAGAGGTCTTGAGCGGCACAGCCTCTTCCAGTGACATCACTGTACATCAGTCACATGGCCTAGCAGCTTGGTCAATTCATGTCAATGGGGCTGAGCTGCAGTACCAAGCACTGCTATTATACGATGTATGACGTTGTCCTCGGAAAGCTGCTGAGATCCTGCATTGCTCACCAGAGCTTTCCTGAGGATAAGTAATCATTCTCTATTGTAGAATAGCCCCTTTAATTTTCTATGAAATGTCTGAATTTGTACATGATCACTCTCATTGTAAAGTGCTATTATAGTTAAAGTAACTTAAAGAATCATTTATAAGGACACTTGCATACAAGTCATTAAGGCTTCTTGGTATCTGCAAAGCATTTCTTAGACAACAAATCATTTCAGTTGAGATCCTTTAGCCTGTATAGCCTGAGTATTTAAACTGGGAACCTTTAGTCAATTGACCTAAATACAGAGCAAATGCACAAGTGTGAAAGTGGCCTGAGGTCAGTATTTTGCAGCAGTATTTGTAAGCCAAAACCAGGATTGGAAGCTAGAGAGGAAAAATATAATGGAAAGTTAGTAACTCTGACTTGTTCTGGACCCACTCCTGGCTTTGGCATACAAATTACAACGCAAAATACTTACTGTGTAAAAGTGGCCAGTATTCACATTTGCTATATTTTTTATTTTTTGCTTTTTATTTTTTTATTTCACAAGACTCCTAAATTTACTACAGATTTTTGGAGTGCATCCTCTGTGTGTCCAGGAGTTCATGACCTCGGAAGGATGCATATTTGTTTAAATACCTTACACTGTACTCATGGGGTGACATATGAAGTGAATTGCAGCCCATCCTGGGAACAGTATGCAGGCAGCAGTGTGAAGTCTTTAGAGGTAGGGCTAATTCAACTGTCTCCGTGACTGGCAGAAGGCGCTTGATGGCATTATTACTCTGATATCATCCGCATTAAATTGACATTCCTGGAAGTCTGTGTAGCATTTGGTCTCACCGGCGCAGAACACACCCAGTTATCTCCTGAAGTGAAAAGTGAACTCTTTGATGGGATAATTATATTGTTATGGGTCACTTACATCTATGATGGGTCTTTTCATACAATACAGGATTTTGCACGTGTATTTCTAAATGGGATTTGTGTCTACTGTACATGTTTGTTGGCTTGCTGTTTCTCCTGATCATAGAACTGTTCTATTACTTCTAATGATGATCATTGTCCAGAATGAAACGGGCATGTTTACCAGGTTTACTGAACGGCTGATTGAAAAAGGACTGCAAGGGGGACCTTCAAAAATAATTTCAAAGTTTACAGTACATTAAGACCTTTATATGGCAGTTCTGCTTTAGCTAATGTACGGATTGTGTTTTTTTCCTTTATTAGAACATATATGCATTATGACTACACCCTTGGCCGTTGCAAACTGTTTTTCTAACATGCTGCTGCCATGCCCCCTAAAATGTTGCAGTATTGGGATTATTGTTGACTCAGGGGTTAGCAAGAATTCTAGACTATGTGCCTTCTTGATTAAGTGTTTAATGGTATGGATTTAGAGTCCCTGGATAGTCGCATATGTGTTGGTATGTCAGGAGATTGGACAGGTTGTTATGGAGGATAGTGGATGTGTCTTAACCGAGTAACTGGGAATGACCGTTGGAGGGTCATGTACATGATGGATATGCTTCTGTCGGATATGCAGTAGTATTTATGGCGTGGTGTGATACTTATGTTACAATTGGCTGGACAGTCTCTTCGCTAGGGGGTGGGGAGATTCTGGGACTCCGTTATTGGCTCTATATGTCATTTTCATGTCATGTTACAGTGTTTCTCTCATTGTAAAAGAAAAAGAACCTTTGAGTTCGAAACGCGTCCAAGTCAATCGCAATTGCACTGTCTGTAATGTGAACTGTGCCTGATGTGATGAGATTTTATCAAGCAAGAAAATAAAGAGCATTTTATTACTACTTACAAAAAGAGTGCTGGAACGCTACTTCTTTACATGTTACAGTGCTACCTGGAATGCATAAGTCCCTATTGTTTGTACAATTTTCAAAATATGTTGAATAGAAAATATCTGATTTAAAAAAAAAAAAAATGGTATGGATTTAAAAGGGTTTTCTAAGATTTTTATACTGATGAACTCTGGGTAGGTCACAAGTATCTAATCAGTGGGGATGGGGGACACACGGGACACCGACCATTCAGTGGTTTGTGAAGTCATTGGTGCCCCTGTGAGCACGGCTGCCCTCTTGCAGCTTACCAAGCACAGTGCCGTACTTGTTATAGTGATGGGGCTTGGTATCGTATTCAGCACTATTCACTTGAATGGCGCTGAGCTGCACCTAGGTCAGGTGACACTTGAACGTGTTATCGGTCGGCCTAGAAAAAGCAGAGAGAAGGCCGGGGCAGAAGCACCGGCCCCTTCTCAAACAGCTGATCTGCAAAAAAAAAATCTCAGAAAACCTAATGTCTAAATCTGTAATGCTATACTACTACTTTTAATTTTCACTCAACTTTCCACTTAAAGGGGTTTTCAGGGATTTACATAATGATGGCTTCCCCTCAGGATAGGTTATGAAAATGAGATTGGAGGGGGACCCAGAAGTCGGATCCCCGCCAATCGGCTGTACGAAGAGGCCTCTTCCTAGTCCATGTGACATCATAGTCATCAGTCACATGGCCTAGGCACAGCTAGGCCCCCTTCAAGTGCATGGGGCTGAGCTATTGTAGCAAGGACAGCTGCCATCCAGTGTCTGACTCCTGGTTCCCCACCCAATCTCATATTGGTGACCGATCCTGAGGTTAGGTCATGAATATGTTAATCCCAGAGAACCCCTTTAAAGGGGGTTTGAGTGTTTAATAGTGATAACCTATCCTGCGGATAAGTCATCCGTATCTGATTTGGTGGGGGGGTCCTACACCCAGTACCCCGCCAGTCACTGGTTTAAAGAGAACACAACACTCCAGTAAGAGCTACAACATCCTTGCTACTTACTAAGCACAGTGCCATCCATTGCATAATGCAGGGATGGCCAACCTGCAGCTCTCCAACTGTTGCAAAACTACTACTCCCAGTATGCCTGGACTGTCCACAACGCTCAGCCTACAGCAGGGCATGGTGAGAATTGTAGTTTTACAACAGCTAGAGAGCCACAGGTTAACCATCCCTGGCATAGTGGGTCTGGTTGGTATTCACTTAAATGGGACTGAACAGCACCTAGGCCATGTAACCTAAGAATGTGACGTCACTGGCCTAGGAAGAGGCTGCGGTGCTCCAGTATGCTGTGAGGAGGTCGTGGAGCTCTGCGGCCTCCTCAAACTGCTGATTGGCGAGGGTGTCAGGAGTCGGACCCCTACCAATCAGTATTAAACACAGAGACAACCCCTTGAATGTACACCGTGACTTGCTGTATAGCAAAGTATTTTTGAAGGCATCTTCAGTGGTATATGAATTATTCATAGCATAGGACCATGGGGCAGCTACACACGCTTATGCATGCTCAAGGGCAGGTTGTTTACGCTCACATTCCTATCCTATCTAAGAAAATTGTTTTTGTTTTTTTTACTTTTCTCATATCAGTATTATACTTTAACCAAATATCTGTGGAATCCGAATTTTTAGCAGCATATTGGCTGACAAAGGTATGGCTCAGAAATTGTAAATGGCACATTCTGTGTGTGAGCATCCGACTTAAGTCTAAGTACACAAACAATTATGTGAATTTTGATACACATTTTATAGTGTTTTTGTTAGGCAGCAATAAATGGGTTATGCATTATGACTGACAAGTTGAGATGAGCAGACTCCTGCCTTCAGGTTAAAGCTAACTCTCTAACTGAACTTCCCCTCCGAAGATCACTTATTACTTTCACGCCTTACTAATTTTAGCTTAAAAGCCTTGTAAAAAATACAGCAAAATGACACCAAATGTTAATGAAAACAAATGCCAAGCCCTGTTTCCTCTGCTTGTCAGATGACAAGGCACCAGACAGAAGAGCAGCCCCATGCAAGAACAAACAGAGCAGGTTGTGACAGAACTTTGTAAAACATTTCTCTCCATGTGTTTATGCACAGGATATGGATTCCAGAGTTATATCTGTAAAAGGGAAGCATACGAGCCCAGTGTATCCACAGTGATCACACTAGGTGCACATTCAGACATGGTAACATCCTTGTTACAAGCTGGATACTAGTTTTCTGGGCAGGCAGATATATTTTGCCTTCAAAAGTCAATGCCAGCAGGTCAATAGCATTGGAACAAAGCTGGAGAACGAAATGCCCTGTGTCTCCTCGCAACTATGTGACATGGTGTCATTAGCAGACAAAGGGTCATTTAAATGGGGGTTCCAAGAGTTTTGTGTCCACAGTGCAGACCACTAAATAGTGGTGTTCTGTGTTGCTTTTCTGTGGCATTTTTTCAAAAATTGGGTTTAAGTATATGCATTTTATAACTTTTTGCTATTGGAAAGTATGTACCCCCTGTAATGTAACTTCCTCTGTCGATGATTATGGGAAGAAGCCATGTAAAAACGTCACTAAAAGCCAGCACACATTGCTACTTGCGTTTTATTTTCAGGAAGGGCCAAAAAACGATGGATGTCTATTGGACAAAAAGCCAACAAAAGTGGCACAAAAATGCCCAAGAACATGCTGACGTTTAAAAAACAAAACATGTCATTGGCTTAAAGGGATTCTGTCACCAGGTTTGACCCCTGTCTGCTAAACATATGCTGACGCTCAGGGTCTCATCAGGATTCCTAATGTGGGCTCATCAATGTGATCAGTAGCTTTATTTTGGCAAAAAACAGGTTTTACTAACCTGTCAATCAAAGAAATAAGGTGCCCAAGGGGAGGTCCAGGGATGCAGGGTGCCCGCCGTGCCCAGCGCAGCCTCCTACTCTTCTGTGCCGCCTCCTAGTCTTATGTGCCGCCTCTCCCTCCCCCTCCTTCCCCTCCTCCTGCTGTAAGATCTGGCGCATGCGCACTTTGCTTGAAGAAGCCGATCCAGGAGGTCCGTGCGTGCGCACAGGGCTCAGCCTGATGCGCACGCGCGGACTTCTTGGATCGGCTTCTTCAAGTGAAGTGCGCATGCCCCCTGTGCGCGCGCGCCAGATCTTACAGCAGGGAGAGGGAGAGGCGGCACAGAAGAGTAGGAGGCGGCACTGGGCACGAACAGCGATGGGTGCGGCCGGGCACCCTGCATCCCTGGACCTCCCCTCTTTGACAGGTTAGTAAAACCTGTTTTTTGCCAAAATAATGCTACTGATCGCATTGATGAGCCCAAATTAGGCATCCTTATGAGACCCTGAGCGTCAGCATATGTTTAGCTGACAGGGGTCAAACCTGGTGACAGAATCCCTTTAAGAAAGACAACTCAAGTGAAGAAAAGCGTCACTGCATTGGAAACACTGAAAAAGCAAAAAAAAATGCACCAGAAAGCACAGAAGACTAAAGAACTAGACCAGAAATACCAAGAAGACTTACACCAGCCTGTTAGTTACTGTACCTCAGGACAGATGAATGCCCCTTTAATCTTGCATAGACCATAAAATAATCTACAATCAGAAAATAAAAACCGTACAAATAAATATTACTACATCTGCATAACAAATCTACATTATATTTAAAGACACCTATATAACTATTTTTTGTTATTGCCCCAATGCATCTGAAAAAGGAACAATTTGGCAAAAAAAAGTCTGTTACTGTACAAGTATTCTCCCATTTCATTATCCGCTCCTATTCAGACCAATGCATCCTCATGTTTATAGATAATGCTTCGTTCACATGTGTGGCACAAACACCAGTAGTCTGTTCCGGCAGATGACCAGACTACTAGAGTTTACCTTATGCGGCATACTGTGATACTGCTGCGGACCGCCGGATCCCCATTGACTATAACAGTTAACGAACAGTTAATGCAGCACTATAGGATTCCCCATTTCAGGTGAGCCATATTGCGCTCTCCATTCCATTGGAAAAACCTGAGCTGAATTCAAAATGCGGATTTTAAAATGGTGGCATAAAACATTTTCTCCACAATATAATGCAGCCTCCCTCCTAATTAATACGTTTACACATTGAAAGTCCGTTGTCTACAAATTACACCAGTTATAAGCGTGTGTCCAGACTTTTGCCTAACCCTCTACTATAATGTTGCTGTTTTTAGTTTAGTTTTTTTTCCAGCCAAAGCATAGTTTGCAGTTACCACCAGCAATGTAGTGAAAGCCTAGTCAAAATGGGGACCTTTTCTGGTGTGGATATCATACACTGTTTCATGTAGACTGTTCTGTTCCTTCCATCTCTTGAAGTAGTCATGGCAGCTCAACTGAAGGCACCTCACCCCCCATTTAGCTATTGTTTGTGGTGTTTGCTTAGAGAGCGCAACCAGGGAGCCACAGTCACTGGGCCAAATAGCAGCTGCTATGGTATTGCGATTACTAAACTAGTGAGAGGGTGAGAGATAAACATTTTGTTACTGTGTTAGCCAGTAGGAAGAAGTCTTGATGCTCTCAAAAAGAGGAACAATATAAAATATTGTAATTTAATAACATTTAATGTTTAACTAAAATAAGTGATGTTATAAGGCAAGCTTTCAAGACTCTGAGGCCCCTCCTTCAGGCCAGGAATGAAAAAATATCTAAAGAAACATGGATATACACAGAAAAAGAAGAGAGAGGCGGAGAAATTAATTGCAAAGCACCAACAAACAGAGGAATGGTCTCTGAGAAAGAGTCCTTAGTTTATGGATAAGCACAGTAAAAGTTTAGGGAGGAGATGACCCCCCCCCCCCCTTCTCTCCTCATATGTTGTAGTAGGCCATAAAACCTTCAAACAAATTCAGTCCTGTGTAGGTATATGAAAGACAGTCATAAATTTGTATTCTTCGAGTCGAAACAGGGATTTGCCATTTACCGATACTAGGCTGCGCTACTTCGCAGCCTAGTATCAGAGAACATGGCCCACCTGCTCTCAGCACGCGTCATGTTCTCCTCAGCAGCACAGTGGAGAAGGAGAGAGTCCCTCCCTACCACCCTGTGCTGCTGCCACCAGTGAGAGGAGGAGGGGAGGGGCTGTGGCCACTGCGCCACCAATGAAGAAAACGAACCCATTCATTCAAATACAGGAGGTGGATGCCGGCTGCAGAATCACATACCCGGCACCCGTCCTCCGACAGGGAGCTGCGATCCCTGGCAATTAACCCCTTAGGGGTAACTGCCACGGATCACAGCGCACCCACCACCTGTATTTGTATTAAAAGGTAAGTTATCTTCATTGGTGGTGCTGTGTGCCCCCCAACCCCAGTGTTATAAACATTGGTGGCGCAGTGTCCCCAACCCCCCCAAGTATTAAAGTGATTGGTGGCAGTGGCCACAGGGTCCACCTCCTCATTTGTGGCAATGGCAGTTTCAATAAGAGCCCCAGCAGTGAAATCGTAGAGCTCTGATCAGTTACCATGGCAACCAGGAAGCTACTAAAGCCCTGGCTGTCATGGTAAGCTCCCTGCTGCTGTGTTCACAAAGCAGCAGGGGCAGTGTAAAGTCCTATTCACCCTCATAGATCTCTATTAGGGTGAATAAGACAGGGGATTAAAAGATCCCAGGTCCTAGCCCCTAAGATAACTGTTATGAAATAAAAAGTGTAAAAAAATAAATAAATATTTATATATATATATATAGATAAAGGGATTCTGTCACTAGGATTAACGCTATAGCGATATTTATATGTGCCCATCAGTCTCCTTGTTGTGTTTAAAATGATCCCACTGTTACTGCTCTGTGTCTTTGATATGTAAATTACCTTGGTAAGGTGCCCAAGGGGTTGTCCCATGATCTGTTGGAGCCCAGTCGCGCCCACCGATCTGGAGCCAAGCACCGTCTACCACTTAATTTATTCACTTGACCTGACGTCAATTCTTCTCAGTGCCATAATCTCGAGCAGGCGCAGTGGACACTGTAGTCTGCGCCTGTGCGGACTACTGGCACTGGTTCGATTCAACTGCGCATGCGCCGGCTCTCACTGGCAGCAGAACGTGCGAGCTGGTGCATGCGCAGTTGACTCGTCGAAGCCAGTGCCAATAGTGGGCACGGTCGCAGACTACAGTGTCCACTGCGCCTGCTCGAGATTATTGCACCGAGAAGAATTGACGTCAGGGCAAGTGAAGTGAATAAGTTAAGTGGTAGGCGGTGCTGGGCTCCAGATCGGTGGGAGCGGCTGGGCTCCAACAGATCGTGGGACAACCCCTTGGGCACCTTACTAAGGTCATTTACATAACAAAAATACAGATTTTTTTATTAAAATCTAAGACACAGAGCAGTAACACAACAAGGAGACGGATGGGCACATATAAATATCGCTATAGCGGTAATCCTAGTGACAGAATCCCTTTAAGTTTAAATCGCCCGCTTTGCCAATTTTACACATAAAATATGTAAACAATAAACACATTATATATCGCCATGTCTGAAAAGTCTAAACTATTAAAATACTTAAAAATATCTCTTATGCGGTGAACACTGTAACAGAAAATAAATAAATAAAAACTGCGCGATTTGGCATTTTTTGGCTCCCTGTTCCCCCCAAAAAATCCCCTGATCTTCAGGTGGTGTAAAAGGGTCTTTAAACTGTTTGATTTTGCAGGAGTGCGGAGAAGAGGACTACAGAGTGAGCCGTCCTATGGATTTCATTGAGAAGGGGACGGAGCAGCTTACACTATATCTGAAAATATTCTCGGTGCAAAGGACAAACAGTTAAAAAATTAAGACCTTTTGGCAAAATGTTTGTAGCCCTATATAAGAATTCTACAAGGAATATCTATCCCACCTTCTCCATTCACAGCGTAGCACTACAAATTACAGTAGTTGATTTAGATTTCCATCTTTAACCCAATCTGGAAATCGGTGAAATGATTTGCAGGGGGTTGTGGAACTGAACCCCTCAGATTCGAGTCATTCCTGAAACTGCCAGTACGGCCGTTCCACAGTCTTGTGTATGTATGTAATGTTACGTTTCTGTTTTAAATTACATCCTTTGATATGCACAGGGAATTATATGTTCTTTTGCTCTGGAGTTATGTTGAAAATTTTAAAGCAACAAATATATATCTGTATAAAAGAAATCATATGTTGTAACTATTGCATTTATTTATATACGTAGTGCAGGCTGTCGCTTGTGGTATGCCGGAGAGCTGTGAGGAATGTAATTCCACTTCTAAGGTGTGCATCTGTCCATGCTTTATAATATGGAGGAATTTGGTTCTATGGTCCTGAAAATCTTACTTTAAAAACACTATTCTAATTTAGGAGCCAGCATTCTTCATGTATTGCAAATTTCCTATACATTGGCTCAGCTGCAAATCATTCCTGTAGGGACTAATCCATGTTTTCCTTTTTTTAATTGGGTTATCTATTGATTTAAAAAAAGAAATTCATATAGTACATGACGATCTCTTTCTAACAAAGCTAGAAACTGCCCTGTATCTCACATGGCTCCAGAGATCTCCCTTTCATTGCTCTGCTAGATTTATATCAAGCTCAGGGGGTGTCCTTTACGCTGCAACTCTCCCTATCACAGCCCAGGAGGCAGTTGAAGGATGGAACTGAGCATGTGTTTCCACCTCAGCGAGAGAGACAGAATAAAAATTAAAAAAAAGCAGGTTGCTCTATGAAGATACATTTTGTTGAAGAACTCTCTGGCTATACTAAATTTTTAGTCACCTGCAATTACAAAAGTTTGAAAATGGCAAAATATTTTTTGTGGGGCAACCCCTTTAGGAGAATTATTTGGCAGCAATGCCAGTTTTATTTTTTTACTTTGGAACTGTTTTGACATGTAATAGTCATTGACTGTAGACAGACGGTAAGCATCTCAGATCATTGAGATTGGTAAAAGCAGGATTTAAATTTTTTCTAAATAGTTTTTGATTCTGTGCAAAATGATCTAAATGTGACGTATTCAAGTTCTAAACTTCAGGCGCATAAAATGGCAAATACCTCATTATTTACCTTGAAGGTGTAATTGAAAGACACCTGTATAAATGGAAATATTTAAGATGTATTAAAGTAGCCTGGAATAAAATGGTCTGCATTGATCTGTAATATGACAGATCCCAATGACACCCAACTATCCTGGTTGACCTATCTGTTCAATGTTGGCGTCCCTTTATTTTGACATAGCTTTTATATGCAGTGCTATTCTTGCTGTCAAATGTCGTGAAACTACTCATGGAGCCTCCAGCAGTGTGAACATACCCTTAGCACTCTAATCTGAGCTTTCAGAATTGCCTTTTCCCCCTTCTTTTGATTTTAAATGTGCTGAGATGTGTTCCTGGAATTTCCCTTAATACATGCTGTAAATATGGTAAAGGAAAATAAGAATCTAGAAAATGACACTAAAGGAACTTTACTTGCCTGTTCCTGTTGTGCCTCTTAATCAAGCAACAAATGTGACACACATGTACATGACTACTAAATGTCTCTGTCTACCATTCTTTTGTTTGGTGGAAAGCAGCCTCTATGGTGCTAAATAAAAATGGAAAATTCATCACACCCCATAATGTGTACTCCCTGTTTAGCTTTTTCAGCATAGCAACTACCATTCAGTTGCAAATGAAAAGGCACTCCAATGGCACGCACAATCCATCATTTCTGAGTGATGTCATTCCACTTCTGCTCGGTCACATGTGTGATCCGTCCTCATCTGGGTAATCTCATGGCAGGTAAAGATGAAAGAATTTTGTTATACATTGCAGAAATAAAAGTGTAATATATTAATGTAGGGGGCATTTGTAGATTTGCCAGATTTTAGGATGAAATGTGTTTAATTTGAGAGCGTTTACATTCAGCTTCCTTGAGATTGTTGAAAAGCTTAGTCTCGAGCAGGTAGATTAACACCGTGTGCTTTATGCTGCGTCTGGCACCACTCAGCTACAAAGACTTCAAATAAACACATTGTCACTTTACCGTATTTGCCAGCTTTATCATAGTTAGCATTCATGCAAATCCATGGTGATACATACTACCTGGCATCCAGTGCATGTGCCACACATTCTCCTAATGTCTGTTCTCTTGGCCCACCCATCATTTAGATTTCATGGCGGTTTCTGTCTATTTGCATAAATCGGGTATCTGCCCAGTGTTATTTTTACTTTAACTTTAAAGTTGTGGTGTTAGGTTTGTTTTTATGTTTCCTATATTCACAGTAGATAGAACATTGCCCCTTAAAGGCTACCTATCGTCTTAAACTTGCGACATGTCAGTGACAAGACAGAAGTTTTGGTCGCTGGAGGTTTAGATACCAAAAAACCTTCAGATTTCTAAATGAAAACCTTCTCCCTGGCTGTGACGCTCTCTGCTGTAATTGGATCGCGGCACAGCCAGGGAGAAGGAGACGCCCATTGAGAAAACCCTGGCGTCTGCTCCTCCCTGTACCGATGCTCGGTATTAACATACTGAGCGGGAAAACTACAGCGGGGCATTGGAACGATATTTTAAACAAACAGGCAGGGTGGCAGCATCAGCGGGGAGTACCCCGCAAGGAAAGGAATTTATCTAGAATAAAACCAAACAGTGAAAGGTCCTCTTTAACTGATCGATGTGCCCCTCTGTTTGTTTGGCTCTCCGAGGAGAGCAGAGCAAGCGAAAAACAGATTCTTTGGAAGTCTATAGACATTTTAGGGGTTTGTACACTGCTCAGTGCTGAGCAGAAACGAAAGGACACAGCTGAGCTCTTCTGGACTTTGTTTTTATCTATCGTTTGAGGTCTAAGTGTCAGGACCCAATTGTTCAAAACTTCATATGTCAATATTTAAAATGATGGGGTGCCCTTTAAGGCTAGTTCCACACCTGCGGTAAAGCTATCCAGCAGGCTATTTCGGCAGTGAGTACACCATAGCTGGGTGTTTTACTCCTACTATGAAGAGAGCTGCATGCATATCCCATCTCTACCTCATCTACTCCTTTCTAGAGTGCCACGAGGTTCAGGAGACTCTCACTTCTGTTGATATGTAGGGGTCCCAGAGATGGCCACACAGGGACACCATTAGTATTGGTTCCTGCTTCTGTGCTAGGCGCCACTTCTTTTCTTGACATCTAAAAATACATGTGAGCAGCCATTAGAAACAGTAAAGCGTGTCTGTTACCAGTTGGTTTGGGCCGTACAGTATGGCATCATGGGCCACTGGTTGTGTACCCTTTCTATGATGCAGTTTCACTGGCTTCCTTCCAGGAGGTAAGTAGCTCAATGCATTTTTTTGTATTAAGCCTTACCTGGAAATGTTCAGAGAAAATAAAATGAATAACATCCTGTCCTGCGACCTTGGTTACATATTTCTCTACCGTATTTTTGTTGCACAGACTGTTTATTACTTGAATCTTCTGATACATGTAATCAAGTGACTAAATTGTCAGTAAAAGCTTCCTAACTGTAATACATCTCTATTATCCCAAATTTTCCTAATTGCAAGGATGCAGTCTTGGCGTAGAGCTCTTTAGATTGAAGAATATTGATAATGTGTAGCTATCCTTTTGATTTAAAACCACCACTCTACATTCACACTGCATCCCTCTACAGTTTATCAAGAGGTGAACCAACTCCCAGGCCTTTATGGAACCTTTTCGTGTCAGTGATGGATGAGAACTGCTTCAAACCAAATGGACATCAAAGCATGGAGATTGCCTGCTGGATGTAGAAATTTGGGGGGGGGGGTTACAAAACGACGGATGGGTCCTTCCCACTAAGTGACCCATCAACCAATGTGTGTCTTGTGTGTTTGTACACACTGAAGAGAGAGGAAGCCTCCCGCTGGTACTTAGAAAACGGGCAACACAAAGACACTTTTGGGAAATTGCCCTTCAGTTTCAATATGCTTCTCACACCGTGTCCACAGAACATCTAAATCCAATTTACAGAGGTGACGTTCTCAAAGCCTGAAAATGGAACATATTGGGAGGGTTTGGGGGAGTCAGAGTTCTGACACAATGGACCTTTGGCAGTCTTTTCCTCTGAATACCAGAGCCCATGGCTAATCGTATTAAAGGTGACCCCATAAGCATTAACACTTATTGTGTTTGCGTGGTTTTGTGCTGTGTGAGTGATGTTCTCTATTGTGATTCAGTCATGCAGATGGCAATTATCAGACTTTACCCTTCCCCACTTGTCAACCAAGAGGCGACAAAGCACTTTTATACTACCTAATGAATTTTTATGATCTTTCCCTTTCTTAAGGTAAAGTAATGTGCCATAATGAGTGTCTACTTGTTTATTTTGTAACAAATCTGCAAACCCTGCTGCCAACGAAATTCTGTCCCAAGTTACGTTTCTCTTCATGTTTTCTCACAGTATTTTTTTTTTCCAACTCCCGAATGCCAGTATAATTAGTAGTGCTAGATGTACGTAAAGGAGCATTTTTATTTCTACTCACAAAATAACGTTTCACTATGGATTTATGGTTGAGATACGGACATCCTAGTTTCCTCATATTATATGTACCTCATTTTTAGTCCCTGTTATAAATAGATGAACTGCGAAGGAACGTGTGCTCAATGAATATGATGAAAAGATAACTGTACTATTTTATCGTCTGGCACTTTGGGCTGTAGGAAGTTGACTCGTGTTCATGGTGTTGAGATTCCCTTTTTTCCACATAATGAATCAGTGTGCTACTACTTAGTATGCAGCAAGCATTGTACCGTAGTCTTCATAAAATGATATCGTGAAATTCTCTGAAAAGTCAAAATGTTTACTGTGTCTGTAATGGTTGAAGGCCAGCTGAAGGCTGGTACAGAAAACGTTGTAGACCTCTGTGCCAACCCACTATAAAAAATCTTTGAAGAAACGGTCATAGTCCCTGTAGATTTCAAATAATTGAATCGTCATTGTTCATACAGATTTCATATTGCCTTACGGTAGTGGAATTTATCATGCACTGTAAGGTAGGCCACAGCTATAGGACTGCAGGTGTAGTTCTAAAAAAAAAAGGTCCAAGAAAACCTGCCTCTGTGTGGCACCATATTCTCTTTAGAAGCATTACTTCTAAAGGGGATCTACCCCATATTGTCATGTTTTTTTTTTTTTTCTCTCGTGCTGTTTGAATCTGTAAAAAGGGGGGGGGGGGTACCATATGGGTCCATAGCAATGGATGTGCTCCTGTTCTTTTATACGATTGTGTGCATGAGTGCCTAGGCTTTAATTGCTGTACGTAAATCTTTTCTTTTGCATTATAAATCTACATACAGTATGATGGACCATGTCACTTAGAACTGCATGTACAATCTGCAGACAACATGCTATAGAGCAGGAGATGAGCAGACTTGTATAGGCTTAATCCTCCATATCCTGTGACCATCCCACAATAAAGAGGTCTATTGCCACATTGGTGAGTGTTTTGTCCCCTTTCATTGTTCCGTTTGGTTGAGTTCTCAAATCGCTGCGGTTTTTCACTCCGACATGACACACAATGTAAGTCAATGGTGCCAGAGCAGTTTTCTCGGACACAACAGAAAATCTTTTCAATGGTGTTCATGCTGGATCCGTCATTGCTATTTAGTAGATAATGCAACTGGATCCGTTCATAACTGATGGAGTCGGTTGTATTATCTCAAATGTAATCGTTTTTTGCTGGTCCCTGCTGGATCAGGCAAAAACGCAAGTGTGAAAGTAGCTTTAAATCTCTGCCCTTTTTATGCTTAGGAGTCATATGGGCAGTGCAATCCATGACTGACACCTTTGCATGGAGTCATACAGGGAAGCCTGGCAATCACTGAGTAGGGCTGCCCACTGGACTCCTAATTATAGAAAAATGTATCAACCGTCTCAACTCCTCCTGCTCTAAACAATACTGCCTCTAACTCTTCAAAATTGTGGCCTTTTCAATTTTGTTTGATACATTTTGATACATTTTTTCCATGTTAGTTGAAGTTTGTGTGACTTCTTTGACTTTTGTTTTTTTTTTCTCTGTGTACCAGCCAACCTTGTAAATCATTCAACTAGCAATACTTTCTTGGTTTATGGATGTATCCAGGTTACCTCTGGGTAGAGTTAAAGAACTGTGCAGTAAAATGCCAGGAGAAACACTGCAACCCCAATGTTACTGTTGACCTAGTTCCTAGTAGAACATTTTGGGTTTTCTGATCAACAAGGTCTGACAACTGTGGTTCTAATGGAAAAAAAAAATGTACTAGTTCTCCATTGCAGATCAGGACATGAAGTGGTCACACGTGGACAATGGATTGTATCACTATTACGGTGAGTACAGAAAGTATTCTGACCTCATTCAATTTTTCACTCTTGCAGCCATTTGCTAAAATCTTTTAAGGTCATTTTTTTTCCCTCATTAATATACACACAGCACCCTATATTGACAGAAAAGCACAGAATTGTTGACATTTTTGCAGATCTATTAAAAAAGAAAAACTGAAATATCACATGGTCCTAAGTATTCAGACCCATTGCTCAGTATTTAGTAGAAGCACCCTTTTGATCTAATACAGCCATGAGTCTTTTTGGGAAAGAAGCAACAAGTTTTTCACACTTGGATTTGGGGATCCTCTGCCATTCCTCTTTGCAGATCCACTCCAGTTCTCAGGTTGGATGGTAAACGTTGGTGGACAGCCATTTTTTGGTCTCTCCAGAGATGCTCAATTGGGTTTAAGTCAGGGCTTTGGCTGGGCCTTTCAAGAACAGTCAGAGTTGTTGTGAAGCCACTCCTTCGTTATTATAGCTGTGTGCTTAGGGTCATTGTCTTGTTGGAAGGTAAACCTTCAGCCCAGCCTGAGATACTGAGCACTCTGGAGAAGGTTTTCGTCCAGGATATCCCTGTACTTGACTGCATTCATCATTCCCTCGATTGCAACCAGTCGTCCTGTCCCTGCAGCTTAAAAACACCCTCACAGTATGATGCTGCCACCACCATGCTTCACTGTTGGGACTGTATTGGACAGGTGATGAGCAGTGCCTGGTTTTCTCCACACATACCGCTTAGAACTTTTTGGCCTTAATTCTATCTTGGTCTCATCAGACCAGAGAATCTTATTTCTTACCATCTTGGAGTCCTTCAGGTGTTTTTTGTTTTTTTTTAGCAAACTCCATGCGTGCTTTCATGTGTCTTGGACTGAGGAGAGGCTTCCGTCAGGCCACTCTGCCATAAAGCCCCGACTGGTGGAGGGCTGCAGTGATGGTTGACTTTTTACAACTATCTCCCGACTGCATCTCTGGAGCTCAGCCGCAGAAATCTTTGGGTTCTACTTTACCTCTCTCACCAAGGCTCTTCTCCCCCGATAGCTCAGTTTGTCCGGACGGTCAGCTCTAGGAAGGGTTCTGGTTGTCCCAAACGTCTTCCATTTAAGGATTATGGAGGCCACTGTGCTCTTAGGAACCTTAAGTGCAGCAGAATTTTTTTTTGTAACCTTGGCCAGATCTATGCCTTGCCACAATTTTGTCTCAGCTCCTCAGGCAGTTCCTTTGACCTCATGATTCTCATTTGCTCTGACATGCACTGTGAGCTGTAAGGTCTTATATAGACAGGTGTGTGGCTTTCCTAATCAAGTCCAAACTGTATAATGTCACATCCTTAAAGCTTGTAAAAAAGTGGGATCTTGACATAGGGGCCACTTAATATGGTGGATTTGGTGATCTCTGTAATGGAGACACCCCTTTGCTTGGTTTTCCTTCCTTTGAGGGATATCTGGCTTTCATTGTGTAGTAGACCCATAACTGGGGCTCCACATTTGCTTTGCATATTCCTGTTTCCCAGGGAACTTTGCACTTCGGATTGCTGTGTTGAGACTCTTAAGTGAGGCTCCGCGGTGTTTTTTGTAGCTGGTCTCCCTGAGATCAGCTATTGTTGTGTTTGAGTAGTCTCCGAGGCATTGCTCCCGGTTAGCCAGAATCCTACTCCACACTGATGAGGGGCAACACCCTGAAACAGCTGTCTGTGGATGGATACCTAGCTTAGGTTTTCCCTGTCACATCCTTAAAGCTTGTAAAAAAGTGGGATCTTGACATAGGGGCCACTTAATATGGTGGATTTGGTGATCTCTGTAATGGAGACACCCCTTTGCTTGGTTTTCCTTCCTTTGAGGGATATCTGGCTTTCATTGTGTAGTAGACCCATAACTGGGGCTCCACATTTGCTTTGCAAACTGTATAATGAAACACAGCTGGACTCAAATGAAGGTGTAGAACCATCTCAGGGATGATCCGAAGAAATGGACCGCACCTGAGTTAAATATATGAGGGTCACAGCAAAGGGTCTGAATACTTAGGAGTTGGACCATGTGATATTTCAGTTTTTCTTTTTTAATAAATCTTCAAAAGTGTCAACAACTGTGTTTTTAGCAAATGGCTGCAAGAGTGAAAAATTTAAGGGGGTCTGAATACTTTCCGTACACACTGTATATCAATATATAGTTTAAGGCACCTGGTAAAGACATGTTGCATTCTATAGACAAGTGTTGTGGGCATACTTAGTGAGCAGAATTTGCTATTGAGGTAGGGAAGGTTGAGTTGTCCCTATAGCTGGCACTCGCATTGAATAGCTGACAGACGTCTATCTGTCCCGACGTCTATCTGTGGCACTCGCATTGAATAGCTGACAGACGTCTATCTGTCCCGACTCCTTTCCGTCTTGCTTATACACATCTTATTTAGGCCGATCTCAGCGGGGAGACAGCTGCTGCCAAGACACTTCTGGTGGCTGCATATCTCTTGGGTTAACAAAAAGATTTGGTGGAGAAAATGTATTTTACATGACCCTTCTCTTCGCTGTTATCTGTGAGGTTGTCGGCCGAGCCGTATCACCTGTTTTCAGTGGTGTGAACCTATTTTGTCTCAAGCCTTTATAATAAGTATAGTGATTCTACCGGCTAAGGATTGAGGTAACCCCTGCAGCTTCCCTGTAAACAGCACAAACTGAAAAGCGACAGAAGTTAGCCTAATAATGTACAAAATGTAATATTTCTATTTTTTATTTTATTAACTTTTTTTTTTTTTTCTCTTGCACACTGCAAAACAGGAATACTTGTGAATCTCTAAACAGGAAATTAATGATGTAACACCCCATTTATCATCTGGGATATTTAGCCTGTGGCTAGCTAGTTTTTTTTTTTTACAAGAAGTTGACATAGTGTAAAGGGGAAGGACACAACAAGGAAAGTTTCCTGCTTTCCTACTCAAATGCAAATGTTTTTACCCCATTATAAAAACTTTTTCCCGTAAGCTCAGTCATCTGTGCCAAGTAGTTTGACTAATATAACTTGAACAGATCCAAACACTTTGTTGATCTCTCCGGAAGCAGTACAGTATGCAACTACTACTTTCTTTGAATTCTTGCAAAAAAAAAATAATCACATATTGTGAAGGAAAATTAACTTTGCAGAAAAGGATAGGATGGAAAGAAGTGGCCCATGTACAGCACCCTGACCAATTTTCTTCATGATTTCTAAGCAATCATAGTTAATTGGTTTGTGTCAATGAAGGCAAACATGGCTAAATAGTTCGTTTTTTTTTTTTTTTTGTTATCCTGGCACTATACAAGCATTGTTTTCTTTCTTGGCACAATCTGTAAAAGTAAATGCCTCTCGCGTTTACCCGAGTCATTGCTGCCTAATGTCCTATTCTTGCAAGGACCACTCGTCCAAGGATTTAAGGGTCTATTCACATGACCATAGACCGCCTTTGCCCATATTGTGGACCACAAACGGCGGTTCTGCAATATACGGGCACTGGGCACGTGAATCCTGTTTCACTGATGCACACCCATCAACTTGAATGGGCCACAACCCTTACGATACAGTGCAGTGCGGAGCGAAGGCACAGATCGGAAGCCCTTGGAATCAAAGGGAATAGGTCACGTCTATCTTCACAGCACCACTCCCCCAGGAAATCCAGCCAGAGGAGATGGCCAGGTCCAATGCCAGGTTCTCACGGGGACCTTTTAGCACATCACATCTTTTAATACTTGCGCAACGTGTCTTTGGGGAGCAGAGGTTATGTCGGCGGGGTAGCTGACAGCTCAATGAGCTTTCGGGCAAGAACTATCAAATTTGTATGGTCAGCCTTACTTAGTTGATAACATGTAGTTTGAAATTGTCCATTAGTTTATGGAATTTATTATTATTTTTACGTCCGTTTGTTATCTGTAACCGTAAAGGGGTTTGACAAGACCAGAAACCCCATTTCATACTTGCAGGCAGAGTGCAGGGGTAAAAAAAAACACTAATCACTGGTGCTTCGATTCCAGCGCCAAGCTGGAAGTACAACGCTTCTTCTACATGCGCATCACTGGTGCTAGCCACAGCAGTGGCAGTGGTCGCTGCTGGTTCACGGAAGATTGGATGCAGGAGAAGAGAGCTCAGCGCTGGAACCAGAGCTCCAGTGATTTGTTTTTCTTTTTAATCCCTGCAGTTTTCCTGGTTTTGGAGAACTCTCTTCAAAATGAATACAAAGAATATAAATGATATAAAATAAATTTTTGCTGTTCATGCGCCCGAGTAGCTTGTGCTCATAGGTGCAGCATTGCTAGATACTATCTGATAACGTAAATTAAAATGTTAGTAATGATTCCACTTTTCTCTTTCACAGCTAAAGCTATCTTTTACACTAGACAAAGAAAGCGGGATGCCTCAAGGCTGCTACATTTACAAGTACAGAGACAGCAACAAGTAAGTTAATACGAGAGGGGAGATTTTTGGACAAGTAGCATTTGTCGTTGGTATTCCGGCCCCGTCTACAAAGTCTGTCTTTTCATGAGCAAAAACTTTTTAATGGGACTTGTATAGGGTCTGCTTTTATATGACCTTAAAAAAAACTGAGAAATCTAATCACTAGGATTGTAACATGTAAAAGGTGCCCCACAGAACGGCTTAAAGGGTGGCAAGAGAAGAATTGGTATTGGACCCTATAAGGCCACTTTTTCATCACTAATTTTCTACTCTATTAAAAAAAAAAAAAAAAAACTACTACTATTGTACATATGGCACAGGTGAGCCACTCAATGAATGACATTCTGGGAAAAGACTCTACATATGAATTTCATGCAATTCTTTGTTTAAAGGGCATCTGTCAGCCGATTTGTACCTATTAAACTGGCTGATCTGAGCCTGTAGGAGCAATGGGGGCGTTACCATTACACCTAGAGGCTACCTCTACACTTTGACATTTTCTCTGCCTGGCCCTGTCAAAGTTCAGGGGACGCAGCAGATACAGAGATAGCAGGGCCTTTAGGTGTAACGGTAACACCCCTGTTGCTCCTAGAGGCTCATTTGCATATATTAAAACTTTGTTTTTCTCAGCAATGCGGGCACATATAAAACTGACCCGGCATCTGTGTTGGTCGCATGTTCATATGTACAAAGGACAGATGTCCTTTAATTACAAATATTCAAACTTTTCGGCTGGGTTCACATGGGGCTGATTAGCTGCAGTTTTTCGGCATCCTTTCTGCTTGTAATCTGCAGCAAAAAAAATGCACTAAATTGTACATCTTTGGCGCTGATTTCACAGAAATGCCGCAGTTTAGATGCTGATCTCATTCTTTGCACTGGAAAGGGTGAAATCCGCCATGAAGTCTGTAATACTAGGGTGGCTACACATAGTGAAGAAACAGTGCAGAAAATCTACATGAAATCGGCACCAAGACCGCACAAAAATCTGTGCTATCAATAGCGGTTTTAATGCGTTTTTTTTGTGCAGATTTCATGCGGTTTTGCCGCAGAGCTCACCCTTCCATTGAAAAGTGAAATCCACACAAGAAAAACTCAACAACCATTGACATGCTGCAGATTATCAAAATCCGCACAGCGGGTCAGTTTCCGCACCTAAGAAAAAAGTGTGTATGAGATTTGTCTGATCTCGTACACTTTGGTACTGTATAAAAACCGCACGGAATCTGCATCGTGCGCAGGCACCCTTAATTGACATGCTGCAGATTTAATATCCGTTTCTGCTGCCAGGTTTGTTTGTTTTTTCTGCCCTGTGTGAAAGAGAATTGTTACAAAGTTGCAGGAAAATCCACAACAGCAAATCCGCAGCTAATGAGTGTCGTGAACCCAGCTTTGGCGTTTTCACAGCTGCCCTAGTTCATGACCAATTCCGCATTCTCCTGGGCAAAAATAAAGCGATATAGGATCTCACCAGTTTTTCTTTTCCTTTAGAAAAGTGGAGGGTTGTGATGCAATGGACAAAGCATTTCAAGCAGCGGTGTGGATCCTGTCCTGTGTTGAAAGGGTTACTGTGTATAAGTGAAGTGCGCATTACGTGATGTGTTGTGTCTTGTCGTTCTCGAGCGCTGGTTTTATGTGCATGCTGTCACTGTTGTGTAGTGTCTTATGGCAATGAAGTCATGCCCATTAATCTTTTTATCAGAATAGTTATTGGTGGAATAAGATGTGTCCTAGATTTCTCACAGCCGTAGACCTCCAGGTGGTTTCTCTGCTGCACATGCAATGGAAAATGTGCTTTCTTATAAAAGTCGCCTTTTCTGACATCCACTTAAAGTGTAAAGATGCGAACCAGGTGTGGAGGATGTTCTGACAGTCTGTAGATTTGTGCAGGTCGTGATTGGCTTCCATTCGCATTCAGTAAAACTGAACTTGTATCTGTTTTTGAAGATGGATGTTATGATATGTACACATTCATGTATTTTCTGTGCCTATTTGTGTTATTACTATTAGGTCATTTAAAGGGACACTTATCACATATTAACCTGTGTGTGAATATTCTATATATTTTTATTTTTTATAAGAATGGGGGCCTACATGTAAACATAATTTCTCATATTAATTAGGCTTGAGCGAATCAACTTTCGGATCATAGATTCGTAGTCAATTTAGTTCAAATACTTACATTTTAAGGCCTCATTCAGATGGCCTTAGTGTTTTGCAGATCCGCAACACACTGATACCGGCCGTGTGCGTTCCGCAATTTGCAGACCACACATGGCTACAACCATAATGCCTATTCTTGTCTGCGACTCTGGACAAGAATAGGACATGCTCTATCCTTTCCGCTGAGCCATGGAACCACAGATGCGGACACATCTTTTGCGGCCCCATTGAAATAAATGTGTCCGCACCCGTTCGTACGGCCGTCCGAATGGGCCCTAATGCTGTATCCATACAGCGTTAAAATGTAGCGGCTCCATGGAGTCAAAGTTCATTTTGCCGGCAGTTGCATGAGACTCTGGTTAATTCCTACTGTATGCACATCTGCGTATTGAAAAACAATTTAAAATGTCAATCCGAACTGGGCTTTGGTACTGGCTGGTATCTCGCTACCAAAGCCCGTTTCAGATTGCTGTTTTGAATTGTTTTTCAATACGCAGATATGCATACAGTAGGAATTAACCAAAGCCTTGCCAGCACCTTTTACACAGGCCAGTTATTGGGGTAGTGTTTCTACAAACTCCCATCCCCGATAATTGGTCTGATTATCTGTTTATGTAAAAGGACCTTTAGGCCATCTTCACACGAGTGCAGCTGGACGCGCACCCTTTTCCTTCATTGGAAAAGGATGAAATCCGCTGCGAAAACCACACGCATAATTGACATGCCGTGGATTTGGAAATCTGCACAGCAAGTCAATTTCCGCACGGAAACAATCCACTAGTGTACATCAGATTTGTGTAATCTCATACACTTTACTGGTACTGTAATACACTGCGTTTTTTTTTTCTACACTGGAGTCCATGTGAAAAAACTGTGCGTATTCCGCAAATTGTGCAGGTGGCCTTAGCGTTAAAAAGGAATCACATAAAAGATGGGGCACATCCCTTAGATGAAAGACATGCCTTAAGACAACAGGGTTACAGTAATCAAATAGCACAAAATACATATCGTGCACCATGCAAATATTGACTACATGGTGCACTGTTCTGCTGTGGCCTGTCATTTTTGTGCTTTAATGTCCTTGTGCCCTTTCTGGTGATGCCGCCCTATCTTGTGTGACTTATTTTTATGTTCTATTTTTATTGGTTTTCAAATGTTAAAGGGATTTTCAACGAGTTTGATATTCATGACCTGTCCTCAGGATTCCTGGCATCCCCACAATCAGCTGTTTGAGGCCAGTGATGTCACATTCACACGACCGTATGTGTTTTGCTGCCTGCAAATTGCAGATCCGCAAAAAAAAAAAAAAACGGATGACGTTCCGTATGGCATCCGTTTTTTTGCGGATCCATTGTAACGATGCCTATCCTTGTCCGCAAAATGGACAAGAATAGGACATGTTCTATTTTTTTAGTGGGGCTACGGAACAGACATGCGGATAGTACGATAGTGTGCTGTCCGCATTTTTTGCGGACCCATTGAAATGAATGGGTCTGCATCCTATCTGAAAAAAAACGTAACTGACACGGAAAAAAATAAGTTCGTGAATATAGCCTAACAATGTCCTGAAACGATACACCACCACCAGAATGACTTGTAAAAAGAAAACTCATGAACATTGATTGCATTTTTTACAAGCAAAAAGACAGAAAAAGCAGAAAAACGATTGGGTTCATGCAGTAGATGTGGCAGCAAGCAGCAGGAAAATGGTTGCAGTGGAAGTACAGCATCAATACATAGTTTACAATAAATATTACCTTCTAGTAAAAGCGTCTAATTGCAGGGTTACTTTAGAGTAATTATGTTTTATTAAACAGATTGTTATTTTTGGAATATTTAAGACCTCGTCTTGAGTCTTTAAGCCACATCATTTTCAAGCTCCATCACATGGCTGTTGCCTGGCGGCGCCTGCGTTCTGCTGCTGTTTGTGCTGATACGATCTCTCTACATGTGCACTTGATTGATAAATATTGCCCTTTGTGTTCGTGAAGAGCTTGTTAAACCTTTAAGCTTGTGTACAATGTTCACCTGTCGCGTGCCAAGGATGAGCTCATGGGAACAAGTCTAGAGCTGTATGTGGCAGTCAAAGCTGTTCTCTAACCTCCATGAGCTAACTCTCTCAGTGTCTTATACATTTAACAGTGATGCAACGGCTGTGTTCTCCCACGTTGTAGGTTGCACAGTCATAAGTATGAGCTCACTCCCTCCCCTCATTGAGGAAATGGGTGACTGTTCTGGACCTTTTACCTCCTCTCAGGTGATATTATTACATCGATCTTAATGGCAGCTTTGGAGTTTGAACAAGTGTGTGGTAATGTCAGCTTGTGATTATGGTTGCCCACGGTTTGCCAAGGCCTCAGACACGTTAACCCTTTCTATTATCCCAAATCTTTGCAGTCAAGCCAATTTCCCATGTACAATACATTCTGGTCTTGAGTTGTGCTCCATAGCAGTGGAGTCCTCTAGTCCTCCGCGCCCACCTGCCGGTCATGATTTTGGAATATCCTACAGAATGAATACCTGTGGCAGGTCCTGATGTAGATCACCTGCTAAATACTAAGGAAATCCTGAAAATATGACTGGTAGGTGGGCCCTGACGACTGGAGTTGAGGAGCACTGCTCCATAGCATTGCATACGCTTGACCTGAATGCTGCACTCTGGTTGAACTTGGAACCCTCCTGACACCATCTCCAGCAGTTTCCCTGGCTTTTTCTCTGCGGTGAGGCTTTCTGTGTCTTTTTTTTTTTTTTTTTTTTTTTAATCTCTCAGTAACTATTGCTCTTGTTGTCTTAAACTTATGAAAGTTGTGTTCTCTGGAATTGCAGCTTCTTATTTTAGAAAGACTGGGAAGACTCTTTGGATGTTTTTATGTAATAGGTATTGTAGGCCTATTTCTGAAGTTATTTTTCTAAAGTGAATGTAAAATTAATGAGAATTTATAATAGAAATGCTATTGTCCAATTTTGTTTTGTGCTGAGCTTAAAGGAAAATTCTGTTTCCAACCGAAAATCCTGTTAGTATCAAGAATAGAAGTAAATCTGTCTCTTCTGGATGGGTTATCTAAAAACTTGCAAATTCTGCTAGCTTTCTGAAAAGCTGACCACAGAAAAATGCTAAGTGCTTGTTTGGCCTAGCATTGGTTGTGTCATCTGCAATCTTCTGTTGTGTGTGTGACCATGGCTGTAAAGATTTCATTGTGTATGCGACTTAACCTCACATTGCTGGCTGGTGTCATGTTAGTGTTTGCTACGTGCACTGGGCTCCACTTTCAGGAAGTTACAGGTAGTGCTTGAAATACTGAGATCTATGTACTCTGGAGATTAATTTACAGAGTATTATCAGAAATCTCTGCAGTCTCTTTCCCATAATAGGAAATGATCCAATGACAACCCAACAGAATTGTTCACCACCTTCTCAGTTGATGTTTACTTAAGGGTGCACACTTCCTAGATTGATGGTCTCAATTTTGCAGTAACATTTAGTGTCCTACAAATTCTCTCCCAACTTGAATGAGTCTGCTCTCTATGCCCCTAAAAATAATAAAAAGCGCCTAAAATCTTTGCTTTGTAATGCAATGGAAGGGAGAATCTATTTTAAAAGTGCAAAGTAATATATACTTCAATATAGTCAAACTACCAGTAATGTGCTATGAGCAGTGCAATGGCAAGAATAAACTTACCGACTAGAAAAGCATCGCCATTGTTAATACTGCATTTGGGCAATATCCATTCTTGAGTACTTGAACTACTGCAGTACATGTCTTTCCGGAGACCGTTCGGACAAGAGTAAACTAGTTCTGCAGTCGGTTGACGCTGTAAACATCTCAAACAGAAACAAGGATTGAAGGAAATAATTATTTCTCAATTCTGTGTGTTTTCCTTAAGGACAGTGCAGCTGTTTATATGGAAAGTATGTGTGATCATAACAGGTTCATGTAGGGTGCGCCTGATGCTAGACGAAATGAGAGCCTTTCATTTGTGAATGTATTGTTCTCCTTCCATGAAGTCAACCTATAGTGAAATTGGTGTGGGGGTTATGCAGGCTTTTGGAAATGGTGGCGTTTCCCTAGAATTGACCATCATTATTAGATTAGTTGGGAGCTGACTCTTTGACTCTCCACTGATGAGCTGTTTGTAGAGGCTGTGGTGCTGCAGCCTTTCACTATTTCACTTGGTCAGACTTTGTTTGTTGCAGTTTTCTCATTCAATACCCTACTTGAAGTACAGTATTTGACAAACCGATGTCCAGACCAATGTTATTAATGAACAGCACAAGGAAAGCACAACCTCTTCATACAACTGATCGGTGGAGGTGCCAAGAGTTTGAACCCCGCTGATCTAATTTTGATGGCCCCTCTTAAGGATGGGCCATCAATTTTAAAAGCCTACTTTCTCTTTATACAGCAGCTCTTATATCAGTCATTCTTCATAGGTAATTAATATGTTAAAAGTACCATCCTTCTTGTTCTACTTAATAAAAATGTATACAAACTTCAACATGAAAAATGTTTTTCTTACTAGACACAACAAAGGGTAGCTGTAAGTCATGTAAGAGTGGGACTTAACAGAATAGGGCATTATAGTGGGTACTCCGTGGTTAGGCTCTACAGGGCTATTGTAGGACCCCCATCAGGGCATACATAGGAAAATATAGGTAATAATCCCCCTACCCGTAACTTTGCCCTAACCGCGGAAACAACAGACAACCCTGGGTGTGCTGAAAGAACAGAGTTATCTGGATCACTATTACATGTGCGGTAGGACACCTTGTTACACAAGTGCCGCAGAGCACTATTTTGTTAGTGCCGCCGTGCACTGTGGTTTTTTAGTGCCGTTGTGCACGAATTTGTTGTTACACGGGGTATATACACCTGTGTGACCCTGTTTCATTATTTGTTATTTTGAGGGACGTGTTTTATTATATATGAAGCAAAGGTTACATTTTAGCTTTTTGACCCCTGATCACTGCTTACCTTTCTTTACTGCTGTAACTAGGAGTGATCGCCTGCACTATTATCTTGCTGTTATTTCTTTGCTCAAAGTGTTCACCCATTAACATCCAGACACTTCTGATTTCTGCAAACTACTGCACAAGCAACTTTAGTTACAGTGTCCACTTGGATTGCTCTGCCTGACATTTCAATTTCTTCCCATAATGCAGCATGTGTAGCTGGTTTTCTACAGTATACCACATCCTTTAGGATTCCCGATAGGTAAAAATTGAGGGATGTTAAGTTAGTGGGCACCAAGTGGGAATTCCACAGCACCTCTTTGTCCTATCCAACGTCCTGTTAGAATATCATTGCGAGAAGCTCTCACGTCTCAGTGGTAGTGCGGTGGTACACCTTCTTGCTAGAAGTAAAATTGCTTGTCTGCACAAAGTGTATCAATGGCTGGTAAAATGGATGTGCAAAGCAACTTGACGTACACTTGGACTGTGACAGTGCCTTCAAAAAAGAATGGTCCAATTAAACCCTTGGCATGAAAGTCCACACCAAACTTGAACCCTGATAAATTGACTGTTTTATCCAGTTAGGCCTGACTTATTGTGGGTGACCATATTACAATTGTCTTTGTCACATCCATAATGGAAGCATTTCATGTCTAAAAAACATTTAAAACATTTAAAAGTCTGGCCACTTTCCATTGACCAACTTATATGTAAGATGACTGTACGGCACTTACTAATACAGCCTTTGTTGATATTGTGTTCAGTTTGCTGTATCTAAGCTATGAAACCTTGCTGGGCAAATCTGATGGGCTCTCCACATAGATGTCATAACAAAAGTGGGGGTGGACCCACTGCACTAGTAAAACTGTTTGGCTTTGAGCTATCTCTGCGAGCATTATCCAGTCAGTCCCCTGGTCTTCACCCTTCAACCCCTATATATGGATCTAGTCTTTGCTGCAGTGGAGCCACCAGGTCGGTATCTCTTGAGATCCCGGTGTATTTGGCAGCTGACGGATCAGGTATGTATCTAGTCAGAAACGGGCAGAGATCAAGGCAGACAGTGTTCTTGCATATTTGTGAATCTGGTCCAAGGTCAGGGCAGGCAACAGTGGTACAATACGTTAATTAGGCTATAGTCAGGGCAAAGCAGCAGATGATCAGAGTTGATGAGCAGGCAGTGCAACAAAGTACCCAGAATACGAGGGGTGATCTGCACCTTTGTCCACAGCTGGACAGGAAGCAAGTGGAAGGTTAACCTTTGCAATCTCCCTTATTTAAATACTCTGCACTAAACTTTCAACAGTACAAGTGCAAATGGCAGGTATAGTGTATTTGAATGGATCGGAGTGATTTACCTGATCATATTGACCCTTTATCAGCAGCCATTTTATAGAAGGACCTCCCTGTGGACAGTATATAAGACTTGGCCAACAAGAGGGCTTACCTTATGAAATGTAAAAACTAGTGCTGAATATCAACAAAGCCTATATTAGTAAGTACCACGTAAAAGCAGTCAAATTACAAACACATCTTATTGTCCTCTTATAAACACACCGATCAAGAGTAACCAGAAAAATGGCCTCTGAATATTTTGGCCCAATTGTTTAAACCACAAAAAATTTTGAATCTTTTAAAGGAGCAACTGAAACAGACCTTTTTCAGAATAGGTCATCAATATCTGATAGGAGGGGTTCTGACTCCCAGCATCCCTGCCAGTCAGCTGTTGAAAGGGTTGTGGCTCTTGGGTGAGTGCTGCTGTATTTTCCTAGGCCTGTGGCATCACGTCCATTGGTCACAAGGTCTTTCTGCAGCTCAGTCCATTCAACGAATGATATTGAGATTCAGTACCATGTACGGCACTGTGCTCGGTTTAGTATGAAGAGGCCACCGTGTTATTTGTCATTTTAGTAATTAAAATTAATTTCATTTTTGGTGGTGACAAGAAACATAAGCCTACTTATCTATCAGTTAATGACAATTCTACAGTGGGCAAGAGTTACCATAATTACAGTTGACTAGGGGTACTTTCACACTTGCGTTGTGAGGATCCGGCAGGCAGTTCTGTTGCTGGAACTGCCTGCTGGATCCGGAAATCCGTGTGCAAACAGAAAGAATTTGTAGATGGATCCGGATGCGGATCCGTCTAACAAATGCATTGAAACACTGGATCCGTCTCTCCGGTCTCATTCGGAAATACAGATCCGTTTTTTTTTTTTTTTGCATTTTTAAAGGTCTGTGCATGCGCAGACCGGAAAACCGGATCCATTTTGCCAGAACACTTGGTGCCGGATCTGGCATTAATGCATTTCTATAGCATTCCGGCAAGTGTTCCAGAATTTTGGATGGAGAAAATACCGCAGCATGCTACTTTATTTTTTTCCGGCCGAATACCGTAAGAGTGACTGAACTGAAGACATCCTGATGCATACTGAATGGATGGCTCTCCATTCAGAATGCATTAGGATAGCAATCCATTAAGTATGCATCAGGATGTCTTCAGTTCTGTCGCTCTTATGCCGACGGAACTCAATACCGGAAAACTTTAATGCAAGTGTAAAAGTACCCTAAAACCGCTAATATACATAGACAATAACACAAGTTACCATCCTGATAATGACCATACTCTTGTATATGTAACTATAGTACTCTGCAGATTTGTTAGTGAACATAACTAACTTATCTGACAGACATGAACAACCTGTGACCTTTAGTAGTTATTTTTATAGAGTGCAGGTAAAAGAGGTAAAAGATTAATCTTCCAAATAGCAGACTTATTATATATATAAATATATATTGGTGATTCTATTTTTTACTTTATATGTGAAGTCACAACTATTGATGAAGAAGCTTAAATATGTTCAAGATCCGGGTAGAAATGTGGAGTCTGTTTCATATTGGAAATGGCTCTAGCATTACCTAATATCTACCCATTCTCATTTCGGCTGTTTTATTTATATATAATCTCTGTTCTCCATTGAGATAACAGCAATGATCACAGAACAGCAAAAAGCCTTACAAATGCAGAGTGTTTTATCTTCCTGTGGTTTTGGCAAGCCCATCTTTCCTTGGGAACCAGTGCCTCAGTTCCCCATTTGAGCAGCAGGGTGTTATTTTTGTAGCCTTTCTTTTACCTTCCTTCATGGCTTTCTGTAGTTCAGATCACCATTTCCTGGAATGGCAGAATTAGGCAGACCCAGCTGTAGCACTTAATATTAACTCTTCTCCCATCCGTTTTTATAGTATGGTAGTCTAATGGTAAAATGGTATAAATCTTAGCTTACATCTATATAACTGTATCCTAATGAATGTATGCATGTGTTACAAAAAAGGGTCTGTTAGTGTTCAGATGACCTAAAATAAAATGTCAATAAAAAAAATTACTTTTGGCAAATTGAACTTTTATTTAATGCCCCTTAATGTGTGAACCCGTATCATAGTGGTATTATTCTGTGCAAGCCATTTGCATCTTCCTTTAATAGAACCGGACTTTGTTTCACTGTATGGTGCCTCCATGGATATACCTGTGGAATAGACTTGATTATGCCACTCATGCACACAACCGTATGTATTTCGCAGTCCATAAGACTCGGATCTCCAAACCATCGATGGCACACATTTGACATTCCTTTTTTTGTTTAGTTTTTTGTTTTGCACACCCATTAACTTTAATGGATCTGCGATCCACATTTTGCAGCCAGGTGTAGTACATGTTCTAACCTTTTGCGGATCCGACATACAGATGCGGAAAGCACACTGATCATCTGTATGTCTGTTCTTCAAAAGATAGAACGTATCCAATTCTTGGCCACAAAATGCTGTTCACTGACCCACTGGTCAACAGGCAGCACTGAAATTTGTCTTCACGTTTGTGTAAAGGTAACTGTCTCAAATTTATAAACGTGGCACAAAGCACTTGTTGAATTCAGAACCGGAAAACTGTCACATTCTGACTTGTCACCTTCCACAGCTACAGCAGTTCGGGGAGTGGAGAGAAGTTGAGACAATTTTCGGGGACTTTTCCAACTGTCCCAGTGACAAATAAGATTTCTTAAGTTGACTTACCAGGCACAAAAAATAACTTTGGCCTATCGCTGACTATTGATATGTCTTAAAAAAGTTAAATGACAGTAAAGTCACAATTTGTTCTAAAATAGAGACAAAACCAGTCTAATAAAACAAGACCACAGGCTTTTCATAGTGCTGAAACTGGCTAGTCAGGTATTTAGTCCAAGCGTTTAGTCCATCCACACACCCACACTCCACTAGTGAGGTGGATAAGCTTTACAATAAGATTTTTGTGGTCTTTCTGTTTTGTGCAATAAGAAAATAAAAATGTATAAAAAAAAATTACATACAAGTGAACTCCATGAGAAAAAAACGTGTCTTCATAAAATAAAATCAGAGATGCTCATAGGTACAGTATAGGCCCATAGCATGTAGTCCCGGTGGCAACATACTACTGAGGCTAGAAGCACTGTGTGCTGCTGTATGAAGTCTAATACAGCAGTCTGCATGAGGTCTTTTGATGGTCATACACATTAGATCTGTTTTCAGGAGATAAGCTGCCTTCAAAATTCTGTTTCGGTAAACGTGCATGTATCATGAATGGGTAGAAAGCTGCTGCCAGTGTACATATGTTTTAAGGGGGTTAGGACAGATACCTGTCTAATGTGTATGTCAGGTCTTGGGGCTCACGGTGTTGCCGTTTTTGCGGTCCACAATTTGCGGATCCACGAAACACCATTTCCTTCCCGCTATAGAACTGTCCTATCCTTGCCCTTGAAAATGGGCAAGAATAGGTCATATTCTATTTTGTTGTGGAGCCATGCAATGGACATACGGATGTGGATATCACACAGTGTGCTGTCTGCATCTGTTGTGGCCCAATTGCAGTAAATGGGTACACATCTGACCCGCAAACAAAAGTGGATCAAAGGCGGACCAAAAGTACGTTTGTGTGCATGAGCCCTTAATCTGAGGTTTTCTTTTCATTGTATCTTTATCTTTTACCTTTTGAACCCAAAGTACGCACTCTGCTCTACTGTTAAAGGAATTGTCCGGGTTCAGAGCTGAACCCGGACATACCTCCATTTTCACCCAGGCAGCCCCCCTGACTTGAGCATCGGAGCAGTTCATGCTCCGAAGCTTTCCTTTTCCCTGCGCGATTTAGTGCATTTTCCGTAGTTCCGGTGATAAACCGAGCTCTCCATGCCAGGAAGCCCGTTGACGTCATCGGCACTGATGGGCGGGCTTTAGCGCTGCCCAAGCCTGTAAAACGGCTAGGGCAGCGCTAAAGCACGCCCATCAGAACCAGTGATGTCACTGAACACACTGCTGGGTGGAAGCCTCCGCCTGGCAGTGTGTTATTGTAAACAAAAGAGCCCTTGTCCTGCGCAATTTAGCATAGAGCAAGGGAGCGCAACGGAGCATGAGTGGAGTCTGGCTGGTGCAGTTGGTGTCCAGAATATACAGGATATGTTTTCTTTTTTTTTTTTCTTTTCTTATATTGGGTATTTAAAAATGGAAAAGCGCCAGGGATGTTAACCCAGCCTTACACTTCTTTCACATCAGAGGCACAGAGATCCAGCAAAAATGTTGAGAATCTACCGCACACAAACCACACCATGCATTTTTGCCGGAATGTGGTCGGATCTTTGCCGGGCATTCCTTTTGCATCCATCAGTGCCAGATCCGGAGAATTCTGACAAGCTGTTCTATGCAAGAATCCAAGCCGCAGATGTGAAATGTAGCTTTAATTAGTCAGGTCGGCATCTACATGCAGTAAGGTTGCAAACCCTCAGCACCGTGCACCTAAGGTTGTAGAATGTGACCATTTTACAGGGATCCAAAATGATCCTTAAGTTTGTACTGTGAAATAATGGCAAATTTTTTTTGCGGATAGGATGGGGACCCATCCATTTCAATGGGTCAGCAAAAAAATTCTGATAGTCAACCGTTTGTGTTCCGCGTCCGTTGTCTGTGGTTCCATTCCGCAAAAAATAGTGCATGTCCTATTTATTTTTTTCTCATTTGCGGACAAGGATGGATCTTATTAAAATCGATCTGTTTAAAAAAACGGATCCACAAAAAAAAAAGATGCCATCCCTTTTTCTTTTGCGGATCCGCAATTTGCGGACCGCAAAACACATACGATCGTGTGCATGTAGCCTTAGTGTTAAATTTTAATACCAAGCTTGTGTTTAAACTTTATTTATGTGCTCAAAATAGTGTCTGATAAACGGTTTTCATTGCTTTGTATTACTATTTTGTCCTCCGTGTTCATGAACAGCCTAGACTTGCATTTCCAATTATGTCAATTAGTACCTCTGCCAAATTTAACAAATGTTTAGTTTGAGAGTGTTAGACTTGGCATTGCCAAGGGGAAACATTTTAGTCTGCTATGCAGAATGGTTACGTGGCAAAAATCTGATGGCTTCAAGTTGTTTTCTCTAATGGCATTTCACTTATTTAATTGGCTGATTGTTCTATTTTTCAAAAAGCATGTAAATGGAATTAAACCCTTTGCCTTAGAACTCACGTGACATGTCTGTACCACATTGCCATATATTGAAATGGCACTTCTCTGCAGAGGTAAGAGCAAGCACCAAGTATGTGAGAAAACACCAATGCAGTAATGCTTTAGCATCAAGTTTCAGCATACAGTGTGTAGAACATACATTGCTCAGAAAAAGTTAGGGATATTTGGCTTTCGGGGGAAATTTATGGAAAACGTAAAGTTCACACTACAGTGATATTATAATGAAAGTAGGGCATTTAAGTCGAAGCATGCAATGGTGATTTCCTCATCTCAAACAATTTATTGAAACAAAAGCCAACAACAGTGGTGGGTATAACCCCCACAAAAAATGTCAGTGTCTCAAAAACTTGTCATATGCCCATGAGCCTCAAATACAGCTTGACAACGATGTCTCATCCTGTTCACAAGTCGACTTATTGTCTACTGAGGAACTGTATCCCACTCTTCTTGATGAGCGGCTCTCAGGTCATTGAGGTTCTGAGGTACACAGTTACGAGCCTCTACAAGGCGACTCAGCTGATCCCATAGGTTTTCAATGGGATTCAGGTCTGGAGGAAGTCCACGTCACTCCATTTGAGGTACTGCAGTCTCCAGCAGCCGTTCCGTAAGGATGTGACCTCGATAAGCTGGCGCATTGTCGTCCAAGAAGATGACATTTGGCCTGTGTTGCTCATGCAGAGGCACAATGACTGGATTAATCATGTTATTCACATAGTATGGGCTTGTCACTGTATTATTCACAAAGTGTAGGGCAGTTCTGTATTGACTAGACACACCTGCCCACACCATAACACCTCCTCTTCCAAAGGCCCATCTGGTGACAACAGTGGCTGATGCACAGCGCTCTCCTTGACGTCTTCAACATCATTGGTGGCCATTATTTCTACTAAGCGTGAATCGACTTTCATCAGTGAACAGCACTGAAACCCACTGGTCCCTCATCCAGGGTAGATGCTACCTGGCCCATGCAAGATGACACCTGTGCTTGGTGGTGTAGTCAGGTACCCTTGCAGGTTGTGTAGCACGCAGACAACGCTGATGTGAACAGTTTCGAATGGCCTGACATGACACTTAGGTGCCTTTCACCTCTCTTGAATGTGCCTGGAGTTCTTGAAGCCTCGCAATGGCGAGGTACGGTTGATCAATTGTTAGGTGTCATCTTGGTCTCCTGATGTCAAAATGTGAACAGCATGATGAGGAGGAATGTTTAAATACCTATTCTAATTGAACCAGGAAATATATTGGGCAATTCATGTATCAAACACCTGTTGTGAATTTTGCTGTTACGTTCCTTGTTAGAGAACAGAAAGTTGTGCAAAAAGTACTGAAACATTGAACAGTTGGACATGTGCATTCAAAAGTTTACCTGTAAAGGTTAGAGTGCATTTTACGTTCATCCTGCAATTTCACCCATAAGCCAAATATCCCTAACTTTTTTGAGTAGTGTATGTATGTTTTCATCCGAATGCTAGCATTATGTGTTTATAAATTTACAAATTCATATTTGTTGAGATGCTTTGCACATGTTTTACATTGGGTCACAGGCAACACATTTCCTACACGATTCTTCTAAAGGCACTGCAGTTATTTGTGACTGTATTGGTCCTTAATTACTGTAAATTATGGGAATCACGGTTTAATCTTTACTATACAGTTTCTCGCTATTTACAAGATCTCTGCTTGCTGTCAAAGTTTACATACTGAGGCTTGAAACCCTATCCTGCTTTTATGCAGTTTATGGGCTTATGATTGCATTTTAGGCAGACTGTCCAAACTCTGTATGGGATAGACCCATCAACCTAAATAAATATATTGTAACAATTGTCAGCTATGCTAAATCATGCTAGGTCAGGACCTTTTGACCTTAGGTGTATTCAATGCTGATAATGAGTAGGCATGTTTTACACAGCCATAATATGGCCACATTTTACAGTCTGCACTGATTTCCAGACCATGACTGGTTAGGGTTAAAATAAAGGATATAATTTATATTGCTGCATCCATACCGATGACCTATACTATAACGTATAGGTCATCAAAGTATTAAGTTGCAAGATGAGCAAAAATTTTAAAAAAACAGTGCCACAGTGTGTTTTTGCTCTTCGTTTACCCCGAAAACTGTAATAAAAAGTAATCAAAGTCCTTTGTACCTCAAAATGGTGCCAATAGTAACTACGAGTCATTCCACAAAAAACATTCCCTTGTATAGCTACATCAACGGGAAAAGGAAAATGTTATGAGTCTCGATATGCAGCAACACAAAAATATATATTTTTTAATGCAAATGTAGTGAAGAATAAAAATATAAATGTTACCAACACACTGACACAGAGAATTAACTAAAGGGGTATTCCAGGTATGTGAAGGTATCCCCTAACTATTAGATCTGTGAGGTTCCTACAGCTGGGATCCCCACGAGAACGGAGACCCTGTATCCAGTGGAGCCCCCTGAAATGTCAGGAGCAGCCAGTCCAGCGTGTATTCATTCCTATGGGAGATGGCAAAGCTCTTGGTTATCTCTGGAACTCCCATAGAAGTGTTAGGACCCCTAATGATCTAATAGTTATCCCCTACCCTGTGGACAGGGGAAGAGTTCACATAACCAGAATACATTAGACTTGCAGGAAAAGACCTGAACCACACATCCATATCTTATACACTGATCTAGGCACATGTATGGCTCAATCTGTATAAGGGTACTTTCACACTTGCGTCATGGCTATCCGGCAGGCTGTTCCAGCGGGGATCCACCATGCCGCAAGTACCTGTGTGCTGCTGCTCCGTCCCCATTGAATATAATGGGGGTGTGGGCGGATCTACGGCGCAGCACGGCAGTGCATGGCTGGAAATCGCCTAAATCGCCTAAACAGACTAAAAGTACTGCAGGTCCGACTTTTTAGTCCGGCGATCACTACCGCTAAACCCCAAAAACAATGGCATTGTGTTTTTCATCACCTCCCCCCAAAAAGTTAAAAAGTTAAAGTTATATGAACACCAAAATGAGCCCCCAAATAAATAAGCTTTAAGGCTACTAGATATGCAGTAACCTGTGTACGCCATGGTTATCACATAAATGTAATCTTATTTCATGGCAGTGCACTCATTATGATTTTGATTACTTACTTACGTAGCAGAAAAAAGTTAGTGTGTTTTTCCATCCAGAGTTTCTTGACTACAATGTAAATGTCAGTATTATCATTCCAGGTTTCCATTTGATGAAGTAACACTGTAAACTGTCTCCCACGTGGGAGGCTTCTGCAGAGGCTCACCTCTCTGGTTTGCCTTTCTGATTAATTTACAGTATTGAAAGAGAATGAATAATGACCATATTTGCTTTGCTATGTAATGCCACCAATATTTAAAGCTCTGCAATAATTTGGGATACGAGTTTCAGCTCTCATTCTCTCCTTGCTCTCATACTGGTCCGCCATAACAGTAAAACTACAGGCCTAATATTCAGTAGGTTCCCCTTGTGCAGCCAGAACAGCTCTGATCAAATGGGCCGTGGACTCCATAAGACCAGTAAAGAGGAGTTGTCTGACTTCAGCAAATGGCATTTATCATGTAGAGAATGTTAATACAAGGCACTTACTAATGTATTGTGATTGTCCATACTGCTTCCTTTGCTGGCTGGGTTCATTTTTCCATCACATTATGCTATACTTGTTTGCATGGATACATCCACCCTGTAAGCATCAGTGGTCGTGCTTGCACGCTATAGGAAAAAATGCCGGCATGGCTACAACCACCCTGTAAGCAGCAGTGGTCGTGCTTGCACGCTATAGGAAAAAATGCCGGCACTTTGCCTGCCTGTGCACTGCCTGTTTGTTATCCTCCAGTGACCCCCTTTTGTTGATGGTTTGTTTTCATCATCAGGATCCCTTTTCACTAGATTTTTTCCTTGATCACACCATTCTCTGTATACTCTACAACATTGAAATATAAAAGAAAATATAGAAAAGGACTGCAGTTACAAAGACTACAAATACTGACCCCAGCTAGTCTAGTACTGATGACCATGCCCTGTTTGAAATTGGGGTCCATTCACACGTCCGTAGAATGGGTCTGGATCTGTTCCGCAACGTTTCAGGAAAAGATCCGGACCCATTCATTTTCAAGGGTGCCGGAAGAGATGTGGTCAGCACACAGTGTGCTGTCCGCATCCGCATTTCTGGTGTGCGTCCCCGAACTTCCGGTCCGCAGCTCCCGAAAAAAAAATAGAACATGTCCTATTCTTGATAGAAGGCATTTCTATAGGGGTGCCGGCCCGGTGTATTGCGGATCCGCAATACGCAATGGACGTGTGGATGGACCCTTACTTACATCACTCCTAGGCTAATGTGCATTCATACTGAAACTGATCCATGAAAACGTCCACACTTGATTTTATTCTGGACTCTGGGTTTACGTGTCTAATTTCCATAAAGGGAAGCTATAATTGTGAAAGGGCAGGGTCTCTCATAAAGTGACCATTTAGTGTATTATATGAAGAACTAACGTAGTTTAAAAGTGTTGTCCGGAGATCCTTTCACAGGTTGCGTTATATTACAGCTTAGCCCCACTTCACGGAGTTGCAAATCCAGACACAATAGGTACATAGGAAGAGAACAGCCATGTTTTTGTAATCTTGTACAACCTCTAATAAAGTTACTGTCTTTCAACTCCTTGTGTATACATGGATAGATATGAAGCTGTGCACTATATAAAATGTGACCCCTTGTATTGTAAAGCAGGGGCACACCACTTATGCTTGTCACTAGTACAAGTGTTATACTTCTGAGCAGCTCCCTATGTGGACACTGAAATCTAAAGAATACGTTTTGTTCTTGTAGTGATGCCTAAATATGTACTACTGCAGTAGAGGAATAAAAAGAGCTCTGGTAGGGGGTTCTTTATATTTTTCATAGCTGAGGTTATATTCGTGCTGCTTTATAAGGCCCCTTGCACACGACCGTATGCCCTCCGAGACATATGGTCCGTGAGCGGCAAACATCGTGCGCACGGGAGCGCACATCATCATAGGTTACTATAATGCTGTGTGCATCGGGCCGCCCGCGGGACTATATGATCTTATGAGTGCGGGACAATAGTCCCGCGGGTGGTCCTACGTGCACAGCATTATAGTAACCTATGATGCTGTGCGCTCCCATGCGCACGATGTATGCCACTTCGGGACATATGGCCCGCTCATGGACCATATGTCTCGGAGGGCAAGGGGTATAAAACTTCTCATAGGTTTTCTGCTTCTATTTTAGAAAAATAGACCCCTGGCAGGAGACCTAATAACTATGTATAAGTGTATCTCTTCTTTCATTTATTTATACCCAGGACTGTAGCTAGCACGAAGGGTATCCTCTACATCTAGAGGATGTTTTTTACACACAGAAGCAGTTCTTTAGGCCCCTTTCACACGGGCGAGTTTTCCGCGCGGGTGCAATGCGTGATGTGAACGCATTGCACCCGCACTGAATCGTGACCCGTTCATTTCAATGGGTCTGTGTACACGAGTGGTTTTTTTCACGCATCACTTGTGCGTTGCGTGAAAATCGCAGCATATTCTATATTCTGCGTTTTTTTTTTACGCAGCCCTAGCCCCATAAAAGTGAATGGGGCTGCATGAAAAACGCATTGCATCCGCAAGCAAGTGCGGGTGCATTGCGTTTTCACTGATGGTCGCTAGGAGATTTTGTTTGTAAACGCGCGTGAAAAACGCATCGAAACGCATTGCACCCGCGCGGAAAAAACTGAATGCAATCGCAGGCAAAACTGAATGGCTTTGCCTGTGAAATCTCACAGTTTTCACTGAACGTATCCGCAACGCATCCGGACACGCTCGTGTTAGAGGCCTTACTGTAAGAGCAGTGAGACTATGGGACTCTCTTCCAGAAAAGGGTTGGGATGGTGAATTCAGAAGTGGCCTGGATGTCTTTCTTTTAGAGTATCAATTACATCCTCAGGGAGTGTGGTATATTTGGCAGCAAGTGCACATGATTTCTTAAAATTGATGGGTTGAAAGGAGAAAATATGTGTACGGGTAAGGAACTATGACAACAGCCAACACACAGGGGAGATTTATCAAGACTGGTGCAGAGGAAATCTGGTTTGGTTGCCCATAGCAACCAATCAGATTAAGCCTTTCATTTCATGGCAACAATATTCCCTTATGGCTGTGGCCGATTTTCATGGGATAAAGGACGCTACCAAAATTGTTCAGGAATATTTTGGGGGAACATGAAAGAGTACCAGACCTTCAGATCTCAATTTCTCAAGATCAAGTATCTGGTATGCGGAGAAAAACAAGTCTGATTCATTGAGGCCCATCTCAGAACTTTTAAGGGTGCTGCCATACATTCAAGCTTTTTGATGCAGTTCTTTTAAGCTAAAGTCAGGAGTGGATAATAACAGGATAGAAAGTATTAGGGGAAATGCAACTTATTCACTTTTTTCAATCCCCCCATGGTTTTGGCTTCAAAGATGGCATCAAAAAGCCTGGACTTCTGGCGGCACCTTAAGGGCTTTTTCACACGAGCGTGTCCCTTGTGGAAATTGTGCTCCGTGCGAGAGAGGATTGTGCGTTCTAGATTTAGGAAGCGCACGGCATTATCATGATTGATACTGTTGTGTGCCTCTGTGTGACCTTTCTGTAACGGAATCACACTGACATAAAGGTGCCATATGATTCCGTTACAGAAAGGTCAGGCAGAGGCACACACAGCATTATAAATCATGATAATGCCGTGTGCTTCCTAAGTCCAGAACGCACGATGCCTCTCTCACATAGAGTATGATTCCTGCAAGCTCGTATGAAAGAGCCCTAAGGATCTGCTGCTAATTGGCGCCATGTACCACAGTACACCTGTAGAAGTCTTGTAGAGTCCATGCCTCAATGAGTCGCAGCTGTTTTGGCAGTACTAGGGGGACCTATGCAATATTAATATATTGTATACACACAGGCATTTGTACATATACCGCCAACTTGTGTTCAGTATTACTGATGGATGTGAAAAGCCTCAACTGTTCTCAAAGGGGATGTCTGGGTTCAGAGGAAAAAGGGGTTTTATATTTAATAAAGGGTATTTATAATTTACACAGTCTAAGTGGAAGAGGACGGACGATCCATCCATTTTTAATTTTTTAACATATTGTTTACTCATAGAAATTAGCGCAAGATTTTATTTAAGTGGCTGCAATCGATGCATTGGGGTTGTGCACTGTGACTGAATTGGGATGAACCTTTCAACAGTATTGTGGATTATGTTGCTCTGTAAGTTTTTATTTTTTTGTACAAACCAATTACAAACTCACCTTTTTCTTTTCTCTACCATATGGTTACAACATTTTCAATGACAAAGCTGTCATTGAAACCCTGCAGAGGTAAAATCCATCCCGTTTCGAGTAGTAGTTTGAAGGTTAATGCTTCAGTAGGTTGGACAGTATCTCATTTACATACTGCTGGCAAGAATGGCAGGCACTGCGTGATAACACTGCTATTTATACCTTTTGCAAATTACAATTTAATAGCTGGACAAAGCTGCTCATGCATTTTTGTCCATGTGGGAAACGACCCACGTCCATTGCAGATTAGCTGGTTAATTAGTTGTAATGAAAATGCTATTAGAGGACGAGGCCACTTGGGGGCTGGAGAGGAAACTAATGAATATGTCAGCTTCACCTCACACCATGGACATTGAGATATTTATTATACCCAAACCTTCCGGTTGTGTATATGCCCTCCACCCCCAAATATACAAAGCCAATATGTTCATGTCTGATTTTATATGTTTAGTAAAATAAGGCTAGCTGTAAAACCATGTGTTTGCGTTTGCTGCAATGCTTGGCTTCTATGTGTTCTTAGGCTACTTTCACACTTGCGGCATGGCTATCCGGCAGGCTGTTGTTCACCCGCCGTATCCGCTATGCCACAAGTACCCATGTGCTGCTGCTCCGTCCCCATTGACTATAATAGGGATGGGGGCGGAGCCACGGCACGGCAGTGTACAGACGGAGATCGCCGGACTAAAAGTACTGCATGTCCAACTTAGTCCAGCGATCACTGCCGTGCTGCGCCGTAGCTCCGCCCCTGCCCCATTATAGTCAATTGGGACGGAGCGGCAGCACACGGGTACTTGCGGCATGGCGGATTTGGCGGGTGAATAGCCTGCAGGATGGCCATGCCACAAGCGTGAAAGTACCCTTAGTTGGGTATCTTTTAAAGGGGCTGTCAAAGATTTTACTATTAATGGCCTATCCTCAAGATAGGTCATTAGTGTTAGATTGGCAGGGGTCCAATTCCCAGCACCCCCACCAATTGGCTGTTTGAAGATGCTGCTGTGCTCACTGGAGCTCTGGTGAACGCTGCGACCTGACCGCAGCTTACCAAGCACAACACTGTCCACTGAATAGCGGCTGTGCCTTGTAATACAGCTCAGGCACATTCACTTGAATGGGACTGAGCTTCTCTTAAGCCACGTGACCAATGTATAGTGACGTCACTGGCGTAGGAAGAGACCTAAGTGCTCAAGAAGCTTGGCAACCCCTTCGAACAGCTGATCAGCGGGCAGGTGGGGGCAAAAGTCAGACTCCTCCGAATCTGATATTAATGACCCATTCTGAGGATAGGCCATCAATATCAAAATATCCTATTTAATTAAGAGGTTATCTTACTAGCTATATTTGCATCTATTTCATTTGTTCTTTTATATTGTAAAAAAATACTGATCTTTTTGTTGTATCCCCACATATATATTATTTTGATTAGAAATATGTAGTGGGCTGGGGACACTTTTTAATTAAAAACAAAGACACATTTTCAGATTTCTTTCCCAAGGACTTTTTAGCATGCTTTTGTGCCTTTTTGTATTGTTGCTATATTTTTTCTTATAGTCTGTCTCCTTTAACATTTTTCCGGTCATGAACTGCATTTCTCTCTGTATCAATAGCTGTTCGGGCTATTAAAGGTTTTATGTGTTGTGTTTGTGAATTAACCAGAGACCAGAGATAACAAGCTGGATGCCAGCTGGATCTCATGTTGTCTGTTAATACAAAGCATACCCACATTAAACACGGAGTGTCTCATTTTGACGATCAACAACCTGCAACCTTTACACACCCAAACAGTATACTTTTTGTCTAAAATGTAACACACTACTGAAAAAGTGCTTTCTCCAATTTACACTCTTTTATACTTGTAGTTTCTGTGTTTTTATATTGGACATGCCTTAGTTTTTCAAACTGAGTGACTGGGATGTATGCCATCCAGTGGCACCGTTAGCAGTTGGCAGCTATTAGTAGTAGTTCCCTTCTTTTAATATAGTGCAATATATTGCCTGGGTATAGAGCTTTAGCCTTAAGAAGGATTGTATTTTTTGGAATGTTGAAAATGTGGATACTTACAGTGCATCACAGATTATAAACATTTTTTCAGAAATCAGTAGTGCAAGTGAAGATGAGAAATTTTGTAACATATATCTTTATATGGCAAATGCCTCTGCCTCGACTTACAGGCACCTTTCCTCCTCCTTTACCTCCTAAACTGTTCACACACTCCAATTTACTCAGGCCTGCTTCACACTGCCGGCAGGGTGTTCCCGGCATAGGGTCCAGCATTGCTGAATGTTACCAGAATGCCCGCTGGCCCCATTAACTATGATGGGGTCTGGCGGAGATCCAGGCGCTACCCGGCAAATATGCCAGGATTCAGAAGGCCATAAGCAGCAGCGTTTGGAACAGTTGGCCATATCAGTGCTAGTCAGATGAGCTACATTTGCAAGACTTAGGGCCAATTTATTAAGACTGGCATTTTAGATGCCTGTCTTAATAACCCCTATACCTGGCGGTGGATCCTGCGGAGTTATGATGAGGCGCCAGCCTCTACATAACTTTGGCAGGTCCTCTGCCAGTTCTTAATGTAAGACAGGAGTATTTTTATGTGCAACGCTTACCTTTAGGACAAGTCAAAAGTTCCAACTACTGACACCCTTGTTGGTCAGCTATTCTGCAGTAGCTGTGGCACCAGTACTAGCCAGCTCTGTTCATTGCGTAGTGGTGGAGCTGGTTACTACAGCATTGCTTCCATTTAGCTGTGCAGTTCCAACCCATATTTCCGGTGTCAGAGCTACTGCACAACAGCTGCTCTGCAGGGGGCTGCCAGAAGTCAGACCCCCACCTATCTGAGATTGATAACCTATTCTAAGGATAAGCCATCAATATAAAAATACACGGCCACAGAGTGTTATAAAAATAAATAAAGTTAGATTCTGAAATTACCTTATCAACAATAAACCACCACATACACTGCTTTGGCATAACTCTAACTTACCAGGCATTTTCAAGCTAAAAGGATTTTCCCCATGAGAGGATGGCATAATCTTTATATAGCAGGTTCAAACAGATGGCTTTTTAAAAAAAAATTTAATCAACTCAAAACTGACTATAAACTTCCACAGGGATATTTTTACCAGTACCTTCGATTGCATTATTCCTTTGACACTGAGGCTAGAAAGGGTCTTGTACCAACTTTAGGTGAAGGGCAAAGGACTTTAAATCTGCTATATTGAGCCCGTTTGCAGAGACACCACTGGATTAGAAATAAGTGGAAAATTGATTCAGAGCTTTTACTGATGGCCAATGGGCGGAGGCGCAAGAATTCCTTCCGTGAGGGCCAAAGCTCATTTGAACCCAAAATGGTGCACCTTGCACCTGAAAAGTGACGTTAAAAAGTAGCAAACTATGTATTTGTGACTTTTTTTTTTTTTTACTACAACTACAAAAAAAAAAAATTGCCGCATCTGATTTTACAGCGGCCTTACCACTTTACTAAAGGGGATGTGGCAAGTGTGGGAGCGAGGAGTGGCCAGCTGCTCCAACAGATTTATCTTTATTTATGCCAGTTTTCTGGTGCACTGAGGTGTTGTAGATTTCTGCAGATTAGATTTCCTCCTGCAGTCCGTGCGCCTAGTTTATGCGGAGACGTGCACCTTGGTATAAATTAAGCGCATCCTCCGGCGGCGCAGGGGATAACGAGACCGGTGCAGAAAACGCAGGTCGTGATAAATCTCCCCCCAAAGTGTATAAAATGCCTTATTATGCGTGATTGGAGACCCGAAGCTTGAAAATGTTGCTACGTTGGTCACTACATGAATACTTTATCTAACTTGTAGAATAATATCTCATTTAAAACAAAAAAACAATTGACCAGTATAGTTATGAGATTTTACACCCGGTCGGCAGGTTCCACATAAATAACCTATTGTAAATTCTAGAAATCATGGCTTATTACATGCTAAAGAGACTTCCTTTAACTTTATAAATATTTATGCTGCAAAAGAACAGTCAGCTCCTTAGGGAGACTTACTCAGAAGGTCCAGTCTGTCAGTTGTAATAGTTGCTGTTCTTTTATATTGTATCCTCTATCCTTTACCACTTTATAGAATAACATTTGTAAATCTTTTCCTGTGGTCCTTTCTTTTATCTCTGCTGTATCCAGTGCTGAGCCCAGAGAATGGTTTGCACATCAAACAGCAAGTATGACCTTCAAATAACACTTGCTTAGACTTTGAACAGGTGTGTAGAACTAGTTTTCTACCTTGCAAACACATTATCCTGTTCCTAAAATCGAGAATTTCATTCTCTGGGGTATTTCAGTTATCAAGTTGCTGCCTTGATGTGGAGAGGCTCAGTCTGTCCTCCACATGTGTGTATTTTTATGTAGGCCATAATTAAAGGGCATCTGTCACCCCTGCCTAGATGCTCTGCTCTCTGCAACTGCTGAACCCTCTCCTCTTTGACAGGTCCAGACAGTGAAAACTTGATTATGCCTGGACCTGGCAATCAGAGTGGAGAGGGTGCAACAGTTGCAGAGAGATGAGCCTCTTGCAGTAACCCCCGTTCCTCCTAGAGGCTCATTTGCATACATTAAAACATCATTTTTCTCAGCAATGTGGGCACATATGAACATTGGAGTCTTCAGCTGCCAAGAGCACATGCAACAGGTGACCCAGTTCATAGGTACAAATCTGCTGACCCATGCCCTTTAACCACAGGGTAGCCGAGAATGGTCCCCTGGAGGGACTAAAATGTTGATGTTTGAGTGAATAAATCACAGGTTTCTTCTTAAGAGATTTGGTGTTTCCTATGACTGATGTTTTTTGGGGAATCCAGCCTTCTGAAGCTTGCACCCAACCATAGCATAGCTTTTTGTTGAGCTAATTTACTTTGGCTGTAACCAGAGTGGAATCTTATTTTCTAGTACAAGCTCAATGGAAACAAAACCATAAGTGGCTTATCGTTCTGCACTAACCCACCATTTCCAAGTGAAAGTGCTAGTAATCATGATGCCTTATCCGTTTTATATATGTTTTATCCCAACTGGTAAATATACAAAATTGACCAAAGTTTCCATATTGTAACTTGTCATTTTGTCAAGTAGCTTTTAACACTCTTTGGTTTATGCACTGTGTACTTTTAATATATTTTTGTTTAATTCATCACTTTCATTGTCTTGCTGGTCCTTTTACAACTCAAGCCTCATTAACGTTTCAAGACCTAATATTTGACACCGATAAATTAATGACTTATTAAATTAGCAAAATGGAAATTAAATGACCAACTAGAACCTGTTGCTCAGGCATCCTCCTTGAATGCCCTAAGGTGGCTAGCCATAGATTAGACAGAATAGGCCACACCCTAGCTGTTAAAAAGCTGGAGGAAGCGCTTATGCCCTTCAGCCAGATAGAGGCCCTACAGGTACAAGCCAACATGGACTGGACAGAGAGTGAAGCATTGGGTAAGTGTCACTAATCGCTATATTTTTTTTTTGTTTAGTTACATAGGCATGAGAATATAGGGCTGAAAGAGATGTCTAGCCCTGTCAATCAAGGAGGAGAAAGGAGTGCCTAGCCCAGAGAAGTGTTACAAGTATTGTGCTCCCAGGGCTTACTCTGGCACCTTTGTGCTCAAACCAGCTCATTTACATATAACTTAAAACTCAAATCTCTTAACAGCTCTACCTACAGATAAAACAAAAGTACTGGTTTTGATCAGCATGATCAACCCTACCAGGCCGTATGCCTGGTTTAATGGTGTTGGTCATGCTGATAGATACTCTGTAAGACAATTTCAGAACACCTTGTAACAGCACACTTTATGGTGAATTTTCCAATTAAAAAACTACTCTATTTTTTTTTTTTTTTACTGATTACATTATTATGATTGTTGCAAAGCTTTGGGAACAGCTTTAAATTAGGTCATCTGTCTGTAGTCTGTCCAGTGGTACGGAAAGGAAAGCACAGTGGATTCTAAATGCCCTTCAGTTAATGGGAACTATTCTGTTTATAAGGTGGCTTTAATGTGCGTTTCGTACTATGGTTAATTCTCCTTCGGTGTCATTTATTGTATGGTAGAAATGTGAGCTCATATGTATCATACCATGTAGACTGTGGCAACCAAAACATGCAGAGAATTCAGAAAGTGAGCACTAATTATCTGGAGAGGCAGATGGTATTGAAACCTACTCCACATCTAACAAAACCCCAACTCTATCAGCATTGCCACATTTTTGTTTATTCCTCTGAAGCCTGTCCCCTAGTTTACTGATGTGTCCTGCCAATTTGGCCAAGGCTCTTCCATAACTGTTTCTGGCTTCTTGGGTGGAGCCTTCATATCATGTTCTCTCATAGGGCTGCTTGTGAATTCTTTTCTGGGATAATGACAACGTGGTCACAGAGACAGGAAGGTATGTCATCTGATTTGTAAAATTTCTGGAAAACCCCTTTAAAAACTATTTTCAGAACTAAACTTAATATTGGTGAGTAAAAAATTTGCGATATTGAGTGGAATGTATCAGGTTTAGGGATAAGCGAACACCTGGAAGTTTAGGTTCAGCCGAACTTCGGCTCAAAGTTCAGGTTCGGGACCCGAACTTGACCCCGAACCCCATTGAATTCAATGGCGACCCGAACTTTGTGGCACTAAAATGCCTGTAAAATAGTCATAGTAAGGGCTAGAGGCCTGCAAAAGAAAGCAACATGGAGGTAAGAGCAGGATAATTGCCCTGCAAACTATTGTGGATAGGGAAATCTTGAACTAGGAGGCGGAGGTCAAAGTGGAGTAGGAGGTTGAGGAGGCGGTGGACGTGGTGGTGTAGGTAGAAGCAGTGGAGGAGGTAGCCAACACAGTTTTTTTGTTTTTTCCTTTTTTATTATTTTTTATAAATTTGGGAAGACCCCAAAACATTGGGAAATAGAAAAGAGAATGCAAAGAGAGAGCGTGCTAGAGTATAACAATGGCTTGGTGCGGATGGTATACTTGTCTATTCAGCACAAGTTACGGACAAGTACTGTAGGATCCATGCCTGGTTCATTTTAATGAACGTGAGCTTGTTCACATTGGCTGTGGACAGGCGGATGCGATTGTCTGTGATCATCGCACCCATCCCCCCCCCCCCCCACCGGCCACCGTGCTAAACACACGTTCGGACAATACACTGCCAGCACCTCCAAGGCATGAAGGGCAATCTCAGGCCATGTGCCCAATTTGGAGACCCAGAAGTTGAATGGGGCAGACCCATCAGTCAGTACGTGTAGGCGTGTGCACACATACTGCTCCACCATGTTGCTGAAATGCTGCCTCCTGCTAAGACATTCCATATTAGCTGGTAGTGCTGGTTGTTGTGGCGTGCTGACAAAGCTTTTCCACATTTCGGCCATGCTAACCCTCCCTTCTGAGGTGCTGGTGGTGCCCCAGCTGTGTTGAAGACTTCTTCCTCCTCCTCTGCCTTCGCCTTGTGCTTCTTCCGAGCCACTTGTGAATGACTGGCCTGATAACCATGGAAATGATCCCTCTTGCTCCTGTGCCACATCCTCTTCCATCATCGCCCGAAGTGTTTTTTCAAGGAGACCTAGAAGTGGGATAGTAACGCTGAGGACAGCGTTATTAGCACTGGCCATGTTGGTGGAGTACTCTAAACAGCGCAACACAGCACACACGTCCCGCATGGAGGCCCACTCGGTGGTAAAGTGGTACTGTTCCGCAGAGCAACTCTCCTGTGCGTGCTGCAGCTGAAACTCCACTATCACCTGCTGCTGCTTGCAGTGTCTCCAGGATATGCAAGGTAGAGTTCTACCTTGTGGGTACGTCGCATATGAGGCAGTGAGCGGGAAGGCAGAGGTTATGCTGCAGTGCAGACAGGTGAGCAGCAGCATGCTGAGAACACCAAAAGCGCGCACAGATAACTCACTTTCTGCAGCAGCTCTGACATATCGAGGTAATTTTTCAGGAAACTCTGCACCACCAAATTTAGCACATGCGCCAGGCAAGGGATGTCCGTCAAACCAGTTAGGCCCAGAGCTGCTACGAGATTTTGCCAGTTATCGCACACCACCAGGCCAGACTTGAAGCTGTTGTTCCATGTCCATCCACAGCTCCTGCGTGGTGTGGGGTTTTCCCCCCAAACAGATGAGTTTCAAAGCAGCCTACTGTCGTTTCTCTCTGGCTCTGCTGAAGTTGGTGGTGAAGGTGTTACGCTGAAGAGGAGGAGGCCACAGGAGGCAAAGAGAAACATCCTGCAATCCTCAGTGGCGGAAGGACACCCGCCAAACTGCTATCTGTCTCACGCGCAGCCGCCACTGAATTTACCCAGTGTGCAGTTGGGGAGATATAACGTCCCTGCCCGTGCTTACTGGTCCACGTATCAGTGATTATGTGGACCTTACCACAAATGGCGTTTCGCAGTGCACACCTGATTTTGTCCGCTATTTGGTTGTGCAGGGCAGGGATTGCTCGCCTGGAAAAGTAGTGACGGCTGGGAGCCACGTACTGTGGGACAGTCACCGCCATAATGTTTTTAAGTCTCTGTCTCCACCAGACGGAATGATAGCATTTCAGATGGCATTCAGGGCCAGGGATCGTGGGTGTTTAGGGGGGGTACTTTGTCTTTCTCTCCAGTGTTTGGGACATGGACAGCTGAACGCTTCCATGGGACAGTGTGGAGATGCTTGGTGACTGAGGTGGTGGCTTTGCTGCCACATTCTCTGTATGCGGGGTGGCAGGTGCCACTGTCACTCCAGAGGGGGAGGAAGAGGCCGAGACTGCAGCAGAAGAGGTAGCGGGAGGAGCCTGAGATCTTTTGTGGTTTTTGAGGCGTTTACTCCACTGCACCTTGTGCTTTGCATGTAGATGCCTGGTTATGCTGGTGGTGCTCAGGATTAGAACATTTATGCCTCGCTTCAGGCTCTGATTGCACACCGTGCAAACTACTTGCGTCTTGTCATCAGCACATTGTCTGAAGAACTGCCATGCCAGGGAACTCCTTGGAGCTGGCTTTGGTGTGCTCAGTCCCTGGGTGCAGTGGGTAGTTGCAAGTAGCAGGCGTACAGGCTAGGGGACAGCTACTCTGCTTTTGCACCCTGCTCCCTCTTTTGCTGTGCGGCTGGCGCTTTGTGACCACCACCTCTCCCTCCGAACTGCACACGTCCCTTGCATGACCTCGATTCCATGTGGGGTCTAGGACCTCATAATCCTCCACATCATCATCCACCCACTCTTCACCTCTGCCCTCCTTGTGGGTCTGCACACTGCAGAAAGCCGCAGCAGTTTGCACCTGTGTTTTGTCATCAGAGATGTGATGCGGTGGTCCTTCCATGTCCACATCCTGAAACATAAGTGGTTGGACATCGTTGCACTCATTCTCTTCCACTTCTGGGGCAGGGCTATGTGGATAGCCCACTGAAACCCTGCCAGCAGAGTCATCAAAAAGCATAAGAGACTGCTGCATGACTTGGGGCTCAGACTGCTTGACTGATTTGCAAGAGGGTGAGGTGAAAGACAGATGTCCATGGGCTGCAGGTGCCAACTCTGAGCTTTCAGCAGGGGACTGGGTGGGAGATACTGTGAAGGAACTGGAGGCACGGTCAGCCACCCTATCTACTACCGCCTCTACTTGTTCTGGCCTCACTATTCGTACATCGGTATTCAGGCCCACAAAATAACGCTGACCGTTCTGTCGCCTACGTGCCCCTGAGGAAGGTGTTTCATTTGGGCATGTAGCTCGCACAGATCAACCACGCCCTCTTCCACGTCCCTTATTTGATTCTCTCCTCATTCTTTGGGTTCACCCACCGAACTAACATACGGATTAACTATATTAATTTCCCTGTCACGTATGCAATGCAGGTGTACCTCACACAAAAATTGGGTATATTTCACCCACCGAACTAACAGACGGATTAACTATATTTATTTCCCTGTCAGGTATGCAGTGCAGGTGTACCTCACAGCAAGAATGGGAATATGTCACCCACCAAACTAACAGACGGATTAACTATATTAATTTCCCGGTCACGTATGCAGTGCAGGTGTACCTCACACAAAAAAATGGGAATATGTCACCCACCCAACTGACAGACACCAAGGAACTGCTATTAACCCCTTTAATATCCTACACCACCAGCAGTGCTGATGCTAACACATCCACTGCCCTAGACCACCAGGCAGAAGGGACACCCAAGCAGAGCTTTTCTTTTTGGACCCATAAGCCTGCCACTACACTTTTTGGTCTTCTGGCCCCTTCTGCCACACTTGCACATTGTATTTTTTTGACTCTTTTGACCTCGCCGGCACGGTTTTATGCATTGGGGTGCAGCGACATAATTTGCTGATATATTTTTGCACTAAGATATTGGAAAATAACACATTGATAATGGCAAGCTTCTAATGAAACAAGCATTGCAACAGCATTGAACATGCTGCATACTGAAAACGTAAAAGTATTGGTTAATTTTTTCTTTCTTTCTGTAATTATTATTTCAAAATATTAGTTTTATAATAGTATTAACCACATTAAAGTTTCATTGAAAACCCACTGACAGATTTTTGTAATCATAACATGGTGTAGATATTTTTAAAATGTGATTTCCTTCCCTCAAAATGGGCAGGGCACAAGATCTGAGGAACCCTGCGTCTTCCCCTTTTCTAATGAGAGATGTAGCAGTGGAATAATTTCAAGTCTATTTAACATAACCCTCTGTGTGTAACCTCTGTGGGAATGTAAGAACAGATGGAGATTTCACTCTCGGGCATGTTTTCTTTTCATTTTGTTAATTTACCCCAACACTGCAGGACTGCCCTCCGTGACCGCAAATAAGTTGATAATTTGATCCCTGCAACTGGAACAAATGAAATTTGAATGATTTTTGGAAAAAAAGGAACTTTTATACGCAGCAAACCAACATAATATAATGAAAAGCTAGACCGCCTTCTAGAGAAGTGGAAAATTCAGTCTGTTAAACTTGCAGTGATTAACCTTTGTAAGGAAATATATAATGGAAAGATTTACAGTTTTCAGTACAGGAAGGGTTAAGTTCTTTGATTCCTAGATGGAGTGTGAATGCTCTGGTATCAGTATGGGTTCTGTGTCTCAGACACTGGCACTATGTCAGCTCATGTCATAAATGTGGATATTTGGATGTATTCCTTTTATCAGGAGCTTGACTGCCACCTGCTGGTGATGGAGCAGTTTGCATATACCGCAGTTGGTGATCGTAGTGTCTCTGTATGTTGTGTTAAATTCTAAGAGTGCCTTCACACGTTGCCCATTTTGTTCCACAAATAAAAATCCGTTCTATCCACGTGAATAGGGCTTGCTAAAATCCACATGCTAGTCTCCCCCAATCGAATGAATGGAACTGATTTTCAGTCGTGAAAAATTCTGCAACGTTAAATAGCATTCTAAGGCACCCTAAATCCTATCGGTCTGATATAGCCACATCGTAGCCCCTCTTTTGCCAGTCTATAGCCTATAAATTAGTTTTCACTAGCAAAGGATGTTTTTGTGCTAAATTGGTGGTTAGCGCTGGTGCCTTTCAGCGCTGGGGTCCTAGGTTAAAATCCGACAAGGACAAGATCTGCAAGGAGCTTGTATGTTCTCCCCGGGTTTGCGTAGGTTTCTTCCCACACTCCAAATACATACTAATGGGGATCTTATATTGTGAGTCCCATTGGGGACAGTGTGATGTTAATGCCTGCGGAATATAGCAGCGCTATATAAGTGTGTAAAATACATACCGTATAATGCGGGTTTCAATGTTTTCATGTTAAAGGATTTGATGATGGGGTTTTATTTTTTTATTTTATTTTTGGGAGGGGCAAAATTTTATTTGTGATTCAGCTGCCCAATTCACATTCTGGCAAAGTAAAACTATGTTTGCCTTTGGTGTTAGTTTGTATTTGGAGCGTGTATGATGGGGACCAAATTAGGGAGTGTCACATCACCATTATTTTTCCGTTCTTCTGTCAGAACAGAAAAATAACAGGTTCCTGTAAAAAAAAAAAAAAAAAAATATATATATATATATATATATATATATATATATATATCCTGTGCATTAGTTATGCACATTTGGTATCCGTTTGAGCCATTTCCATTTGGGATCTGTTATTTTAGATGGAAAAAAGTAGTGCATGCAGGAAAAAAAAGGTTCTCGGGCAGAAATGGTTGAGGTGGATGCCAAATGTGCATAACTGATGCACAGGATCCATTTTTTTTTTTAATACAGTTGTTAAATGCAATTTAATACAATTGTTCTTTTTTTTCTGTTCTTCTGACAGATCAGAAGAACATAAAAATATTGGTGATGTGAACTCTCACGGTTGCTAATTTCAGCATGTGTTAGGTCATAGCTCATTGTATTCATTGCCTTTTCAGGTTTAACATAACTGCTGATTCTGCAGGTAATGATTATGCTTGAGAATATATGCAAATCTGTGTAGACGTCATCTGTTTACTGTCTCCTTATCATTTTAGATATTTTATACTTTTTTTTCCTTTTATAGGCTGGTGGAAGAGTTCATGTTGCTTGCAAACATGGCTGCTGCTCATAAAATTTACCACCAGTATCCTGAATTGGCGCTGCTTCGACGCCACCCTCCACCACAGACGAAGTTGCTGAATGACCTGATTGAATTTTGTGACCAAATGGGAATTGATGTTAACTTCACCAATTCTGGAACTTTACATGTGAGTAAAATAAGTAGGCACAGTATTCATAGTAACACTCCGAATTGCTGTTTCTGTGGGACGTTTTGTAAGCTGAAAAAAAAAATTACAACATGTCTGTGTCTTTTAGTGATAGTTGCAAACTATTTATTTTTTTACAATTCTAAAAGAAACACAAGAGGGAAAAAAAGTTCCCCTACTGTTACTCCTGGGTGGCCCTTGTTGACGTCAGAGCCTTGGCCAATGAGGATGTGATGGGGGTCCCAAATGTCAGGGCTCCACGTGGCATGAGCTCCAGTTAAAGGTCAGAATCTACAGAGTATAGATGCCGGTGAATTTTCTGTCCACTGGCTCCCCCTACTGTTCATACAGATTATTGCAGACTTCCATGGCTTCTGATTTCTGGATTTTGTGACTACGGTTTTGACTTCTAGCGTTCTGGTATCGTATTTGATCTCGTTTTGACTCTTTGGCGTGATTTGGATCTCTCGTTTGCCTCTGGAATAACTTGTTATGTGTTGACCGACTGGCTTTTGACCCTTTTTCCATACTATGACTCTAATTGAGTTTGTTTGTCCCTGTTTGTGTGTTGCCCTTCACATATTGCATTGTTGTGGGTCACTGCCTAGGGTGATCATGAAAGTAGGTAGGGATAGTAAGTCCAGGCAGTTTAGGGCGGCACTATTCCTGTTTGCATGTTGCAGTAATAGTTATCCTAATTCTTACTTCATTTTTTCCATTTCTTTGTTACTTTTTGGTCTCCTATTACAAACTGAGAAATATATAAATACATATTTTCTATGTGTTATTGGAGATCAGCCATGTCTCCCTTTCTCCTTCACAAAATCTTGTGTCTGGCTGTAAGACAAGTATCTGGAACAGGAGCCTCTTTGCTGTGCCAGGTCTGCAGTATGACAAATAGATTGTAAATCGAGACCACCTTTGCTAAGCCACATCCCCATCTGAAGATGGTTCTCCTGGATGTACCCATTGATAACCTTTGCTGTACAAAGAGGCTGCAGCACTCCAGTGAGTGCTTAGGCCTCTTCCTAGGCCATGTGATGTTGCGTTAATCGGTCACATGGCCTACCAAGTATAGCCGCCATAAAATGTATGGAGCTTTGCTTGTTAAGCCGCAAGGAGGCTGTGGTGTGTCAATCAGCTGATTAGCAGGGGTGCTGGGAGTCGGACCCCTGCTGATTGATGACCTATCCTGAGAATAGATAATCAATATGTAAATCCTGGGAATACCTTTTAAAAGTTGGATGTTCTCTGCAGGTTTTCTAAAGAATTACTGCACCGTGGCAAACTGAGAGCAACTAGATTTCTTGTTTACACATATCATTGATATTTAGGTTGTGTTCCTTTAGGAGGCTACACACTTGAGATGTATCTTACAATGTGTTTATGGTTGGGTAAGTACGTTATAGGTCCATCAGCAGCTAGACTGCAAATAATGGATGTTCATAATTGTGTCCTCTTGTTGGAACAGAATCCAAGTTGTGTTATATAGAATGCCAGACTGACTCTTATGTTCTGTTTTCCATGCAGAAAAGCTTGAATGATCAGTTTGGTGCAGATGAGTATTCTACAGCACGCAAGGAAGTTCTGACCAACATGTGCTCCAGGCCTATGCAGGTAAAGCCGTCTTCATTTTGTATCCATTTTGTTTTTGTACACTGTACCACAAAATAGCCAGCAGCTAATATTCGTGCTGGCACCACACCAACAAACACGTAAAATTTAGCATGATGCAAATCTAGAATCCTGTGGCTCTATGTCCTACAGACCCTGATGTGACACTAGAAATACAGTGTCAGAGCAGATTATTTTAGTACACTAATGTTTAGACAGAAGGGGCATTGTGATTTGTTTAATAAAAATCTGATCCCATTTGGCATCACACCTGTAGTGTACCAGTGCAGGTTAAAGGGGTTGTCCTATGAAAAATATTCTACAGTTTTCAATCCAGCACGTAGACCTAAATTCTTGTGGAAGTGCATGTATGCTAATTAAAAATTTAGCTCAGCCACTGACTTATTCAATATAATGTATCTGTATAGCGCCACCTGCTGTTTTTTTCTTCTGATTTCTTTGTCCTGCTCACTGAGATGGCCGCACATGCTCAGTTTTTTATTCTTCAACTGCTACCTGAGTTATGATAGGCAAAGTATGGACACGCCCCCTTTGGTGTAGCAGAAAAGACACTCCCCTTGAGCTGCCAGCTTGATAGAAATCTAGCAGAGCAATGAATGGGGAGATCTCTGGATCCATGTGAGGTACAGGGCCGGTTCTAGTTATGTTAGAAAGAGATTGTTATGTACTATATGATGTCTGGTTTTCATTTTTTACATTTGTGATGGGATAACTCCTTTAATGTGAAGGAGATGTATGAGACACCTGCCTACTAGATTGCAAAAAAAATAATTCTTCAGAGTATCTGAATGGTGGCAACCTTGTATCTGTATCTCTTCGATGCAAAACACAAGACGGAAGATATTTTGTATCTATCTGCTGGTCTAACTTCTGTATTTTCACTTTGAGATGCATTCTCTCCCCCCTCCAAAAAATAAATAAAAATAATGTGGGGGAAATGGCACTGTGTCATATAAAGATTGGAGGTGCATCTTCTGAAGCAAAGAATACGGTATATGTTGTGATTTAAGTGTAGTCTAGGCATCAAAATGCTAGGTCCTTGCTTGTACTTAGTTTAATGCATAGAAATAAAGTTGTTATTAGATCCTCCATATACAATCAGTTAATCTGTTTTATCTTCCCCCTAGTGGCCCGGTTGGTGTATATAATGAACCCAAAAAATCCAAATAGTTGCACAAATCTGCATATAGGTATGTCTCGGGCGGATATGTAAATGATTGCAGGTGTGGTCGTCTTAGACACTGGATCTTGCCACAAGATGGCGTAAAAGTGCTTTTCCTGCTGCCCTATAAAAAGGTTCTCAGAGGTTACATTTGGGTAATGTACCTCTTGGTGAGAGATCGTTGGCCACTAGATATGACCATTTGCCCAGTTGACAGACTCTGAGACGTGGCAAATCATTGGACTGAGAGAAGCAGGATGATTGTTTGGATGGATTGCGAACCATCTAGGCCAGGGGTAGCCAACCTCCGGCACTCCAGCTGTTGTGAAACTACAACTCCCAGCATGCATAATTGCTCGGCTCTTCTTAGAACTCCCACAGAAATGAATGGAGCATGCTGGGAGTTGTAGTTTCAGAACATCTGGACTGCCGGATGTTGCTGATCCCTGATCTAGGCTATTCTGACCTAGCTGTTAAGTGTTGTTGGGAGCAGTGGTTATGTGAGGGCACGGACACATGGCAAACGGCCTCCGGATGGTCCAGACAAACCACCAGTAGCGAGGATTATTGACGCTACCGACGAGAACAAGGCAGCTGCCGCAGTTTTATTGTCCGCCATCCAGACACATGTTGCACCTTCATTAGACACTCCTCTCTCTGCTTGGACCATTTCCAGGTGCTTACCAGAAGAAAATTTGGCGTCACGGCACCAATTACATGTCCTGCCATATTGACAGCCAGCCACCGTCACCTGTGTTTGCAGTTTTGTTATGAATGCTGGCAACTTAAAATGGCCCTGGAATAAAAAACGAATAGTGGCTACATGTTGTAGGTGGGTCCAAATTGACAGAAGGCTGATATAAATAGGAGGGGCCAGCAATACCGTATCGCAGCACAAAATACTGCCGCCCCTGCTGCAGCATTCCAGTCCATCACCGTCCTGAGGACAGCAATACAGTTAAATGCGAGCAGCACTTTCTTCAGCCAAACAGATTCATAAGCACCTGATGCTCCTAGCATTTATTAACGCTGAGAGCATCAGATCGCTCTGCATTCCACTGACGGCCTTGAGGAGGGCTTGGGTGGCCCATCTGGAAATTTCCCTTTAGGGTCTATGGCCAGTCCACCTCTGGTTATGAATGAGCAATCTGGACTGCCATGCAATCATATTGTCTTTGGGGACGAATCCAGGTTCTGTTTGGAATGCCACAATGGTTGAGCCTGTATATGGAGGCCTGGTGGTGAGCGCTTCTATCCTACCTTTGCTGTGGAGTGACAGTGCCCCAACTGCAGGTGTGATATTCTGTGGAACCATCGCCTACGACAGTCACCCCTAGTTACTAGTTGTGTCTTCCATTGTAAGTAATCTACTGTAACTATGTAAATACTGCTTACGAGCTTAGTGAAGTCTTTTGTTTTTGTTTTTTTTATTGTGATTACGTTTTTTTTCTTGTAGATGGCAGTGTATTTCTGCACCGGAATGCTGAAGAACGAAGCCCTGTTCCACCATTATGCATTGAACGTTCCTTTGTACACTCACTTTACTTCTCCCATAAGACGTTATGCTGACATCATAGTTCACAGACTTCTTGCTGCTGCCATAGGCGAGTGCTCGCTAATATTACGATGTAACACTTTGCACTGTGTCTATTTCATTGGCCATTACTTTTATGTTCTGAGTTAGGCTCTGTTTATACTTGCATCATGGCTCCTGTTATTACGTAAGTCACTTAAAGCGCAAGAGAAAGGAACTATCCCAATTGTTAACAGAGCCTCCAACACATTGGGAGAGAACTTACTGCCCTTAGTACCCATTCAGATGTCTCTCGTTTTTTAGTGGCCCTTTGGGAAAAGAAAACTGCTAATTGACTACTGGGTGTCGCCATTTACATTGTCAGCAGTGTGGGTATCTACCTTGTGTAAACCGATTGGATAGTGTCAGTGAGTAGGTGCCCCAGTGACAAGGGCAGCAGTGAAACCCAGTTGTCAGTTTATTCGTACAGTTTAGAAAGACTAATAGAGGAACAGAGTTCTATGAAGATACATGATGGTAAGTTCTGGCTGTCTGCATTGACCTTCCTATCTCGGTCTGTTAGTATGTTGCTGTAGCCAATGACTGGTGTAGCAGTAACATGTCACTGCAAGGTCACACTACTCGGGGACATGTCGCCACTGAGGTCAGTCATTGGCTGCAGTGGTGGACTTAACCCCATTCATTATGGATGTTGATAGACTGGGACTGGATGTGCAGTGCAGGCAGCCAGGTAGCGGGCGCTGAGAGCAGGTAAGTATGTATCTCTTCATACATCCATGAGCCTTCTGCATCCGTATGTCTGTTCTGCCAAAGACAGAGCAAGTCCTATACTTAACCACAAAATGTGGTTCACAGTCCCATTGGAGTCAACGGGTCTGCAAAAAGAAACATGGATGTCAAACGGACGTCGTCTGTATTTGCGGACCGCAAAAAACAAAGTCTTGTGAATGCCCCCATACAATATACTTTTTTTACTGCACACTGGTGTTTGGAATAGTGTAATTGTAGGAGCTTTACCAGCATACATGCAAAAAAGCAAACAAAAGCTGTAATGGTGACTTGTATATACCCTGCTTTATGTATCTTGCTATAATCCTAAGTAACAGCCCATATTATATCCCTGAACTGCATTCAAAATACTGCTGACTTCAGAGCTGAAATCGTGCAGCTTTACATTGTCTATTCATAGACAGTGGTTCTGGTGACACTGAGAAATTTATCACAGCAGTTTGGCTGTAGGAGACACAAGTGATATCATTCCATCCTCCTTTGACCTCTAATGTTTTTGTTCTTTAGGGCGTGGGCCAGCACTGCAGTTGCCACAGGAAGCAATCCAGAAACAGGCAGACCACTGTAATGACCGCAAAACCGCATCCAAGAGGGTGCAGGAACTGAGCGCTGAACTCTTTTTCTCTGTATTTGTAAAGGTGAGAGACGGCAACTGAATTACATTCTAGAATATCAGCAAGTGGTAACAGTCTCGATACATTAAGAAGGGACTGTTCCTTCCCGATAAGTGCCTGCTCGTCAGTGGAGGTGGAGAGCTGCAATTACATGCAGCTTCCCTCTCCAATGTATAGGGACGAGCGATCATTAATGTTATGGCTTGTCTTTATACAGAGTCCTAGCTTCTCTGCAGCCGATCATACAGACCGATCTGCTACCTAGAAAGATTAATTCACCTGTTGAATGAGTGTTTTTCTCGTGAGATCTGCATCACCTTTACACGAGCGGATTATCCGTGTTCGTAGCAGTGTTCATTACCGATAATCTGCCTGACAGTCGGGCTGTATAAACCCCCTATTAAAGTAACAAAAAGACTTTACAGTCTGTTACCCTTGCTACTACTTTTCCACATAAAAAGATTGTATCATTTATCTGTTCTTGTCATTTTCTGCAGGAGTGCGGCCCACTGGAGTCTGAAGCCATGGTTATGGGGGTCTTAAATGAAGCATTTGATGTCTTGGTCCTGAGATATGGTGTTCAGAAGCGGATTTATTGTAATGTAAGCTAATATACAACTTTAATTGTAGAGTATACTTTTTTGTTAATCCCACCATGCCATCCAGGAGGCTACACTAGCTTGATAGGGGGCAATGAACACAGGCCTGAAACGTTGCAGCTAGGGTGAGCGAATGTTAGCCAATTCAATGCTAATATGTTATTTTTATTCACCACCAGTGTGCGTTAGCTACATGTGTTGCTGCAACTAGGGATGAGCAAACTTGTGTTTCAAGTTCGGTGGACAAGGTTCTGGTTATCTAAGAATTCCGTTATGGATTCCGCTACCACGGACTATAAGTTATGGTCTGTGCTAGCAGAATCCATAACGGAATTCTTGGATAACTCGAACCTTGTACGCCCAACTTCAAACAAAAGTTTGCTTATCCCTAGTTGCAGCAACACATGTAGCTAACGCACACTGGTGGCGAATAAAAATAACATATTAGCATTGAATTCAGAGTGCTGTCCTATTACTGGGTGACGTTCTGGAATTCTAACCCTGCGGCAGAAAGGGCGAATTGGGACTCGCACCGATCCTCTGTATCTAGACAGTGCAGTTGCACTTGTTTGATATGTTTTTGTTAATGCTACTTCAAGCTGCTGGAAATAAATGTCTCCTTAATAGACTGGTTTTGTGTGTCCCATTTAGGCTCTTCCTCTCCAGAGCTCACATTTCCAACAGGTAGGGAAGAAGCCTGAGTTGACACTTGTTTGGAGTCCAGAACATGATGGAGAGGAGCCTGTTCACCAGGTAAGCCGGTCTGCATGCAGAGTATCAGTGTCGTGACTTAGTAAAATATTATAGTTGTATTGCAACAGTGACAAACCTTTTCCTTCACTCTCTCCATGAAGGAGGCTTCCTTTAGATTTACAGCACTGCATCTATAGGAGGCACTTAAGGAGTTAGAGATTGTGATTTGATTTGTTGGATATTTGGGGATGTAGACAAGCTACTTATCTTTATTTTGCTTACCCGGTTTTATACAGGGCCATGTACTGCAGCAGAACCAATGTAACTGGATTTCTTGTAAAACATTGTAATTTTTCTGCCTAAGATTGAAATAGGACAGGTTAATGATTTGCGGATTACAGCCTTCCATGGTCATGGTAAATGAGACTTAAGTCCATCAGTCTAACTATCTCAAGTTATTACCTTGGCCTTTACCTGTTTTCCATGATACATGGAGTGCTAAAGGGCAACTGTGATAGTTTGCTTAGTAGAGGAGTTTCGGGTGTTTTTTTTTTCTTCCCATAAATATGCTGACCTTACAGTATTCATGATACTGGGATGGAATCGTGCCTCGAGGGACTGGATATAAATGTAATACCGGCATACCCTAACCCTAAGTTCACACCTGAGCGTTTTACAGCGCGTTCAAACGCGCTGTAAAACGCTCAACACATGAAAACCAATGCTTTCCTATGGCCCTGGTTCTCACTTGAGCGTTTTACAGCGCGTTTGAACGCGCTGTAAAACGCCGAACGCATAAACAAGTACTTGAGCTTTTTTTGGGGCGTTTGTCGCGCGTTTTGTGATTGACACCACAGTAGTCAATCACAAGAACGTTTCCTATTTGCAAAAACGCGCTGAAATACGCGCGACAAAGTTTCAAGAACACTCGGGTCTGAACCCAGGGTTACAGATTACTTCCTTTGAGTATCTGCTGGGTGGCTCCCCTGTGACTTCTTCCCGCCTGGCTCAGCTTAATTGACAGGTCTCTTTATTCACAGTGTAGATTTCTCTTTTGAAGGGCAAAATTTCATAAACCTTCCTGTATTTTATTTTCTGAAATGTTGCAGCATTTGAGAGTAACCTGTAGGTCTTTGAACGAGCGAGCCTTGAAATTATTTCTGGTTGTGGTCTGGGGAAGGTGTATAACCTAGTAAACTACACTATAGAAAAGAAATGTGCTCCAACTTGCCAACACATTTTATATCAGATAGCGAGGTGTCTAACAGTCATATATTGATCCCTGCTGCTATGTGGATGTAAGTAAAAATTACCGCCCTACCATTCTCCTCTTTTGCAGTAGAGTAGCCAAAGGTCTTCACTTGGAACGTTATATATAACGTAACAAACCTGGAGCACACTTAAGGTACTTTCACACTTGCGTTGCTGGGTTCCGGCCGGCAGTTCCGCCGCTGGAACTGCCTGCCGAATCCGGCAATCTGTATGCAAATGGACAGTGCAGTGTAATGAAGAGAAAGCGGAGCCCACATGGAGAGACGCCTCCTCTTCAAACAGCTGTTCGAAAGGATAGTCATCAATATCAACAGCTGGACAACCCCTTAAGCTCTGTTGAATGCGTTGGTGCTATATTAATGAGCGTTACTATGTTATGGCAAATATGACTAATTTTTTTTTGTACCTTCCCACAGGTAATTAGCATTTTCACGCTATTGGAGGTGGTTCTGAAATCGGATAATGTGCCTTTGAAGTATACAGCAGTCTTAAAAAGACCTGGGGCTGCAAACTGAGCTCTGGAAGGACACTTCGGGGCATTGTGTGACAAGTGCTTTACCACATGTCCTAAATCAGTGCTTGTTCTGTCATCAGTGCAATATCCAAAGGAAGGAATTGACTGAATTATTCTGAATTTGCAGTGGCGTGCTATATACTGGGCATGAAGTGTAAAAGAAAATGTTTTTATCAATTTCTTTTTTCTTTTTTTTTCTTTTTTGCTTTCTCATTGCCCAGTTTTTTATTTTACTTTTCATTGTGGATTAGAGAATGGACACAGTATAATAAGCTTGGCATCATTTAAAAGCCAAGGTACCCCTTCACTGTCCTTTTTTATAGCTACAATGCATCTAAATTCCCATCTGGGACACTTTTGGCATATCGCTGGGATATGCCATAAATGTCAGATAGGTGCGGGTCCCATCTCTCGGACATGCTCCTCTCTCAAGAATGGAGCCCTATAATAAAGGGTGAGCAAGCTGTGCATGTACAGCCACCCTCGATTCACTATTGGGCTTCCAAATATAGCTGAGCATTTGCTTTTGTTTTTTCGGAAATCCAGTAGCAGTGAATTGAGAGGACGCTGCACTTGTGTGTTGTCTGTTCACTTTGGGGCCCTGTTCAGGAGATAGGATCAAGTCCCAGACTTGGGACCTGCAACTATTTGACATTTATGACGTATCCTAAGAACATGCCATAAATGTCCCAGAAGGGGAATACCCCTTTTAATATTGTTTTGTGTCTACAGCTCCCATGCAGACGTATGTGTTTCTATGTTAACAAACCACAAACAAACCTTATGGAGTCTGAATCAGCAGTCATAATGCTATCCAACCGTACACTACATCTTGCCAACCTACCACATGTATGTTTCTATGAAGTAGCAGGACTGAATGATGGGGATATTTTCCAGGACCAGACTACACAGGGTTTGTTTGGTCTGTTACTACTGAGACACAAAGTTCTGCATGGGAGCTGTATACACAAACAAACAATTTCAGATTTCATTTTTGATGCATTGGAACAATTAAACGTGGCTGTGAAACTGTGGGACTTCTCTTTAAAATGTACTTTTTCGTGAAAAATGGTAATACTTTTCCCACGTGACATTCTTACAATGTACATGAGAAAAAAGAATGCGACTTGGGAATTTACTATTCATGTTTTTACTTTTTTAATATTTTATTTGTTTCTGGATTCTCTCCAGATTTTAACAAAATGTTTACATCTTTTATTTTGCACTATATAATTTTACAGTGCTTGGTTACCAGTATGTAATGAATAGAAATACACCAATCACTTGCCAGAAATGGACAGATTAGAAATGACTTTGACTTTTGTGTCCTTTTTATTTCTTTTTTTTTAATTATTAGAAGTAGTTTCACAATCGTACCTGTATCCTTCACCTGACCTACTTGTGTGTCATCAAACACATGGGGAAAATTTATCAAAACTGGCGTGAAGGAAAACTGGCTTAGTTGGCCATAGCGACCAATCAGGTTCCACCTTTCAGTTCTCAGGACTCCTTTGGAAAATGAAAGGTGAAATCTGATTGGTGGCAACTAAGCCAGTTCTTCTTTACACCAATTTTGATAAATCTCCCCCCATGGGGTCATCCGCATCACACAATGTCAGGAGCTGCTTATTCTCTGCTTTATGGTCAAACAGTAAATTTGTAAGATCTGTATCTGTAGTCTCCAAATATCTGTAATCCACAACCCAATAAAATGATCTGCTGTAACGGGGTTTGTCTCTTGTGTCTCTGTATCTCATGATAATCTCATTGAGAGGATAACCCATTTTATATCACATCATCCAAAATAATATTTGGAACATGCTACCCTTCTCAGATTACTGCTTGCACTACTGCATTTAATAGTTAGATCTAGGGATGAGCAAACTTGTGTTTTAAGTTCGGCATACAAAGTTTGGGTCATCTAAGAATTCCTTTATGGATTCCGCTACCACGGACTACAGGTTATAGTCCGTGGTAGCAGAATCCATAACTGTATTCTTGGATAACCCGGAACTTGTACGCCGAACTTGAAACACAATTTCACTCATCCCTAATTAGATCAGAAAAATACATCAAACCATTTGATTCACTGGAATACTGATTCATGTCAGTGACCTGTCCAAGGAATGTAAAGAGAAAATTGATTTGTCCGTTATAGTTTTAGTTTGCCATTAGTGAACTTAAAATATGTCAACTGCCTTCTGATAGCGGGCAAAAAAAAAATCAGACTGATTCATTAATCTTTAATAAGTTGTACCGTGGGAAAATAATATAATATCAAGAAAGTCTGATAATCCAGCTCCTCCTCAAAGTAAAACCTGTACAATTGCGTAGTCTAACACAATGTCATTCGGGGTTGCCAAAAAACTATGGTACCTAGGTAATAGGCATAAAAAACAACTCTCTTTAGGATAGTACAGTGATGGACAACGTGCGGCTCTCCAGCTGTTGCAGAACTACAACTCCCAGCATGCAAAGCCTGTCTATAGCTATCAGCCTACTGGAGGGCATGGTGGGAGTTGTAGTTTAGCAACAGCTGGAGAGCCGCACGTTGCCCATCACTGGGATAGTAGATTAAAGGGGTTATCCCATTGTTATTGTATAAAATTAAAATCAGATATCTTAGGAAAATTGTCATGTACTATAACAAAGCTAGAACCAGCCCTGTACCTCGCATGGATCCAGAGATCTCCACATTCATTGCTCTGCTAGATTTATATCAAGCTGGCAGCTCAAGGGGTGTGTCTTTTCTGCTGCAGCTCAGGGGGCGTGTCCATGCTTGACCTTAACAGCTTAGCAGGCGGATGAAGGATGAAACTGAGCATGTGCGGCCTTCAATGAGCTGGACAAAGAAATTAGAAGAACAAACAGCAGGTGGCGCTATTCAGATACATTTTATTGAATAACTCAGTGGATATGCTAAATGTTTAATTACATGGAATTACAAAAGTTTTCAGATGCAGGTCCTGGTTTTAAAGTTGCACAATATTTTTCGTGGGACAACGCCTTTAACCACATATTCCCTTCCAAGTAGGCATATAGGATCAATGTTTGGTGTGTCTCCCAGGTGGCTTGTGGCAAACTTTAAACAACACTTTTTATGGATATCTTTAAGAAATGGCTTTCTTCTTGGCACTCTTCCATAAAGGCCAGATTTGTGCAGTATACGACTGATTGTTGTCCTTTGGACAGAGTGTCCCACCTCAGCTGTAGATCTCTGCAGTTCATCCAGAGTGATCATGGGCCTCTTGGCTGCATCTCTGATCAGTCTTCTCCTTGTATGAGCTGAAAGTTTAGAGGGACGGCCAGGTCTTGGTAGATTTGCGGTGGTCTGATACTCCTTCCATTTCAATATTATCACTTGCACAGTGCTCCTTGGGATGTTTAAAGCTTGGGAAATCTTTTTTTGTATCCAAATCCGGCTTTAAACTTCTCCACAACAGTATCTCGGACCTGCCTGGTGTGTTCCTTGGTCTTCTTGATGCTCTCTGCCCTTTAAACTGACCTCTGAGACTATCACAGTGCGGGTGCATTTATACGGAGACTTGATTACACACAGGGGGATTCTATTTATCCAACATTGGATCATTCAGAGATCCTCACTGAACTTCTGGAGAGAGTTTGCTGCACTGAAAGTAAAGGGGCTGAATAATTTTGCACGCCCAATTTTTCAGTTTTTTATTTGTTAACAAAGTTTGAAATATCCAATACATTTAATTCCACTTCATAATTGTGTCCCACTTGTTGATTCTTCACAAAAAATTACAGTTTTATATCTTTGTTTGAAGCCTGAAATGTGGCAAAAGGTCAAAGTTTAAGGGGGCCAAATACTTTCACAAGGCACTGTATATGCTACATACAAGGTCTTACCTTATAATCTGTGCACAGGAAGAGCCCGACGGCTGGTCATTTGTAAAGCAGGTGAGCTGGATCCACTCTCTTTCTTAGCTGTAGGCTTACCGTGAGTGCTGGGAGTTGTAGTTTTGCAACAGCTGGAGGGCCGCAGGTTGAGCATGCCTGGCATAGATAAAACTGGAAGTGAGACAAGCTGTACATAGAAAGAATGGAAGTGGGGCATAAATAATTGGAATTCCACATCAATCTACTGTATAGCATGAAATAATATAACAGTTCTAATAAAGTCTGATGAAATAACTACAACACAAACTTTATCATGTTAAGATTATCAGCCTGATGAATATATATTCTAACCAAAGACTCCTTTATTCCATTGGGACATTTATCAAACCTTTTACACCAATGTTGTGGTGTAAAAATGTTGCATACTATGGAGCATGCCATATTTGCACCATAATTTGCAACTTTTCACTTCTCGCACCTCTTTTCAAAAGTAGCAAGAATAGTAGGTGGAGGTTAGGAGGAGAGGGGTGTAGTAAATTAGGAGTATTCTGCACCAAAAGACTTTATACTGTCACTTGTAATATCAGCCTTAGGGCTCATGCACACGACCGTGTGCAGAGCCGGGCCTGTGCTGCGGACTGCAAATTGCGATTCGCAATACACAGGCACAGACTGTGGTGAATGGGGTCCACGATCCGCATCCGACCGTCCGCACCGCAAAAAAGTAGTGCATGCACTATTTTTTGCAGAGGCACAGCCAGAAACACCACAGAAGCACTCCATAGTGCTTCCGGTGGGGTTCCGATCCGTGGTTCCGCACTGCATCTCTGGGTTTGCGGACCCTTTCAAGTGAATGGGTCCACATCTGTGATGCGGGGTGCACACGGCTGGTGCCCCGTGTATTGCAGACCCGCCTTATGCGGGCAGCAATACGAACACAGCGGGGCAACGGCCGTGTGCATGAGCCCTTAAAGTGTATCTGCCCCAATGTATTTAATTTAAAAATCCAATACATTTTTTTTTAGTTTTCAGTCTCCCATCTTGATAGTTTCTAATGGGGTCACCTTCATCAGTATAGGGTCACTCTTATGATGCAGATAGCACCCTTCAGTGTTACAAAATTTGCCATAAAGTGGGGAAAAAAGACCCATCCCTTGCTGGCAATCAGCCAAAAAGGTGCATTAGCATTCTACATTGACCAATTCAAGACCTGAGCATTTTCCAACCTTCATAAATGGACAACTTTTTTGTACATGTTGCTTCAACATCTTTTTTTTGCATTCCGTTACTTACTTTTATTTTTTTGTGATGCATAGGGGTTTATCTTTGTCATTTTTATTTTAGTATTTGTTTTTATTTTCATCACTTACAGTAGTTTAGTCACTGATGGCAGGACTTGAAGCTGTGGTTTTGACTATTTTTTTTTACTTTATTGTTTGTTCTACAAGGTCATACAGGACCTTTTAGGGGGTATTTTAACATTACTTTATTTTTATTTGTATTTTTTTTTATGCTGATTTCTCCTGTAATTGAAGCTGGCATATTTGCCCAAGTTACAGAAGGAATACTGCCTCACTGCATTGCTGATCTTCTAAGGGCCTTATTACACCTTCATATTTAGCAGACGATTGTCTGGAGGGCAGCTTTCCCTCCCGGCAATTGCCTGCTCGCTAGCGGAGGAGACCGCTGCAATTACATGCAGTGATATCGTCCACAGCATGGGGAGGAGCAATCGCTAATGCCATCTTTAGTCCCCATATTGAACCACTGTTTGCCGGCAGAAGATTGTGATTACACGGCACGGTCTGCCGCCAACAAATGAGGATTTTTTAGCCTGCTAAAAGATTTAAAATATTCGAAGAACAAACGGTTAATGGACGGCAGTATTACACTCATCGCTATCGAGTGTTCATAGGAATGCTTGTTGGCTACGATTAGTGTTGAGCGAATTGAAGTTGACAAAGTGGAATTTAAACCGAATTTCAGAAAAAATTCTATTTGTCACAAAGCCTAATTTCCTTGCGCTTCCTGGTAACAAATCAGATTTTTTCTAAAATGGCTGCTGCACATGTTACAAAGTGAAAGTTAAGAAGCCTTGGGATGAGGGATCACCCATAATGCCGTGCAGCCGGCCAATCAGCAGCTAGCCAGTCCCTGTAATGTCACAGCCCTATAAAATGTCTCCTACTTCCCGATCTCAGCTATTTTCCAGTGAGTTTAGTGCAGGGAGAGATGTGACAGGCGCTAGGGACAGTGATTAGGAAAGACTTTATTTACAAAATATTACTTTTAAACAGTTCAGGGAAAGATTATTCATAGAGTAGGAATATAATAGGGAGGCATTATTCAAACTATAGGTAGAGAGCAGGGGTCAATTGAACAGTGTAACGCTTGGCATAAAGAAGCTATTCTATTACACCTTGCTGCACTAATTGGGGTTAAAAAGTGTTCTAATACTGATTTTCGGTTGTTTACGTTCTTTTATACATATTTAATTCCATTAATACTTGTATCAGATTGCAAATAACAGAATCAACTGATTTTGGGGTGTTCACATTGATATTTTACCTAAGTAATTCCATTAATACTTGATTCTGTAATTGGGGTGAAATTGTGGCCTGATTCTACAGATTCTGAGGTGTTCACGTTTTTTTTTAATACATTCTGTAAGTAAAAATGTTAATCCTTGATTCTGTAATTGGGGTAAAGTTGTGGACTAATATTACAGATTTTGGGGTGTTCACCTTTTATACATAAGTAAATCTATTCATTTTTTATTCTGAGATGGAATTGTGGTCTAATACAAATTTTGTGGTGTTCATGATCTTCCATACATAAGTAAATCTGTTAATCCATGATTCTGTAATTGGGATGAAATTGCAGCCTGATACTACTGATTTTGGGATGTTGATGTTCTTTTATACATAAGCAAATCCATTAATCCTTGGTTCTGGGGTGAAATTGCAGCCTGATACTACTGCTTTTTCAAACTCTGTTATTGTTACAGTACGGTACAGTATCTCCAACAGGTGCTAGGGCCTTCTAAGTTAACAGGCAGTGGCAAAAATGTTTCTGAAGCTGGTAGAAGTAGCAGCAGAAGATGGGAGGTGGTAGCAGCATTTGCAGCAACAGGCCAGAGCTGCCTGTCACACAGCAGTTGTGTTTTGACAGCAACCCAGCTGTCCTTGAAAGATTGACTCAACATTGTCTTCAACATCATCTCAACTGATATCAGACACCCCTAGCCATGAGTCAGTGGGTTCCTCTGACCCCACGCTTAGTTGGCATGGCCCAGTAACAAGCTACTGCCCAGCCAAGATTTGGAGAAGAGATCCGCTACTTCCTCAGAGGCAGCAGGCAGTCAGCACGCAGTGGTAGGGGTAAAATGCCATTTTCGCTGCTGTGAGTGGTGTTCATGAAGTCGCCGGAGGACATTAGCGTGGCCAGGGTGCCATTGTTGGCAGCAAGGCCCTGCGTCAACACATGGAGCATCACCATAAAATGTCCAGGGAAAATCGTGGTGCTAATGTTGTGGTACAGCCTCTGAAGCATCTCCTAGTGCAGTGATGGGCAAAGTGCGGCTCTCCAGCTGTTGCAAAACTACAACTCCCACCATGCCCTGATGTAGGCTGAAAGCTGTAGACAGTCTTTGCATGCTGGGAGTTGTAGTTCTGCAACAGCTGGAGAGCCGCACTTTGCCCATCACTGCCCTAGTGGCCTGCAACCCTTTTCCAGCAGTCAAGGCTCCACCACCTCAGCAGAAGGGAGCTGTGTTTCCTTCCCATCATATACTGGTTATGATGCTTCTCGTCACTCATTTTGCCTGCAATCGATCACAGAGTCGATCTAAAAAAGACAACAGTAGGCATACACTCATCGAACTGCGCAGAAGCTGAACGTGCTCCTGGCCAAGTTGCTGGTATTACAGTCCCTCCGTTTCCATGTGGTTGACTCTACACCTTTCAGAGAACGGATTGCTTGTGTTGAGCCAAGGTGGAACGTCCCAAGCTGCCATTATTTCTCCAAAAAGGCTGTACCAACCCTGCAAACGTATGTTGAGCAGAAGGTTGGCCAGTCCTTAAGCCTGTCGGTGTCTTCTAAAGTTCATGGCAGCGCTGAAATGTGGAATTGTAACTGTGGTCAAGGACAATATATGTCCTTAACAGCCCACTAGATAAATGTAAATTGGCCAGGTGACGGCAATGCCGCCTCCGCGTTTTCAAGCTGTGAGTCCTAATCTAATGTCCTCCACTGCTTCCTGCTCCGTAACCTTGTCCTCCGCCTCCACTGCAGGCACAGTTCAGAGTGCTCTTCCAGCATACAACCTATGCAGAGCACGGCAGGGTCATGCTGTTTTGCGCCTGGTTTGCCTGGGTGAAAGGAGTCACACCGGGGAAGAACTTCTCCGTGTCCTTCAAGAGGAAATCGAATCCTGGCTATCTCCTCACCAACTAAAGATCGGAACTATGGTCACGGATAATGGGAAGAACATTGTGTCTGCTCTGTGTCATGGTGAGCTGACCCAAGCACCCTTCATGGCGCACGTCTTCAATCTGGTTATAAAGCAATTCCTAAAGTCTTCCATCCAACTTCAAGACATCTTGAAAATGGCCAGGAAACTGTGCATGCACTTCAGCCACTCTTACCCTGCAAAACATGCCCTCCTTGAGCTGCAAAGGCAGAATAGCGTTCCCTAACAACGCCTGATATGCGACGTTTCCACCCTCCACATGTTGGACTCACAATATGAGCAGAGGAAGGCAGTGAACAATTTCTTGATGATGCAGGTGAACAGGAGTACTCTCCTGTGTAACTTCAACTTCAGCCAGTGGCAGCTCATGTGTAACACCTGCCATTTGCCCTTTTTTCCACCTACTGAAAGGGAGGACAAACTCAACTGCTATCAAGATATCCTATGTAGTCATTTGGCCGCTGCCTATGTGCGCCATCTCCCATCTTCTCGAAGTTCTGACTGGGGGGCAGGGGGCTCTCTGTGCTTGCACTCCACTACCACGACTGTTGGAGGGGTGTAGGGGGGCATGAGCAGCACCAACTCCATCAGCAGCAACTTAAGTATAGAGTCTCTAATGAACACTTTTCTTTACCCGCCCACTGAAGAAACCATCCAGCAGCAGGATATGGAGTAGAACCTGAACCAGCAGGTGGTGGCATACTTGGACTGCACCCTGCCAACCCAGATCCTGGCCAGTAGTGTGGCATCAGAGTGGGTGTTTAGTGCGGTGGGGGGCATAGTTACCCCAAATAGAAGTAGCTTTTCCACCAAAAATGTTGAGAGATTAACCTTTTGTAAAGATGAATCAGACGTGGACCAGCCAGGATTTTCACATGCCAGTGCTTGATGCATCAGACTAGATCATTCTGCGTGCCACACCAAAACATTGTGTAAAAAAAAAAAAACATTTTATCTGGCCACCAGCTTGAGCCACTATTGTGATGCTTCCATCTTCTCCTACTGCCACTATCTTGTCCTGTTACTGCCACTGCCGTTCCCCCCACCTACCCACACTGTGACGGTGCTACTCTGTTGACTCCTCATGTGGTTGCCACCCTTCCCTCTTTGTGACGGGGCCACTATATTGACTCCTCATGTGGTTGCCACCCTCACACCTCTGTGACTGCACCACTGTGTTGACTCCTCATGTTTTGGTTGTCACCATCCCCACTCTGACGAGCCATTGTGTTGATTCCTCATACGGTTTCCACCCTCCCCACTCTGTGATGGGGCCACTGTGTTGACTCCTCATGTGGTTGCCGCCCTCCCCACTCTGTGACGAGACAACTCTGTTGACTCCTCATACAGTTGCCACTCTCCCCATTCTGTGACGGGGCCACTATGTTGACTCCTCATGTGGCTGCCACCCTCCCCACTCTGTGACGGTCCACTATGTTAACTCCTCATACGGTTCCCACCCTCCCCACTCTATGACAGTGCAACTATGTTGACTCCTCTAGCTGTTGCCATGCTCCCCAGTCTGTGACTATACCACTGTGCTGACTCTTCATGCAGTTGCCACCCTCCCCACTCTGTGACAGGGCCACTGTGTTGAGTCGACATGCTGTTTACCCCTCACCACTCTGTTACAGGAGCCACTATGTTGACTCTTCATACAGTTGCCAGCCTCCCCACTTTGTGACGGGGCCACTATGTTGACTCCTCTAGCTGTTGCCATCCTCCCCAGTCTGTGACTAAACCATTGTGCTGACTCTTTATGCGATTGCCACCCTCCCCACTCTGTGACGAACCACTACCTTGACTCCTCTAGCTTTTGCCAACCTCCCCAATTTGTGACTGGGCCACTATGTTGACTCCTTATGCGGGTGCCACCCTTCCCACTCTGTGACTGGGCTACTGTGTTGACTCCTCATGCTGTTGCCACCTCACCACTCTGTGACAGGGCCACTGTGTTGACTCCTCATGTGGTTGCCACCCTCCCCACTCTGTGATGGGCCCACTATGTTAACTTCTCATGCAGTTGCCACCATTCCCACTCTATGACTGGGCCACTGTGTTGACTCCTCATGCTGTTCCCACCTGACTTCTCTGTCAGTGGGCTAATATGTTGACTCCTCATGCTGTTGCCACCTCACCACTCTATGACTTGGCCACTAAGTTGACTCCTCATGCAGTTGCCACCCTCCTCAGTCTGTCACAGGGCAACTATGTTGACTCCTAATACAGTTGCCTCCCGACTCTGTGACTGAGCCAGTATGTTGACTCCTCATGCCGTTACCACCCTCCCCACTCTGTGATGGGGCCACTGTGTTGACTCCTCATGCGGTTGCCACCCTTCCCACTTAGTGACGGGGCCACTATGTTGACTTCTCATGCAGTTGCTACCCACCCCACTGTGTGACTGGGCCACTATGTTGACTCCTCATACGGTTTCCACCCTCATCACTCTGTCAATGAGCCACTATGTTGACTCCTCTCACTGTTGCCACCCACCCCACTATGTGACTGGGCCACTATGTTGACTCTTCATGTGGTTGCCACCCTCCCCACTCTGCGACTGGAAAGACGTCTCTACTCAGTAAAAGAAAGTTTGTAAATAAGCACCTAAAGGACTTAGAATTGAAGCCAGAAACTTCTATCTTGGTTTTATCAGATCAGAGATTCTTGTTACTCACACTCTAAGCGTCATGTTTGGAGGAAACCAGGCACTGCCCAATACCATCCCTAAAGTGAAGTATGGTGGTGGCAGCATCATGCTGTGTGGTGTTTTTTAGCAGCTAGGACAGGGAGACTGGGCCAGTATGTTGACTCCTCGCGTTGTTGCCACCCTCCCCACACTGTCACGAGACCACTATGTTGTCTCCTCATGCCGTTGCCACCCTCCCCACTCTGTGATGGGGCCACTGTGTTGACTCCTCTAGCTGTTGCCACCCTCCCCAATTTGTGACTGGACTACTATGTTGACTCATCATGTGGTTGCCACCCTTCCCACTTAGTGACAGGGCCACTATGTTGACTTCTCATGCAGTTGCTACCCTCCCCACTGTGTGACTGGGCCACTATGTTGACTCCTCATACGGTTGCCACCCTCATCACTCTGTCAATGAGCTACTATGTTGACTCCTCTCACTGTTGCTACCCTCCCCACTCTTTGACTGGGCCACTACGTTGACTCCTCATGTGGTTGCCACCCTCCCCACTCTGCGACTGGAAAGACGCCTCTACTCAGTAAAAGAAAGTTTGTAAAAAAGCACCTAAAGGACTTAGAAAGTTCTATCTTGGTTTCATCAGATCAGAGATTCTTGTTACTCACACTCTAAGCGACATGTTCGGAGGAAACCAGGCACTGCCCAATACCATCCCTAAAGTGAAGTATGGTGGTGGCAGTATCATGCTGTGTGGTGTTTTTTAGCAGCTGGGACAGAGAGACTGGTGTGAGTTGAGGGAAAGCTAAATGGAGCAAAGTGCAGAGATATTCTTAATCAAAATCTGATCCACTTTGCTCTAGGCTGAAGGTTTACCTTCCAACAAGACAATGAGCCTAAGCACACAGCTAAGGAAACACAGGAGTGACTTGGGGACAATTCTGTGAATGTCCTTGATTGACCCAGCCAGATTCCTGACTTGAACCCAATAGAGCATTTCTGGAAAGACTTGTCAGGTTGGATGAGGATAGTAGGCGGACACCCATTTTCAAGAGAGTGAGAGGATATGCAAAGATTGGTAGAAACTCAGCAAATTCAGGTGTGCAAAACTTGTGACATCATACCCAACACCGGAGGCTGTAATCACTGGCAAAGGTTCTTTAAATAAATACTAAGTAAAAGGTCCATACCAATTATTGTGTGCTACTGCATTTTGATTACTCATTGTTATATAATGTACTTTTCAATAAAAAAAAATCTGATTAAAAAAAGGTCTGAATACTTATGTCAATGGAAGATTTTAGTTTTTCTTCAAATAAATTAGTAAAGATTTGAACATTCTATTTTCGCTTTCTCATTATGGGGTACTGAGTGCAGAATGATGGGGAAAAATTTGATATTTTTTATTTTATTTTAACACAAGGCCACAACATAAAATGTGAAAGGGACTGAAAACATTCCGAATGCAGTGTACGTACATCAAACAATGATTCTATTGCATATGAAACCCAGTAAAAATAATATAAATACAACATCAACACAATTATATTCTATACCCATGTGGGATGCACATAAAGAAGATGCAAATATTTCATTTAAATCGGTACCAGCTACTGCACATTTCAATGCATGTATGGTGCTGAACAGATTACCTTTCTAGCCAGGATGTTCCCGGTACACTTTATACATACTACACATGACAAAGGAAACTTAAAGCATAAGTAAACAAAGATGTGGGTTGCTTATGTTATCAAACCACTAAGTGTGTCAACAGTTATTTTTAATAAAGAGCATGGCATTGTGTCCTTTCCATTCTTGCAGCTGCAAGTAGTATTCCATAAGTCTATGGGCAAGACACTGGATGGTCCTAGGTGGCATACAAAGGTTTTCAAGTAGAATAATAATAGAAACAACATTGATCTTGTGAATGAGCTCTGTTTAGGGATTTGCAACATAAAGGGATGTTTTTTTTCTTTATTCAATAAACAATAGTATGTTTGTATGTTTCCTTTCCCTTATCTTGTCCTTAAAACTGGATGAATAACTTTCTTTTCTTCATGATTTAATAATATCCAGAGCATGGAGAATTACTCTTCTCACATTTACTATTCTTTGGGTCTTGATAGAAGGATGGAAGTAACAAGTCATCAGATCTATGGAAAGAAGATACTTTTTGAAAAAATGAGAAATATTTCAAAATGATCCTATCATCTAGGACAGGCATGCTCAACCTGCGGCCCTCCAGCTGTTGTAAAACTACAACTCCCACAATGCCCTGCTGTAGGCTGATAGCTGTAGGCTGTTCGGGCATGCTGGGAGTTGTAGTTTTGCAACAGCTGGAGGGCCGCAGGTTGAGCATGCCTGATCTAGGATATTAAGAGAAAGCTCTAGTACAGGGATCAGCAACCTTCGGCACTCCAGCTGTTCTGCAACTACAATTCCCAGCATGCTCCATTCATTTCTGTGAGAGTTCAGAGAAGAGCAGAGAAAGTATGTATGCTGGGAGTTGTAGTTTAACAACAGCTGAAGTGCTGGAGGTTGCCTACCTCTGCTCTAGATCTAATGCTCTGCTCTAAATACATAGTATTTCTCCTATCTACATAGCAGATGTTCTAAAGGCAAGGAAGGTAGTTTTTAGGCTTACATGCTTAAAGGGGTTGTGCCACCATTAGACGTTATTTTAATATAATTCAGTATGTAAAACTAGTTTAATTAGTGTAATTTATTTTCTGTTAAAGAATGTGCCAGTTGGGAGGTATTCTCTTTACTTAATTATAATGGTGCTCCTCTGTGATTTTAATCTGTATAATAATGAGCACGTCCACCTACTATCTCAGTTGCACATGATCAGTTCCATCCTTCAATTTCCGTCAGCCGCATCTGCTCTTACAAACTGTGACAGTTACTAGGAAAGAGCTTCAGCAGAAAGGGCATGCCCCCTAAGCTGCCAGCTTGAAATTTATTAGAATAAGGCAACATGCACACGACTGTTGTGTGTTTTGCGGTCCGCAAAACAAGGATGGCGTCCGTGTGCGTTCCGCAATTTGCGGAACGGACCGGGCGGCCCATTATAGAGATGCCTATTCTTGTCCGTAAAACTGATTTTTTGCAGGGCTACGGAACAGAGCAAAGGATGCAGACAGCACACGGAGTGCTGTCCGCATGTTTTGCGGCCCCATTGAAGTGAATGGGTCCGCACCCGAGACGCAGAAACTGTGGCTCGGATGTGAACCAGAACAACGTTCGTGTGCATGAGGCCTAACTGGACCAGTTAATAGGGGGAGCTCTGGATCCTTGGGAGTGACAGAGCTATTTCTAGCATTGTTAGAAAGAGATTTTCATATACTATAGTATGTAGGATTTCTAGACAAACACAGTCTAAAACCAGAAATCTTATCTGGATGGTAAGAGTATTGTCTAGTCTGCTCAGAGGAGGTACGTAAGTGTCTAATTGGTGGGGGTTCAATGGCTAGTGTCCCTGATGATCATGAGAATTGGGCTTATGCTCTCCATTTGAATTGAGTGGCAGACACTTGTGCATGTCCGCTGCTCCTTCAACTTTATGTAGTTGCCAGAAGTAGCAAGTACAAGTGCTTGGCTTTCTACAGTAGCCCCCTGGAGCTGAATGCGTGAGCGCCGTAAAGGGGGCACAGGCAGTGGCGTGCCCATAGGGGGGGCGGTCCACCCCGGGTGCCGGCTGTCATGGCGGTGTCAGAGAAGCAATGACCGCTTCCATTAATACAGATGGAAGCGCTCATTGCTGGAGCGCTGACACCCGCGGCCCACATACTGCGGCGGGGCACGGGAGCGCATAATTCCCTGCCACGCCGCCGATCACTGCCCACCATAGGCTTATGCGGTAGTGAAATCCTGACGCAGGCGTGCGTGATGACGTCATCGTGCGCACCTGTGCCTGTAAGCCACATGTATATGTAAGGGGGCACACCTATATCAACACAGGAGTGCAAACAGTGGTCAAGAAAATTGAATAAACTGAACCACGACCTAAAGAAAGTCAAGACAACCACTATTGGAATGCACATCCACCAAAATCATGTATGTAAAACCAAAATGTATTATGCAAAGACACTAACAGATAGACACATTAAAAATTGTATACAATGAAACAAAGTGTCGGTAACAAATAGGCCAACACAAAAGCAGGGTCCACACTTATCCAGAATATATGGACCTCAAAACATCATCACCAGCTATATTATAAAGTGCAATGAAAACATACAGCAGTATATACATATACAAAAAATGGCTACATCAATATACACAAGACCCCATATGGTCAATACATAAGCGCCATAACCTGTACTCTTGCTGGCATGGGGACCCCAGCTAAATGAGAAAAACGCCCAGCGCGCACCTGTTCCTGGACGCAGCATCACAATGAAGTGTGCGAGCAAGCGTCTGGACATAGGTGAGTATTTTGCTTTTAGGCCCCGTGATATTAGCGCGGGTGCAATGCGTGAGGTGAACGCATTGCAGCCGCAATGAATCCTGACCCATTCATTTCTATGGGGCTGTGCACATGAGTGGTGATTTTCACGCATCACTTCTGCGTTGCGTAAAAATCGCAGCATGCTCTATATTGTGCGTTTTTCACGCAACGCAGGCCCCATAAAAGTGAATAATGGGTTGCGGGAAAATCGCAAGCATCCGCATTCAAGCGCGGATGCAGTGCGATTTTCCCGCAAGATTGCTAAGAGACGGGACCCGATCTTTATTATTTTCCCTTATAACATGGTTATAAGGGAAAATAATAGCATTCTCACTACAGAATGCTTAGTAAAATGTGGATTAAGGGGTTAAAAATTTAAAAAATTGACTCACCTTATCCACTTGATTGCGTAGTTGCCGATCTCTTCTCTCTTCTTCAAGCATTAGCTGCCGGCTAAAGGACCTGTGGTGATGTCACATCACATGGTCCATCACCATTGTGATGGACCATGTGATTGGACCATGTGATGAGCTACATGACGTCATCACAGGTCCTTTAGCCGGCAGCTAATGATTAAAGAAGAGATCACAACTACACGATCAAGTGGATAAGGTGAGTTAATTTTTTTTATTTTTAACCCCTTAATCCACATTTTACTAAGCATTCTGTAGTGAGAATGCTATTATTTTCCCTTATAACCATGTTATAAGGGAAAAAAATAAAATCTAGAGAATACTCAACCCAAACTTCAGTGATGAAGTCCGGCTTTGGGTCTGGGTACCAAACATGCCGATTTTTCCCACACGCGTGCAAAACGCATTAAAACAATTTGCACTCACGTGGAAAAATCGCGCATCTTCCCGCAATGCACCCGCCTCTTATCCGCGCGTCAAACATGACGCCTGTGTGAAAGAGGCCTTAGGGTTTTTTTTTTCTTTTATGTGCCAAGTAACTTTGGGGGACACAGGAGGACATGTGGGGGAAAATATTATGGTGGGATACTGTGTTGGGCAAATAATTATTGGAGGGATTACTATGTGGGGGCAAATTACTAAATGGGGGCAATATGGGGGGAACAACTGTGTGGGGCAAATTACTATGCGGGGGCAATTACTGTGTGGGGGCAGTGTGGGGACACTACTGTGTGGAGGAAACTACTGTATGGGGGAAGTGTGGGGGACACTACTGTGTGGGGGGCAGTGTGGGAGACATTACTGTGTGGGGAAACTACTATGTGGGGGCAGTGTGGGGTTCAGTACACTACTGTGTGGCAGGCAGTGTGGGGTACACTACTGTGTGGGGAAAACTACTGTAGGGGGGAAGTGTGGGTGACACTACTGTGTGGGGTGTAATGTGGGTGACACTACTGTGTGGGGGGCAGTGTGGGGGACACTACTGTATGGGGGCAGTGTGGGGGACACTACTGTATGGGGGCAGTGTGGGGGACACTACTGTGTGGGGGCAATGTGAGGGACACTACTGTGTGGGGGCAGTGTGGGGACACTACTGTATGGGGGACACTACTGTGTGGGAGAAACTACTGTGTGGGAGAAATTACTGTGTGGGGTATGGTACACTACTATGTGGGGGAAACTACTGTAGGGGGGCAGTGTGGGGTACTCTACTCTGTGGGGGCAGTGTTGGGGACACTACAGTGTGGGGGACACTACTGTGTGGGGCAGTGTGGGGACACTACTATGGGGGGGGGTAGTGTGGGGGACACTACTGTGTGGGGGGAAGTGTGGGGGACACTACTGTGTGGGGGCAGTGTGGGGGAAACTAGTGTGTGCTGCAAATTACTATATGGGGCAGTGTGGGGGAAATTACTATATGGGGGCAGCGTGGGGGGCATTGCTATTGGGGAGGCGCTGTAGGGGCAAATCTATTATTTCTGGGGACACTATACAGGGATTATTGCCTGGAGCACAATATGGGGTGTTATTATTATTGGGGGCACTGTAGGGCACATTATAGCTGCTGTGGACACTATCGGGACATTTGGGGTAATTCATCAAACTGGTGTAAAGTAGAACTGGCTTAGTTGTAGATAGCAGCCAATCAGATCTCACCTTTCATATTTGACAGCTCTTTTGGAAATCCAGCTCTACTTTACACCAGTTTGATAAATGACCCCAATTATGTGTACTGGGGTCACTATTTTTTTTAGCAGTTTAGTACCTGGGACATTGGGGAGAACCATGGGCACAGTATTGGAAGTGGCAGCAGGATGATACTGTGGGAACACCAGGATGGGGAGGTTGATGGAAAAACTGAGAAATCGAACGTGTCTGTATTACAAACTCTGTAGAGATGAGATGCGGCTGAAAGAATTTGTTCTAGCGGTCTAACGGAGAAGAGGAAAGAGAAAAGAGGTATGTGGTCAAGTATTGGGGGGGGGGGTCCCAGAGAAAGGACTGCCAAACACCCTAGGCACGCCGCTGGGCACAGGTCCCCGTTCTAATGGTCAGCAGGTGCCCCTGCTGTTGGACCCCCACCAATCAGGAGATAACTTGTCTCCTTTAAACCTTTATAAGCATCTGAATATTAGATTAAGGGATCATGCACACAGCCGTATTTTGTTTCCTTGACTGTTCCGATTGTTTTGCTGATAGAATGTGGACCCATTCATTTCAATGGGTCCGCAAAAAATGCGGACAGCACGCCAAGTGCTGTCCGCATCAGTATGTCCGTTCCGTAGCCCCGCAAAAAAAAAATAGAGCATGTCCTATTTTTTTTTTGTTTGTGGACAAGGATTGGCATTATTACAATGGATCCGCAAAAATAATGGATCTGCAAAAAAAACGGATGCCATACGGATGTCATCCTTTTTTTTTTTGCAGATCTACAATTTGCGGACCGCAAAACACATACAGTTGTGTGCATGAGGTCTAAGAGTTTCTGTCAGCTCGATTACAACTACGGTAGAACCTCATTTACTACAGTTTTTTTCTCATTTAGCTGGAGGACTTTCTTTCCTTTCTGTGGGTAGTCAGCTGTTCATCAAGCATCTGCATCACCTAGGACGCAAAGCTTATGTTAACCCCTTCCTCTACTGCATACAAAATAGTCTCTCACATATAGCCTCAGAGAAACAGTACCTATGGTATGTAATGCCCCAACAATTTCCTGCTCCAATTTCTAGAGAGATATAGCTATATATATTTCTATGGATATAGAAGTGGGGATGAATAAATAATAGGCGTCTGGGCTACTTCACCTGCTTCTCTATGCCGGCACTGAGAAGAGGGGAGCAGGGAAGCTACTGAGCATGTTAGTCCATCACTGAATGTAGGAGAAGGTGGACCAGAAGGATAAACAGCAGGGGGCGCTACCAGAGAGGAAAACGTACATAAAAAAAAACTTACAATATAATTATTGCATGTATATCGCATTAATAAAAAGTCATGCAAAATGCTCTGTTCATTGCATAGTAATAACACCCCTTCAGAGACAAGTAAAAAGTTTTAAAAAGTTATATTGAATTAAAAAAAAATTCCAAGTAAAAAAAATTACACCTTTTTTTCTTTGGAAGAAAAGCTTTTCAATTGCAAAAATAAATCCCCTCCACATATTTGGTATTGCCATAATGACCCGCACTACACAATTGTCATGTAAATTATACAGTACAGTGAGAACTATAAAAAAAAAAGCCATAATTGAAGTTTTTTCTTATTTGCCACAAAAAAAAAGAATAAAAAGTGATCAAAGAGTGTTATGTACCGAAAATGATACCAATGAAAACTACAAGTCGTTTGGAAAAATGAAGCCCTCAAACAGGCTACATGCACACGACAGTGAAAAAAAAGTCTGTTAAAAATAGATAAACTGTCCATTTTTAATGGACGATTTTTTCACTGATGCCTTTCAGAGAAACGGATGTTTAAAACGAACCCATTTAATTGTATAGGGGCAGTCTGTCAGTGTCATGTTCTATTTTTTTACGTCCGTTATTCACTGGCCATAAAAAAAAACTGCCGTGTGAATAACCCCATAGACTACCATTGGTCTTAAAACAGATGTGTGATGGTCGTTAAAAAACCTCCATCACACGTCCGTTTTTCATGTTATGTGCATGTAGTCTTATGGGTCTTGGGATGCAGTGATATAGAAACATTAAAAAAAATGGTTTTATTATGCAAAAGTAGGAAAACATAAAATGTATGTTTGTACAGCATGAAACTATACTTCACAAGCAGTGAAGCTACCTCCATCATCACGCTGTACACCATACAAGTGAGAGTTGTACCAATCAGAATAAACAATGACATTCAGTGATTCACAGGTTGCTCTCCTTTCTGCTTTATCTGGTCCAGTCAATCATGACAACTTCATGATGGTCATGGCTCATTTCTACACTATGCTACAATGGAGGATGAAAAATGCCCACACTGCTTGAGGAATAAAGAAAGCCATCTTCTCTGTGCCATGAATAAAAGTAATGACACACACTGTGCACCCTGAATACATATATTCCCTCAGTCTCTGAATAAAACAGTTCTTAAACGGTGTCTCTGAATAGACATATGCCCCATACTGTGCCCACCGAAAACAAATGTGGCCTTCACTATGCTCTGAATAAAACAATGGTCACACTAGGGCAACTGAATAACAGTTGCTCTGGCTGTTATCCAGCTCGGCATCTTTTTGCCAGGCTCCTGGAGAAGCATGTGGGAGTTGTGATGATGCCTTATGGGAATTCTAGTCGTTGTGTGGGAGTGAGAAAATGAGGCCTTAAGATCCCTGTTTCAGTGATCAATGGGGGTCCCTGTGACAGGGCTTCATCAATCAAATCTTTATCCTGTGGATAGATGATAAATGTCTCTTCTGGGAAAAACATTTGAAAGGGATTTTCCGGAAGTAGAATATTGATGATGTATCTTCAGGACAGAAGATTAGTATCTGATTGGTGAGGGTCTGATTCCCGGTACCCCTGCCAATCAGCTGTTTGAAGAGACTGCAGCCCTCCTATGAGCGCTGCAGAAGAGTCTGTGGCCTATTTATACAGCATGCCAGCAGGGGTGCTGCGAGATGGACACCCACTGAGCTGGTATTGATGACCAACCCTGATTATGGTCATCAAAACTAAATACTCGGAAAACCCCTTTAATAAATCTTATTAATAAATATAGCATATTTTATTGGTCATTTGGTTAAGTGTGCTTTATAGGAAACCAATCGTTCAGTTAGAAGGGTTTTTCGGCTTAAAAAGATTATGGTCTAAAGTGCTGAGGGCGATGTGCAAACATAAAAAAGCAATGCTCAGCTCACAGATTCCCATGGCTCTCATACCGATGCTTCCTGTACTAAAAATTAGTATGTACTAAAATATCCTGTACTAAAAATTAGTATGTGTTGGAGGTGTGGCAGCCTCCTCCTCAGTCGTGCACACCTGACTAGTTTGTCTGCCCTAGATGCTGGTTTTTAATCAGAGTGAGTATAAAGCTGAATGTGTACTCACATTACCTGCTAGTAGCCATCTGGCTCCAGGAGGAGTGCACAGTGGGCTCAGCATGCATGTTGGTACCTGCATCCCTGGATCTAATGGAGGCTGTTACAGCACCAGAAGGGGTTAATAAGTATGGTTTATCCCGGCATGCATGCTGGGCCCACACTCCCTGGATTTTATGTGGCTGTCGTGGCCCATAACAGGTAAGATTCAGCGTTAGGAGGATTTTATTTGTCTGTCATGGCCCATAACAGGTCAGATTTAGCGTTAGTACCACTCACGGGACAGCCTTGGCGTGGCGAGTGGCTTATTACCTTTTGATCAAAACGTACACTAATGTCCTCTTATAGCTTCTATCTTGGGCAGAGTTCTGGTTGCAGAGTGCTGTTGCATTTTTTTGTTTGGATGCTTCCTGTACTGCCATATACATTGATAAGCCAAAATATAGAAAAAAATAAAAATAATTTATTGCCCCCCTCCCTCAGTGCTGACAAAACAGCTCTGATCCATCCTGAAATAAAGTCCACAAGACCTCTGAATGTGTCCTGTGGTATCTGACACCAAAATAGTAGCAGCAGATCCTTTCAGACCTGTATGTTTGCAAGATGAGGCCTCCATGGGTTGGATATTTTTCCAGCACATCCTATAGATGAACAGTCGAAAGGGAAAGTTTACCTTTTCTTATGTTACTAAATCTATTTCTGATTCATCAGACCATGCTACCTTCTTACACTGCTTATTGGTCCAGTTCTAATGCTCATGTTCCCATTGCAGGTACCTTCGGTGGCGGACAGGACAGCATGGGCACAACCTAATATGCAGCAAGCTGCGGTGTTCTGTGTATCACTTTTCTGTTATAACCAGAAACAAAGTTACAGCAATTTATGCTACAGTAGCTCTTCTATGAGATTGGACCAGGCAGTCTAGCACTTGCACCCCACGCACATTTATAAGCCTTGGGAGCCCTTGACCCTTTCACTAATTCACTGGTTATCCTTTTCTTGAGTCACTTTTAAAAGGTACTAACCATTGCGAACTTTGAACACCCCAAATCAACAGTCAATTTTGAGATGCTTTAACAAGTCATCTAGCCATCAAAATTTGGCTCTTGTCAAAGTCACTCAGAATCCTATGCTTGCTTATTTTTCCTGCTTCCAACACATCGACTTCAAGAACTGAATTTTCTTGGATAAAGATCACACTGCACAAATAATGGTATGATAAATCCAGCTCTCCTTCATCACTACTAGACAAAACATATCTTCTACTTTGACGACAAACTTCTATTTGTATGTGAGATTCTATATTGGAAATCTGATAAATACGTATTTCCCTGATACTCATACATACTCTTGAGTTCAAAGGTGGAGGGATTTGCTGTACTAGATCTTTATATATAGGTAACGCGTAACAAAGGACAGATTGTACTCCAAGTTGTGGCCGTTGAAGGAACACGGAGGAAGATGAACCTGCTCCATAAATCTTTAGTGCCTATACTCATCTTTACCTTATGTATCTTCCAATTCAGTACAGGAGCAGCTATATCCTTAGGTGAGCGAATCTTGGATCTACGTGCTTATTTTCATTCTACATATAGAAATAACCCCTCAAAAACCAACTGTACTAAACTGTAGAATATTGATGCCACTCATTCTGGGTATGTGGTCCAGTACTGCTAAGTGTTGTATAGCACGTGAGCTACCCATCAATTCTTTCTATCTTAAAGAATGAACCTGCAGGCATATACTTTTACTAGGTTTATGGATAAATGTATCAATTAATAATTATCAAAATGAAGTATTAAACATAAATAATATTTTTGAACATCAATGCTTTGTGAGTTGAATTAGGAAAGTCAATATCTTCAATATTCTAAACCATGGTTACTTTGCCTTTTAAAAGCCTTCCAATATATGAGAACATGTCACAATCCTAGAGCACATTTTAATGTTTTCTTTAAGTATGAAGTTAATCTGTTAAAGTATAATCTATGGGCAAAAATTGTAGCCTTTACCTGCCAACGGGCTTATCTCCCACCCCTCAGATATTGGAGATCCTGTAACAGGTCTGACGGCAGTTCAAGAAGCCATAAGTAGCCCAATTGGTGCCATTAGCTTCTGGACCTTTATATTTAAAAAAATCTTTATTCTTACTAATCTCTTATTTTTAGGAGACCTCTTCTTATCAATATGGCCTTTTTCTGAGCGACTTGTCATTCATGGTTGATCTGTGAAGGTTGTCGTCTTTAACAATGATGCCATACATTAAATTCTCAGTTTGGTGCAAAACGGCTGATTTATCTCTGCCATGACATGTAACTTAATTGGGGCTTTCATTTATGGGATGCAGATGTGATGTTCTCCAAAAATACATTTTCAGTGGTTGTCAGAAGATGGTCTAAATCGGCTTTTTTTAGACATTCAAAATCTCTAGTGATTGGCCCGTTAAGGTTAAGTAATTTTTTCAAAGAAAGTGTTTTATTTTTGCCCACTGCGCTGAATAAAGATTCATGTTTTATATAATAAATGCTAATCATTACATCATTGTATGTTAAGTACATTATATTCACAAGTACGATTTTCAGAGCATTAACCTCCACAGAATAGAGATGAGATAACGCAGGGCCCACCTGCCGGTCATGACGTGAGAATAGCCTACAGAATGACTACCTGTGGTAAGTCCTGATGCATCGACACGAATTATATCACACGCTCAATACTAAGGAAATCCTGAAAACATGATCAGTAGGTGGGCCCTGATGGTTGGAGTTGAAGAACACTGCTTTATTTGATGTAAAGGAAAACTGGCCTAGTTGCCCAGAGCAAACAATCAGATTCAGTCTTTTTTCCAAAGTAGCTGACAAATGAAAGGTAGCATCCAATTGGTTGCTATTGGCAATTTCACCAATTTTCCTTTATACTCGTTTTGCGATATCTCCCGCATTACCACCAGCAGTTAGGGCTCACTTTGTGGTATTTCCAGATGTATCAAATGACCCATAACAGTGAAAAATAATAAGCTCTAACTCATGTAGACTTGAAACATCATAAAACCATTTTATTACATAATAATGATAACTACTGTTTTACTTTTAACCAAAAGGTGCAAATAGTATTGATATGTCAGTAAACAGCCAGCTAGAGTAAGATGGACAGGGCACCTTTAATTAATTTGTCACATCTTGATCTGTCTATGCATTACCCATGGAAATCCAGCATAGATTTCAGCTATAATTTTTCCCAGTTTAATGCATATAAAGTATGTCAAATGTGAGAATTGTTGAAAAGTCACATTTTAAAACAAATCTCCATTTTTGCAAGAAAGTAGCGATTTTTGTATGCCAGTAAACTAGCATATAACTTTGGTCAATGTTGTGTCTCACTGTGTTCCTTTGAATGTACATTATCATTCTACTATATAATAAGGACAACATCCAATAATTGCTCAGCAAGAGCAAGAGAAGACACAGCCCAAATGTACAAAAGTATAAAGGTTTATTAACAAATAAATAAATAGACACTTGATAACAAATACATACACATTAATTGTGCAATGGAGGAACACAGGATGAATGCCCAAAAACCACCACCGGTACTGAGTATTCCCCACACCACAAGAGTAATTAAGCTCTCAATAATAAAGCAACGGCAAAGTTAGAGGTCATGATAAACCCCAAAGAATTGAACAACTTAGCCAAAATATACATAACATAGTCAGACCCGTCTAAGGCACAGATAACATACCGTTAGCCATGGTGTACAAGGGGTAGTCAGCACCAGTGGAACAGAACACCCTCTACGCGCGTTTCGCACTTCGCTTCGTCAGGAGGTACAAAGACATCCCCTCAGAGCCCCCCAATTATAATACAGTGCTCACCCTGATTGGTTAAGAAAGTAATTATGCGATTGAAGACAGCCGCTGTTTAGTATTGAGCGAGCTTACCCTGGTGATGCGGACGCGGTCCTCCACGAGGACGCCGGCTCATCAGGAGGTGGAGTGACGCGCTTCCGGCGCGTCAGTCCAGCTACCAAGGAGACCGTGCGGCGTCATCGCGTGGACCCGCCCGCAGCGCACCACGGGAGCTCGCTACAGCGGTAGTCATGGTAACAAGATATACAAAGGGACACGGCACAGGGCGGAAGTCAAACCCACACTATGGAATCAAAAATAGAGGCCGAGAGAAACAGCAAAAAGGCATAGAAAGGTAACCACAACAAAGAATTGCATTATCAGGGAGTGATGATGTGTATATAGTGAACTTCATATTACATTTTAAAAAAGAGTAATACATATAAGGATAATAAATACATAGTGATCAAAATTAATTAAAGATCAAAACACATAATCAAAAAAGTTACATGATTGAATAAACCACGTGATCAATCAAACATAATTAGTGTAAAGAAGTGCATTGAACTTGATCAAAAATTTACAATACATCATTAGTGAGTCAGGAAACGTGTCAGTTCAGATAAAGCCATCGACGTCCATAGTGATCCACAGGGTAGCAGTCCATATATCATCCAGACAACAAAGGGGAGGTAGCTATCCTCAAAAGGGCTAGCAGGGGAAGCTAAAAAGATGAATAGACATAATTTATAACATAAACATATAATAGTATAAAATAGACATAAAATCATAGAAAGGATTTGAAACTCAAGGCCTCATTAAGACCATGTGGTAGCACAGTATTGAGCAGTACCATCCATTTGGTCTCCAATTGTAAGAGCCGGCGCTTTACATCGCCACCTCTAACTCCCAGTCTTACGCGATCTATGCCCCTAAAAGCTATTTTGTTGGGGTTGCTTCCGTGAAAATCACGGAAGTGTCTCACTAAGGGTTTTAGCTTTTTAAGTCCCTCTTGGTCTGAAATTTCTCCTGCTGCCCTGATGTCCCGAGCATGTTCTAAGATCCTCACTTTTAGAGCTCTGGTTGTCATTCCAATATAAATAAGGCCACAAGGGCAGCAGGCATGATATATTACCGCCTCCGTAGTGCAAGATATATGATGCACTATTTTGTATTCCTTATTGCCACCCGAGTCAGTAAAAGTGTTAGTTCTCATCATCAACCTGCAAGCACTACAATTTCCACATTGGAATGAACCCCACTGGGGGCCCTTGTCACCAAAAGGACTCTTGACTCCTGGGGCAATATAGTGGCTTCTAGTGATCATGTCCTTTAGATTTTTGATCTTTTCCAGGCCACCAGCGGTCGTGTTGAAATCACCCGTTTCAAGTCTCCATCAGTAAGTAAGACATGCCAATGTCTATTTAGGATCTCTACTTGTTCACGCCATTGAGCATTGAAAGGGGTGATGTATCTCAGATGTTCCGGGCCTTGTTCTTTGCCATTTCGGCTCTTTTTCAAGAGTAAATTATCTCTAGAGATGTTTTTGGCTCTCATGTAGCCCCTTTGTATGGTCTGACGACTATATCCTCTCTCCTGAAACTTGCGGGTCAGGTCCGTCGCCTGTCGTTCAAACCTAGCATCATTAGAGCAGATCCTTTTCGCCCTATAAAATTGGCCAACTGGTATAGCTTTTTTGACCTGTGGGTGGTGGGAAGAGGAAAAATGCAACAAGGAGTTGACCGCCGTGGGCTTTCGGTACAAATCCATGCCCAATGAGCCATCCTCTTCAACCTGAATCAACACATCAAGGAATTCCACCGAAACTGGGCTATACTTCCAAGTAAGTCTGATATTAAGCTCATTATTGTTCAATTCACCTAGAAACTCCTCTAGGTGTGACGCCGAGCCCTGCCAAATAAACAGAATATCATCTATATATCTTGACCACGAGACTACGGCGTCATGACCCCTCACATTCAGGACCGTCTCCCTCTCCCACAGCCCCAGGAACAAATTAGCATATGAGGGCGCACAAGACGCCCCCATAGCTGTACCCCGGAGCTGTAGGTAGAAGCGGTCCTTGAATGTGAAGGCATTATGAGTAAGTGCAAACTTCAACAGGACAAGGATCAACTCCACAAGATCCCCGTCAATGTTTAGCATGTTTAGAAAATGTTCCGACGCCCGTAGCCCGTGGTCATGATTAATAGACGTATATAAGGACTCGACGTCACACGTCACAAGGAGCATGTCCCTATCAAGATGTAGGCCATTCAGACGTCGCAAGATATCTGTAGTATCTTGGACGAAGGATGGTAGGGTCTCAACACACTTCTGCAGATAGAAGTCTACAAAACGGCAGATGGTTTCACAAAGTCCCCCCATTCCCGACACAATAGGTCTTCCCGGGGGAGTGTGGGGGTCCTTGTGAATTTTGGGGAGCAGATAAAATGTGGGAAGGACTGGGAAAGCGGTAACCAGGCCACCCCACATTCTCCTGCTAATTATACCCCTCTCCATTGCCCCCCCGAGAACTGTATCCAGTATCTTTTTGTGTTGCATTACAGGATTGCAATCAAGTCTCTCATAGCAGGACCTGTCATTCAGTTGGCGAAAGGCTTCTTTCTCGTACATCTGCACCGGCCAAATCACAACGTTGCCCCCTTTATCAGCTGACTTGATTACCACATTTTTAAAGGATTTTAATTCATTAAGGGCTTGCCTTTCATGCTTATTCAGATTATCATATGGGCCCAAATTATTACGAATTTGCCCAAAATCCCGCTTAACAAGCTTGACAAAAATGTCAATTGCCGAGCAGGACGTGGAGGGGGGCCAACGCTGTGATCTAGGGTGCAGATGCACGGGAAATCTAGATATATCATTGTCCTCCTGTTCATCCAGGAGGGCTTGAAGGTCACCAATTGCCTGCAGTTCAGCAGGTGAGAAGTTCTCTATCTCATTGCCTCTAGAGAAAAACTTTTTAAAACTCAGTTTTCTAGCGAAGAGTTCCAAGTCCTTCACCGACGTGAAGTAATCAAACTTCCCCGTCGGTGAAAAAGTCAGACCCCTCCGCAGAACTGATAGCTGTGAATCAGTAAGAGTTATGTTAGATAAATTAATTACCTTTAATGTCTCTTTGCTCGTTTCTCCTGAGGGCATTCAGACCGGTCTTTCTTTTTACCACTGGGGTTCTGAGGCGTGTGGACCATCCTTCCGTTCCACCTCCCTCTCCAGAACCCCTGCGATCCCCTAAAAAATGGTCGCCACATCCTTGACTGCTGAGTGAGGAGATGGAAGAGGACCGTGAGAAACTTCGATGACGGCCCTGTCGCTGACTCCACCGGTATACTTTTTTATTCTGGAAGTCAGTAAGATCTCTATGGAATTTCTTTGCCTTGAGATCTTGGGTCTCCTTCTCCCACTTTAATAATTCCTGTTCAAGCTCACTATCAAAAATCCCACAGGCATCAGCTGGTAAAGCCTGCTGGATTTGTTCGCGTAAGGTATCGATTTCCTTTTCTAGGGATTCCAACAGGCGACGGTCTGACCCAATCAACAATTCCAATAATATACGTGAGCAATTAGTGAGGGCTTCTTCCCACTTGCTAATAAACAGAGGGTCCTCACAATCGAATGCAGGGAAGATTTGCAATCGGAGGCCACGAGGGATAATTTCCCTCTTCAGGTACTGCTCAAGTGTGGCTTTATTCCACCACACTTTTGTTCTTTTTCAATAGATTTTTAATCTTGAGTTTCAAATCCTTTATGTTACCAGGTTCTGGGCAGACCCCTGAGGTCTCTCCAAAGATTGACCCGAGTTGAGTAACCCAGGTCTTATCACGCTTGCGGAAATCCATATATCCAGAGGCACTATCTGAGAAAACAGACAAAGTTAATAGCATATATACCTACAAAAAGGCCCTAATAGACTCATAAGCGACTGTGGCCGAAAACCAAAGCACAACATCCAATAATTGCTCAGCAAGAGCAGAGAAGACACAACCCAAATGTACAAAAGTATAAAGGTTTATTAACAAATAAATAAATAGACACTTGATAACAAATACATACACATTAATTGTGCAATGGAGGAACACAGGATGAATGCCCATAAACCACCACCGGTACTGAGTATTCCCCACACCACAAAAGTAATTAAGCTCTCAATAATAAAGCAACGGCAAAGTTAGAGGTCATGATAAACCCCAAAGAATTGAACAACTTAGCCAAAATATACATAACATAGTCAGACCCGTCTAAGGCACAGATAACATACCGTTAGCCATGGTGTACAAGGGGTAGTCAGCACCAGTGGAACAGAACACCCTCGGCGCGCGTTTCGCGCTCGGCCGTCAGGAGGTACAAAGACATCCCCTCAGAGCCCCCAATTATAATACAGTGCTCACCCTGATTGGTTAAGAAAGTAATTATGCGATTGAAGACAGCCGCTGTTTAGTATTGAGCGAGCTTACCCTGGTGATGCGGACGCGGTCCTCACGAGGACGCCGGCTCATCAGGAGGTGGAGTGACGCGCTTCCGGCGCGTCAGTCCAGCTACCAAGGAGACCGTGCGGCGTCATCGCGTGGACCCGCCCGCAGCGCACCACGGGAGCTCGCTACAGCGGTAGTCATGGTAACAAGATATACAAAGGGACACGGCACAGGGCGGAAGTCAAACCCACACTATGGAATCAAAAATAGAGGCCGAGAGAAACAGCAAAAAGGCATAGAAAGGTAACCACAACAAAGAATTGCATTATCAGGGAGTGATGATGTGTATATAGTGAACTTCATATTACATTTTAAAAAAGAGTAATACATATAAGGATAATAAATACATAGTGATCAAAATTAATTAAAGATCAAAACACATAATCAAAAAAGTTACATGATTGAATAAACCACGTGATCAATCAAACATAATTAGTGTAAAGTAAGTAATGTAGTGGCTTTATCTGAACTGACACGTTTCCTGACTCACTAATGATGTATTGTAAATTTTTGATCAAGTTCAATACACTTCTTTACACTAATTATGTTTGATTGATCACGTGGTTTGTTCAATCATGTAACTTTTTGATTATGTGTTTTGATCTTTAATTAATTTCGATCACTATGTATTTATTATCCTTATATGTATTACTCTTTTTAAAATGTAATCATAGTTCACTATATACATCATCACTCCCTGATAATGCAATTCCTTTGTTGTGGTTGCAGCTCTAACTCCTGTCTGTTTGCTCGATACCTCTCAATACCTGCTGAGTTTGACTCCGCGCCGATGTCTTGTTACCATGATTTACGACTGCGCGGCTCCGTGGTGCATATCCACGCTTCTGACGGCTGGCTGCGACTGCGCGGCACCTCCTGACTCGTGGAGACAGTCGCACATCTCAGCGCTACGCAACTCAATCGAAAGCACGAGCTATCGTGTCAGGTGCCCTGCGCAGTCGCGAAACACTGGTCTTGGCTGTTCCACTGAGCCGACACTGTACCACTGTGCCTGCCAGTATCTGCTGTGTTAGTCTGGAGTTCCTCTGTGCTATTACTGTGCGCTGTGATATGATGATGTGTTTTGAATTCTCTTCTCATCTACAGTAAACTGTTTGTTAATAAACATACTGGCTTTGTAGCTAACACTGCCTTTGTTAGCAACCACGACTCGTCGATGTAAATTAAACGTTAGATGAGTATATACTGCTATAATAAGGAGTATAAAGTACATTTCTACTTTTTACTGATATACCAGGGGATTACAAAGTTTAGACTGCGCAACAAAACAAGTGAAAAGGGGCATTAGCTGCTATCATTCATTCATATATCAGTCTGGAAATGTCCAACGCAAGAGTTGCGAGAAAGCACCAACACAAGAATTGCCTGGTGTATTGAATCCTGGGTGGTTCTGCATCATGATGAGCACTGGTTACAATACAGTGATCCCTCAGGATACAATGCCCTCAGGATACAATATTTTCAACATACAGTGGTCTTTTCTCATCTATCGTAAGTTGAAACTAGACTCAATGTACAATGTCTCAGACTCAGATCCAACCAATCAAGGCCACTTTTCTGGTAAAATAGCTCTGTTAGTTTCTAGTTAGCAGCTATTCCTGACTGTTATATGTAAGGACTTGATTTATCTGTCTTAGTTATCTGCTTATTTTTCTGAAATCTTCACTTTCTCTTATCTTGGATGACGTTTTGGGGCTTTGGAACCGATTACTCAAGTTACAATGGTTTCAACATACAATGGTCGTCTTGGAACTAATTAATATTGTAACCTGAGGGACCACTGTCTAAGAACTGACTGGTTGCTAACCTGGTACATCACCATTATGGCTTCCATTCATTATACTTTGGATACACTTTTAGGAAGACCATGCTAACCCTGTACACGATACACGATTTATCAAACTGCTAAAAAGTGCTCTTATATATGCATTTGTACCACTGATATCTACATATAGTCACATATGTAGGAACATTCTCTTTAATATCAACATTTTCAAATACTGTATAATACAGTATTTCATCTCATGTATTTGTATAGTCTATGGTGAATTCACTCAGGGCACCTTAAAGGGGTTATCCCATGATTGATGTAAAAAATGAACATAATGCATAATTTAGTACATTACAACCTCTTTCTAAAAAAGCTAGAACCAGCCCTGTACCTCACATGGATCTTCCAATTCATTGCTCCAATTGTTCTTCTAGATTTGTTTGAGGCTAGCAGCTCAGGGGGTGTGTTCTTTCTCAGGGGACGGACACCTTCTGCTGCAGATAGTGGCAGTTGAGGGATGGGTCTGAGCATGTGCTTCCATCTCAGTGGACAGGGCAGAGAAATTAAAAAAAGAGCAATCAGCAGGTGGCGCTATACAGATTTAATTGAATAACTCAGTAACTATAATACATTTTTAATGAGATACAATTACAAATAAGTATTCTGATCCAGATGCTGGTTTAAAAACTGTAGAATATTTTTTGTGGGACAACCCTTTTAATTTCATTGCAAAGTACATTTTTGAAATTATTAAAACAAGATTAAAAGTTTGTGTCACTGTGTATGAAGACTTCAGCCACAATATTTCTTTCTGGATGGCAGTAGGAGGTGGTAGCATGGATCAGCTAGAGGTTTGTATAATATTTGAGATATGTAAAGGGATTCTCCGGGAGTTTAATATTGATGGCCTATCCTCAGGATAGGCCATCAATATCTAATCAGTGGGTTCGGACTCCCAGCACCCCCGCAGATCAGATGTTTGAAGAGGCTGCAAAATCACCAGGACTAGGACAGTGACATTGCATTCATTGGTCACATGGCCTATTTGCAGCTCAATGCTATTCAAGGACTGCAATAACAAGCATAGCCGCTATCCAATGTACAGTGCTGTGACTGGTATGCTGTGGCCACAACACTCACTGAAGCACCAGAGCCTCTTAAAACAGCTGATTGGCGGGGTTCTGGGAGGCAGACCCTAACGTTCAATATTGATGAGCTATCCTCAGGAAAGGTCACCAACATCTGAACTACTGGAAAACCCTTTGCAGTCATTTCATGTTTGTGATCCGTTATGTCCGAGATCTTCATAAATTACCTTTGTAGTATATTTGAAGAGATAACAAATGTACTCATTTCATTTCTACTTATAGAAGCTGAGAAGATCCCCAAGTTCTGGAATGATAAGGCCAGGGAGACTTTGGCAGCTGCAATGAATCTGACTCCAAATGTCAACAAGGCCAAAAATCTCATTCTGTTTCTAGGAGATGGTAAGCTATCAACAGGCTCAGGATGGCCAAACAGGGTGTATTTAGTGGTGGGAAGATATATAGGATATATAAGGTTCTCCTGTAAAATACTGTTCAAAAATGAATTTTAAGAAGTGCATTGGTTGCCCCGTATTATAACTAGATGGCCCTGCTGGCAGAATTGTACAATACAATTTGGATTTGAATCTGGAAATCTTGTCCATATAAATTTTCTTAATGTAGTTGTCTGAAACTGTTAAAATTTTTCATTATAACAAACTTCTGTGCAGGATTACAGAAGATGACAGAAACATCCAAGCACTAAATAGCAGTGAAAACTGTCTCCCTTTTATTACTGCAATTATCAAAGAGATTACTTACAATTATCAAAGAGATGTTTCTGCTACTAACAACCCATTCTAAAGACGAAGACACAGATGAAATGCAAACTCCAGCAGCACAGGGCCTATATGTTTATCTTAACGTGACCCTACAACCAGGTTCAACCCTATTAAACCTATATACCTACATGCTGACTGGTAGTACTCTTCATGCTGATTAAAACAATACCTTTCTTTTGTCTGTATGCTAAACAGCTGCAGAGAAATCAATATTTTATTCATATGTAAATGAAAAATGGAGCACCAGGGGCAAGGCTGAGTCCTTTGAGCACTTCCCCCTCCCTTTGATTGACAGGGCTAGACATGCTGAGTGAGATCTGCTCAGAAAGCTAATATACATATTTCTGCTTTATTCACAGGCACAATATATGATTATACAGACACCAGTGATATGTGTTAGCTTATAAACATAGAAAAAACATGCCTATCTATGTGGTAATGCTATAGCTTTGTGATAAGTGTTTGGTTTTGCATGTAGAGATCCCAGGTTTAACCCATAAATAAATAACTAAAAGTCTATATCCTTATCATATTTAGAATAATGCTTTTTTTTTCTTTATAATCATGTATGTGAATAAACCAGTAACCAGTTTCAGGTTTCTAAGAAAAAAAAACAATTCTCAATATTATTATTATTATTATTATTATTATTATTATAATTATTATATTTTATTTATTATAGTATAGCCTTTTATTATGGGTTAAATAAAACAGAAAAAAAAGTTTGTATAAGTCTCTGTGGGAACTTAAACTTAGGATTTCTACATACATGACAGACTACTAACCACCAAACTATATCATCACCACATAGAGATGTAGATTTTTTCTATGCTGATGAGCTATCAGATATTACTGTTGTCTTTATAATCATATATTCTGTCTGTGAATAAAGCAGTAATATGTATATTAGCTTTCTGAGCAGATCTCAGTGTGGTAATGCTATAGTACATAGAGTATATGATATGTAGATGCTAGGACACAGCTCTACCCTCAGCCTGCTGTCTAGCCCTGTCAATCAAGGGAGGGGGGAGTGTGCAGAGAAGGTGTTACAAAGCAGTGCTCCAAGGAGTCAGCACTGCCCCCTGATGCTCCAACTTCTCATTTGCATATGGATAAAGATGCACATTTCTCGGAAGCTGTTTAGAATACAGACATAAGAAATGTATAGTTTTAATCAGCAGGATGAGCCCTCCCTGGCAGTATACCTGGTTTAATAGGGTTGATCATGGTGACAGAGCCTCTTCAAATGAGACTCTATACACACTAAAGTTCATTTTCCCATTTACAAATGCACCACTAAAATGTCAAACCTACTATTATGTAATGCATAATACATACAGGTTACGCAACACAAAGACAAATAATGGTCCAAGAAATGTAGTGGGCAACATCAAATCCCCTCAAAGGAAGCCAACTCAACATAGAGCAAACAGACCTATACCAAAAAAGCTGAGTCTAAAATGGCTTAAAAATAATAATCTGTTTAAATAATCAAATGCATTTAACCCCTCTCTCAAAGAGACAACAAACAATATATAACACCAGTCTTACATATCCATGAGTGGGACCATCTCTTCAGAAGAACCGCACACCTAAACGCGTGTTTCGGCAACACCTTCATCTGCCCCCAGATCTCCTGAGGGGATGGTCCCACACATGGGTATGTAAGAACTGGTGTTACATATTGTTTGTTGTCTCTTTGAGAGAGGGGCTAAATGCATTTCATCATATAAAAACAGGTCTTGACGGTCTTATATACCTTATTTATTTCCATTGACTACCATTTGATAGTTTAGCGATGTATAGCTATTGTACTACCCTCTGCATTGAGAGCCCTGCTATATTGTCCCTCAGGTGTATACCGCACTTTCATTGTTGATGTATTTCGTCTATATTATTATCATGTTTTATATATGTATTTAATAAAGATTGTTATTTTTGAGCCATTTTAGACTCAGCTTTTTTGGTATAGGTCTATTATGTAATGCAATGGAGTAAAATAAATACATACTCCTTATAATACATACATTTCTTCAGTATACTGTAGGTATTCCCTCCTAGTATGTGAACAGACATGATTTTTAATCACCTAGATGTGATGTATAAGGGCTCATGCGCACGGCTGTATGTATTGTGCGGTCTGCAAAACACGGATCCACAAAAAAAAATTATGATGTCCGTGTGCATTCCGTATTTTGCAGAACGGAACAGCTGGCCCTAATAGAACATGTCCTATTATTGTCCGCATTACAGACAAGGTTAGGACTATTCTATTTTTTTTTTGGAACAAAATGCGGACATACAGAAACGGAATGCACACGGAGTAACTTCCGTTTTTTTAGCAGACTCATTGAATGGAACGGACACAAAATAAAATATGTTCGTGTGCATGAGCCCTAAGGTTGTTTTCTCTTACATATTACAACAGTACGGTGGCTCAGTGGTTAGCACTGGTGCTTTGCAGTACTGAGGTCCTAGGTTCATATCTGACCAAGGACAACATCTGCACAGAGTTTGTATGTTCTCTCCATGCACTTCCCACACTCCAAAGACATACTAATAGGAAACTTAGATTGTGAGTCCCACTGGGGACAGCTTGAAGCTAATGTCTGTAATGCGCTGTGGAATATAGTAGTGCTATATAAGTCCATAAAATAAATAACATAGCGCATTTATATGTAATATGTCTAATTCCAGGGATGGGTGTGACCACAATTACTGCAGCCCGTATATACCAAGGACAACTAGCAGGACAGCCTGGAGAAGAGAATGTACTAGAGATGGAAAAGTTTCCACATGTAGCTCTCTCAAAGGTGAGGATGGTCATCATGAGAAATACACCAAAATATTTAACATTTTACCAGCAGAGCCACACAACACAAAAATGTTAATTCTGTGCATTATTGATTTACATGGCACCAGAATCTTTTCTGCTGTTAATGTCATGAGGGTATCACGACCTATCGTTAATACTGTTGCGCCTGGGGTCAGAAGGTCGCAGTGGGTGGCTACTCAGTCGGTTTCAAGAGATTGCTCCATGACCTAGTGGTGGGAATGGATTCCGGTCCAGGTATTCCTGCTTAGGTTTGCGATCCTTTTTGTCCCATTTATGAATTTGTAGCTTTTCTTTTCAGCTGTTCTCTGTCAGCCACTCCCAGCTACTATATATTCTCTCTTTCTGCTTCCCTTGTTGCCAGATATAGACCTTCTTTTTAGATCTTCAATTATGACCTCTGGTGGAGTTGCTGTGGAGGTGTTGGAACTGGAGCTGTTGGATGTCCAGTTCACTCCTGTTTGTTATCTCCCTTGGGGGATTGTATTTGGTGTTTGTCCTTTCTCTGTTGTTACTCTATGTGTCAGTGGTGAGGACTAGTGCTCCCATCGCCCTACTCACTACCTAGGGATTATTTCAGGATAAGCCAGGGACGAGGCACGTGATCGAGGGGTACCCTCCCTCTGCGCCGCACGTCTGTTACTTGCCAAATCAGATGTGATATTATATCTGGCCCTTATTTTTAAAAAAAATTTAAAATAAATAAATTTTTTTTCCTTAAGATCCCCTATGGATTCTATTGCTGCTTTGGAAAATCAGTTGCAAGGTCTGTCTCTTAGGCCCCTTTCACACTGGCGAGTTTTCCGCTCGGGTGCAATGCGTGAGGTGGATGCATTACACCTGCACTGAATCCGGACCCATTCATTTCTATGGGGGTGTGCACATGAGCGGTGATTTTCACGCATCACTTCTGCGTTGCGTGAAAATCGCAGCATGCTCTATATTGTGCGTTTTTCACGCAACGCAGGCCCCATAGAAGTGAATGGGGCTGCGGGAAAATCGCAAGCATCCGCAAGCAAGTGCGGATGCAGTGCGATTTTCCTGCATGGTTGCTTAGCAACGGGACCAGATCTTTATTATTTTCCCTTATAACATGGTTATAAGGGAAAATATTAGCATTCTTAATAAAGAATGCTTAGTAAAATGAAGATGAAGGGGTCAAAAATAATAAAAGTTAACTTAGCTTAGCCACTTGATCGCGTAGTTGCATTCTGTCTTCTCTTTTCCAGCTTCAGCTAACAACTGAAGGACCTGTGATGACATCACATCACATGGTCCAATCACATGGTCCATCTTAGGCCTCTTTCACACTTGCGTTGTGAAGATCCGGCGTGCACTTCCGCCGCCGGAATGCACGCCGGATCCGGCACAACGCAAGTGAACTGAAAGCATTTGAAGACTGATCAGTCTTCAAAATGCTTTCAGTGTTACTATGGCAGCCAGGACGCTACTAGCGCCCTGGTTGCCATAGTAGCAGTGGGAGCGGGATAGCAGCACTCCGTGCGGCTCCGGGCGCTCCTGAATGACGCCAGAGCGCCCGCGCATGGATCACGTGATCCATGCGATCACGTGATCTATGCACTGGGGCGCCCTGACGTCATCCTGAGCGCCCCGGAGCCGCACGGAATGTAAGTATGCCGCTCCCGCTCCCTACTTTACTATGGCAACCAGGACTTTAGCGCCCTGGCTGCCATAGTAACTATTGACAAAAGCTAAACGCCGGATCCGGCGATGCGCCGAAACGACGCTTAGCTAAAGGCCGGATCCGGACTAATGCCTTTCAATGGGCATTAATTCCGGATCCGTCCTTCCGGCATGCTTTCAGGATTTTTGGACGGAGACAAATCCGCAGCATGCTGCGCTTTTGTCAACGTCCAAAAAACTTTCACATACTGAACGGAAGACATCCTGATGCATCCTGAACGGATTTCTCTCCATTCAGGATGCATGGGGATAATCCAGATCAGTAGCATTCCATCCTAGAGACCCGAGGACGGATCTCTAGGACGGAAAGCTAAAACGCTAGTGTGAAAGAGGCCTGTTATAAGGGAAAATAATAAAGTCTACAGAATACTCTACCCGAAACCGGACTTCAGTGATGAAGTCCGGCTTCGGGTCTGGGTACCAAACATGGCGATTTTTCACCTGCGCGTGCAAAACGCCTGTACAAATGTTTGCACCCGTGCGGAAAAATCGCGCATATTCCCGCAACGCACCCGCCTCTTATCCGGGCGTCATGTGTGAAAGAGGCCTTAAAGTGACAGAATTGAGGGGTGATGGACCATGTGATTGGACCATGTGATGTGACATCATCACAGGTCCTTCAGTTGTTAGCTGAAGCTGGAAAAGAGAAGACAGATCGCAACTACGCGATCAAGTGGCTAAGGTAAGTTAACTTTTATTATTTTTAACCCCTTCATCTTCATTTTACTAAGCATTCTTTATTAAGAATGCTAATATTTTCCCTTATAACCATGTTATAAGGGAAAATAATAAAGTCTCCAGAATACTCTACCCGAAACCGGACTTCAGTGATGAAGTCCGGCTTCGGGTCTGGGTACCAAACATGGCGATTTTTCACACTGCGCGTGCAAAGCGCATTACAAACGTTTGCACCCGCGCGGAAAAATCGCGCATATTCCCGCAACGCACCCGCCTCTTATCCGGGCGTCAAACATGACGCCCGTGTGAAAGAGGACTTAAAGTGACAGAATTGAGGGCGTCGGTCCTTCAGCAGCAGCAGTAGCAGCAGTCCTCGAGCCCAGTAGTTGCTATGGGTAACCAGGTCAATCCCGAACCTAAAAGGGAGAGACAAATTTGTGGTGTTCCGAGAAGCCTGTAAATTATATTTCAGGCTGTGCCCAAATTCCTCTGGTAATGAGGAACAGCGGGTGGGGATTGTTATCTCCCTTCATCCAAGGAGATTCTCAATCCTGGGCTTTTTCGTTACCAGCTGGTACCCAGGCCCTCCGGTCAGTAGATACGTTTTTTGTGGCCCTGACCGAGTCTCCCTAGCTGAGTCTAGATTATGGCGGCTTCAGCAGGGAGATCGAGCAGAGATTTATTGTTCTGAGTTTCGAAGGGGGGCCACAGATACTCACTGTAATGACCTGGCTCTCAGAAGCCAGTTTTGCCAGGGGTTGTCAGAGAAAGTAAAAGACGCGCTTGCGCTGTATGAGACTCCTATATGCCTTGAGGACGCTATGTCGCTATCTCTAAGAATTGATAGACACCTTAGAGATAGGCTGAGGAGCTCTTGTCCTCCAGAGACTTTTCTTAGGCAGGAGTCCGTTTGTTCTGACTCAGATGAACCTATGCAACTAGGAGGAGCCACTTATCAGGTTTGTCCTCGCCGTAAGACAAGGGTTTGTTTTTTCTGTGGTTCGAGGGGTCATTTCATTGTGCGGAGGATGACAACCTGGGATTATAAATATCCTCCATACGAACCTCTCGAGTAATAAAACTGAGACGATTTCTGTCTTAGACAGTGGGCAATTTGGTGGATGCCCGATTCACTCGGACTCTGGGTTTTTCTTTTAGTCCTTTACTGAGATCCATCCCCATATTCGCCATCGACTCTACTTAGGGGAACCTGACACACATTGTACATAACCTACATCTGGGTGGAGGCCCTCCATAATGAGTTTATTTCTTGCAAGGTCTTCCTACTCCTATGGTATTCGGTCCTCCCTGGTTGGTAGCGCACAATCCTGTTGTTGGTTGGCAGTCCAGGGAGATATTGGAGTGGAGTGAGCATTGTAGGGACAATTGCTTAATTAGCAGTTTCTCAACCACCTCCATTACAACCTGACCAGCATTTGTGCCTGATTTTGAAGATGTTTTCTCTGAGAAGGAGTGTTCAAGAGTTACCACCCCATCATCTGTATGATTGCCCGGTTAACCTGCTCCCTGGAGCAAAATTACCTAAAACCAGATCATATAATCTTTCTGGCCCTGAAAGGCAAGCCATGAAGGACTATATTTCCGAGAGTTTGGCTAAAAGACATATCAGACCCTCTTCTTCACCCGTGGCTGCAGGGTTCTTCTTTGTAAAGAAGAAAGATGGGGGCTTGAGTCTTTCCTAGATTTCCGTGAACTAAATTGGATAACTATCCGAGAGCCCTATCCTCTTCCTCTCATTCCCGACCTATTTAATCAGATTGCGGGTGCGAAATGGTTTTCCAAAATGGATTTAAGGGGAGCCTACAATCTGATTTGCATCAAAGAGGGGGATGAGTGGAAGACGGTGTTTAACACTCCTGAGGTGCATTATGAAAACCTGGTCATGCCATTTGGCTCATGCTGTCTTTCAACACTTTGTCAACGATATCTTTTGTCATCTTGTCGGCAGATTTGTGGTGATATATCCTGATGATATTTTGATCTATTCACCTGATCTAGAATGGGATCTTCCTGAGAACTTAAAAGCTCTGCAGCGTTTTTTGTGTTTTGCCAATTTCTTCAGAAAATTCATTCAGAACTATTCTGCGATTGTCAACCCCCTTACGGACATGACAAAGAAGCGGACTGATTTTTCTAAATGGTCTGACGCTGCTAAACTGAAGGAGAGTTTCACATTGGCACCCATACTGGTCCAGCCTGATATTTCTCAACCTTTTATTGTTGAGGTTGATGCATCGGAGGTGGGGGTGGGGGCTGTACTGTCCCAGGGTCCGTCTCTAAGTATATGGCATCTTTGGGCTTTCTTTTCTAAGAAATTGTAGGCAGCCAAGAAGAATTATGATATAGGCAACAGGGAACTTTTAGCTATTAGACGCGTGACGGAGCGAGTGACGTTACGCTGTCAGCCAGCCTGCCTGCTACGGTAGTTTGATAGTAAGTACTACAGCAGAGGATTGCGCTACTTTAATTAGGATTATATGATTACTACACTTTACATATGAACATTGCTGAGTGCAGGCCCAGTGTATTGGGGTCACTATTTACACAGGGACACTTATGTGGGGGATCTGTGGATGACACATATATAGCATAAGATGCTATATATGTGTCCTCCACAGATCCCCCCCATAACAGTGTCATCCACAGATATCCCCATACTAGTATTATCCACAGATGCCGCCCTAACAGTGTGTCATCCACAGATCCTCCATAACAGTATCATCCACAGATGCCCCCCTAACAGTGCGTCATCCACAGATGCCCCCATAACAGTGCGTCATCCACAGATGCCCCCATAACAGTGTCATCCACAGATGTCCCCCTAACAGTGTCATCCACAGATCCCCCATAACAGTGCGTCATCCACAGATCCCCCATAACAGTGTGTCATCTACAGATCCCCCATAATAGTTTCATCCACAGACCACTATTAGTTCAATACCCACCAAAAGCACTTGGGGGACTTGGTTATAGTAGGCGGAGCCTGCCCTTCATCTCCTTCTCCCAGGCTATAGCGCTGGCCAAACGCAGTGCAGAGCCTATAGCCTGGGAGTTTGAAGGAGATAAAGGGTAGGCTCCGCCTACTATAACCAAGTCCCCGCCTACTATAACTTTGTGAGCACAGAGACCGGAGCCTATAGCGGGAGAACGGAGCGGCGCCCAGGGATAATAGTAAGTGCAGGGAGATCCCTGGGCGCCGCTCTACATCTGAGCATCGTTAGTTAATATCTTTAGAAGTGATGAAAGGTCCTCTTTAAGTTTTGCAGGACACCTTGTAGTTTTCATTGGTATAATTTTGGGGGTATATAACACTGTTTTGATCGCTTTTTATTTTGTTTTTTTATGGTGAATATGTAAAAAAGCAGCCATTCTGGCATTTTTTTTCACGACGTTTACCATATGGGATAACTGACATGGTAATTGAGTAATGCAGGTCATTACAGATGCGACAATACCTAAAATATAGAAGTGATTTTTTTTTTTGCTATTTTTTTCCATTGAAAAGCGTTTTCCAATGGGAAAAGAGGGGTATTTTTTTTTACTTGGAATTTTTTTTATCAAAACTTTTTTACTTTTTTAAAACTATTTAATAGTCCCACAAGGGGACTATAATATACAATCTATTGATTGCTTCTAAAATGCATTGTACTATTCAAGCAGAGGTAGATGGGAGACAGAAGGAGTCCACTTCCTTTGTATCTGCATACATGCCGCGGGTGCAATTGCCAGAGGCATGTAAGGGGTTAAAAGGCCCAGACTGGTGCTTCTACCGGTCTGGGCCTGTTAGAGCAGAAATGTGGATCTCATGTCAGAGCCAAGCACTGACTCGCCTCTGCACAGGAAACCCTTTCAGCGCTTAGCCTAAGCCCCTTAGTGGTTGTCGTAATAAGATATATTGGTGGTCACTAAGGGGTTTAATGATACAATGGATTTAGCTGCTATTTAGCATTTTTTTGTCACCAAGAATCAGATACTTCTTTTAGCAGTCACCCAAATCTCAAATATCTCTGCCCCTAACCCCCTTGAATTCCATTTCATGTATATTTTGATCACTTATATATGACTGCTGCAATATCATACTTTATGTTCCTTCTAGGTGTACAATGTAGATGCACAGGTCCCTGACAGTGCGGGTACAGGTACAGCCTATTTGTGTGGTGTAAAAGCCAATTCTGGGACCCTGGGTGTGAGCGCGGCTGCAACATATCAAGTTTGTACAAGTGCCAATGGCAATGAGGTGGAATCCATACTTCACAGAGCTAAATTAGCAGGTGAGACATCATCATTTCCTTTCTGACTAACCACACAATTCATGGCCTCCACTGTTTAAAATAAAACCCCAATTCCTGAAAAGTTCGGATGCCATATAAAATGTAAATAAAAACAGAATGACTGTGAAGACTTTGAATATCTCACCATCTACAGTACATAATAGCATCAAAAGATTCAGAGGATATGGAGAAATCCATGTGCACAAGAGACAAGGCCAGCAGTCAATATTGGATGCTCGCAATCTATGGGCCCTCTAGCAGAACTATATTAAAAACAGGCATGATTCTGTACTATAAATCACTGCATGGGTTCAGGAGCACTTCCACAAATCGTTCTCTGAACCCATTCAATTTACAAATGCAAGCTAAAGAAGAAGCAAAATGTCAAGAAACGCTGCTGTCTTCTCTGGGCCAAAGCTCATTTAAAATGGACTGAGGCAAAATGGAAAACTGTTAAGTGGTCAGATGAATCAAAATTTGACCTTCTTTTTGGAAACCACGGACACCGTGTTCTGCGGACTGAAAAGGAGAATAACCATCCAGCTTGGTATCACCTCATGGTACAAAAGGCTGCATTTTTGATGGCATGAGATGGATTAGTGTCTATGACATGGGAAACGTACTTATCTGGAAAGGCACTATCAATGCTAAACCATATATAGAGGCTTTAGAGCCCGGGGGCCAAATGCGGCCCTCGATATCATTCTGTGCGGCCCCCAACCATCTGGTGACAGACATGTATATCTATGTCTTGTGGCTGCTCACAGGCATTTTTCATGTATTCTCCCGTGAGATGGGAATCCTGGAGGTGTAACCAGACATTTATAGTATATACCATGTGTACAATATGCAATAATTACAGTATATCAGTTGGTAATACCCTTTTAACTTTTATTTTCGGCCCTTGGGATTCCTTCAGTCTGACAATGTGGCCCTCAACCAGAAAAGGTTGGGCAGCTCTGCTTTAGAGCAACATATGCCTCCATCCCGACAATGTCTCTTTCAGGGAAGCCTCACAAGACATTGCTAAACCACATACTGCATCCATTACAGCAGCATGGCTTTGCAAACGAAGGGTCCTGGTACTGAACTGGCCTGCCTGCAGTCCAGACCTTTCATTAAGAAAAATCCGGCAAAGACGACCCAGGACTGTTGAGTAGCTAGAATCCTACATCAGACAAGAATGGGACAACAATACTCTCCCAAAGCTCCAGCATCTTGTCTCCACAGAAATTTACAGACTGTTAGGCCTCTTTCAGACGGGCGTTGCGGGTGCACTCCGTCAAACAGTGCGGGTGCGTTGCGGGAATCGCCGCGATTTTTCCCTGCGAGTGCAAAGCGCTGTCATGCGTTTTGCACGCGGGAGAAAAATCGGCACTTTTGGTACCCAGACCCGAACCTGCACTTCTTCACAGAAGTGCATGTTTGGGTCAGAAATTGTCCCGCTGGTATTATTTCACATTATAACATAGTTATAATGTAAAATAATACCCTTGGCCATCTCCCTAATGTTTAAACTGGTGCAGAATGAGTTAAAATAATAAACTAATAATAACTTACCTGTTCCATTTGATCGCGAAGCCCGGCCTCCTCTCCGTTAGCTTGAAAGATGTAAAGGACCTGTGATGATGTCACAGCATCACATGGCCCAATCACATGCTCCATCACTATGGTGATGGAGCATGTGATTGGTCCATGTGACCATGTGACATCATCCAAGGTCCTAACCACTATCCACAGCCTGAGGATAGTGTTTAGGACCTTGGATGATGTCACATGGTCACATGGACCAATCACATGCTCCATCACCATAGTGATGGAGCATGTGATTGAGCCATGTGATGTGACGTCATCACAGGTCCTTAGATCATAGATGCTACAGGAAAGAGAGGACAGATCGCGACTCACGATCAAGTGGCTAAGGTAAGTTAACTTTTATTATTTTTAACCCTTCCTCATCATTTAACAATGCATTCTTTATTAAGAATGCTATTATTTCCCTTATAACCATGTTATAAGGGGAAATAATAGAGATTGGGTCCCGTTGCTAAGCAACAATGCGGGAAAATCGCAACGCATCCGCACGTGGTTGCGGATGCTTGCGATTTTCCCGCATCCCCATTCACTTCTATGGGGCCTGCGTTGCGTGAAAATCGCAGAATATAGAACATGCTGCGATTTTCACGCAACGCAAAAGTGATGCGTGAAAATCACCGCTCATGTGCACAGCCCCATAGAAATGAATGGGTCCGGATTCAGTGCGGGTGCAATGCGTCCTCCTCACGCATTGCACCCGCGCGGAAAACTCGCCCGTGTGAAAGGGGCCTTAAAAGAAGAGGGGATGTTACACAATGGTAGACATGGCACTGTCCCAACTTTTTGGGGCTGTGTTCCTGCTATCGAGTTATACATGAGTTATTTTTCCATTAAAGGAGAAGAATAGTGATGTACCGCAACCCCCATTACGGATCCAGCATTTATTATAGTTACAAAATTGATAAAATCACAAGCATGTAGCAAAAATTAAAAGCCATTTTCCCATCATATGCCCCTGATGAAGCTGAGGTGAAACCCGGGTCACGCACATGACCCCGGTTTAACCTCAGCTTTATCAGGGGCATATGATTTTATCAACTTAATAAATGCTGGCTGCTTAATGGTAGTTGATGTACTTCAGTATTCTCTGCTTAGGAGCGGAGATTTGATTGGAGTCTACATTGTGCAGAGCAGTGATTGACTACTCACTAGAAAAATCTATAAAACTTTTCATGAATCTTGGATTGGTTTGGCCTATTCCTGCTTATTGAGAGCAGCGTGGTTTTCAGAATTTAGTTTGGTGTACTGTAAACTGAACCCACTTCAATGGAAACCTACAGTGCTCATCATGGGATTTATAATTTGGAATTTTTCTTTTATTTGACATAGGGAAGTAGGTATATGGCAATACTAGAAGAAGGGATGTCAGAAAAGGGGGTGTCACTCATGCAACTTTTTTTCCCATCCAGTAATGTACTTACAGATGTAGCTGAGTTAACACACTTGCTTGGTGAGTTATCACATCTAGTTAACGTATTATCACTATGACTCCGCCACATCCGTATAGTCTACTGAGCACTTTCGAATCTTACAGTAATACTGTATGAACATTTGCGGAAAATTTCACTTTCAATGCCATCTACTGTATTTAGATTTTTAAAACTTTTTTCCTTCCTCTGCCCTTCTTTCCCCTTCCCCTCAAGCACCACATCTTTAATTCTCTACTTTCCTTACCCTCTCACCTTTCTTTCCATTTCCTCTCTTTCTCTTCGCCCCCGCCTTTCACTTACCTTATCTTCTCTCCTCCATTTTCTTTGCCTTTCTTTTTGCTGATAGTTGTTACATATTTATTTTAAATAATGTCATAGAGACATATAAAAAGATCTTGAATGGTGGGGGTCTGAGTGCTGAGACCCCCACTGATTGCTAGAATGAGAATAGAGAATAACTCTTTCTCTTTGCTGCAGGAGGCAGAAGTTTGAACGAATCCATAGACTTTTTATTGGGTCTGTCTCTTGCAGCAAGGAGAGAGAACTGTCTGCACAAGTGCTTCTCTTCTCTCATTCAAGTGATCGGTGAGGGGTCTCAGCACTTGGACCCCCACAGATGAAGACTTTTGATATGTCTTTATGGAAAGTTTTAAGGTGCAGTGACACTTTGACCATTGCTGATGTAACTAATCCATTTTACATTATTTGACAGGTAAATCTGTAGGTATTGTGACAACAACCCGCGTCCAACATGCCTCTCCAGCGGCTGCCTATGCACATAGTGCCAGTCGGAATTGGTACTCTGACAATGAGATGACCACAACCATGATTAGCAATGGCTGCAAGGACATCGCATACCAGCTGGTGCACAACACAGACATTGATGTAATGATAACTACAAAATATCTAATATTAGAATACTTAACTTGACAACATCCTGATGTATTCCATATTTTAAAGGTAATTCTGGGAGGAGGCCGAGTCTACATGAGTCCAAAGGGGACACCTGACCCAGAATACCCAACCAGCACATCAAACCAGGCTGTTAGAAGAGATGGTCTCAACTTAATTGATCTGTGGTTAAACAAGAGACAGGTAACCTTGACTCCTGGTGCTTGCAGTCTATATAGATCACCTATAAATTTAGGAATCCTATCAGTTATGGGCAGGGCTGCCATCAGAAATGTTGGGGCCCCGTACACAGCTCAAGACCCCCAGTCAGCCCCCATGACCTCAGATCAGCCCAAAGACCCCAGACCCAGTCAGCCCACCCCATCAGATCAGCTGCGGCAGGCAGTGGAGGGCCCAACCCCAACATGCTTACCACAGATCGCCGATCTTACCACAGATCGCCGCCTCCTCCGCGCTCCTTCCTCTCTGTATTCCTGTCCGGCCCTGCACTGTCACCTGGATGTAGCTGGATGCTGTTGAGAATGTGACAAAAACATATGACTTCACATGACCATATATATGGTAAAGCATCTCCCTAGATATACTGTAAGCATATTACACACTTATTAGCTCTCTGTTATCATGTCATCGCAGGGCTATTCTGACGAATTAGGGGTACGTCTACATGAGACATAAATTGAGCAGAGAAAGAATACGCCACAACTCAGTGGCAAAATATGCAAATGTAATATGGAATTGTTGCATTTTTGCCATTGATTTCATCCTACACATTTCAAAGGGTGAGAACTGCTGTGAACGTCTGCAATGTAAACTGACATGCTGCGGACTTAAAATGTACACCGCATGTATTTCCGTTCAGTTTCTTCATGGATTTTATACAATCTCATCCACTTTGCTGCTTCTGTATTTTGTGTCCACAAAACCTACATGGAAAATCATGTGAACCTAGTTGTTATGCTGGCAGTTGTGCCCACCATGCTCCTGCAGGCACATCTGTTACCCTGCCTGTCCCTGTCTGCTCTGCACTCTCTCCTCTCCTTCTAGCCAGCAACGTTCCTTGCCGCTGGTGCAGACTGTGACTTCTGCAGAACGAGGCCTGCATGTGCTGCTAGGCCTTCTGGCTGGCCTCCTAAGGTGAACGCATGCTCCCTCTCTCTTGGCCTCTTAGAGGGCCAGCACATGCACTTGTTTTCCCAGCTAATGGCTGGCTCTCCCTGGGTACTTAAGGTGCCTTCCTTAGTGGGAGGGTGCCTGAGCTTTAGGTTGTTTTATTGTCTAGTAACCAGCAAAGGTATTCTTTTGTGTCAGACTACCCATGTCAACGGTGAGCTCTTGTGTCTGACTACCCATGTACCGTACGCAGCCTGATTCAGCCTTCATGTCTGTCCTGATCTTGGCTGGTGTCTTATTTTGCTCCTTGCCATCTGTCCTGACCTCAGATCTGCTCTCTGGATTTCATTCTTTGGATTGTATTTAATCTGGTTAGTTGGCACAGTTGGTGCAAACCCACTGTCTTTTACAATACTTGAATGATGTCTTTGATGATATGTGCCACGATGGTCTAGGTTCAGATTGCCATTATAATTGCTAACACTGTATATACTATAGCTATTCCCCTGTAATCAGGATTCAGAAATCCATAACCACGAACACTGGACAAAAATATAGCCAATAAAAATCTGAAACAGTTTTGGCAATAATTTGTGAGTGACTGATGGCTTATCTCCAGTGTGAACTAAAGGAGCTGGTGAATAGTCACTTCACTTGATCCTTCTCTCCTGCCACATCATCTGTATAAGGATATGTGAAGAGCTTCCCATACACATTAGTCTACTTTCACACTGGCGTGTGCTGCGGATCCATCATGTATCTGCACAGACGGATCCGCACTGATGAAACAACAGCATGCATCTGTTCAGAACGGATCGATTTGTATTATCATTTACTTAGGAAAAACGGATCCGTCTTGAACACCATTGAAAGTCAATGGGGGACGGATCCGTTTTCTATTGTGACATATTGTGTCATTGAAAACGGATCCGTCCCCATTGACTTACACTGTATGTCAGGACGGATCCGTTTGGCTCATTTTCGTCAGACGGAGACCAAAACGCTGCAAGTTGGTGTCCGCCTTCAGAGCAGAATGGAGGCGGAACGGAGCCAAATTGATGCATTCTGAACGGATCCTCATCCATTCAGAATGCATTGGAGCAAAACTGATGCGTTTTTGACTGCTTGTGAGAGCCCTGAAATGGACCCAAAAACACCAGTGTGACAGTAGTCTTAGACTGTCAGCTGAAGACACCGTTCTCAGCTGGTTTGGCTGATAATACTCTGTGTATGGGACCTCAAGTTTTACTTAGTATTAGTGAATCTGCCACATTGTGTGTCTTCCTGGAACCACATTTAACTCTTAATGAAACCATTTAATATACAAATGTGAGGTATTAACTGGACTGAGACAGTTTTATTCTTCATGCTAGGCATCATTATTTTTCTTCTGACAGGGATCCAAGTATGTGTGGAATAAAAAAGACTTTGATGCAGTGAATGAAAATTCAACTGATTATCTTATGGGTATAGTATCCACTATATTTGTTCTCTGCTGGGAAAATAGAAGATTAAAGAAGCGATATACTGTATGTCCTATAAAATGTCATAAACGCCTGATCCTTGGGACGTTGACCACTGTGAATCCGAGGAGGTGCATGTATGTCCAGTTGAGAGTTGGTTGAGTATACATTGTCCATCTCTATTAAAGACTCTGAGAGCTATGGACACGCTGATTGTACACCTTTGCCTGATTCTGTATATGTCCCAGACCAGTGGTCTGCAACCTATGTTTCTCCAGTTATTGTAAAACTATAGGAGTTGCTGGGGAGCTAACGCTGAGTGCATGAACTGTAGCAAATTTTATAGCTGTAGTTAAAATTTTCAAATTTTATGGGGGGTGATGTTATGCATATATACTGGCTGAAACCAATTACCAAGCCTCTGACATGTATTTTTGATAGGATTCCCTATATTTAATAATTATTTTAATCATTTAGGTTACTGACACCAATCAGTTTATTTAGGGGTTTCTTTATAAATTATTTATTATGCTTTTTCACAAATTTACCATTTATTCCCTGCTTATATTTATTTAGTGTATATTAATTATATTTTTTATAGTATTTGTATATTTCTATGTCTTTATTGTGGTTTCTGGACATTTCTAGGATTTCTTCCATTATATGGCTTCAACCTATGTATCACCTCCTGACTTATGCCACACAGAAATTTTTGACTTACTGTAAGTCAGTAAAAGTAGGGTGGGACCCCAGATAAAGTGCAGTGTGGCTGTTGCTCGATGGAACAAAGTCCAGTGGTATCAGTGAAAATAAAAAGCAGATATCACATCTACAATATTGACAACTGCACCATATAGACCTTGCTGATGACATTACTGTGCCATGCTTCTTGTTTTACCCCTTTGTTGGGTCTCTCCTTATAGATAAAGTAGATTGGGTTTGTAGAAAATAACAGAGCTTAACACCTTTATATTTTAGGTCTTTTTGAGCCCAAAGACATGAAGTATGAACTGAGTCGTGATCCTTCTGCGGACCCTTCCCTTGCCGAGATGACAGAGAAGGCCATAAAGATCCTGAGCAAAAATCCCAATGGCTTCTTTCTGTTTGTAGAAGATGAGTATACAGTGCATGCCACGAATAACTCAAACTAACTCAGTAGAACTAAGATATAAATGTAACTCCTATTAATATACAGTAAAACATTAAGCAAATAACCGCTAACCAATCTTGTGCCATAACTACTATGACTACTGCTTAAAATACACAAAAACTAATGAGCAAGTAAAATTGGAATTGTACTCCCAAAGTATTGATGGGTTCTGTCCCATGAAACCCTTTAGGTCAGATTTTAACACCAGAGAATAATAGTTTAAACATTTAATAACTAATAACACAGTATGAAAAAATGTGTAAAATATATTAAAGATTAAAATCTTTTAAAGAGCTGAAATCTATGACCTTCAGGATATGCGGATAAACAGAACATCCCAGACTTTGTCATGAGTTAAAGGACATATCATACATGACTACTACTTTGACCTTTACTGAATTTTCCAATTTTTTAAAATATTTACAGCATATAGATGGTGTCCATGTGATATGTTTCTCCTTCACCCATTTGCTTGGGTGAATGGTGTTGGAAAATCAGATGGAAATGGTGCATGGTGTGATTTTCTCTGCATTGACCAAATCACGTGTGAATTGCACAGTTGACTGTAATGGGTTGGTGTAAAGTCCATGTGCTATTCGTTCTACACGCAGACATCACCCAGAAAGGAAAACTGCTCATCTGAATGGTCCCCAAGGGAAAAAAAATATCACTTTTCTGTTAAAAAGAACACGTCAGCTCTCCTAACATTAAAATTATTGATAGTATATGAGAATACTGGTCGTTATTATATAATACTTCGTAAGGTTAATAGGTCTGGGCATATTGACGTACAATTAAAAATGATCTGTCACCTCTCTTTTCACATCTGTTTTAGCCATTGCTTGTATTCCCATTCCACTTGCATACAGGCTGACACTGACCGCACTGAATGGCAAGTATCAGACTGTGCCAGGTTCCCCCCAACGATAGCACCCAGGTGGACTCTACTGCAGACTGTTATTTATCATCATATTTCTATCACTGTAATTTATTAATGTACTTCTAGTATGAATAATGGAGAAATGACAAAACAGAGTTATAAGAAAAAATATCTTGGTAAAAAACAACGTGGCTCTCCCGTTCTCCAATATGGAACTGGTGCACGGATCGTAGTGACTCACCTAATCACCATATATCAACACTTGTCTAATTCAAAAGATCGGCACTCAACATCCGGAATCACCCTAGATAAATATGTTATTTCTATAATTATGGTGTTTACAAGAATAATAAAAATAAGATAAATATTGTAAAAATATAATGATAAAAAAATTATATAAAAATACAAGCATACCCTCTATAATCATTCAGATGTCTCGACCAACAGTGAGAGATCACCAATAAAAGGGATAGCACAGTCTTCGACGTTCTGCGTCGCGTTTTGTTTGGGGACGTTCCAGAGCAAGGTTAAGTCACCATCTCATGATCCGGGCTAAGTCATGTGGTGGAACGGGAATGCCCAATTTCTTAGCCTACTATAGGGCAGCAATAGCAAACTGTGTGCTTGACCTGGTCCACGGCAAAGACGCAAAGTTATGGGTGGAGATGGAACATACCTTGGCGCCCGGTCTAGTACCCTATGTTTTCTGGTTGCCAAAGGGTGTCTTGAGCCGCTTACCTCTCCGTGACCTTTCACCTTTCCTGTCCTCTATGCTGGATACCTGGGCCAGGTTCGCCTACAAAACGAACCTGGTCACGGCCCATGGTCCCCTTATGAGTTTATCCGCTCACCCAGATTTACCCCCCACGCTCCGGGCTATTCCCACTCTACCTCAGATTAGGGTTCGAGATGTTTTCCCTACATCGGGGTTTATTGACCTCACAGCCATGACACACATCCTTCCTGACTCCCCTGGACGCTGGTTTTTATACCTCCAACTGCGTAACTTTGTTAGATCTCTGGCACCTGGATCGCAGCTCTCATCCCCCCTTTCTGATTTTGAGAAGTTATGTGACATGTCCTCTGCTCCTGGACATTCTATTTCTCTGATCTACGCCATTCTAAACTCTGGGGAGATCGGGGACAAACCTGAAGCTATCCCTGGTCCGACTAGGAAGATCATTTCGGCTTGGGAGATGGAATTGGGGAATCCCCTTTCACCTGAACAATGGAACAGATCTCTGTTGTTTACCCATAAGTCTTCACTTTCCTGTAAGATTCAGGAACTCAACTACAAGATCTGGTCTAGATGGTACAGGACCCCAGTCAAACTACATCAGTTTTACCCTTCTGTCCCTGATACCTGCTGGCGCTGTCTTGGTTCCAGAGGTACCATGATCCATATATGGTGGGAATGTCCGGGTGTGGCCCCGTTGTGGATGGATGTTTTTGGGTTATACAACGCCTTATATAAGGCCTCAGTGTTCCCGTCTCCGTTGATCGCACTTCTATCAATCTTTCCAGGTAGAATTAAGATTGTTAAACGAAATGTACTTCGATTTTTTGTTACTGCTATGCGTCAGATCATCCCGCGTGCCTGGAGATCGACGGACAGCCCTCAACGGATTACTTGGTCTGTTGCTATGGATCACCTGGCCCGAATGGAGGAGCTCTGTGCCTCCGATCAGGGACGGGGACCCATGCATTTTAAACAATGGGAAGTATGGTACCAGTTCCGTGGCTCAAGCGCCTTCTCAAGATGGTTGGCTTCTGGTACTGTCTCGTGACTTGGGCAGACGCCTTTGATTGATTAGATATGACACGGACCTTATTCCCCCCCCTTATCCCTTCCCCCAGCTTCCCTTCCTTCTATTCTTTGTCTTGTCTACTCTGTATTGTCTCCCTCACATGTTATTACTATGTGACAACCCCCTCTCCTCCATACTAAACATACATTTCAGATGTTTCACATATGTCTCCCTGCGAGGAGTATTTTACCTATTTTTCAAACTTGCTGTAATGTTATACTTCATTGCTCTCAAAAAAAAAAAAAAAACTTCAATAAAGACAAATTGAACCATAAAAGGGATAGCACATATGTTGGGTGAGGTAGGGTGTCACACACCACAATAAACAAGAGTGCAAAGGCTCACTGGTGACATGTTACTGCTGGGCAAGCATCACCAATTGAACACTGTATCTAATCCTTCTAAAAAGGGAAAACATCAATAATGTACATCAAATATATCAGGAAATAGCCTAAAGTACCAGAAAGAGTCTTTTGAGGCTGTAGCGATGAAACAGAATAATATATTGTGCCCGGATCAATGCCAGGACATTAGATCTGCAGATGACGTTAATTTAATTCATTTATGTATTTCATGTGCACGTTTATGTTATTCATCCAATTCTTAGATCGCTGGTACCTTGATATTTTAGTGGGAAAGAGCAGAAATAAATATCTAGATCTTCTCACTGTTAAACCACACAGTTGTGCTATATTGGTTAGTTACTCACTGTTAAGGAGCGGGACTAAGTATCCGTCATGGCTTTCCACATGTTGCCCAGATACTGTTAAGGAGCATGACCAAATGTTGGTTATTGTGACCGCCTGATACATAGCATCAATATGCCTTACCTCTGTATCTCCAGATTTGTGAGTATCAGCTCTTTGCACTACTTTCGTGTGGTACAGGTGATCCAAGTTGGCATCCCACGTGTTCTAAGGACTGGTATCCAGCAGAAGGTCTGTTCTGCGTCCCACGTGTGAGATGTTCTACTGTGGAGAGGCCGATGGAGTATATTCTTTCTTTCAGAAGGTCTGTTCGGCGTCCCGTGTGTGAGATGCTCTGCTGTGGAAAAGCCGATGGAATATACTCTCTTTTTCTTGTTCAGATAGTGACTATACAGTTTCAGGAGTGCTCCATTAGTCACTGTTTTTATAATTCCATATAAGGGTACTTATACATAGGATATTTCCGACCATACGTGTTTTGGAGCTTTAAGCATATTTAAAACTCCGAAAGCGTATGGTCGGAAATAGCCTATGTATAAGTACTCTTATATGGAATTATAAAAACAGTGACTAACGGAGCGCTCCCGAGACTGTATAGTCACTATCTGAACAAGAAAGGAAAAGTATATTCCATCGGCTTTTCCACAGCAGAGCATCTCACACGTGGGACGCCTTACAGACCTTCTGAAAGAAAGACTATACTCCATCGGCCTCTCCACAGTAGAACATCTGACATGTGGGATGCAGAACAGACCTTCTGCTGGATACCAGTTCAGAGAACACGTGGGGTGCCAACCTGGATCACCTGTACCACACGAAAGTAGCGCAAAGAGCTGATATGGAGGAAAGGCATATTGATGCTATGTATCAGGCGGACACAAAAACCAACATTTGGTCACGTTCCTGAACAGAATCTGGGCAACATGTGGGACGCCATGACGGATACTTAGCCCCGCTCTTTAACAGTGAGTAACTAACCAATATAGCGCAACTGTGTGGTTTAACAGTGAGAAGATCTAGATATTTATTTCTGCTCTTTCCCACTAAAATATCAAGGTACCAGCGATCTAAGAATTGGATGAATAACATAAATGTGCACATGAAATACATAAATGAATTCAATTAATGTCATCTGCAGATCTAATGTACTGGCATTGATCCGGACACAATATAATATTCTGTTTTATTGCTGCAGCCTCAAAAGACTCTTTCTGGTACTTTAGGCTATTTCCTTATATATGTGATGTACATTATTGATGTTTTCCCTTTTTAGGATTATTAGATACAGTGTTCAATTGATGATCCTTGCCCAGCAGTGACATGTCGCCAGTGAGCCTTAGCGCTGTTGTTTATTGTGGTGTGTGACACCCTGCCTCACTCCACATATGTGCTATCGTTTTTACTGGCGATCGTTCACTGTTGGTGGAGACATAATAAAAAATGTTGCTGTATGTGGGATACAGTTATTTACTGAAAGAAAGGACATGTTTACAGTTTTTTGTGATTAAGATGCAGGGAAGTGTCTCTGATTTCTATCTGTTGATAGTAATTGCAGTTTTGAATTGACTTTACGAGGTAGAATTGACCACGGACATCATGATGGGAATGCTAAGAATTCACTGACAGAAGCTGTTGAGTTTGACAAAGCCATCCGTATGGCTGGACAATTGACATCCGATTCTGACACACTGACTGTTGTGACCGCTGACCACTCTCACGTCTTCACGTTTGGCGGCTACACAGACCGTGGCAACAGTATTTTGGGTAATGCATTTAATGAAAGATATTTATTACATTTGTTTTTACTTAATTCACTAATCTAATCTTAAATAGTTATTTAAAGGGGTTGTGTCCAGGGGCATAACTAAAGGCTCATGGGCCCTAGCGCAAGAGTTCATCTTGGGGCAGCTCCTTCCCTCAGTATTTGTGGCAAGGGCAGGGGTGCACCTAGCCATTCTGCTGCCTTAGGCAAAAATTGAAACGCCAAATACTCAACTTAACTCCTTCCCTACAGTTAAAAACATACTTGGAAAACATTACATACAGTACTACAAAACATACAGGGGAATACAGTGCCACATTCCTCTGTACATCCAGTGATGTCTCCTCTCATGTAGACATTCTCTTTCCTCATCGTCTCCTTACAGACCAGGCCACCATGAACATCCCACCCTGCCACCCCCAATCCTGTGTCTGCTGTATACTGCAGAAACAGTCCCCCTGAAAATACTAGCACCATAAAATAACTATTGGCACACAGTGATCTAAAAAATAACTGTGCCCAGCAAATAGTGTCCCTGGCACTAATAATGCAAACATAATGGGGGTCATTTACTATTCTAAAAATAAGCCTAAATTAGGTGTATTTCAGGTGCAGATGGCGGCACAACGGTCTGCGACTTTGCCCCGCTCACGCCAGTTCTAAAATTGTGGGAGTCGCGTGGGCTTTCATCATTTTTTAAGCCTGGTTTAGGTGTAGAAAATGGTCTACATGTAAGACAGCAAGGACGCTGTCTTACATTTAGAACTGGCGCTGGATGTGCTAAAGTTATGCAGAAGCCTGCACCTCTTCATAACTTCGGCTGATCTAACGCCAGCACAGGGCCTTTATTAAGACCGGCGTCTAAAATGTCGGTCTTAATAAATGTATCCCAATGTTCCCCTAAAATAATTGTGCTAAACTGTCCCAGGATACCTACCACAGTAATAGTGCTCTCCAAAGTCCCACCAATAGAAATAATTATTTCCCAGAGTGCACAGTGTTAACCGTGCCCCCAATAGTAATAAAGTCACATTGTTCCCATACTAGTAATCATGTTCTCCATAGCCTCCTAGTACTAATACTTCTCCTTATAATGTGTGCCACTAGAAAAATACCTCCTAATGTGTGCCAGCACAAAAATACCCCTTACCTTTCAGATCAGACACCCATACCAGACCTCAGATTAGACCCCCATATCACACCTCAGATCAGACCCCCATATGAGATCCTCAAATCAGACTCCAATATCAGAACCTCAGATCCTCAGATCAGACCCCCATGTCAAACCTCAGATGAGACCCCCCATCAGACCTCAGATCAGACACCCTTTAGACCTCCATGTCAGACCCCCATATCAAAACTTAGATCAGACCCTAGTTTCAGGCCTAAGATCAGACCCCCATTAGACCTCCATGTTAGACCTCCCAGGTATCAGACCCCAGATCAGACCTTAAACTAAGTAAATAAACTTACCTCTCCTGCTCTGCTGCTCCTCTCCAGGTGTAGTGGTCTCTCCTGCATTCTCAGCTTCTGGTCTTCTCTGGGTCTGTGCAGCACTATCCCCTGACTGCCTGCAGCATAAGGTCATAGTGCCCGCCTACGTCCTGATGCTGTACGGTGTCAGGACAGTGCAGCGTGGCCTGGAGAAGATGAGAGGAGGGGTGAGTACAGCGCTTGTAGTGCTTCACTTCCCCCACCTCCTGACAATCACAATAAATTAGTAATTGCCTTGTATTAACTTTATCTACATGATAAATGGCATTTGTTGAAGTGAGACAACCTTTATTATAGCCTCTCTACCTGTTGACAGTAGACTTTTTCTTTTTTTATTAGCAGTTTGCCCAAGGAAATGTTTCACGATGGCCAAAAGCACAAGCTGAAATTCTTTAGTGATAACTGCACAGACTGAAGCAGATTGCTTTTAGGTATCGCATTGCCAATGAGAATAATATTTTGTTTGTAATCTTTGTAGGTTTGGCACCAAATAAAGCCAGTGATACTAAACCTTTCACTAGCCTTTTGTATGGGAATGGACTTGGATTTAAGCTCTCTAGCGGTGTACGGGAGGACATCACCAATACTGATACAGGTATTAAACAGCATGTTAATTATCAGTCCATGGTGGAAATATTTCTTAACTGCATAAAAGATAAAATAAAACAAGCACAGACATTCAAGGAGAAATGTTTTGATATATTCTACACATTTGAACTTTTTTGTATTCTATAGTATAATGAGTATGAGTATCCTTTCTCTTTTATCTCTTTCCCTATCCACAATTTGACATTTGATCTCTTGGGAGCCATGACATTCATTATAGCTGGTTCTTATTTTCTTTCAACAGAAGCCAATAATTACAAACAGCAGGCTGCTGTGCCACTAGTGTCAGAGACACATGGAGGAGAGGATGTAGCGATCATGGCTAAAGGCCCTTTTGCCCATCTTTTTCATGGCATTCATGAACAGAGTTACATTGCCCATGTTATGGCCTTTGCAGCCTGCCTGGAACCCTATACAGATTGTGAAACATTAAGGGCAAAATTACCCCCTGAATAGTTTCTGCGGCTGGTGCCACTACTGCTGCTGCTGGTGTAATAAGTGTGAAAGGGGTATGGAATTAGTGATCTTAGAGCATTCCAGATACATATTACCTGTTTGTAATTTTGTGATCATCAATATAATAAAATGGCTTCATTATAAACTATACAGTCAGTGTCTTTATGAAATTCAGTCGTCTTGACATTCTTAAGGGTGATTGGTTTCTGCCTCTCTTTGTACATATAGAACTTTAACATTTAGTTATCTGATAAATGGGGCATTTGTGACACCCTTACATAGTGAACAATCTTTAAACCTTTATTGTTCAAACATTAAAAATAGACTCCAATAATATGGACGGCAGTATACAGTCAACGCGTTTTGGTTATACAACCTTATTCATGACATATATACGTGAGAAAATACACTGCTTAAATAGTATAGCAGTTACCTCTAAAGGAGTTTAATTGATGACAGGTGGAGCGTTTTCTAGACACGGCTTAAGGAACAATAATAGATTATATATATATATATATATATAAACAAACATACATATACACCACCATATTGTGCAAACCAGTTAAAAACAAGCAAAGCCAAATAAGCCTAGGTAACATGTACTTTAGAACTAATCAGATGTACATGGTTGTATACCATCCTGCATTACTTGTATATACCTTATAATTTAAGGTACCAGAACGATACAGCAATGAAAAACATTCCATTGTATTATATGGAAATGTAAATATCATTATTTAACCGAAACAAATATAGACCGAACATAAGGTTTGTGACACCCTGCAAGCCATCCACAAATCTCTTTCTGCACAAAGTCACATTTTACTATGAAGCATACAGGGACAAAAGGTGGCTGTAGATGTAGCGCCATTTATTGAGGATAATAGTTGTACTTATGAACAATTTATATTATCTATGAATTTAAGACGCTTTCCCAATGATATCCCATTAGTAACAAACATTAACAACCTTGTCAGATTTTTCTAAGTCTTTCCATTTACACATAGATTAATAAGAAATATACAAAAATAAAATGTGTAGATTTAGCCAAATAGTCCTGGATTACCTTTTCAAAGTATCTATATTATCAAATCAATATCCTTAAAAATCTGAATGTAGAAAGTTGTAACCTATTGTAAGACATGGAAACTGCAGTGTTACACAATGGCCACTAAGAGGCAGGAGAGTACATACAGTATGATATTACTTCCTACAGAAGCACAGTTGGCACTACTTTTGAATCATTACGTAGGACCTTATGCCTCATTCAGACGTCAGTGTTTTGGTCAGTGATTTCCATCAGTGATTTTGAGCCAAAACCAGGTGCAGCTCTAAACACAGAACATGTGCAGATCTTTCCCTTATACCTTATACCTCATGTCTCTGGAGCCTCCAATCCTGGTTTTGGCTCACAATCACTGATGGAAATCACTGACCAAAACACTGACGTGTGAATGAGGCTTTACAGAGCTGCTAATGTTAGAATAAATAAGAACTATACAGATTTTACTTGTCATTACTTGTTTTCTTGTGGTCATTAGAGGTGAGCGAACCAGTCGAGATTAGTTTTGGATCCAGTTTGCCGAATTATTGAAAGTTTGGTTCAGATGTGAATCAATTAGGACCAAAATGAAGTTGCTTCAATCACCCTGAAAGTTGGTATATAACCCCCTACAGCCTCCTAGGATTTATTATTTAATAGGAAAACTTTTTTCCATCTCCCTCCCCCCTCCCCAAGCTCTGGCATGCAATGACAACAATAGTAAATGATGTCTGAGTGACACTGACATACATAGCTATGGGTAAACGCACATGCAACGATGTTAACATACAGCGCGCTTAAAAAAAACACAGCGCCGGCACAAATCTTATGCTTTTTCATATTCCAAAGCTTCCAAAAATTGTCCCTTATTGGGGGCAGATGATGTTTTAACACACGTTGTTATGAGATAAAAAAAAAAAAAAGTAGCTTGAGGGAACGTGATGCTTGGCAAATGGCATTAGTGGCATAATGCAGGCTGCATCTGCAGAACGTGATGGTTGGCAAGCGGCATGATGCAGGCAACAGTCATACACAATGTAATGGTAGGTAGGCAGACAGACAGCAAGAGTGGCAAGATAGGGCACTAGCAGCAAGGAGAAGTCTATTGATCGCATTCAGCCTGCCTGGACTGTGAGAAAATTTTTGTAATGATGCAGTGAGCACGTACATTTATACTGTGCATTATATAAACCCTTTTTTTGTGGGGGCAAAAAAGTAAGCATTTCAACTGTGTTAACCCCCGCCTCCAAAGAATTTTAGCATTTCAACACCCGCCCCCCCCCAACATAAAATTAAAAAAACTTCAACCGTGTTAACCCCCCCAAAAAATGTTTACATTTCAACCATGTGGAAAGCGAACACATGTAAACTGACGATTGAGAGGAACTAGTAGCATAATTTCAGGCCACAGCAGCTGTACAGAGTGTCATAATAGGCAGACAGGCAGCAACAGTGGCAAGATGGGGCACCGCCTGCAAGATGAGATGGGTGAAGTCTATACAGTGGAATCAGCCGGAAGAGTGTGAAAATCCTCCTGAATCCAGGCTTGGTTTATTTTGACAAAAGTGATGTTTTGGACAGTGGCGGATGACAACTTGGTCCATTTGGGTGTAACTATGCCCCCTTTCGGATAGGCTTCTGCTCGCCTTAAGCTGCAGCAAGCTGCGTACACAGTGTTTTCTGGTAGTAACGTAATTTGTCCTCCATTTCTGCCAGAGGAGAACATTCCCCCATTTTGCCTTGGTAACCAGGGTCTAAAAGCATGGCTATCTAGTAATTATTACAATTGCTTGATGTCAGCTATACGCCTGTCACTTTGTAAGCAGGCCATTATACAGGTGGCCATACTGTATGGGATAAGTATGAGAGGGATGATGTTGTTCATGCCTCAGTTGTCCCTGCTGACAAACTTCGAAGGGCTTCAGCACCTGACATGCATCTTGGAGGAGCTGCCACTGCCTGACCTTGAAGCAACACATACTTCCTGCTGCTGAGGCTGTCTGGGGAATGACAAAATTATTGATGGCTTTCTGATACTCGTACAGACGTTTGAGCAGGTGCAATGTCGAATTCCAGTGAGTTGGCACGTCGCAGATTAAGTGGTGTAGCAGCAGGCCGTTCTGTCGCTGCAGGTCCAGGAGAATGTTCTTCACCCCATAAGAGTGGCTAAAGTGCTTGGACAGTCTCCTGGACTTTGCCATCACCTTGCTCAAGCCAGTGTACTCATTTAGAAAGCACTGCACTACTAGGTTGATGATGTGCACCATGCAAGGCGCATGTGTTATTTCACCCAGGTTCAGGGCAGCCACGATGTTGCACCCATTGTTGCTGACCACTGTGCCCAGTTGAAGTTGGTGGGATGACAGCCACCAGGATGTTTGCAGCTTGATGTACTTGAGCAACTGCTCAACAGTGTGGCTACTCTACCAAGTCGATCAGCGTGGCAATGCTTGACCTGACACGTTATAGGAAGGAAGGGCAGTGCGAGTGACCCTGTGCCCATCTGCAGTTGGGGATGGGAACGTGTCCATGGAGGAGGAGGAGGTGGGTCAAAAGGAGGGAGGTATAAAAGGACCTGGCCTCATTGCCAGGGTGCTGCATCACCATTGCCAGAAATAACATTGACCCAGTGGGCCATGAAAGACATGTACTGTCTCTGCCCACAAGAGCTGCTACAGATGTCTACTGTGACATGAACATTGCCTTACAGCAGTGCTTCTCAATTATTTTCTGTCATGCCCCCCCTAGGAAGAAGAAAACATTTCGCGCCCCCACGCGACTGTAAATAGTATCATTTCTCTATAAAATTGTTATAAGTACACCAATCTCCCCACAGGTGAGGGCCATTAACCCCCCCAAATCATGTGAAGGCTCCATTAACCCCCCCAAATCATGTGCAGGCTCCATTAATCCCCCCTCCCCCCCAAATCATGTGCAGGCTCCATTAACCCCCCCAATCATATGCAGGCTCCATTAACCCCCTCCCCAATCATGTGCAGGCTACATTAACCCCTCCCCAATCATGTGCAGGCTACATTAACCCCTCCCCCAAATCATGTGCAGGGTCCAGGCTTCCCCTCCCCCAAATCATGTGCAGGCTCTCCCCCAATAGGGTCCAGGGTCCCCCACCTACCCAATACTCTCCTGAAGCGGATGCAGGCCTCTTCCGGCCTGTGTCCCGCTGTGCACTCTGCTCAGGCGGCGCGATGACGTCATCGCGCCGCTTGAAACCGCTTGGATAGGCTGCCGGCACAAGGCCCGCAGCCTATCAGAGGAGCAGGGGAGGGAGACGCCTCTCCCTCCACTGCCGCACAGCACAGCGATCTGTATCGCTGTCCAGAGGACGGCGATACAGATCACTATGGAGATGAACGCTTCCACAGTGGAAGGGTTCATCTCCTGTCACCTGGAGCCCCCCTTTACGGAGCCTCGCGCCCCCCATGGGGGACGCGCCCCACTATTTGAGAAACGCTGCCTTACAGCAAGAATTACAGGGAGCGGTCCACATTGTCTGCCATGTAAGAGTACAAGGCAGGGATGGCTGTTTGGGAGAAATAGTGCCGGCTAGGAATCTTCCAGCAACGCTGAGCACATGCCATTAGCTCCCTAAAGGCAGCAGACTCGACTAAATGGTACGGCACCAACTGCTTCGCCATAAGTGGCCAGGTGGGAATTAAGCTTGCACACTGTTAGATTGCTGGGCACGTAGAGTTGTTTCCTGGCCACACATTCCGATATTGATGGCTGTCTATGGAGCGGAGGAGGAGTCTGGAAAAGGATGACGAAGTGGAAAAGTATGATAGCGACATGAAAGACAACATACTACTCATGGATGCGGCCTGGCTGCCGCAAGCCTGATTGGGAGAAGGAGGGAACTCATGCCGCGAAGGCTTTGTTTGCCCACCGGATGGGGTGAAGCCGCTTCATACAGTTTAATAGAGCTCTAGTGCCTACATTTGTGTTTGCCTGCCCCTGTTTTATTTTGCTCTTGCCCAAGGAAATGCTTTTGTCTTCTGGCAGAGTAAAGAAAAACTGCCAGACGGGAAATACTCCAGCAGGAGTAGAGGCAGCCGAGCTGGGCTTAGATCTGGTATGTTTTGGGCCTAACCCAACCACTGAATCAGCGGCATCATCAGATCCCCATGCAGATGTGGCCATAGCTGTTTTTTGAGAGGTACGTAGCCTCTGTTTTTTTTCTTGTGCCATCACCCTCCTCTGATGTTGCTTCCTCCTCACACACAATCGTCATTGGAGCCCTCACTCTCCCGTTCACATCAGACTGTGGGATATCATGGTGGGTTCTTTGGGCCCCCTACCCTGCTCTTCACCGACTGCCACTGCGTCCAAGGTCAATAGCGCAGCTAAGGGGGCCACTACTACTTCTACCACCAACAACACGGCTATGCCTGAGATCTGCAGACTCCTCCTCCGCCTCCTCAGGGTGTAAGAAACGCTGACTACTCTCACACAAGTCTTCAACATGGAGAATCTCATAACTATCTTTCATAGGGCGTGGTGTTTTTTTCCCCCACTTCTTAGGAAAAAGGAAGGTGCCCCTCTAGGATGAGGCAGTGAAGACTGGGAAGACTCCACTGAAAGCCTTCTTTGGGGCTGCAAGGAAGAGAAGCAGGAGGAACATTGTGACCCCTGGCTCCACAGCTTGGTGTCCAACTCTGAAGTCACTTCCACACCATCCTGCTTCAACTGAGAGGAGGAGTGAGCCATCCAATCCACAGTCTCATCCTCTTCCTTCTGAACTATAATGTTGCACCTTCCAAAGCCAGCAGAGACAACTGTGGTGTACTACTACCACCACTACTTTTGGCTGGATAAGATGGTACTGGTACTACCGACATTCTAGCTCTGGGTCTTTTGTTTGGAGCCCCTCCGTAGTTCTGACATTTTTGAGCCTCTCAGATAATGTTTTGGTGTAGTAAACACCTATATATCCTGCTAGTTTGAATATAATCAACAACCCCCTGCCCCCTCCCCCCAAAAAAAATGTTTGAAATAGGGAAACAGATTTGGGCCTAAATTCATCATCACTCCCAGATACATTTGTGTGCTGCTTTGTCTATTGGTGTAGTAATCACATATATATGCTGCTAGTGTTAATATAATCAGTCCCCAATAAAAAATAAATAAACAGAAAACAATTGGAAACATATTTGTAAACACAGAAATAAAGAGAAAGTTTTGTGTGCTGGCCTGTGTATTGGTTTTGATCACCTATATACTGGTTTAATTAAATTAAACAAGTCCCAAAAAAACATTTAAATTCCAACCATGTTGTTAAGGGAAATATTAATTATTAATATTTTGGATAATACCAATAATTCATATTCATAAATAGGTGTAAGTCGTCTATTGATGACTCCACCTATTTATACCTTAAATAGATATTACCTCTTCTGTTGCCTCACACTACACTGAACTACATGCGACTTACTATTACTGCGATGCCTAATACAATAAAAAGACTACACGCTGTATGTATTTATTAACACACTACACATTTACAGTCTAATTATTGCTATAATTATATATATCCATATAAAAGGGAATATAAATATATTTATATATTTATAGCCGCACACGGTAATATAGTCAATACACTACAACACAGCAATAAACAAAATATAATATAACGCCTAACTACGTTACACACAATACAATATTCCCATTCCACCCCACACACTATCTATACACTCCACTTACATGCACACATTATAACAGCAACTCACCCGTCTGGCTACTCACTGTCCTTACGGGGTAAACACAATGCAGGCCAGGGGTAGTGGTCCTGGGATTGCAGGGGTTGAGGACCTGCAGGACAGTGAACGCAGGAGTTACAGTGGGTTAACCCAGTAAGGGGTTAATGCAGGGGCTGCTGCTGGGGTACAGGGCAGCAGTGAAGGGGTTCACCTGCTGCTGGGACTGGGCAGCAGGGGTTAACTCTGCAGGTAGAATGCAGGGCTATGAATGCAAGAGTTGACCCAAGGAAGGGTTAACACCTAGTATGGACATCAGGGGTGAATAAGGGGTTAAATGCAGGGGCTGGGGTACATGGGAATGCAGGGATATGTGATTGGTGGTTCAGGGGTTAATGCAGGGGTAAATCTGATACTCAGCCAGTGCTCATCTCTAGGGAATTAAACAACAAACAAAGCCCTACGTTGGGGCCCTCGGGATGAAAACTCACTTTTTATACAAAGGTCATCCAGACCAAAAAATCCCTTTAGGGGTCCCAACAAAAATATTTATAAAAGTACTTCTTGATTTGTACCTTTAAAATGAAACCTACAGATGACAGATCATGAACTAATAAAACTATCAGGGACTGGCCATATATCACTTGTGATCTATGAATTGTTGGAAAGACTGGGTGGATGCTTTATTTATCTGTGTATTACAGGATGTTTTTACCCTATTGTGTACACTGTGGCTATTTGTATCACCACATGCAAATTGCTCACTGCCAGCGTTCATACAATGTGGCTATTTGTGTTACCACATGTAGATTGTTCACTGCCAGCGTTCATGCAATGTGGCTATTTGTATCATCACCACTGGCAGTGAACAATCTACATGTGGTAACACAAATAGCCACATTGTATGAACGCTGGCAGTGAGCAATTTGCATGTGGTGATACAAATAGCCACATTATATCAACTCTGGCAGTGAGCAATTTGCATGTGGTGATACAAATAGCCACAGTGTATGAACGCTGGCAGTGAGCAATTTGCATGTGGTGATACAAATAGCCACATTGTATGAACACTGGCAGTGAGCAAATTTTAATGTGGTGATACAAATAGCCACAGTATACACAATAGGGTAATAACATCCTTTAATTCACAGATAAATAAAGCATCCACCCAGTCTTTCCAGCAATTCATAGATCATAAGTGATATATGGCCAGTCCCTGATAGTTTTATTAGTTCATGAATGATCTGTCGCCTGTAGGTTTAAATTTAAAGGTACAAATAAAGAAGTGGTTTTATAAATATTTTTGTTGGGACCCCTAAAGGGATTTTTTGGTCATCTCTAGGGAGTTACTGCTCATCCCAGGGGAGATCCTCACTTGCTAATTTTACCTAGGGATGACTCTCCCTCATCCATGGAGCTGCATGCACTCAACTGAAGTCCACTTTTTCCTGATTTCCCCCTGTCCTTCTATCTTGTGGAAGCCAGCAGAATCCATGGCATAGGCCATGCCCTGGCTCTTCAGGACTCCACAACACAAAAACACAGGCCACACTCTGTGTCCAATCACAATCAGAGCTGTGTTAACTGATCGGACTAGAATTAAGTGCGCAGCACAACATTACACCAATGTTGTCTGTCCGCCCCAGTATAACACAGCCCTACTGAAAACCCTGAGCAAAACAGTGTTATCCATATCGATCAGAGACCCTGGTTTGCACATCATGACATCCCACTGAACCGTGTTCCAATGTGACCCGTTTCACAAGTGAAACTATTTTCTCAATCCACAGTATAACACAGTTTTACTCAAAGGGGGACACAAGAATGAATCAAAAACAGCAGCGACTGGACTTACAGCAGGGAATGTAATCTACAAAAATCAGCAGGGCAAAACATATTTGTAGACAAGGACTACCACCATCAACATAAATAGAACAAACAGATAACAAAAACACACAACATGGACATACACAGGGAACAAATGGTGTAACAAATAGTACAGGGGTGTCAAATGCTGCCTAGCTTAGCTTGGCCATTCTGACCCTTCAGCAGCTGGTGAGGCATATACCGCTGAGAGGTGTCTCCTTTATGGCCAAACTGACTAAACCCCACTGCACGATTTGTTAAGTGGCTGATACTACTGCTGGGCACATTGCAATTACTTGCACAAGGACAATTCCTTGCAATGTGTCCCTTGTTCCCACAACTGAAGCACCTGACCTGGCTTCCTGTCCTTTGTGTTTTGCTCTTACCTGTTTTGCAGTGCTTAACCATTGAATGTTTGCCCTGCATGGCTTAGGTCTGTCTACACTGCCATTGTGCTCCCTTCTCTTGTACTGATCCATCCTCGGGGACGCACTCTTCACAACATTTCTTTTTGCCAAAGTGAGGGAAAATTCTCTGTTAGTCTGGACAGGCTTGGTCTGATCATTTGGCCGGTCACAGACTACTCTCCCCCCTTTTTGCCCTGGACAGGGCAAAGTTTTGGGAGATTCCGGCCCTGACTTTATGTAAAAAGAAAGGGCCGGCACCAAATTGGTGATGACCTGTTGCATGCCAGTCGTTAGCTGGGACCTTACAGCAACCTCAGCCTTCAATTTGGCTACCGTCCCATCAGTAGAGGCAGCCAACTCCTTGAAGGCCTTGATCTCAGCATAAGACTGAGTCAGCTTAGCCTCAATTTCCTCCTTCTGCCTCTGCAGCTCTACTAACTGTTACTCTATCCTAGCCACCTGCACATCTCGGTCAACGGTAGACTGTACATTCTCTGCCAGCTATGCCTGCAATGTCGAAACCTGGTCCGAATTACTGGCATAGCACTGGCACTGAATGATCGGAGGAATTGTCTCTGTTGACCGAGATACCAGCGTAACTTCCTTTGGCTTGCAGATGTTGACCTCAAATGTATGAACAAGTTTGACTAGCATCTGAAGCCGTTTGGTGGCCTTGTTCAATACCGTACGTTTGTTAACTTGTAAATGGTGGGGAGGATGGGGTTAAACGTACTGTGTTTGCCTAAGTGTTGCAGTGTGGAAAAGTCCATACTCACTTTTTGCTGAGAGGCCATCTTCCTTGGTGCTGTCCTTTGTTGTCCCTTGTGTGCTGCGTGGAGAAGGTCCTTTATCCGGAACGCCTTCTCCCTACCAGCCAGACTTCTGTTCAGCTCCAACGGTCATGGTTCTCTATTCAGTGACGTATGTGATGACTTCTTGCAAGTGTTCTGTGGGCGTGTAAGGCAATCAGAAAATTTCTCTGCTGTAGAGATTGCCCTGTGTCTAGTTCTGATTGTAAAAACCACTTTACCCGTCCAAACTATGAGGCCCTGGACGCTCAGAATCCACAGACCGCATCCCTCTTGCCCGAGTAGTTCACAGTGTGAGCAATTGTCCTCACCAAAACCAGAGCCAGAAAACAAATTCTTAGCAGTGGGCTGCTGCACCATGGGTATTGCTGCAGTAATCTCGCATATATGCTGCTTAATTAAATTGAAAGCACCCCTCCCAAAAAATTATTTTTAAAATTGTGACATGTGAAAACTGAAAATACATAAATGGACGACTAAGACGTGATGCTTAATTTCAATTTAACACACAGGATGATTGCTGCAGTTATATATATATTAGCAGAATGAACCGGCTTCGCACGGGTGTATTTAGACTATTTCATTTAAAGGGATTCTGTCACCACTTTTCAGCCCTGTGAGCTAAGCATATGCTCATGTTCAGGGTCTCATTATGATTTCTAATGTGGCCTTATAAACGCGATCTGTGGCTTAATTTTGCAAAAAAAACAGGTTTTACTAACCTGTCAATCATAGAAATAAGGTGCCCAAGGGGAGTTCTGGGATGCAGGGTGCCCGGCCGCACCCATCGCCGTTCGTGCCCAGCGCCGCCTTCCCAGAGTTCTGCGCCGCCTCCTACTCCTCTGTGCCGCCTCTCCCTCTCCCTTCCTCATCCTCCTCCCACTGTAAGATCTTGTGGGTGCGCACAGGCTCAGCCTGATGCCCAGTGGCGTACACACAATCCATGGGGCCCCGGTGCGAAACTGATCCATGGGGCCCCCTTCCCTGTCGCCAACCCCCATCCCCCCCACACCAACCCGCCGCTGCCCGCCCCCCCAATAAAGGGGCTGCAAGCCGGGGGGGTGAGTGTAGGGGCTGCACACATGGGGGGGTGAAAAAAGGGGCTGCACAAAAGGGGCGGTGAATAAAGGGGCTGCAGGCAGCCGCTGCACATGGGGGGTGAATGAAGAGGCTGCACATGGGGGGTGAGTGAATGGGCTGCACACAGGGGGTGAATGAATGGGGCTGCACACAGGGGGTGAATGAAGGTGCTGCACACAGGAGGGGGTGAATGAAGGGGCTGCACATGGGGGTGAATGAAGGTGCTGCACATGGGGGGTGAATGAAGGTGCTGCACACAGGAAGGTGAAGGGGCTGCACACAGGGGGGTGAATGAAGGTGCTGCACACAGGGAGGGGGGGTGAATGAAGGGGCTGCACATGGGGGGTGAATGAAGGGGCTGCACATGGGGGGGGTGAATGAAGGGGCTGCACATGGGGGGGTAGGTGAAGGTGCTGCACACAGGGGGAGGTGAATGAAGGGGCTGCATACAGGGGAGTGAAGATAGCTGCAGATAGGGGGGAAGGGCTTCCACAGAGAGGGGGTATGGAGCAGGCTGGCAGCACACGAGGACATACAAATACTTTGATGCCTCCTCCCTCTCCCTCCCTTTGGCTTACCTTGTTGCTGGACCAGAGAGGGGAGGGAGACAATTCCGGACCCACGTTTCCTCCTGCTGCACCATCACCGCCACCAGCAGGAGAGAGAGGGGGGCGGGCACCAGAGGCTGTGTGAGAGAAGAGAGGGGGGCGGGCACCAGAGGCTGTGTGAGAGAAGAGAGGGGGGCGGGCACCAGAGGCTGTGTGAGAGAAGAGAGGGGGGCGGGCACCAGAGGCTGTGTGACCCACGTTTTCTCCTGCTGCACCGTCACTGCCACCAGCAAAAAGGTTTGTGGCCGTGCTAACTTCCTGCTGGTGGCGCCTCCCAGCGGGTCCTCCGCAAGTTTGCTCCGTCCCGCCGCGAAAGATATACCACACGGCAGTGACGGCACAACTGCACTGCAGGGGCCCGGGTGGTCCACAGGCAGCCGGGCCCCCTGGAGGTCCGGGCCCGGTCACAAGTGCGACCCCTGCGACCCCTGTATGTACGCCACTGCTGATGCCCCGTGTGGACTTCTTGGATCGGCTTCTTCAAGCTAAGTGTGCACGTGCGAGTTCTTACAGCGGGAGGAGGGAGAGGCGGCACAGAGGAGTAGGAGGTGGCGCAGAACTCTGGGAAGGCAGCGCTGGGCACGAACGGCGATGGGTGCGGCCGGGCACCCTGCATCCCCGGAACTCCCGTTTTATCAAAAACTATGTTTTTGGCTAGACTTTTGATTGCACGCGCTTGCTTTTTACCTAACTATAAACATATGACTAACTCTCGTTAATAAGATTAAAAGATATGAAAATATTCTATATAAACAGGGAAACTGAGAATAAATCGTTTAAAATAGGGGGAGAATTAAATTGTTAAATTTTCCTGCCTTTCACCTCCTTCTCTTTTTCCCCATATGTCTTTTTTTTTTTTTTATGGGGGAACTGGAAGACGCATTGCAAAATGATGGTGGGATTGGTAGGGAATTGGGTGGTAACGGTTAAAAAGTGGAAATAATTTTTGAAGCCTGAATCTGTATGGAAATATTATGTGTTTTTTTTTGATAAATAAAAAAAAAAAACGGACCTTCATAGCCCCCTGCCCCCATAATAGTGTTCTCCACAGCGGCGCGTCCCCTTAATACTGACCCTCCACAGCACTCTGCCGATTAACACTGACCTTCAGAGCAGCCCCCCCCCTTCCTTAACAGTGACCTCCACAGAGGTCCACCCTCTTAACAATCACATCCACAGCACCTCACCCCCTTAACAGTTACCTCCATATTACCGTGCCCCCTTAACTATGACTTTGCCATGCGCAATTTAGCACAGGGCAAAGGAGAGCATCGGAGCATTAACTGCTCTGATGCTCAAGTCAGGGGGGATGCCTGGGTGAAAATGGAGGTATGTCCTGCCCCCTTTACACTGACCTACACAGTGGCCCACCCGTTAAAAGTAAGCCCGCCCCCATAAGTCACCTGAAAATGCCCCATCCCCTTAAAAGTAACCTCTATAGTGCCTCATCCCTTAGCAGTGACCTGCACAGTGGCCCAGCCCCTTAAACAGTGACCTTCACAGATCCTGTCACCTTAACACTGACCCTCCACAGCCAGGGGTGCACCTAGTCTTTCTGTTGCCTGAGGCAAAAACTGAAACGGAGCCCCCCCATGCCAGTTTCTTAATCTAACCCCTTCGCCACAATGAAAGCACTCATTGCCCATGGTCCTTCCTCTACCCCTTTCTTACCCCTTCCTGGTGCTGCCTCACCTGGCCTCATTGGTGGTGCACCCCTGTCTACAGCACCCTGTCCCCTTAACAGTGACCTCCACAAAGGCCCACCCCCTTAACATTCACCTCCACAGTACTCCGCCCCCTTAAGACTAACATCCACAGTAGCTTGCACCCTTTACAGTGACCCTCCACAGCAGTGGCGTACATAGAAAAGTAAGGGCCCCATAGCAAGGATAAAACTAGGCCCCCCACACAGGACAGAGGTTTTCACCTAAACCCCTTTCAATGATCTTTGGGCCATTTTCCACTGCCTCATTTTCTAAAAGTTGTTCCAATAGAGTGTAGAGTCCTGACCAAGTTTTCACGCCCAGTAGAAGAGGGGATAATCCCAACTGAGCCCCCTCTTGTCCTGGGCCCCATAGCAGTAGCATGGTCTGCCACTATGGTAGTTATGCCCCTGCTCCACAGTGATCTACCCCTTAACACTAACCCCCCACAGTGGCCTGCCCTCTTAACAGTGACCCCCCCCCCTCACCACAGTGCCCTGGTCTCTGACCCACCCTTTTAACATCGACCTGCACAGGGCCCTTCCCCTTTAAGAGTGATTCCCTCACTGTGCAACACCCCATTAATAAAAGACCTCCATAGCACTCTGTTCCTTTAAAATACGACATCTGTATCACCTCGCCCCTTAAGTGACTTCCACAGCATCACGCCCCCTTAGGAGCGAAGAAAAATGGCTGAGTTGTTATGGAAACCTGGTGTAACTGTGTATGTCAATACTGAAGGACCTGCTAGTTTCTATTGAATAATAAGGGTCATGTGACTGTATGAATGGCAGAATGTGAGTGAAACTGCAAGCTCCTATTGGCTAATATATTTTTTGGGAATATCTCAGGAACAGTCCTAGAAAGCTGAAACTAGAGTGCCAAATTTGGTGCAGATCGGTCCAGACATTTGGCTGTGCATAAATAACAGACAGGGAGGCAGACAGAAATGTATATATGTATATATATATATATATATATATATATATATATATATATATATATAGCAATATATGGATTTGGGAGGCACTCAATACACTAAGGGTTGTAAATATAAACCATTAAAAACAATGTGCATATAAATGTTAATAATTTATTCACTGATAGTAACAGTATACAAAATGCTATGAAAAAGTGTAGTTGAAGTTGATCAACTAAAAATGTAAAATATTGATGAACAAAATATTATTAATAAAAATGAAAATGAAAAATGAGAATAAAAATATAGGTAAAAATATGAAAATAAATGCTGTAGGAATTTAAAAGGTTAAAGGAAAATCACTGATAGTTAGTGCTTAAAATGTCATTGATATCCTATAAGGGGAGCAGTGGAGGTACAGTTCACTGTAGTCCGAGTCTGTATCCTCTATAAATGAGTGGATGATTCTGTGAAAGTTAATAGAGTGCCATACAGTGTCTCCCTATATAAAACAGCTGGTTGTATTAGAGGAGGAGGAGGATTTAACTTAAGAATTATTTGTTCTGCGTTGATAGTAGTGTCTCCATATAGTGTGTGGAGAGACCGCCAGCATAATTCCTCCTTCAGCGAATGGTAGTCCGCAATTTAAAGGTATTGATGCTTGCAATATGTTGCTCGGGTTGTAATGCAAGTACTTGCGCCGCACCTATTTACATGGGCCGTACCTTTTTAAATACTGCTCAAGTTGTGGGTATAGTCCGAAATAGGAGCGCGTCATGTACTGCTTAAAGACAGTAGATACCAGAGCGTGATTTGTGTTACCGTGTCCGATGTCTGCGGGGATGGTAACGTTAACTGGCCGAGCTTAACCTGCGTAGCGTGGTGTCCCACGTGGGCGGAAGCTGTGGCGTTGACCGGCTAATTGTTTGGGTAAAGTAGCTGGGTTCCGATAATTAGGGGAGGGGTAACTACCCAGTATGACCCAGGAACACTTCAGGATAAATCTCAGCTCAATTTATTTCCACTATTTCATTTAATGGTATATTTCCACTATTTCATTTATTGTTTGTGTGTGTCTTTAAAAGATATACAGTGTCCACCATAACAGTGACCTCTACAGTAACATGACTATCCGTGAGTTCCACAGCACCACACCCCCTTGATAGTGACCTTCACAGGGCCCCACCCCCTTAACATTGACCTTTGTAGCACTCCGCCCCTTAACAGTGACCTCCACAGTACCCCACCGGCCCCTTAACAATTATCTCCACAGAGGTCCACCCCGTAACAGTGACCCTCCACAGCAATCTACCCCTTAACAGTGACCTCCACAGGGCCCCGCCCCTTAATATTGACCTCCACAGCATCCCACCCGCCCCCTTAACAATTACCTCCACAGCAGCCCACCCCCTTAACAGTAACCCTCCATAGCAATCTACCCCTTAACAGTGACCTCCACAGGGCCCAGCCCCTAACATTGACCTCCACAGCACTCCACCCTCTTAACAGTGACCCCTAACAACACCCTGTCCCCTAACAGTGACCTCTACAATGCCCTGCCCCCCCCCCTAACAGGGACCTCCCCAGAATTACCCCTTTAACAGTCACCTTCACAGTATCTCACACCCTTAACGTGCCCTGCCATTTTAACAAAGACCTCCACAGCGCCCACCCCTTTAACAGTGACTTGCTCAGTACCTTGCTACCTTAACAGTGACCTCCACAGAACCCCGTTGCCTTAACAGTGACCTCCACAGTGTCGCCCCTTTAACAGTCACCTTGACAGTACCTCACCCCCTTAACAGTGACTGTACAGTAACAGTACTCTGCTCCTTTAGTGACCTCCACAGCACCCCGCGCCCGTAACAGTGACCTTCACTGTTCCCTGCCCCGATAACAAAGACCTCCACAGCACTGGCCCTTTAACAACGACTTCCACAGTACCCCGCTGCCTTAACAGTGACCTCCATAGCGGACCATCCCCTTAACTTTGACCTCCACAGCAGCCTGCCCCCTTAACTGTAACATCCACAGCACTTCACTCCCTTAACAGTGTCATCCACAGTGCCCTGCCCCTTTAAAGGTGACCTACAGCAGTAAAGAAAAATGGCTGAGTTGTTATGGAAACCTGGTGTAAAACTGTATGTCGAGACTGAAGGACTCACAAGCTTCTATTGGCTGATAAGGGTCATGTGTATGGCAGTTGGGATATAGATGAAAGACCTGTGGGCTTCTATTGGCTAATGCAGGTAATTTGATGGGGACATATTTGCATTTTTGAGGAATCTTAGGAATGGTATTTCCTAGAGAGCTGAAACATGGTCTAAAACCTTTCCCAACACCCGATGTACCTATGTGCCAAATTTGGTGCAGGCTGGTCCAGTCATTTGGCCGTGCATAAAGAACAGACAGACAGAAATGTATATATATATATCTTAATTATTTTTGAACCCCACAAAAAAAGTATTTCTGTGAAAATGGAAGTCTTTGCATGCAGGTAGCTGCTTTTGAGGTGCACCTGAACTTCTGTTAACCGCCCCCTAGGGCCAATCATATCCTAGGTTTATAGGAATGCCAAGTGGAGTGGTGCGGCCTTAATAGTTTCTGTATGTGTCACGGTGATCCTACATGGATACCGTCGATCCCCAGGGCTAAGCTCTGAAGCAATAAAGAGGGAAATTGTAGGAGTTGGAGAATAGGCCGAGTCCAGACTTCGTGAAAGTTCAACAGCTTTACTTAAATAAACTTGCATCCAGACAATACTCGGTTTTTCTCTTGGTTCTAGCAAGTTTTGTCATAAACCCAGCAGGCAAACTTGAATATTTTGCTTTATACTTCTGCTGTGCTAATCTCTAGCTGCTGTCTGATTTCTAGACTCTGTAGAGTTCTGGTAACTTTGGAGTGGGGTGTCTTTGGTTGTAGACCCCCTTGTGATAATATCGCCTAATCTGTACGGAGTCGTGGTGCTCTATGAGCTGCTTCCCAGGGAGACTCCTGCTGCAGGAGGGGGAATCTTTCCCTCACTGCTACATCTTGAATCCTCTGCTTCCACTAGAATAGAACTACTTCTGCCCAAAACGGGGAGAAGGGAATCGTTAGTTTCATTCTATCTAAGGATCTTTCTGCCATATCCACTGCCAACAGCTATGCGCCGTTTTAGTGGATTCTTACGAAACGAACCTGGAAAGATTTAGGATCATCTGCCAACTGAAAAATAGCAAAGTCCGGACCATACTCTGTTTGATTCCAACTGGTTCACTCATCCTTAATGGGCATGTATTATAGTTTTTTTTTGCCAAAGCACTATGAGTGCGAACATTTGTCATTGTACTTAAACTGAGACATCGCCATCTAAAATAATAACCCACCTATTATGGAAAAAGAAACATTTGATTTGAATATTTACTGCTGTTCTAAGATGCCATTATTTTCTGAACTGTATTGCATTAGTTTTTTTTTTATTATCAAAAACTATTCCAGAATTAAACTGAAAGAATTTGAGGCCATTATAAGTTATATGATAACTCTGTTGAAAATTAAAGATGTCCCGAACTATTCGCTGGCCAACAGTTCCCCACGAACATAGCTTGTTCACGTCTGCCGCGGCGGGCGAACATATGTGATGTTTGCGTTCGCCCGTATACTTTATCATTGAGCAAACTTTGACCCTGTACCTCACTGTCAGCAGACACAATCCAGCCAATGAGCATACCCTCCCTCCCAGACCCTCCCACCTCCTATCTAAACGCAAGGACAGCATCCATCTTAGATTCATTCTGAAGCTGCAGTGTTAGTAATTGTAAATCGCAATGCGATTAATATAACCTGTATTATTCGCATTGCGATTACAACTTAGATCTGAGTTCCTAATGGTTGTATTGCTAGAATATAACGAAGCTAACGAATATAGCACTATATACTCAATCTTCGTTATATTCTAGCAATACAACAACCATTAGGAACTCAGATCTAAGTTGTAATCGCAATGCGAATAATACAGGTTATATTAATCGCTTTGCGAATCTATTCGATGCCTCTATTTGATTGTATATGACGGTTGACTATGACTACCACCAACGTTCTGCTGCCTCCGAGGCAAGATATTTAAACCCCCCAGGGGCCATTTGGGCGTTTTTGATAGAAAACGCATCAAAAACGCATCTGCGTTTTTATCATTTTTTTATTTTTTATTTTATTTTTTTGTGTATTTTGCCACATTTGGTTGCATATTTACATTTGGTATAGGCAAATATGGTAGTTTAGATCATGTGTCTATACCAAAACCTAGGATCATTGTTTGACAGCATATTTTCTAAGCTATGTAGCTGAATATAGATTTGGGCAAAGTAATGATCTAGACTACCATATTTGCCTATACCAAATGTAAATATGCAACCAAATGTGGCAAAATACGCAAAAAAAATAAAAATTAAAATGATAAAAACGCAGATGCGTTTTTGATGCGTTTTCTATAAAAAAAACGCCTAAATGGCCCCTGGGGGGTTCAGATATCTTGCCTCGGAGGCAGCAGAACATTGGTGGTAGTTATAGTCAACCGTCATATACAATCAAATAGAGGCATCAAATGGATTCGCAAAGCGATTAATAATTGTAAGTATTATTCGCATTGCGATTACAACTTAGAGCTGAGTTCCTAATGGTTGTATTGCTAGAATATAACGAAGATTGAGAATTCAATTTTAGTTATATTCTAGCAATACAACCATTAGGAACTTAGTTCTAAGTTGAATTCGCAATGCGATTAATGGCTATAGTAATCGCATTGCAAATTCAACTTGCCACACTCTGCGTCAACTACGTAATTTTCCATGGGCATGCCACAGTCCAGGTGTTAGTCCCCTTGAAACAACTTTTCCATCACTATTGTGGCCAGAAGGAGTCCCTGTGGGTTTTAAAATTCGCCTGTCTATTGAAGTCTATGGCAGTTCGCACTGTTCGCACGTTCGCGAACATTTGCAGAAATTTTGAAAATTAGTAAGAAAATTTTGTTAAAAAGATGACTCATTTTGATTTGTAGTGAACCATTTTTATTTTGCCTATTTTAGATCTCTATAAATTACAGCAGAGGGCACTGTAGCATTGCATATTTATGTCTTGGTAGGCATGAAAATTACATTCTCAGGAAGTCTCTCTTTTCGAAATGGCGATCCTTAACTTGAAATGAGATACAAATTATTAAGGTATATTGACATGCGGCAGATTTCTTGACTGGGGTTATTTCTGCAGAGGTGCATGGATTTCTACAAACATTATACAAAAAAAAAAAAAAAACAGAACAGTCACTGATATTGAGATGGAATATGCCAAACTTGCCATCTTTTAAGAAGGGACATCAGTTAAACATGCCCTACAAATAATACATACTGTATGACCACCTTTATCACAGCCCAAAATGAATAACAACCAGAAGACTAATACATACAGTACAGACCAAAAGTTTGGATACACCTTCTCATTCAAAGAGTTTTCTTTATTTTCATGACTATGAAAATTGTAGATTCACACTGAAGGCATCAAAACTATGAATTAACACATGTGGAATTATATACATAACAAAAAAGTGTGAAACAACTGAAAATATGTCATATTCTAGGTTCTTCAAAGTAGCCACCTTTTGCTTTGATTACTGCTTTGCACACTCTTGGCATTCTCTTGATGAGCTTCAAGAGGTAGTCACCTGAAATGGTCTTCCAAGAGTCTTGAAGGAGTTCCCAGAGATGCTTAGCACTTGTTGGCCCTTTTGCCTTCACTCTGCGGTCCAGCTCACCCCAAACCATCTCGATTGGGTTCAGGTCTGGTGACTGTGGAGGCCAGGTCATCTGGCGCAGCACCCCATCACTCTCCTTCATGGTGAAATAGCCCTTACACAGCCTGGAGGTGTGTTTAGGGTCATTGTCCTGTTGAAAAATAAATGATGGTCCAACTAAACGCAACCCGGATGGAATAGCATGCCGCTGCAAGATGCTGTGGTAGCCATGCTGGTTCAGTATGCCTTCAATTTTGAATAAATCCCCAACAGTGTCACCAGCAAAGCAACCTCACACCATCACACCTCCTCCTCCATGCTTTACGGTGGGAACCAGGCATGTAGAGTCCATCCGTTCACCTTTTCTGCGTCGCACAAAGACACGGTGGTTGGAATGAAAGATCTCAAATTTGCACTCATCAGACCAAAGCACAGATTTCCACTGGTCTAATGTCCATTCCTTGTGTTCTTTAGCCCAAACAAGTCTCTTCTGCTTGTTGCCTGTCCTTAGCAGTGGTTTCCTAGCAGATATTCTACCATGAAGGCCTGATTCACACAGTCTCCTCTTAACAGTTGTTCTAGAGATGTGTCTGCTGCTAGAATGCTGAGTGGCATTGACCTGGTCTCTAATCTGAGCTGCTGTTAACCTGCGATTTCTGAGGCTGGGGACTCGGATGAACGTATCCTCTGCAGCAGAGGTGACTCTTGGTCTTCCTTTCCTGGGGCGGTCCGCATGTGAGCCAGTTTCTTTGTAGCGCTTGATGGTTTTTGTGACTGCACTTGGGGACACTTTCAAAGTTTTCCCAATTTTTAGTACTGACTGACCTTCATTTCTTAAAGTAATGATGGCCACTCCTTTTTCTTTACTTAGCTGCTTTTTTCTTGCCATAATACAAATTCTAACAGTCTATTCAGTAGGACTATCAGCTGTGTATCCACCCAACTTCTCCACAACGCAACTGATGGTCCCAACCCCATTTATAAGGCAAGAAATCCCACTTATTAAACCTGACAGGGCACACCTGTGAAGTGAAAACCATTTTAGGTGACTACCTCTTAACCACTGGCGGGCGGTCCTGTAGTTCTGAGTGGACGCATCGGCGCGTCATCTCGCGAGACGCGAGACTTCCTGTGAACGCACGCGCGTTCACAGTGCCGTGCGTCTCACAACTTGTACTGCAGCCTGCCAGCGATGATCAATCACTGGCAGGCTGTAGATGCGAAATAATTCGCATCAAACAAGTATATCAGACGCTGTTTTGTTAACAGCGTCTGATATACCTGCTACCTGGTCCTCTGGTGGTCCCATTTGCTGGGATCGACCACCAGAGGACCAGGTAGCTATGTAAAGTTGCAACACTACACTAACCCCCCCCCTCACTTATTAACCCCTTGTTAACCCCTTGATCACCCCATCTAGATTCCCTGATCACCCCCTGTCATTCATCACACCCTTGTAAGGCTCTATTCAGACGCCCATAAGTGTTTTGCGGATCCGTGGATCTACGGATCCGCGAATCTGATCCGCGGATCCGCAGATCCTCAAAACACGGACACCAGCAATGTGCTTTCTGCATTTTGCAGATCCGTACATTGCCAGAACTATATAGAAAATGCTTTTTCTTGTCCGCAATTGCGGACAAGAATAGGACATTTTCTATATTTTTGCGGAACGAAGTGCAGACCCGGAAGCGCGGATCCGTAATTTCCGGATCCGAGCGGGACAAAGTCTGTCCCCGTAGAAATGAATGGGTCCGCAATTCCGTCCGTAAACAGAATTGCGGACGTGTGAATGGGGCATAAGGGTCCCTTATCACCGCCAGTTAGTTAGCTACTTGTTAGGTAGTTAGCGCCCAGCCCACCGCACCGCAGTCACTGATTTGGCAGAGATTTTTTCATCCACATTGATCGATGCGAATGAAAAAATCTGTGCCGTTCATTTTTTATTTTTTCAGCCCAGAGGCTGAACGGAAAAAATATCTCATTACCCGTCTGCTCAATATAAGGAGAATCACAGAAACTCCTAATGCTGGCCATACGTGTAATGATTGCGGAGACCCTCAAATGCCAGGGCAGTACAAACACCTCACATGTGACCCCATTTTAGAAAGAAGACACCCCAAGGTATTCCGTGAGGGGTATGGTGAGTTCATGTAAAATTTTATTTTTGTCACAAGTTAGTGGAATATGAGACTTTGTAAAAAAAAAAAATATATATATATATCAATTTCCGCTAACTTGTGCCAAAATATTTTTTCTGTGAACTCGCCATGCCCCTCACGGAATACCTTGGGGTGTCTTCTTTCCAAAATGGGGTCACTTGTGGGGTATTTATACTGTCCTGGCATTTTAGGGGCCCTAAAGCGTGAGAAAAGTCTGGAATCCAAATGCGTAAAAATGCCCTGTGAAATCCTAAAGGTACTCATGGGAATTAGGGCCCCTTTGCGCATCTTGGCTGCAAAAAAGTGTCACACATGTGGCATCACCGTACTCAGGAGAAGTAGGGCAATGAGTTTTGGGGTGTAGTTTTATATATACCCATACTGTGTGTCAGAAATATCGCTGTAAACGACAACTTTTTAAATTTTTTTATACAAAGTTGTCAATTTACAGAGATATTTCTCTCACCCAACATGGGTATATGTAAAAATACACCCCAAAACACATTGCCCTACTTCTCCTGAGTACGGCGATACAACATGAGTAACACTTTTTTGCAGCCTGGGTGCGCAAAGGGGCCCAAATTCCAACGAGTACCTTTAGGTTTTACGTGGCTGCTCACAATTTAGCCCCGCCCAAAATGCCAGAACAGTAAACACACCCCACAAATGACCCCATTTCGGAAAGTAGACACCTCAAGGTATTCACTGAGGGGCATAGTGAGTCCGTCGGAGATTTTTTTTTTTTTGCCAGAAGTTAGCAGAAAGGGAAACTTTATTATTATTTTTTTTTTCCTCAGAAAGTGTCATTTTCCGCTAACTTGTGAAAAAAAAAAATGATACATGAACTTACCATGCTCCTCCGCGAATACTTTGGGGTGTCTTCTTTCTAAAATGGTGTCATTTGGGTGGTATTTATACTATCCTGGCATTCTAGCACCTGAAGAAACATGACAGGTGCTCAGAAAGTCAGAGCTGCTTCAAAATGCGGAAATTCATTTTTTTGCACCATAGTTTGTAAACGCTATAACTATTAGCCAAACCAATAAATATACACTTATTGGATTTTTTTTTATCAAAGACATGTAGAACAATAAATTTTATGGAAAATTTATATAGAAATGTAGTTTTTTTTTTAATTTTACAACAGAAAGTGAAAAATGTTGTTAACTTTTTATTAATAGCAAAAAAAGTAAAAATGTCAGCAAGAATGAAATACCACCAAATGAAAGCTCTATTAGTGAGAAGAAAAGGAGGTAAAATTCATTTGGGTGGTAAGTTGCATGACGGAGCAATAAACGGTGAAAGTAGTGTAGTGCTGAATTGTAAAAAGTGGCCTGGTCATTATGGGTGTTTAAGCTAGCGGGGCTGAGGTGGTTAAAGCTCATCAAGAGAATGCCAAGAGTATGCAAAGCAGTAAGCAAAGCAAAAGGTGGCTACTTGAAGAACCTTGAATATGACATATTTTCAGTTGTTTCACACTTTTTTGTGATGTATATAATTCCACATGTGTTAATTCATAGTTTTGATGCCTTCAGTGTGAATCTACAATTTTCATAGTCATGAAAATAAAGAAAACTCTTTGAATGAGAAGGTGTATCCAAACTTTTGGTCTGTACTGTATCTCAGAGCAAACCCCATAAACAAATACAGAAAACATGCCAGTCTCCTTAAATAAATACAGGCCGACACGACAGACCCCTAAATGAAAACACACAAGGCCTCCAAAATAAATACAGACCACACGCCATACATCCTACATAAATACAGACCACACACCAAACCACCTAAATAAATACAGATCACACATCAGGCCTCCTAAACAAACACAGACCACACACCAGATTCTCTAAATACAGTCCAAATGCCAGACCTCCTAAATAAATACAGACCAAATGGGGTTGTGGTTGCCAACCGAGAAAGATGGCCGCATAGTTGCAGAGCTCCAGCACCTCGGAAGCAAGAAAGCAAGCAATCCTCAACATAACCCACACTTTCCTAACTCTGTCTGTCATATTTTTAGTCTGGATGATGACAAGGGGAAAGCGGTCCATAAAAATAAAGGGAAAACTGGACTTTTTCTTTGATCGGGACAAAGACAGAGCCGAGTCTGTCGTCTTCCCACTCGCCTGCTTCAATTGCAGAGGCTCCATCCCCTCAGTCTTCTCCTGGGCTGTCCTCTGGTGAGAGAAAACAATCCTCGTTGCCAGCACGGAGACCCTCTCCACAAACCAAATGGCTCTAGGATTTATTTCCGAAAGGATATCGCCAATTAATTTCAGAGCTTTTATTCCTCATTTTATAACTTAGCAGCAGAAGATGCAGGAATACTCCACATCCAAGCCTCTATTGAATCATTTCTGGACTCTCTTAATATGCTTGCCTATCACAAGAGCAATTGTCTCGTCTAAATGAACCATTTACTCTGGAAGAAGTCTCCAAAACTATCAAATCACTCCCTATACATACAACCCCTGGGCCTGATGACCTATCTAACATGTACTATAAAATTATTTACAGACACACTATCTCAGCATTTACTAGCCTGTTTCAACAAGGCTGCTATTCAAGGAGCTTTCCCAAAAGAAATATTGGAGGCAATAATAGTCACCATCCCTAAGCCAGACAAACCTATTAATAAACCTCAACACACAAAAGACCTCCTAAATAAATACTGACTGCACACCAAGCCTCCTAAATAAATACAGACCCCACAATAGACCTCCTAAATAAATAGAGACCACACACCAGACCACCTAAATAAATACAGACCCCACAATCGACCTTCTAAATAAATACAGACTACTCACCAGACTCCCTAAATAAATACAGATCACACACCAGACCTTCTAAATAAATAGAAAACACACACCAGACATCTTAAATACAGAACACACACCAAATATCTTAAATAATTACAGAACACACACACACAACCTCCTAAATAAATACAGACCCCAAAACAGACCTCCTAAATAAATATAGACTACACACCAGACCTACTAAATAAATATAGACTACACACCAGACCACCTAAATAAATATAGACTACACACCAGACCTACTAAATACAGACTACACACCACACCTACTAAATACAGACTACATACCAGACCTACTAAATAGATACAGACCCCACACCAGACCTACTAAATACAGACTACACACCAGACTTTCTAAATAAATATAGACTACACACCAGACCTACTAAATACAGACTACACACCAGACCTACTAAATACAGACTACACACCAGACCTTCTTTATAAATATAGACTACATACCAGACCTACTAAATACAGACTACACACCAGACCTACTAAATACAGACTACATACCAGACCTACTAAATAGATACAGACCCCACACCAGACCTACTAAATACAGACTACACACCAGACTTTCTAAATAAATATAGACTACACACCAGACCTACTAAATACAGACTACACACCAGACCTTCTTTATAAGTATAGACTACATACCAGACCTCCTAAATACAGACTACACACCAGACCTACTAAATACAGACTACACACCAGACCTTCTTTATAAGTATAGACTACATACCAGACCTCCTAAATAAATACAGATCACACCTACTAAATACAGACCCCACAACAGACCTCCAAAATAAATACAAAACACACACCTGATCTCCTAAATAGATACTGACCACACACGAGATCCTTTAATAAATAGAGATCACACACCAAACCAAAATAAATTTAGACCACACACAAGAGCTCCTAAATTAATACAGACCACACCAGACCATACAACAGACCCTCTAAATAAATACAAACAAGACACTAGGCCTCCCAAATAAATATAGACCACACACAACAGACCCCCTAATTGAATACAGAACACATCAGACCTCCTAAATAAGGGCTCATGCACATGAACGTTCTTTTTTTCCTGTGTCCGTTTTTTTGCGGACCGTATGTGGAACCATTCATTTCAATGGGTCCCCCCCAAAAAAACAAAGTTACTCTGTTCGCATTCCGACCCCCTAAATAAATACAGACCACACACCTGACCCTCTAAATAAATACAGACCATAAACCAGACCCAACTAAATACAGACCAAACACCAAACCAATTAAAAAATTACAGACCACACACCAGACCTCTTAAATAAATAGAGACCACACACGAGACCCCCAAAATAAATACAGACTACACCCCAGACCCTCTTAATAACCAAACAAATAAATTTAGACAACACTCCAGAGCTCCTAAATAAATACAGACTACACACCACACCCTATAAATATATTCAATCCACACACTAAACCTCCTAAATAAATACAGACCGTACACCAAACCCCCCTAATCAAATACAGAACACATCAGACTTCATAAATAAGGGCTTATGCACACGAACGTATTTTCTTCCTGTGTCTGTTCCATTTTTTTGCGGACCGTATGCGGAACCATTCATTTCTATGGGTCCGCAAAAAAAAAAAAAAAAACTAGGTTACTCCATGTGCATTCCGTATGTCTGTATTTCCGCTCCGCAAAAAAATAGAACATGACCTATTATTGTTCTATTAGGGGCCAGCTGTTCCATTCCGCAAAGTACAGAATGCACACGGACATCATCCTCATTTTTTGTGGATCCGTTTTTTGTGTACTTCAAAATACACACGGTCGTGTGCATGAGCCCTGAATAGAAAACACACACCAGACCTCCTAAATAAATACAGACCCCACACACACCAGACCCCTTAAATAAATACAGACTACACACCCAACCCCCTAAATAAATTCAGACCATAAACTAGACCCTCTAAGTAAATACAGACCACACCCCATACCCAACTAAATACCGATCACCCACCAGACCTAAATAAATACAGACCACACACCAGACCTCCTAAATAAATACAGACCACACACCAGACGTCCTAAATAAATACAGACCGCACATTAGACCCTTTAAATAAATACAGACCGCACACTAGATCACATTGCCCCGACATAAGAAATGTCCTGTGCTGGTGTGTGGGGGCCTGCCACCCATCTATCTCTAATCCTGCAACTAGGCCCTTGGTCTAGGTCATGCATCCTCAAACTGCGGCCCTCCAGCTGTTGCAAAATTACAACTCCCAGCATGCCCGAAAAGCCTACAGGTATCAGCCTACAGCAGGGCATTGTGGGAGTTGTAGTTTTACAACAGCTGGAGGGCCGCAGTTTGAGAAATAGCATTTTCACTGGTCAAACACATATTCCAGTTGCTGTTCACTGAAGTATATTACATTTTCTTCATCCATTCAACTGCACTCTATTGGTCACCTAGTCAAGTGTTAGGCTAGGGCTAAACAGTTACTTGTAGCCATGCAATATTAAAGGGGTTTGTACCACGGAAACTATTGTACAGTTTTAAAACCAGTACCTGGATCTGAATACTTTTGTAATTGTATGCAATTAGAAAATTCGCAAAACCACTCAGCTATTCAATAAAATGTATCTGTATAGTGCCACCTGCTGTTTGTTCTTTTCTTATTTCTTTGACCTGCTCACTGAGAAGGCCGCACATGCTCAGTTTCATCCTTCATCCGCCTCCTGCGCTGTGATAAGGAGAGCTGAGACACGCCCCCTTAGACCACACACCAGACCTCCTAAATAAATACAGACTACACACCAGACCTCTTAAATAAATACAGACCACACCCCAGATCCTCTTATAAAACAGAGACCACACACCAAACAAATACATTTAGACAACACACCTTAGCTCATAAATAAATACAGACTACACACCAGACCCTATAAATATATTCAATCCACACACTAAACCTTCTAAATAAATACAGACCATACACTAGACCCTTTAAATAAAAAAAGACACCCCCCCCCTTGAGATTTCAGCTTGATATAAATCTAGTAGAGCAATGAATGTGGAGATCTCTGGATACATGCGAGGCACAGGGCTGGTTCTAGCTTTGTTAGAAAGAGGTTGTCATGTACTATATGATGTCGGATGTTTATTTTTTTACATTAGTCCAGGGATAACCTCTTTAAGTTGGCAAATGTCACACTGGCAGTTGCACCTAACGATGATCGAACAAGCTTGGATTTCTGGCATCTGATGTGTTGTGGTCATAGCAAATTGCAAGTCGCATTGTGATCACATTCCCTATCATTAAAGTACGAACAGTTGGCACTCCTCTCTTGCTGGGGCTGTGGTGCTCGCGTCCAGGGTAGGGTAACCCGCATCAATCACCGAAGAAAAAAAACGGCACTTCACTAACTTGCACGAAGTTGTAGTTTATTCAAGCATCAGAGGATTGTGTCTTAATCCTCCGATGCTTGAATAAAATACAACTTCGTGCAAGTTAGTGGAGTGCCGGTCTTTTTCTTCGGTGGTTCACTATCATTAGGTGTCATGTATTAGTGCAGCCTAGCATTAATGTTATATATTATGTAATAGTGTATAAAAGTAAAAAATTTTTGTAATGTGTAGGGGCAGTGATACTAACCATTTTTGCTTACTGAAATAGTACACTTCTGTTAGAAAAATAGCTCTAAAGTTGCCCATTTTTTGCCTTAGGGTACTTTTACAGTAGCGTTGTTCGGATCCCGCAGGCAGTTCCGGCGACGGAACTGCCTGCCAGATCCCGAAAACTATGTGCAAACAGAAATGTGTGTTTTCCGGATCCGTTAGACAGATCCGTTTCATCCAGAATAATGGATCGGGTATTTAATTTTTTTCAAAGATCAAAATGGAAAATAGCTCCTCCTATGACCTGGCGCATGCGCAGACCGGAAAATCCGGCAATGCGGCAATTTCTGGAACACTTGGTACCGGATTCGGCATTAATACATCTCTATGAAAATTAATGCCGGATCCGGCAAGTGTGGTAGTGTTCCGGGATTTTGGCCGGAAAAAATACCGCAGCAAGTCAAATACCGTACAAAGGACGGAACAGAAGACATCCTAAAGCATACGGAACAGATTGCTTTTCATTCAGAATGCATTTTGACAAAACTGATGCATTTTTTTCCAGTTCCCGTTACCGGATTTCGATACCGGAAAAGAATAATGCTAGTGTGAAAGTACCCTTAGCAATTCTTCCTGTCTCCTGTTTGCTAAACTGTAGAGATTTGCTCCACTCAACACTGACTGCTACTGCCCTCACTGCCTCTCTCTCTGTATATTTATATATTTGTTTTGAATTTTTAGTGACAACTCGGGGTCACTTAGCTCTCCAGGATCTCAGTCTTCTCATCTTAGACAGTTGGCACACCTCAAGAAGCCACTCCAACACTGCAGATTTGGGTGCAAACTGGCCATAACCAGCTTTGTCATTTTGACAGCAGTCCAAACAAATCCTAAACATAAATCCTTGGCCGTCTGGCCACTGACTACACGGGATCTGGGTCTACACGGTGCTTAGAGGGTCCCGGCTCCCACAGGCCTTGGCGCAGCCTGCTCCTTCCCTTGACTGGGAGTCCTGATTGAGGAGCTCAGCCCACCTTTACCTGAGCTCCTCAGCTGGCTGCTAACTATCTAGATTACCAGCCTAGCTGCTGCAGACAGTGGGAAAAACTATTTTCCCAGCCTTTCCTGTTCTCATCCAGGCTCCTATCCATTTCAATGGCTCTCATATGGCCTTCTGGCAGCTCCACTGTCACTATATATATATGTCACTCTATGTGGTAATAACTTTGGAACAATTTTATTTATCCAAGCCACTCTGAGATTGTTTTATCGTGACACATTGTACTTCATGATAGTCATAAATTTGAGTCAATATATTTTACCTTTATTTATGAAAAAATCCCAAATTTACCAAAAATTTAGAAAAATTCACAATTTCCAAAATGTCAATTTCTCTGCTTTTAAACCAGAAAGTGATACCTAATAAATTATTTATTACTTAACATTCCCCATATCTCTACTTTATGTTGGCATCACTTTGTAAATGTGTTTTTATTTTTTTGGAACGTTAAAAGGCTTAGAATTTTATAAGCAATTCTTAAAATTTTTAAGAAAATTTCCAAAACCCACGTTTTAAGGACCAGTTCAGGTCTAAAGTCACTTTGTGGGGCTTACATAGTGGAAACCCCACATAAATGACCACATTGTAGAGACTACACCATTCAAGCTACTCAAAATAGATTTTACAAACTTTGCTAACCCTTTAGATTTAATTTCAAAATGTCACTTTTTTGGCAGATTTTCTATTTTAATCAATTTTTTTCTTTATAACACATCAAGGTTTAACAGCCAAACAATCTCAATATTTATTACCCTGATTCTATGGTTTACAGAAACACCCCACATGTGGTCGTTAACTAATGTAAGGGCACACGGCAGGACGCAGAAGGAAAGTTCGCCATATGGTTTAGGCCTCATGCACACAACCGTTTTTTTATGCTGTCCGCAAAAAGGGGTTCCGTTGTTCAGTGATCCATGTCCGTTTTTACTTTCCGTTGTGTTTCCGTGGGTCTTCCGTTTTTTTTAGCGGACATGACCTAAAAGATTTTACCAAAAGACAGGCTGACAATTTTTGTCAAGTGTCTGCCAAGGGATCCGCACGGACGTGGAACGCGGATGACACACGGATGGCCATCCACATTTTTTCACGGTCCCATTGACTTGAATGGGTCCGTGATCCGTTTTTCACGGACAAGAATAGGACAGGTTATATTTTTTTGACGGACTGGAATCACGGACCACGGACGCGGAGGACAAACGGTGCATTTTACGAGTTTTCCACGGACCCATTGAAAACCAATGGGTCCGCAGAAAATCACGAAAAACGGAGCAACGGACACGGAATCAAACAACGGTCGTGTGCATGAGGCCTTAGGAAGGCAGATTTTGCTAGACTAGTTTTTAGATGCCCTGTCCCATTTTAAGCCCTCCTGATGCACCTTACAGTAGAAACTCCCAAAAAGTGACCCTTTTTGGAAACTAGGGAATAGGTGCCAGTTTTATTGGTACTATTTTGGGGTACATATGATTTTTAATTACTCTGTATTGCATTTTTGTGAGGCAAGGTAACAAAAATCGTTAATTTCTAACGATAATTTGTTTTCCCTTAGTCCTAACAGCAGCACAGATGGGGTTAACCACCCCCGTGGACTGGCAGGACCGGCGGAATGTTTAATGAGCCCAAGACTAATAACTCAATTTAACAATTAAGTATCTCCTTAAAAGGAGGAAGTCAACCCCAGCCCACTGTGTTTATAGCAAGAAAAAACTAGACTTACTAGGGTGGGAATTTGTGTGCTGCTGTTAGGACTAAGGGAAAACAAATTATCGTTAGAAATTAACGATTCCCTTACGTCCTACCAGCAGCACAGATGGGGAGATAGCAAGAAGAAACCCCTAGGGAGGGCCTTCCTGCCTGGCAGAACTAAGAAAAGTCTGCCCAAAGGCCGAAAACTCAGCTAGACTGGCATCTAGTCTATAATGGGAGATGAATGTCGATTCAGAGCTCCAGGAGGCAGCTTTGCAAATCATGTTGAGAGGCAGAAGACTCCTCTCGGCAAAAGAAGTAGCCACAACTCTAGTAGAGTGGGCCTTCACGAATCCCGGAGGGTCCAGAGATTGTGGAAACAAAGGATTCCTTAATAGCCTCCTCAATCCACCGACTGATGGAAGGTTTGGATGCCTTATAGCCTTTAAACTTACCGGCAACAGGATTAGCAGATTCTCATCTTTCCTGAACTCCTTGATCTATCCACATAGATCCGGAGACATCTCGAGACGTCCAGAGGATGTCTAGCAGGTTCCTAGGAGGAGGTGGTAGATGTCGACAGAACCGGGAGGAATATCACCTGGTTGATGTTCTGGAAGGAAGGAACTTTAGGCCTACAATACGGGAGGAATCTAAGAAGGTCCCGGTCATGTAAGAAAATGGTATAGGGCTCATGTGCTGAGAGAGCTTGAAGCTCAGAGACCCTCTTGGCCAAAGTCACTGCAAGGAGAAACACAAACTTCCAAGTGACGAACTTGATGTCCACCTCCTCTCACGGTTCAAAGGGGGAGATGCTAACCCCTGAGAACTACTGAAAACCCATTGAAAAAAAGGGGTCTCAGTACTGTAGGCTTTAATCTTTCAGCTCCTTTAAGGAACCGTTTGATCAGCGGGTCCTGAGAAAAAGCCTGTTAAGGCAAGCTGAGATGGCTGAAACTTGAACCTTCAGAGTAGAAGGGCAAGGCCTCTATCAAGGCCGTCTTGCAGGAACTGAAGGATAGCGGAGAGGGGCGGATCTGCAGACGCCACCTCAGTTGAGGTACAACAGGATGAGAATATCCTCATAACACAAGAGTAGGCTCTCTTGGTAGAGTCCGCTTTAGAATGAGACAGCGTTCTCAGGACCGACTCTGAAAGCCCTTCTATTCTGGGAAGGGACTGATCAACCTCCAGGCTGTCAGGTTGAATCTGTGCAGATCTGAGCAGAGGTGAGTGTCCCACGACACCAGGGTCTGCTGTGGGGAGCCTCCAATATTGTCCTCGACTCAACTGGGTGAGCTAGGTAAACCAGGATCTCTTCGGCCAAAACAGTATGATGGCTATCACCGAGGCCTGATCCTGACGGATTTTCATCAATACCCTCGGTATCATGGAAAAGGGAGGGAAGATGTAAGCCAGCCTGAACCTCCAGGATATTGACAGAGCGTCTAACGCCAGGGGTTGTCCTCCCTGTAAAGGAGCAGAACCTCTCCACCTTGGCATTGAACCTTGTTGCCATGAGATCCACCTCTGGCATACCCACTTGAGGACTATCTGCTTGATTCTCCGGATGTAAAGACCACTCCACCAACGGAAGACCGCGGCTCAGCCGCTATCATATTGAGGGAGCCTTGGATGTGGATCGCAGATAAGTGGGAAGGTACAACTCTGCCTAATCCAGAATCACCCCGATCTCTGACAGGAGTGGAAGTGATCTCGTGCCTCCCTGCTGGTTGATGTAAAGTACCGCAGTCACATTGTCTGACTGGACTTTCACCGCTTTGCCCCGGATCTGAGGGGCTAAGTGAAGGAGGGCTAGCCGGATAGCTTGAATCTCGCGGAGATTGGATGAAAGAAGCCACTCCTGAGGAAACCAGGTGCCGTGAACTGGAGAGTCGTCTAGGTGAGCGTCCCAGCCTACTTAGGACGCATCCGTAGTCAATATGACCCAGACTAGCTGGGTCATAGACTTCCCGTCTAAAAGATGGCACCACCATCTGAGGGAATACCGAGTTTGCCAAGTCAGGGAGCACAGGGAGTTTAGCCCAGCAGGGCTGCCATTCCATTTGAAGAGGACCTCCGACTGTAGAGGGCGGAGGTGCCATAGAGCCCAAGGGACTGCTTCCGCAGACGCTGACATGAGCCCCAACATCTTCATGAGAGTCCGGATTGGAACTCGCCGGGAAAGGAACTTGCCGTGTTCTGAACCCGGAATCTTCTTTCTGGAGTCAACTGGAGCGACATCCCAGTGGAGTCGATTATGAAGCCTAAATATCTTACTGAAGTCGACGGGCTCACGTTCGACTTCTACCAGCTGATGATCCAACCTAGGTGGAACAGAAAGGAGATTGTTACCTGAAGAAGTTGGGTTAGGACCGCTAGAGCAGAGGCTTTCAAAGCCAGTCGTCCAGATAAGGAATGATGGTCAGTCCTTGAAGCCTCAAAGCCGCCACCACAGAACCACCACCTTGGTAAAAGTGTGAGGGGCAGAAGAAATGCCAAAGGGAAGGGCAACAAACAGAAGATGCCTGACGACACCGGACACCTGGACCGTGAACCTGATATACTTCCTGGAACCAGGATGGATCGGGATGTGCAGATATGCATTCTTGAGGTCCAGGGTTGCCATCACGTCTCCAGGATTGACGACGTGAACTACTGACCTGATGGTTTCTACACAAAACTTCACCTTCCTTATAAATCGATTGAAATATCTCAGATCGATAATCATCCGGAGATCTCCTGAAGCCTTGGGAACCAGAAAAACTGGTGAATAGATCCCTAGGCCCCGTTCTCCTGCCGGAACCTCCTCCAGAGCCCCTTTGCAAATGTAGTCCTGAATGTAGGCCTCTAGGATTGCCTCCTTGGCAACTTGTAGAAGGTTGATCTTGACAAACCTGTCCAGAGGAATAGAGGTGTTGTTGACTAAATAACCGTTGGAAATGATATTCAGGACCCAGGGATCCGAGATCTCTTGGATCCATTCTTCTCAGAAGTGGGAGAGATGACTCCCGACGGATACATGAAGCTTAGGAATGGGGAAGCTTATTGGCAGGACGGCAGGAGTAACGGGAATTAACCAAGAGCCTCGAAGAGGCCCGTAGTCAGGAGGTGGATTTTCCATCTTTGGCTCCTCCACGAGAGCACCTCAAAATCTTTCGCTGTGCTCTCCAGTCACTACAAGAGCTTGTTTGCTGGCCAGACCTGCCACCGCGGTCTTGTCTGCCCTGCCCTCGAAATGACTACTGGGGAAGGCTCTTCACCTTCTAGTCTGAAAGGCCCTCCATGATCTTATCTAGCTCCGAACCGAACAAACGGTTGGGCTCGAATGGAAGGCCATATAAGCTGTATTTTGAGGAATTGTCAGCGACCCAAGGCTCAAGCCAAAATGGAATATGGGCCGCCGATCCCAGGGCCATGCTATATATAGGCCCCTGACATTATTTGATAGTATTGTTACAGGGTGCCAAAGGCGCACTTGGTCTCCCATGAGCCACAGACCTGCTGCTTAGCTTCAAGAGCAAGGATCTGTGTTTGGCCTCGTTCCCAGGACTTGCTTTGCTAGCGGGAAGCTCCTCGCTAGCTTCAACTGGAGCTGTGCGGTATCGCACAAGAAGTCCGTAGCCAGGTTGATGGTCTTGAAAGCAGTATGTCGTCCTGGAAAAAACCTCTGGTTCACATCAACTTGAATTTGATCCAGGCGAGATCGGAGGAACGTAGAGACTTCAAAAGCCACTATGGCTGTGGAAGCGGAAGCCGCAGCTGCCGTAACACCCCGTCTTAGTGTGCACTCTGCAAGGGGTCCTGCAGCTAGACCCATCGTCTGCAGGAACCAGAGTGCGCTTGGACAACTTGGCAATAGCCATGTCCACCTTGGGAATGGATCCCCACGAATCCACCAAGGGTTAAGCCATCGGGAACATGGATTTAAACTTCTTTGTTAAAACCGGACCTTTTCCAGGTTTTTTCCACTCTATATCATGATAGAGAGGAGGGTCTCATCCGCTCTGAAGACACGATGTGCCCGAGTAGCGGGAACGGGAGGCTCCCCACAGTCAACATCATGGTCCCCCGACCTGATGGACTTGAGCAACTTCTGTGTCTTTCCAGGGGAGAAAACACAAAGTCAGCTCCTCCTCATCCGAGGAGGAAGAAACTAAGGAGACCAAGGTCTCTACCAGGAAAGAGGTCTCCATAGGGGCCTGGGCACGAATAGGAAGCCTTTCCATCCAGCAGGCCTATGACTCCTTTAATAGAGCCATTGATACATATCCTGCAACGTAGGTTCACTAGAGGTCAGAAACCTCTAACAGCAGCTGTAACACCTGGCTGTAGGTTAAGTCAACAGACCAGGGATTCCCAACCGGTCTCCCAACCTGGTCTTAGCCCAGCCTTAAGCTGTTTAGCTTCTGCGATCTCACGAGTGCAGGTATGATCAGCTTACAATAACCGTTGACTGCTGCAATGGTAGCAGGATAGATGCTTCCTCTTGGAATCCACTTTCCTGCCTTCCGAATCCCGCGGAGAAGACATCACTGCGGGAAAAAAAGGGTCAAATAAAACATTTGTAAACCACCTAACTACGCAGAAAAGGAAGAAAAACAGACCAGAGGCAGCTGAGGAAAAAAACACCACAAGTGGAACAACACCAATTTTAGGACTCTGGGATCTAGCTGAAAAAGCATATGTAGCCAGAGACTGAACTGGAGCACACAGCCTCCCAAAATAGGGGAAAGGGAGGGATAGCCAATCCACCCTTCCCCCAGTAAATCCTCCACAGGAAGATGCATAAAAAAATCGCATCTATGAAAAAAATCGTGCCCGTGAAAAAATCACGGCCGGATTACCCGGAGGTGATGCAAAAGGACCGGGAATCCTGGACCAAGGACGCCGCCAAAATACCCCAGCCAGGCGCAACTGCGCAGGGCCGGCAGCAAATAAGCTGCCGGCCAAACTGACAAGGTACCTAGGAAAAAAGGGCAGCGCCGTTACCCAAACGAAAAAAGGCTCCCCACACTTTCCATAAGAAAGGGGGAAACAAATCGCCTAGTCCACCTGTCCAGGAGGACAGAAAAAAACACAGTGGGCTGGGGGTTGACTTCCTCCTTTTAAGGAGATACTTAATTGTTAAATTGAGTTATTAGTCTTGGGCTCATTAAACATTCCACCGGTCCTGCCAGTCCACGGGGGTGGTTAACCCCATCTGTGCTGCTGGTAGGACGTAAGGGAAATGGATGTTTTGTCACAGTTTTTATTTTTTACAATATTCATCTGACAGGGTAGATCATGTGCTATTTTTAGCAGGTTGTTACAGATGCAATGATATCAAATATGTCTACTTTCTTTGTTTGTTATTATTATGTTTTTGTGTCTCCATTTTCTGAACGCCCTATTTTATTTTTTTTTCCTACCGATCGTCATGTTCAGGGCTCCTTTTTGCAGGAAGAGTTGAAGTTTTTATTGGTACCATTTTTGGGTACATATGATTTTTTGATCATTCATTATTATACTTTATGGGGCAAGGTGACCATGAATTGGTATTTTTGGCACTGTTTTTATTTATTTATTTTTCCAGCGTTCACCTGAGGGGTTAGGTCATGTGATATTTTTATAGAGCAGATCGTTATGGACGTGGCAATACCTAATATGTATACTTTATTTCATTTATTTAAGTTTTAGGGTGGGTTCACACTAACGTTATGCATTCCGTTATGGCCTTCCGTTATAACGTGGTTATAACGGAACATAACGGAATCCATAAGACGGAAGGACAAATCCGTTCTTTTGCCCATAGACTTCAATTATGACGGAATGCAAAACGGAAGCCTTTAAAAGGCATTCCGTTTGCTTTCCATCATAATACAGGGAAACCATAATGGATCCGTCTGGTTCCCGTATTATGACGGAAAGCAAACGGAATGCCTTTTAAAGGCTTCCATTTTGCATTCTGTCTGGGCATTCCGGAAAGCAATAACGGAATGCATAACGCTAGTGTGAACCCACCCTTACACAATAATAGCATTTTTCAAACAAAAAATGATGTTTTAGTGTCTCCATAGTCTGAGAGTGATAGCTTTTTATTTTTTGACCGATTGTCTTAGGTAGGGTCTCATGTTTTGTGGGATGAGGTGACGGTTTGATTGGTACTATTTTGGGGGGCATACACTTTTTTGATCGCTTGGTGTTGCACTTTTTGTGATGTAAGGTGATAACAATAGCTTTTTTTGACACAGTTTTTTTTATGGTGTTTATCGGACGGGGTGGATCATGTGATATATTTATAGAGCCGATCGTTACTGATGCGGTGATACCTAATATGTATGTTTTTTTCTTTATTTATTTTTTCAATTTTTATTATAAAATCAAGGGAAAAGGGCGTTTTTCTTTTTACTTGAAACTTAATATTTTTTTATTAAAAACACTTTTTTTACTTTATGTCTGACTAACTTTTGGGGTCTGATCCTCTGCAATGCATTACAATACATCTGTATTGTAATGCATAGCCCGTTAGTGTATTACACTGAGACATAAACTAACAGGTTGCCTAGGAGACCCAGCCTGAGGCTGAATCTCCTGGGCACCCGTAGAAGGCAGGTCCCGATGCCGCATAAGGACTTCTCACCCATCGGGTCCCCGCCACAGCAGCGCTGGGACCTGATGGGCTCCCTCACCCGCAGCAGACCCAGCTGACTGCGGCATAGAAGGGGTTAATGCTCCGGCATCTGTGTTTTCACCAATGCCGACGCATACAGCAGGGGTCCGGCTACCGTGAACAGCCAGTCCCCTGCAGCTGATCGGGCAGGCGCAGCTCCTGCACCTGCCCGATCAGCGGGCCGTAATAGTACGGCGCTGTGGCGGCAAGTTACGTCCCGCTGCGCTGTACTATTACGGCACTGGTTGGGAAGGGGTTAAAGCTATTCTTCTTATAGTAAATCTATGATTTTAGTGAATGTATCATGTGGTATGCTCCTACATGCCCTCTAATGTGGGTGCAGGTAGCATGCATGTTATCTTTTAACCCTTTCTTGACACGTACATGTATGGCGTATGTCGGATCTTTAAAAATGGCATCCGCTCTGGTATGGAGTGAGTGCCATAGCAACCAGGTGCCTGCTGTTTCACACAGCAGACACCCGGGGTTAATGTTTGTGATCAGCGAAAACACCAATTGTGAACATTTTAACCTCACAGATGCTGAGATCAAATGTAACCACAGTATCTGAGAGGCAAAAAAATGGAAATGGAAACAAGTGCTTCCTAGGCAGGAATGCCTTCCCCTGGCTGAGATCAGGGAAGGTGTTCCATTGCAGTAATAAGCCAGAGCCTTTACAAGGCTTCTAGGCCTATTACTAGTATATTCCTATGCAGGCCTGCAGGTGGCAACACTGCATTGGAATATAATGATTTTTGTATTCAGTAATAGATAACATTTCATTACTCAGTACAAAAGGCAATCTAATTATTGCATCTTGGGGTCTCCTAGGGGCCTTAAAACAAGGTTTTTTGAAAATCTAAAACATTAAAAATATAGCAATACAAATCACCCCCTTTCCCCAAATAAAAAATTTTTGACATCATAGGCATTCCCACACCTGAAGCTTCCCATACTATTAAAATATAAAAATATGTATCCCATATGGTGAATGGCTTCATGCAAAAATCATAAGGGCTGATTTGCTGTTTATTTCATTGTTTTCCTTCCCCAAAAATGAAATGCAAAAGTGATAAAAGTAATTCACACCTCAAAATAGTAACATAGTATATAAGGCCGAAAAAGACATTTGTCCATCCAGTTCGACCTGTTTCCTGCAAGTTGATCCAGAGGAAGGCAAAAACCCCTGTGAGGTAGAGCCAATTTTCCCCACTTAAGGGGAAAAATTCCTTCCCGACTCCAATCAGGCAGTCAGAATAACTCCCTGGATCAACGACCCATCTTTAGTAGCTATAGCCTGAAATATTATTACGCTCCAGAAATACATCCAGGCCCCTCTTGAATTCCTTTATTGTACTCACCATCACCACCTCCTCAGGCAGAGAGTTCCATAGTCTTACTGCTCTTACCGTGAAGAACCCTTTTCTATGTTTGTGTACAAACCTTCTTTCCTCCAGACGCAGAGGATGTCCCCTCGTCACAGTCACAGTCCTGGGGATAAATAGATGATGGGAGAGATCTTTGTACTGACCCCTGATATATTTATACATAGTTATTAGATCTCCCCTCAGTCGTCTTTTTTCTAGAGTGAATAACCCTAATTTTGATACCCTTTCGGGTACTGTAGTTGCCCCATTCCAGTTATTACTTTAGTTGCCCTCCTCTGAACCCTCTCTAGCTCTGCTATGTCTGCCTTGTTCACGGGAGCCCAGAACTGTACACAGTACTCCATGTGTGGTCTGACTAGTGATTTATAAAGTGGTAAGACTATATTTTCATCACGGGCATCTATGCCCCTTTTGATGCAACCCATTATTTTATTGGCCTTAGCAGCAGCTGCCTGACACTGGTTTTTACAGCTTAGTTTGTTATTTATTAAAATTCCTAGATCCTTTTCCATGTCAGTGTTACTGAGTGTTTTACCATTTAGTATGTACGGGTGACTTGCATTATTCCTTCCCATGTGCATAACTTTACATTTGTCAGTGTTAAACCTCATCTGCCATTTCTCTGCCCAAGCCCCCAATCTATCCAGATCCCTCTGTAGCAGAAAACTGTCCTCTTTAGTGTTAATTACTTTACACAGTTTAGTGTCATCTGCAAAAATTGATATATTACTGTGCAAGCCTTCTACAAGATCATTAATAAATATATTGAAGAGAATAGGGCCCAATACTGAACCCTGAGGTACCCCACTAGTGACCGTGACCCAATCTGAGTGTGTACCGTTAATAACCACCCTCTGTTTTCTATTACTGAGCCAGTTACTTACCCACATACAGATATTTTCTCCTAGTCCAAGTGTTCTCATTTTATATACTAACCTTTTATGTGGTACAGCGTCAAATGCTTTGGAGAAGTCCAGATATACGACATCCATTGATTCGCCGCTGTCAAGTCTAGAACTTACCTCCTCATAGAAACTGATTAAATTAGTTTGACATGACCGATCCCTCATGAAGCCATGCTGATATGGTGTAATTTGCTTATTTTCATTGAGATACTCCAAGATAGCATCTCTTACAAAACCTTCAAACAGTTTACCCACAACAGATGTTAAACTTACCGGCCTATAATTTCCAGGCTCTGTTTTTGGACCCTTTTTGAATATTGGCACCACATTTGCTATACGCCAGTCTGGTGGAACATTCCCTGTCAGTATGGAGTCCGTGAATATCAAAAATAAGGGTCTGGCTAGGACATCACTTAATTCCCTTAGGATACGGGGTGTATGCCATCCGGTCCTGGCGATTTGTCTATTTTAATCTTTTAAGTCGCTGCTGTACTTCTTCCTGGGTCAGACAGGGCACTTTTAAAGGGAATTTACTTTTACATTTTGCATTTCATCTGACAGTTTATTTTCCTCAGTGAAAACAGTGGTGAAGAAAATATTTAATAGCTTGGCTTTATCCTCATCGCTTTCTGCAACTCCCCTCATTGCTATGTAGAGGGCCGACTCCTTCAGGTTTATATTTTTACCATTTATATAATTGAAAAACATTTTAGGGTTAGTTTTGCTCTCTTTGGCAATTAATCTCTCGGTCTCTAGTTTGGCAGTTTTTATTAGTTTTTACATATTCTATTTTTTTCCTTATAGTTTATCAGTGCTTCCTGGCTCCCCTCCTGTTTTAGTGATTTATATGCTTTCTTTTGTCATTTATTGCTTTTTTACGGTTCTATTTATCCACATTGGTTTCTTCTTATTTCTTAGCCTTTTATTTCTATAAGGTATGCATCGATCACAATTTGATGTTACAATGCTTTTAAAAATCTCCCATTTTGTGGTTGTATTTTTATTTTTGAGGACTATGTCCCAGTTATTTGGGCCTATGGCCTCTCTTGAGTTGGCTAAATTTTGCTTTTTTGAAGTCCGGTATTCTTGTTCCTCCCTGTAGAAACTCTCGTTTGAAGGATAATTGGAAGGTTATTACTTTATGGTCACTATTTCCCAGGTGTCCCCCGACCTGCACGTCTGTTGTTCTATCAGGTCTATTGGTTAATACTAAGTCCAGTATGGCCGTCCCTCTAGTTGGGTCCTGAACCATTTGGGAAAGGTAATTGTCTTTGGCTATTGCCAAGAACCTGTTTCCTTTATGGGATGTACAGGTTTCAGTTTCCCAGTCTATATCTGGGTAGTTGAAGTCCCCCATAATAACCACCTGATTATGGTTTGCCGCCTTGTTTATCTCGTTTAGTAATAGATTTTCTACGGACTCTGGTATATTAGGTGGTTTATAGTAAACTCCTATTAGTAATTTATTATTGTTTTTGGCTCCATTTATCTCCACCCACAATGACTCCACATTTTCGTGTCCCTCACAGATGTCTTCCGGAGTGTGGGCTTTAGAGAGGACTTTATGTAAAGGCAGACCCCTCCCCCTCTCCGGTTTTGACGATCCTTTCTGAACAGATTGTAACCTTGTACATTAACTGCCCAGTCATAGCTATCATCCAGCCATGTCTCAGTTATTCCCACTATGTCATAATCCTCCTCACACATCACTAATTCCAGTTCCCCAGTTTTATTAGTCAGGCTTCTGGCATTAGTATACATACATTTGAGAGGTTTATGCATATTTTTTGCCCTACACCTTTCCTTCTGAACTTTTCTAGTCCCTCCTTCCATTTCTCCCCCAGTCCCACTACCTTGCCCCGGTCTCTATCTGCACTATCTTCCCCTCCTATAATGTAATTTCTCTCCCCCAGTCCCTAGTTTAAACACTCCTCCAACCTTCTAGCCATCTTTCTCCCCAACACGGCTGCCCCTTCCCCATTGAGGTGCAGCCCGTCCCTCTGATAGAGCCTGTAGCCGATAGCAAAAGTCGGCCCAGTTCTCCATGAACCCAAAACCCTGCTTCCTACACCAGTTCTTGAGCCACTTGTTAACCTCTCTAATCTCCCGCTGCCTCTCTTGTGTGGCCCGTGGTACAGGCAGTATTTCGGAAAATACTACCTTTGAGGTCCTTGCCCTAAGCTTTTGACCTAAATCCCTGAAATCATTCTTAAGGGCGCTCCACCTTCCTCTAACTTTGTCATTGGTTTCGATATGGACCATGACCGCTGGATCTTCTCCAGCCCCTCCCAGTAATCTGTCAACCCGATCTGCGATGTGTCGAACTCTAGCGCCAGGAAGACAGCACACTGTTCGGCGATCACGATCTTTGTGACAGATCGCCCTATCTGTTCCCCTAATAATTGAGTCTCCCACTACCAGCACCTGTCTGGCCTGCCCTGCTCTCCTGGTCCCCTGCTTACTGGAGCTGACATTCCCCTGACCGGCAGAGGAAGTGTCTGGCTGCAGCGGTGCTGTCCCTGAGCTGCCATCCCCTCATCTGCCAAACGTGCAAACTTGTTGGGGTGTGTCAGATCAGGGCTAGCCTCCCTGGCACTCTTCCCTCTACCCCGCTTTCTTACTGTCACCCAGCTAGCTACCTCACTCTCCTCAGCCTCCTCGCTACCACCCTCCCCACATCTACCCCAAAGACTGCTTGCTCGGTGAGCAGCAAACTCTTTTGCAAATTGTCAGTGGCTCTCAGTGTTTGCAATATGCCCGTTTAGAGACTTCGATGTGCGATTCCAAGCGGGTAATTTGCTCACATTTTGAACAAAGATATGCACCCTCAAGCGGCTGTTCCAGGACTGCATACATCATGCAAGATGTGCACTGGACGGCATTGTCAATTGTGCAAGACATACTAATGGGGATTACACCACAAAAACAAAAAAATACAATATAATCTAGTTACAAGAACTGGCGAATTTCAGTCCCCACTGAAGTCCCTGAATCTGAAGTCACTTAATCTTAAGTCACACTTACACAACCACACACTTAATCAACCACGCGTCGCGACCAACCTCGCGTTATATATATATCTACTTATATAAGTATGCTGTAAATGAAACTCAAATACACCAGCCTGTTTTTTTTCCCTCTGGATTCAAAAAGGTATTAGTATCAATAATAACTACAGATAATAAAAGGTAGTATCAATAATAACTACAGATCATCCTGCAAAAAATGAACCCCCCATATAGCTCCATTGATATAAATATAAAAAGGTATGGGGGATCAGAATATGGCGATGAAAATAAAAAAAAAAAGTTTTTCCACATTTTATTTTTATTTTTTTCAGTATTAAAACACAGAAAAAAACGATATAAGTGTGGTTGTGTGGTAATTTTTCTGAGCCAGAGAATAAAGGGCATAGGTCAGTTTTACAACACAGGGAATGCCGTGAAAACAAAACAGATAAAACTGTGGTAGAATTGTGTTTATGCAGGTGAGTTGGAGCTCTTTATTAGAAAAACAGAACTCTGTCAACTACAAGAATATATTAAGAAATGAAACAGCACACAATTTTTGGATAAAAAAGCCATATAGGGCAATCACCCATTCAAACCACCAAGCCACCGTACAACAGAAGGAATAGTATGGTTCATTAAGTTGTATAAGATTAGTTTTGTAACTTGAAACCGTGGTTCATGTAACAGTTGACATTGCAATTCAGAGCAATGAAAGAAGTCTGGGAGACAGACATAGCAAACACACCTTAGGGATCAAGGGAATTGGGACTCATATTGTTCGGAAGCCTAATAACTTGTGTCTAGAGTTGAGCGAACTTGTGTTTTATGGTCCGCTACCACGGACCATAACGGCATTGGAACATGGGGTGAAGGACCTGGGGTGACATCACGTTATGTGATCAGTGCAGGGGTGTGGCTCAGTACTGGATTGGATAAGAGGTCGTAGGCTACCACCTCTTATCTAATCCAGTACTGAACCACGACCCTTGCACTGATCACATGGGGTGAAGTCACCTCAGGTCCTTCGTGTTAATCCAAGGTTCGGGTTCATTGAAGGATCCCCTTATGGATTCCAAATGCCGTTACGGTCCGTGGTAGCGGAATCCATAACGGGATGCTTGGATAACCCGAACCCGAACTTTGGACGTCGAACTTAAAACACAAGTTCGCTCAACTCTACTTGTGTACAATAGCCCTGTATAAAGGGCATTGCCAAAGCAAATAGTAGAAGGAGCCCTATTCCAACTTGCCTTTAGGTCACACATCTAAGTTTTTTTATTTTTATTATATACATTAAAATATGCAAAATCATTATAGCATACAGCCAATCGATAAAGCCCGAACAGAGGAAGAAAAAAGGGAAATTAATATGGAACCTAAGTACACCTTGAGGTAAACTTACTCACGTAGGCTTTTGTGGCAGGTGTTCCATGCATAACTACTAGAGATGACCAAAGTTTTGAAAAATTCGATTCGGCAGCTTCTTCGAATTTTGACAAGAAATTAGATTTGTTACGAATTAATTAATCATGTTAGGGTACTTTCACACTAGCGTTGGTGCGGATCCGTCTGTTTATTTTCACAGACGGATCCGCACCTCTAATCTAAGCGTTTGTATCCGTTCAGAGCGGATCCGTTTGCATTAGGTTTAAAGAAAAATGACAAAGTCCAAAAGCGGATCCGTTTTGGATTACATTGAAAGTCAATGGGGAGCGGATCCGTTTTCAAATGCACCATATTGTGTCACTGACAACGGATCCGTCCCCATTGACTTACATTGTAAAAAAGCGGATCCGTTAGGCTCCGCCTCTTCAGACGGACACCAAAATGCTGCATGCTGCGTTTTGGTGTCCGCCTCCAAAACGTAATAGAGGCGGAACGGAGCCTAACTGATGCATTCTGAACGGATCCTTATCCATTCAGAATGCATTGGGGCTTAACTGATCCATTTTGGAACGTTTGTGAGAGCCCTGTAACGGATCTCACAAGCGGAATCCAAAACGCTAGTGTGAAAGTACCCTTAAAACCCTATTCAGCCTATTAATCAATGGGACAGTTTTTAATGGCCGCTTAGACAGAAGTGTTCTCGTCTAACGGCTGTCAAAAATGGTAATACGCTAATGTAATATGGCCTTTTGGGCTTGGGAACATGCAGTGATCAGCACAGGTCTTTTCCACTCAAGAGAGGAGAGGACTGCCTCTGTGTGAGCAAGTGGATGAGGTGTGTATTTATTTATTTTTTCCGTTCTTTCTAAGGTACTTTTACACTAGCGTTATTTTTTTCCGGTATTGTGTTCCGTCCCAGGGGCTCAATACCAGAAGAAAATGGATCAGTTTAATCCTAATGCATTCTGAATGGAGAGCATTCCGTTCAGGATGCAGCAGGATGCATCAGTTCAGTCCTTTTTAAGTTTTTGGCCGGAGAAAATACCGCAGCATGCTTTGGTATTTTCTCCGTCCAAAATTCTGGAACACTTGCCAGAATGCCGGATCCGGCATTAATTTCTGTTGAAATGTATTAGATCCGGCATTAAAATTACCGCACTGACGGATCCGGTCTTCCGGTCTGCACATGTGCAGACCTTTAATAGTGTGAAAAAGATAAATACCAGATCTGTTTTTCCAGATGACAACCGGAGAGACGGATCCGGTATTGCAATGCATTTGTGAGATGGATCAGCATCTGGATCCATCTACAAATGGTATCCGTTGCATACAGATTGCTGGATCCGGCAGGCAGTTCGGCGGCGGAACTGCCTGGACGGAATCCAGCAATGCAAGATGTGAAAGTACCCTAAGACAACACTATCCCCCATTTTAGGAAAAATTATTTGTTATTAAGAAGTGTGAGGAAATTCGGGTTCGTGGCGAATCATATTCCGCTTCAGATGCTTCGATTCTCTCAACACTAATAACTACATTTTTTAACATTGGTACTATTTATTTACTTTATTCACTTACATAGCACTTTCGCAGCGCTTTACAGACATTAGCATCACACTGTCCCCAATGGGGCTCACAAAGTTCCTCATCAAAATTCCTTTGAAGTGTAGGAGAAAACTGGAGTACCTGGGGAGAGTCAAACCCAGGACCCCAGCTCTGCAACCAGTGCTAACTAGAGATCAGCGAATTTCATCTTTTGAAATTTGTTCACGCTTCGTTTACTGGTAAAAACAGAATTGCGTTATGGATTCCGTTACCACGGACAATAACGCAATTCTATGACGGAATGCATAGCGGAATGTCTTTAGAGGCCTTCCGTTATTCATTCCGTCATAATAGAGGTCTAGGGGCTGCATAGGGAGTCCTCTCCTGCATAACGGAAATAGGACGGATCCGTTTTGCAGCCAATAGACTTCTATTATGACGGAATGTACACCGGAATTCTTCTAAAGGCATTCCGTTATGCATTCCGTCATAGAATTGCGTTATGGTCCCTGGTAACGGAATCCATAACGCAATTCACTTTTTACCAGTAACCGAAGCGTGAGCGAATTTCATAACCGAGATTCGCTCATCTCTTAGTGCTAACCAATAAGCCAACATGCTATAGTCTTTACTCCAAGATCATATAGTGTGAGACTAAATTTCGCCAGCTCAGCTTACAATGAGAAAATGTTCAATCCTATTCAACCCCAACGAGAAGGTGCATGAAGACATAGCAATAGCTGTCACTACTGTAAAAGAAATTCCAGGAAAGCTGCTGTTGATAAGCACAAGTTGAAGTACTGTACTACACTGGTAGATCTTTTTGAACGATCACGCCATCATACCACATGTTCTGAACTTTATGATGAAATTGTGTGGGTTGGAAGAAGCCTAGTGCTTTAATAGCTCTTTTTAGGAGATAGATGGTTTATCCAGATAACACCTAAGGAGGAACAAAAATAGTTGAACTATTTGTTATATTATTGTTATAAATATGGTAAAAAAAAACAACAACCTTCAACCAGTAAGTGCTCAGATGTGGTAAAAGCAGGAAAAAACGTTCTTTTATCCCCTGTCCATGCTATTTTCAAGTCACGCTTGAAATCAAGGGGGCATCGGCCTCCTTGCTTCAAGTCAAGGTAACCGCTCCCCTTTCCCTGCCCCATTGCCTGTGACTGACAGATGGCTGTTTGGCAAAGCAAGCCGAACTCTCCGCATAAGCGCTATCAGTCAAAGGCGAAGGGGCAGGGAAGGGGCACAGTTGCCTTGACTTGTAGCAAGGAGGCCGCTGCCCCCTTGACTTCAAGCGTGACACGAAAATAGCGCGCTCAGGGGATAAAAGAAAGTTTTTTCCTGCTTTTACCGCATTTAACTGCAGGAAGAAAATCATCATTAGAAACACACTGCTGGCTACTTAAAGGTACTGCTGGTGGTTTGGTGTGGTTTTTGCTGCTGACACACCAATATAAAGAATTAACCTTTTAGTGACAACCAATATGCAGTACTCCAGAGCAGGGGGTATCTGCAAATGGTTATGCAATGTTATGTAATATAATGTTATGCCATATTATGTATTGCAACCCAGCATAGTTGTGGCTGGCACTTCCCCTAGTTCTAGAGTGTTCTAGGAGATTCTGAGGAAGGATTAGGCTCCATTCAGACGTCCACAAATGGGTCCGCATTAAAAACCCAATTTTTAAGGACCAGTTCAGGTCTGAAGTCACTTTGTGGGGTTTACATAATAGAAACCACCCATAAATGGCCCCATATTAGAAACTTCACCCCTCAAGGTATTCAAGACTGATTTTGCAAACTTTGTTAACCCTTTAATTGTTCCACAAGACGTAAAAAAATGTAGATGAAATTTCAGAATTTCACTTTTTTTCAAACTCAATATTTATTGCCCTGATTCTGTAGTTTACAGAAACACCCCATTTGTGATCGTAAACTGCTGTAAGGGGCACATGGCAGGGTGCAGAAGGAAAGGAGCGCCATGTGGTTTTTGAGGGCAGATTTTACTGGGATAATTTTAAGTTGCCATGTCACATTTGAAGACCTAGAGTATAAACTCCAAAAAAGTGACCCTATTTTGGAAACTACGGGATAAGGTGTCCGTTTTGTTGGTACTATTTTAGGATACATATGATTTTTGGTTGCTCTATATTACACTTTTTGTGAGGTAAGGTAACAAAAAATAGCTGTTTTGGCACAGGTTAGATCATGTGCTATTTTATGAAGCAGGTTGTTACGGATGCGACAATACCAGATATGACTACTTTGTTTGTTTCAGTTTTACAAAATAAAGCATTTTTGAAAAAAAATATTTTTTAGTGTCTCCATATTCTGAAAGCCATATTTTTTATTTATTTTTTGGGCGACTGTCTTATGTAGGATCTCATTTTTTGCGAGATAAGATGATGGTCTGATTGGTACTATTTTAGGGTGCATATGAATTTTTGATCGCTTGGTATTTCACTTTTTGTGATGTAAGGTGATGAAAAATGGCTTTTTTGACACCGTTTTTATATATATTATTTTTTTTTTTTTTTACAGTATTCACATGAGGGGTTAGGTCATGTGATATTTTTATACAGCAGGTTGTTACGGACGCCGCGGAAATACCTAATATGTATCTTTTTTTATTTATTTAAGTTTTACACAATAACTGCATTTTTGAAACAAAAAAAATTATGTTTTAGTGTCTTAATATTCTGAGAGCCATAGTTTTTTTTAATTTTCTGGACGATTGTCTTAGGTAGGGTCTCATTTTTCAGGATGAGATGACGGTTTAATAGGTACTATTTTGGGGTGCGTATGACTTTTTGATCGCTTGGTATTACACTTTTTGTGATGTAAGGTGACAAAAAATGGCTTTTCTGACACCGTTTTTTTTTTTACGGTGTTCATCTGAGGGGTTAGGTCATGTGATATTTCAATAGACCTGGTTGTTACGGACATAGCAATTTCTAATATGTATACTTTTTCTTATTTATTTAAGTTTTACACAATAGATGCATTTTTGAAACAAAAAAATAATGTTTTAGTTTCTCCATAGTCTCAGAGCCATAGCTTTTTATTTTTTGCCCGTTTGTTTTATGTAGGGCCTCATTTTTTGTGGGATGAGGTGACAATTTGATTGGTACTATTTTGGGGGCAAGCCTTTTTTATCGCTTGGGGTTGCACTTTTTGTGATGTAAGGTGACAAAAAAATTATTGTTTTAGCACATTTTTTTTTTTTCCTACAGCATTCAGGTGAGGGGGTGGATCATGTGATATTTTTTAAAGAGCCAGTCATTAAGGACGCAGCAATACCCAATATGTCTGGTTTTCTTTTTTTTCAACTTTTTTTTTTTTAAATTTTATGTTTTATTTTGGGAAATTATTTTTTTAAATTACGAAAAACACTTTTTTTTTTTTTTTTACCTTTTTTTTTTTGTCCCACTCTGGGACTTCAACTTCTGGGGTCTGATATTCCCTGCAATTGTAATGCATTGGCTGTCAGCTTTTACACTGACAGCCTGCCTAATGGCTGGATCTCACAGGCTTCCGTAGAAGGCAAGCTCCGATGCCTATGGAAGGCATCGAGCTTTCCTTCTCTGCCATCGGGTCCCAGCTACTGCAGCGCAGGGACCCGATGGGGAAGCGGAGGGCACTCATACCCATAAAACTTATTGAAGACATTTATTTTGCCCAAGTTCTTGTATTTTTTACAGATGGTTCCCATTTGCCTGCCTAAAATCTTTTTCACCCAAGTGAGATATTTGTTTTCTTCCTTTTTATGGAATGGGAAAAAATCTTGTATTCGTTATGACAGGTTAAAGCTGAGAAGAGACGGGGGATTCGGAATGCCTGATGTCTAGAGTTGAGCGAACACCTAGATGTTCGGGTTCGAGAAGTTCGGCCGAACTTCCCGAAAATATTCGACCCGAACTTCACCCCGAACCCGAACCCCATTGAAGTCAATGGGGACCCGAACTTTTGGCCACTAAAAAGGCTGTAAAATAGCCCAGGAAAGGGCTAGAGGGCTGCAAAAGGCAGCAAAATGTAGGTAAATCCCCTGCAAACAAATGTGGATAGGGAAATGACTTAAAATAAAATAAAATAAGTAAAAATTAACCAATATCAATTGGCAACTTGGAGGAGGAGGAGGTAGAATAGGAGGTTGGGGTGGCATCAGGTAGGAATGCTATGTTTTAGCACATTTTTTTTTTCCTACAGCATTCAGGTAAGGTGGTGGATCATGTGATATTTTTTAAAGAGCCAGTCATTAAGGACGCAGCAATACCCAATATGTCTGGTTTTCTTTTTTTTTCAACTTTTTTTTTTTTACAATTTTATGTTTTATTTTGGGAAATTATTTTTTTTAAATTATGAAAAACACTTTTTTTTTTTTTTTTTACCTTTTTATTTTTGTCCCACTCTGGGACTTCAACTTCTGGGGTCTGATCCCCTCTGCAATTGTAATGCATTGGCTGTCAGCTTTTACACTGACAGCCTGCCTAATGGCTGGATCTCACATGCTTCCGTAGAAGACAAGCTCCGATGCCTATGGAAGGCATTGAGCTTTCCTTCTCTGCCATCGGGTCCCAGCTACTGCAGCGCAGGGACCCGATGGGGAAGTGGAGGGCACTCATACCCATAAAACTTATTGAAGACATTTATTTTGCCCAAGTTCTTGTATTTTTTACAGATGGTTCCCATTTGCCTGCCGAAAATCTTTTTCACCCAAGTGAGATATTTGTTTTCTTCCTTTTTATGGAATGGGAAAAAACCTCGTATTCGTTATGACAGGTTAAAGCTGAGAAGAGACGGGGGATTCGGAATGCCTGATGTCTAGAGTTGAGCGAACACCTAGATGTTCGGGTTCGAGAAGTTCGGCCGAACTTCCCGAAAATGTTCGACCCGAACTTCACCCCAAATCGAACCCCATTGAAGTCAATGGGGACCCGAACTTTGGCCACTAAAAGGCTGTAAAATAGCCCAGGAAAGGGCTAGAGGGCTGCAAAAGGCAGCAAAATGTAGGTAAATCCCCTGCAAACAAATGTGGATAGGGAAATAACTTAAAATAAAATAAGTAAAAATTAACCAATATCAATTGGCAACTTGGAGGAGGAGGAGGTAGAATAGGAGGTTGGGGTGGCATCAGGTGGGAATGCTATGGGAGTTTATGTTCTCATCACAGCCAAAAGGATTCATGTCTGCCTGCAGTGCCACAGGCCTCATTCACAGACTCAGGGCCATGGCACCCGCAAAGAGGAGAGCGGTCCCGTAACAGCAACACAGGCCTCAGGTCAACCTGCAATGGAACAGGCCATTATCATTTATGTAGGCCCCTGACACCAAGACAGAGGAGAGGCAGTTTGACAGTAAAAATAGTTTAATGTCTCTCACCCAGACAGCAAGCAATTCAACGAAATATAGGCCACTTGTAGTGTACGGGAGCTGTAATGCCCGTCACTACAGAAGGGTCACTTGTGTGCTGTTGTTCCTCTCATGTATGGGGAGTTTGGTATAAATTATCATCCATGCAATGTAATGTGATTTACTTCCCTGTTACTGTGATGTTGTATGTGCAGGCCTGCTAGGGATGTCATTCCAGCTCTAGGACACTAGAGGGAGCTAGGGAGCCCTAGTTTATATATAGACCCAGGCAGGGAAGGGAAGTCAGTCCAGCCCAGGCCATGAGCCTGTGAAGTCCAAGTCCAGGCCTTGAGCCTGAAGGCAGTATAGCTCAGGCCTTGAGCCTGTGAAAGTCTAATCCAGTCCAGGCCAGGAACCTACGAAGTCTAAGTCCAGGCCTTGTGCCTGTTAAAGTCAGCCCGGGCCTTATAGCCTGAGAGGGTCCAGTCTAGGAAGATTCATGCCCTAGGAGGAGCAGTCCAGACCCTAGGACTAGTGGAGAAGTGTTGCCTCCTTAGTCAAGCTGCAAACAGGACAAGTATCCCTGCAGAGACCAGAGTTGCCTGAAGTGTATTGCTGCATTGAAAGTAAGCTGTACTGTGACTTATGGAATATTCTGGAACTGTGCTTATTGACTGTGCATCTACCTACAACTACGTTCAGTAAAGTTATCCCGTTATTTAAATATATCAAGATTCCTCAATTATTCCACCTATCACTACACGGTGTGCCACCGTTCAATTGGCACTGGCGTCACGACATTCATCACCTGCCTGTTCCAGTGCTGACCCGATTGAAGACGACAGTCAGTCCCAGGTTAGTGGGTTGCCCTGCACTACAAGGCCCAGCATACCTAAGGCTACACTACTGACCCCCTGGGACACTGCACACTGACACCCAGACAATGGGGCGGTCATTAGATTGTAAAAAGAGTTTTATATCTCCCACCGAGACAACAAATGATTAAACAACATATAGGCCCCTGACACCCAGACAATGGGGCGGTCATTAGACAGTAAAAAGTGTTGAATGTCTGCCACCAAGACAGCAATCAAGTACGTGAAATTTAGGCCCCTGACACCCAGACGATGGGGCGGTCATTAGACAGTAAAAAGTGTTAAATGTCTGCCACCAAGACAGCAAGCAAGTACGTGAAATTTGGGCCCCTGACACCCAGATAATGGGGCGGTCATGACAGTAAAAAGCTTTTAATATCTCCCACCAAGACAACAAATGATTAAACGACATATAGGCCCCTGACACCCAGACAATGGGGCGGTCATTAGACAGTAAAAAGTGTTAAATGTCTGCCACCAAGACAGCAAGCAAGTACGTGAAAGTCAGGCCCCTGACACCCAGACAAAGGAGAGAGGTCCCATAGCAGCAAAAGAGGCATCATGTCACCCACCAACGGAGAAGGCCACTTTTAGTTATTTAAGCCCTAGCACCCAGACAGAGGAGAGAGGTCCCAAAGCAGAGAATCAGGCTTCATGTCACCCACCAATGGAGAAGGCCACTTTCAGATATTTGGGCCCCTGGCACCCAGACTGAGGAGAGGTTCATTCAACTTTGGGTTGCCCCGCAAAATAATGGTAAAATTAAAAAAAGAATTCAATAAAGAAGTGCCCTGGAGTACAAGAATATATGGTTAAGGCGAGGTAGTTATAAATGTGTATTCTGCACAAGTGATGGACAAGTCCTGTGGGATCCATGCCTGATTCATTTTTATGAACGTCAGCTTGTCCACGTTGGCTGTGGACAGGCGGCTGCGTTTGTCAGTAATGACGCCACCTGCCGTGCTGAATACACGTTCAGACAAAACGCTGGCTGCCGGGCAGGCCAGTACCTCCAAGGCATAAAAGGCTAGTTCTGGCCACATGGACATTTTGGAGACCCAGAAGTTGAATGGGGCCGAACCATCAGTCAGTACGTGGAGGGGTGTGCACACGTGCTGTTCCACCATGTTAGTGAAATGCTGCCTCCTGCTAACACGTTCCGTATTAGGTGGTGGTGCAGTTAGCTATGGCCTGGTGACAAAACTTTTCCACATCTCTGCCATGCTAACCCTGCCCTCAAGAGGAGCTGGCCGTGACACAGCTGCGTTGGCGACCTCTCGCTCCTCCTCTGATTTTGCCTTGGGCTTCCACTTGTTCCCCTGTGACATTTGGGAATGCTCTCAGTAGCGTGCTCTACCAACGTGCGCTTGTACTCGCGCATCTTCCTATCACGCTCCAGTGCAGGAAGTAAGGTGGGCACATTGTCTTTGTACCGGGGATCCAGCAGGGTGGCAACCCAGTAGTCCGCACACGTTAAAATGTGGGAACTCTGCTGTCGTTGCGCAGGCACTGCAGCATGTAGTCGCTCATGTGTGCCAGGCTGCCCAGAGGTAAGGACAAGCTGTCCTCTGTTGGAGGCGTATCGTCATCGTCCTCCGTTTTCCCCAGCCACGCACCAGTGATGGGCCTGAGCTGCGTTGGGTGCCACCCGCTGTGAACATGCCTTATTCTTATTCTCCTCCACCTCCTCCTCGTCCTCCAGTAGTGGGCCCTGGCTGGCCACATTTGTACCTGGCCTCTGCTTTTGCAAAAACCTCCTCTGAGACACTTCTAAGAGACTGGCCTGAAAGTGCTAAAAATGATTCATCACCTGCCTGTTCCAGTGCTGACCCGATTGAAGGCGACAGTCAGTCCCAGGTTAGTGGGTTGCCCTGCACTACAAGGCCCAGCATACCTAAGGCTACACTACTGACCCCTGGGACACTGCACACTGACACCCAGACAATGGGCGGTCATTAGATAGTAAAAAGAGTTTAATATCTCCCACCGAGACAACAAATGATTAAACAACATATAGGCCCTGACACCCAGACAATGGGCGGTCATTAGACAGTAAAAAGTGTTGAATGTCTGCCACCAAGACAGCAATCAAGTACGTGAAATTTAGGCCCTGACACCCAGACGATGGGCGGTCATTAGACAGTAAAAAGTGTTAAATGTCTGCCACCAAGACAGCAAGCAGTAATACGTGAAATTTGGGCCCCTGACACCCAGACAATGGGGCGGTCATGACAGTAAAAAGCTTTTAATATCTCCCACCAAGACAACAAATGATTAAACGACATATAGGCCCCTGACACCCAGACAATGGGGCGGTCATTAGACAGTAAAAAGTGTTAAATGTCTGCCACCAAGACAGCAAGCAAGTACGTGAAAGTCAGGCCCTGACACCCAGACAAGAGAGAGAGGTCCCATAGCAGCAAAAGAGGCATCATGTCACCCACCAACGGAGAAGGCCACTTTTAGTTATTTAGGCCCCAGCACCCAGACAGAGGAGAGGTCCCAAAGCAGAGAATCAGGCTTCATGTCACCCACCAATGGAGAGGCCACTTTCAGATATTTGGGCCCCTGGCACCCAGACGGAGGAGAGGTTCATTCAACTTTGGGTTGCCCCGCAAAATAATGGTAAAATTAAAAAAGAGGATTCAATAAAGAAGTGCCCTGGAGTACAAGAATATATGGTTAAGGCGAGGTAGTTATAAATGTCTATTCTGCACAAGGGATGGACAGGTCCTGTGGGATCCATGCCTGATTCATTTTTATGAACGTCAGCTTGTCCACGTTGGCTGTGGACAGGCGGCTGCGTTTGTCAGTAATGACGCCACCTGCCGTGCTGAATACACGTTCAGACAAAACGCTGGCTGCCGGGCAGGCCAGCACCTCAAGGCATAAAGGCTAGTTCTGGCCACATGGACAATTTGGAGACCCAGAAGTTGAATGGGGCCGAACCATCAGTCAGTACGTGGAGGGGTGTGCACACGTACTGTTCCACCATGTTAGTGAAATGCTGCCTCCTGCTAACACGTTCCGTATTAGGTGGTGGTGCAGTTAGCTAGTGGCCTGGTGACAAAACTTTTCCACATCTCTGCCATGCTAACCCTGCCCTCAGAGGAGCTGGCCGTGACACAGCTGCGTTGGCGACCTCTCGCTCCTCCTCTGATTTTGCCTTGGGCTTCCACTTGTTCCCCTGTGACATTTGGGAATGCTCTCAGTAGCGTGTCTACCAACGTGCGCTTGTACTCGCGCATCTTCCTATCACGCTCCAGTGCAGGAAGTAAGGTGGGCACATTGTCTTTGTACCGGGGATCCAGCAGGGTGGCAACCCAGTAGTCCGCACACGTTAAAATGTGGGGAACTCTGCTGTCGTTGCGCAGGCACTGCAGCATGTAGTCGCTCATGTGTGCCAGGCTGCCCAGAGGTAAGGACAAGCTGTCCTCTGTTGGAGGCGTATCGTCATCGTCCTCCGTTTTCCCCAGCCACGCACCAGTGATGGGCCTGAGCTGCGTTGGGTGCCACCCAGCTGTGAACATGCCTTATTCTTATTCTCCTCCACCTCCTCCTCGTCCTCCCAGTAGTGGGCCCTGGCTGGCCACATTTGTACCTGGCCTCTGCTTTTGCAAAAACCTCCTCTGAGACACTTCTAAGAGACTGGCCTGAAAGTGCTAAAAATGACCCCCTCTTCCTCCTCCTCCTGGGCCACCTCCTCTTCCATCATTGCCCTAAGTGTTTTCTCAAGGAGACATAGAAGTGGTATTGTTACGCTGATAACGGCGTCATCGCCATTGGCCATGTTGGTGGAGTACTCGAAACAGCGCAACAGGGCACACAGCTCTCGCATGGAGGCCCAGTCATTGGTGGTGAAGTGGTGCTGTTCCGCAGTGCGACTGACCCGTGCGTGCTGCAGCTGAAATTCCACTGTGGCCTGATGCTGCTTGCACAGTCTCTCCAGCATGTGCAAGGTGGAGTTCCACCTGGTGGGCACGTTGCATATGAGGCGGTGACGGGAAGGCCGCAGTTAAACTGTAGCGCAGACAGGCGAGCAGCGGCAGGATGTGAGCGCTGGAAGCGCGCACAGGCGGCCCGCACTTTATGCAGCAGCTCTGACATGTCGGGGTAGTTGTGAATGAACTTCTGCACCACCAAATTCAGCACATGCGCCAGGCAAGGGATGTGCGTCAAACTGGCTAGTCCCAGAGCTGCGACGAGATTTCGCCCATTATCGCACACCACCAGGCCGGGCTTGAGGCCCACCGGCAGCAACCACTCGTCGGTCTGTTGTTCAATACCCCGCCACAACTCCTGCTCAGTGTGGGGCCTGTCCCCAAACATATGAGTTTCAGAACGGCCTGCTGACGTTTACCCGGGCTGTGCTGAAGTTGGTGGTGAAGGTGTGTGGCTGACTGGATGAGCAGGTGGAAGAAGAGGAGGAGGAAGCCGAGTAGGAGGAGGAGGCTACAGGAGGCAAAGAATGATGCCCTGCGATCCTTGGCGGCGGAGGGACGTGCGCCAAAGAACTCTCCGCCTGGGGCCCAGCCGCCACTACATTTACCCAGTGTGCAGTTAGGGAGATATAGCGTCCCTGGCCGTGCTTACTGGTCCACGTATCTGTGGTTAGGTGGACCTTGCCACAGATGGCGTTGCGCAGTGCACACTTGATTTTATCGGATACTTGGTTGTGCAGGGAAGGCACGGCTCTCTTGGAGAAGTAGTGGCGGCTGGGAACAACATACTGTGGGACAGCCATCGCCATCAGCTGTTTGAAGCTGTCTGTGTCCACCAGCCTGAATGACAACATTTTAAAGGCCAGTAGTTTAGAAATGCTGGCATTCAGGCCCAGGGCTCCAGGGTGGGTAGGTGGGAATTTACGCTTTCTCTCCAAGATTTGTGAGATGGAGAGCTGACCACTGCCGTGTGACATGGTGGAGATGCTTGGTGACGGAGGTGGTGGTGTTGGTGGCACATCCTCTGTTTGGTGGGTGGCAGGTGCCAACCTTCCTCCCGAGGTGGAGGAAGAGGCCGAGGCAGCAGCAGAAGAGGGAGCAGGGGAGCCTGAGTAAGTTCCTTGTTTTTAAGGTGTTTACTCCACTGCAGTTCAGAGCGTTAATGCCTCGCTTCAGGCTCTGATGGCACAGCGTGCAAACCACTCGGGTCTTGTCGTCAGCAAATTGTTTAAAGAAGTGTCATGCCAGGGAACTCCTTGAAGCTGCCTTGGGGTGCTCTGTCCCTGGTGGCGGTGGCCCGTAGCAGGCGAACTCTCTTGGCGGCGGCTGGTCTGCTTTTGCCCCCTGCTCCCTTTTTGCTACGCTGTTGGCTCGGTCTCACCACTGCCTCTTCCTCTGAACTATGAAAGTCAGTGGCACGACCTTCATTCCATTTGGGGTCTAGGACCTCATCGTCCCCTGCATCGTCTTCAACACAGTCTTCCTCCCTGACCTCCTGTTCGGTCTGCACACTGCAAAAAGATGCAGCAGTTGGCACCTGTGTTTCGTCATCATTAGAGACGTGCGGACTCTGATAAGGTGGTATTCCCATGTCCTCATCATCAGGAAACATAAGTGGTTGTGCGTCAGTGCATTCTATGTCTTCCACCACTGGGGAAGGGCTAGGTGGATTCCTTTGGGAAACCCTGCCAGCAGAGTCTTCAAACAGCATAACTTGAGGCTCTGACAGTTTCCCTGATATGCATGGGGGTGATGTGACAGACTGATGGGCTTGGTTTTCAGGTGCCACCTGTGCGCTTTCTGCAGAAGACTGGGTGGGAGATAATGTTGTGAACATGCTGGATCCACTGTCGGCCACCCAATTGACTAGCGCCTGTACTTGCTCAGGCCTTACCATCCTTTAAACGGCATTGGGCCCCACCAAATATCGCTGTAAATTCTGGCGGGTACTGTAAACTAATAACACCACGACCATGTCCGCGTCCGCGTCCCTTACTAGATGTTTTTCTCATTGTTACCGTTCACCACAATAAGAAAAAAAATTATTTGGCCCAATGTATTGAATTCAAATTCAGGCCTTTTTTTTACAGGCACCTAACACTATCTGGCTATCTATTTATGTACCGTATTACACTAATCCAGGCACAGCAGTAACCACAGATTTAGGGCAATATCAATTGTAGGTCTAGTATTTAGGCCCTGGATGAAAGGTATCCTTTTATGGACAGATTTACACTTTGAGATGCACAGTAGCGTGTGAAAAATATATAGGATTATGCTTTCAGCACTTGTATTTTAACACTTTGTGTAATATACCCTTTAAAGGAAAGAAATACACTTAGAGATGCAAAACAGTGTGTGCAAATGTAGAGGATTATGCTGTATTTTAACACTTACTGTAATATACCCTTTAACGGAAAGAAATACACTTGGAGATGCACGCTGAGTGTAATATACTCTTTTACGGACAGATTTACACTTGGCCTGCAACAGCTGGAACACCAGATTTGGGGTATTGCTATTTTGGCAATTGAATTTCCCCCCAGAAAATAATATATCCTTTGACGGACGCTATGAAACTTGTCCAGTCACAGCTGGAACACCAGATTTACGGTATTTCTATTTTTGCAACTGAATTTCACCCCAGAAAATAATATATCCTTTGCCGGACACTACAAAACTTGTCCAGTCACAGCTGAAACACCAGATTTACGGTATTTCTATTTTTGCAACTGAATTTCACCCCAGAAAAAATATATCCTTTGCCGGACACTATTAAACTTGGCCAGCCATAGCTGAAACCACTGATTTACGGTATTGCTATTTTGCAGTTGAATTCCATCCCAGAAAATTACCTATCCTTTCCTGGACACTATTAAACTTGGCCAGCCACTGCTGGGACACCAGATTTAGGGGATTGTTATTTTGCCAATTGAATTTCACCCCAGAACAAAATATATCCTTTGCCGGACACTATTAAACTTGGCCAGCCACAGCTAAAACTACTGATTTACGGTATTGCAATTTTGGCAATTGAATTTCACCCCAGAACAAAATATATCTTTTGCCGGATACTATTAAACTTGGACACCAGATTTAGGGGATTGCTATTTTGGCAATTGAATTTAACCCCTCAATAAAATATAGAAAATTCTATCCTGAGTTTCTAGGGGTGACAATAAGCACAGCCAAGCCCCTGATGTAGGATATAGCAAAAAAAAACTAGTATTGATGGATTGATGGACTTGGTGGCAGCTTGTGCTGGTGCACCACAAGACACAAAATGGCCGCCAATCACCCTAGAAAAAATTGACATAAAAACGCTCTGTGCAGCCTAAAAACCAGTGAGCAATTAACTAGCAGAAGTTGAATGATTCACAGCTGTAGATCGATCACTTCATTAGGTATTTTTGCTGAGTTTTCACTGCCTAATCTCGCCCTCACAGCAGTTGCATCCTATTCCTACACTAATCAGAGCAGAGTGACATGCGGCGCTACGTGACTCCAGCTTAAATAGAGGCTGGGTCACATGCTGCACTTGGCCAATCACAGCCATGCCATTAGTAGGCATGGCTGTGATGGCTTCTTAGGGCAAGAAGTAAACGCTAGCTGATTGGCTGCTGTGCAGCCCTTCAGAAAGCGGGAAGAAATCGACGAACAACGGACCCGAATCCGAACTTTTTTGAAAATGTATACAGTTCGGGTTCGCTCAACTCTACTGATTTCTTTATATATTATAGGGCTATTCATCTGCAGCGTTGGTTACAGTTGTGTAGTCTATTGTATCACATATTGGGTACAGATATTGAGCTACTCTCTATGCGTAACGGAATCCATAACGCAATTCACCTTTTACCAGTAAGCGAAGCGTGAACAAATTTCATAACCGGAAATTTGCTCATCTCTAGTGCTAACCAATGAGCCCATGCTATAGTCTTTACTCCAGGATCATATAGTGTGAGACTAAATTTCGCCAGCTCAGCTTACAATGAGAAAATATTCAATCCTATTTAACCCCAACGAGAAGGTGCATGAAGACATAGCAATAGCTGTCACTACTGTAAAATAAATTCCAGGAAAGCTGCTGTTAATAAGCACAAATTGAAGTACTGTACTACACTGGTAGATCTTTTTGAACTATCACGCCATCATACCAAATGTTCTGAACTTTATGATGAAATTGTGTGGGTTGGAAGAAGCCTAGTGCTTCAATAGCCCTTTTCAGGAGATAGATGGTTTATCCAGATAACACCTAAGGAACAAAAATAGTTGAATTATTTGTTATATTATTGTTATAAATGTGGTAAAAAAAAAAATCAACAACGTTCAACCAGGAAGTGCTTATAAAACATGTCTTATAGGGAACCTGTCAGCGGCAAAAACCACCCCAAACTGCCAGCAGTACCTTCCAGTAGCCAGCGGTGTGTTTCTAATGATGATTTTCTTCCTGCAGTCCGATGCGGTAAAAGCAGGAAAAAACGTTATTTTATTCCCTGCCCGCGCTATTTTCAAGTCACGCTTGAAGTCAAGGGGGCAGCGGCCTCCTTGCTTCAAGTCAAGGTAACCGCTCCCCTTTCCCTGCCCTATTGCCTGTGACTGACAGATGGCTGTTCGGCAAAGCAACCTAAATTCTCCGCATAAGCGCTGTCAGTCAAAGGCGAAGGGGCAGGGAAGGGGCACGGTTACCTTAACTTGAAGAAAGGAGGCCGCTGCCCCCTTGACTTCTAGCGTGACTTGAAAATAGCGCATTTCATTTTTTTCATTTTTTTTTTACAATTTTATGTGTTTTATTTTGGGAATTTTTTTTTTTACTTGAAACTTTATATTTTTTTATTATGAAAAATCCTTTTTTTTTACCTTTTTTTTTTTTGTCCCGCTCTGGGACTTCAACTTCTGGGGTCTGATCCCCTCTGCAATGCATTACAATACAACCTGTATTGTAATGCATTGGCTGTCAGTTTTTACACTGAAAGCCTGCCTGTGGGACCCAGCCTAAGGGCTGGATCCAGGGCCGCCATCAGGGGGGTACAGCCCATACCCTTACCTCCCCGGCCCGCCCGCCACTCAGCTGATGGATGTCAGGCAGGCTTTCCCCTGCGCGTCTTGTGCAGCGCAGCCTCTCAGTCTGCTCTCGGCAATCTACCTTGGTCACTGCCGCAGTGACCGAAGAAGATTGCCAAGCGCAGGCTGAGACTGCACAGGACGTGCAGTGCAAAGCCTGATGGCTGCACAGAGACCAGGGTACCTCCAGGCGGTGCTGGGGAGCGAGCTGGCCGGGATCAGCAACACAAGTACGGGGAGCAATAATAGAGGGCTGTCTGTGGGAAAAATTAACTTGTGTGGGGGCAAATTACTTAGTGGGGGGGTCAGTGTGGCAGGCAAACTACATGGAGGGCCATGTGGGGGCAAAATTACTTAGTCTGGGGGCAAATTTCATAATGCAGGGCTGTCTGGGGGTAAAATTAACTTGTGAGGGGGGGCAAATTAGTCAGTGGGGGGCAGTGTGGCGGGCAAACTACATAATGGAGGACCATGTGGGGGCAAAATTACTTAGTGTGGGGGCAAATTACATAATGCAGGGCTGTCTGGGGGAAAAATTAACTTGTGGGGGCAAAATTAACTTGGGGGGCAAATTACTCAGTGGTGGCAGTGTGGCGAGCAAACTACATAATGGAGGGCCGTGTGGGAGACGTCCCTGGATGTAAGAGGTATGGGCGTGATATATGGGTGGGGCTGTGTGTGGGTGTGGCTTGAGGGTGGACGGGGACACAGGGGCCCCATGATCTCTTATTCCTGGGGAAGTAATCCTCCAAAGACCAGGCTCTGGATCAGGGGCAGTGTCGTGGAGGGGCAGCGGCGGGGGGCCTGGCGGCAGGGGGCCCAGGCCTTGAGCTGTGTAAGGGGCCCCAACATTTCTGATGGCAGCCCTGGCTGGATCTTACAGGCTTCCGTAGAAGGGCAAGCTCCGATGCCTATGGAAGGCATCGGGCTTCCTTCTCTGCCATCGGGTCCCAGCTACTGCAGCGTGGGGACCCGATGGGGAAGCAGAGGGCACTAGTACCCTGGAATGGGAGGAAAAACTTATTAAAGACATTTATTTTGCCCAAGTTCTTGTATTTATTAGAGATGGTTCCCATTTGCCTGCCTAAAATCTTTTTCACCCAAGTGAGATATTTGTTTTCTTCCTGTTTATGGAATGGGAAAAAACTTGTATTTCTTATGACAGATTAAAGCTGAGAAGAGGCGGGGGATTCGGAATGCCTGATGTTCTTACATACAGTATTATAGGGCTATTCATCTGCAGTGTTGGTTACAGTTGTGTAGTCCGTTGTATCACATATTGGGTACAGATATCGAGCTACTCTCTATGCACAAATCTCAGATGGCCAGCCCGTAGAGTTTAACACCGTTAGGTAATATTACAAAGGGATCATACTATGTTTTCAGAGCCCTCTTCTAAGCCCTCTCCTATGCTGCAAGCAAACCTTTTTTTACTCTGCCCTGATTTTCAATGTTGCTCTGAGGTTTGAGACAAACTTAGTGACAAGTCTCTGATGTTCCTAATTTCAATGCTACAAAGGCAACACAAATGTCTTGGGGTTTTATTCCACACTTCTCTCCTCACGTAGCTTCTTTGGATCTGTCGTCTTCCCTTTCTCTCTTATTTTCTAAACATCTTACCAGACTGCACATGGTTTGAAAAGTTACTCCATGTTCAGTTGCCTTCTCCTAAGTTGATATCCACATTATATAATGCTTTATTGCAGCTGAGCAACAGTGGGCGTCGGCCTACACCAGGATTTGGGAAACGGAACTGGGTAGATCTTTTTCAGAAAAGGACATCTCTATTTTACATCTTAGGTCCCATGGGTTTTCCAGGCGTGTTCGCATGCAAGAACATTCTTAAAAGATGCTTACTCAATGGTACAAAACCCGTAGCCAGTTATACCACATGGGCCTAAGTGATTACAGCCTCTGTTGGAGATGTGTGTTGGATGAAGGAACACTGAGTCACATGTTCTGGTCTTGCGTCCTCATTTGAGACCATTGGACAGAAGTTGAGAACAAGATAAACCTTATTTGCCTCACTCAAATTAATCTCAGTTTGGAATCGGTTTTACCGTGCCTACCACATGCCACCTGGAATCCATCTAAAAGTGATCTCTCCATGCACTTAGTTCAGGCAGCCAGGATGATTATTCTCTTGAAGTGGCTAAGTAAAGACCCTCCCACAATAAAACAATGGTTGGAGAAAGTGGATCATCTATGAAGATTAGAGGAGTTAGCTGGTAGGGAACAACAAACACACACTCAATATTCCAAATTATGGCACCCCTGGAAAGTATTTAGGTCGAATTTTGGGGCTCAACATCTTGTTCTACCGTAGTCCTGATATGGTCCAGACTCTGGCGTTTGAGTTTGATGTGAAATGTGTCGATTCATTGCACTGATTGTGATTACTACAGCTGTTCTGATACATTTATGCACTTTTTCTGCACTTATTAACTCCATTTTTATCAGTGGTCTCAATTGAAATGGACTATTATGCTGTGGCACTGGACTGGACAGGTTCTCCTTCCTTTGTGAATCCCCCTCCCCATTTTATGTTTACCTTTGTTAAACTGCATTTTGATGGCATAATTATCAGCAATGTACTGCTGTTTATCGGTCTTTCTATGATATTATGATGTTTGTATGTACTTTCTCGCAATAAAACGATTTATATGAAAAGAGGACCTATCCCCGCTCCTGGCATGTCTGTTTTAGTAAAGACTTGTATTCCTTAAGAAATAGCAGTTCTAGATAATGTTTTCTCATAAGTCTGCATTGTGCCATTCCTCTGTTATTCTTCCTAGAATTGTATGAATAAATTGACAATTGTCAATAGGACATGTCCCTGCACAGTATACTACTGTCAGCACTGTCTGGATAATGTGAGCCAACGGTACCAATTACTGCTATTTATGCTGCAACCCTCATCATCTACTCAGTAAAGAGAGAATTTATTCTAATTAAACTGGGCCTGGCTATTCCCTCAATCCTTTACTCCTGTATTGCACCCTGCTAATCATTCGCCAGCTACCCGCAGGCAGGAGCCCCAGTAAGTCAGGAGTGCCCTGATGAAAGAAAATGGTGTGCCCTCCATTCATTATCATACCCATTACAACTCTCCCCTTCACGCCTCTACTCTGGGTCACTGCTCAAGCAATACCTTCATGTCTATTAAATCCGAAATTTCTTGGCGGAATACCAGAGGAACAGCACAACACAGAGTTATAAGAAATGATGCTCCAAAACATTTTTTCCCCTTAAAATATATTTCAGAATTCTTCCATAGATTTTATTCTCATGTAGCACTCAGCATTAGAATAGTGGCGTTTCAGCTGCACTAATGCACTATAACGTTTTCTGTGTGTAATTATTTTTAAATGGCATTGTCTTCACTACTATAAGGCATACTTCTGAGGTCATTAGTTAGAATATTCGGCAGTACTCACAAGTCTATTACATGTTTGTTAGACTTAAGCTGTATAATTTGAACCCTGCCATGGGTGGAGAGAGAAAAGAGATGACCACATTTATGTATATGTATATATTACTGTTCAAAGGTTAAACCCGGTGTCTTTGTAGATTAGGGTAACTGTTATATATATCCAAAGTTCTACGTATAGTGCTCCTCAGTTGACAGGAAAGAGCAAAAGGTGAAGAGATGGTGGGACCCTTCGCAGTCATCTCCACTCTTTTGGTCCTGGGTTTAGCCAGTGCCCCATCCTGCAATGGAGCAGCTGTCGCTTCCATTGGTAAGAGAATGTTTTTCCTACACTTTGCTAGTTTAGCTAGACGACTGATTTCACAAAACAGTGACTGACTTCACTGCATGCAGTTTTGGAAGCCGAAAACAGGAGTGGATCATAAGAGTAGAGGAAGTGTAAAAGACAGATACAACTTCTCTTATATGAACCCACTCCTGGTTTTGGCTTTCGAAATTGCATGCAGAAACCTGACTGTGTGGCTGTACAGTTAGATCCAACTTTCTGCACCCCAAATCAGCCGTTAGAAGGGTTTGTAGCACTTGAGTGACCGTTGCAGCCTCTTCATTGTTTATACTGGTCCTGACATGGGTTGATACTTAAGAATGATACACTTGCAGGTTATTACAGCTTTAATGGTTTTTCTTGGAGAGGCTATTCATTTTGAAAGCCTGGATAACCCCTTTAAACCTTCCCGTGTTTATCCCCAACTCTCCACTCTATGTATGTCATAAGAGTGTCATAATGGATTCGCAGATGTTGTAGTTTAGTCTTGAAAAACAGATTAAGAAAGATTAAGATATTAAACATTCACAACTGCATGCGATATAACAGAGATTGTCATCACTTAAATCATGTTTACATCATTTCAATGCTGTCCATGAACCTAGTGTTCATAAAGCACACATCATATCAAGCAGTAAAAAAATCAATACCATTATCAAGCAGAAGTTCTAAAGTACTGGTCACATAGATGGTGTCTCATGTACTATGGGCTACATTAAAAACATAGTTATATAAAGCTGTAAAAACTCATCAGGCTTTATCAGGCAAAAGTTCTAAAGAACTGGTCACATGGTGTTTTCTTTCCTGGTTTGTATATAAGGGTTATTACACACATGAACTTTGCTTTGATGTTATTTTACCAGTAAAAAGCCTGAATAAGGCCTCTTTCACACTAGCGTTGTTAGGATCCGGCGTGCACTTCCGTCGCCGGAATGCACGCCGGATCCTGCACAACGCCAGTGAACTGAAAGCATTTGAAGACTGATCAGTCTTCAAAATGCTTTCAGTGTTACTATGACAGCCAGGACGCTACTAGCGTCCTGGTTGCCATAGTAGCAGTGGGGAGCGGGAGCGGCATGCTACATTCCGTGCGGCTCCCGGGCGCTCCTGAATGACGTGAGAGCGCCCGCGCGCATGGATCACGTGATCCGTGCGATCACGTGATCTATGCACTGGGGCGCCCTGACGTCATCCTAGAGCGTCCCGGAGCCGCACGGAATGTAAGTATGCTGCTCCCCTGCTCCCTACTCTTTACTATGGCAACCAGGACTTTAGCGTCCTGGCTGCCATAGTAACCATTGACAAAAGCTAAGCGTCGGTTCCGGCAATGCGCGGAAACGAGCGTTTAGCTAAAACGAGATCCAGACTAATGCCCTTCAATGGGCATTAATTCCGGATCCGGCGTTGCGGCATGTCTTCCGGATTTTTGGACGGAGACAAATCCGCAGCATGCTGCGCTTTTGTCAACGTCCAAAAAACGTTGACATACTGAACGGAAGACATCCTGATGCATCCTGAACGGATTTCTCTCCATTCAGGATGCATGGGGATAATCCTGATCAGTAGCTTTCCGTCCTAGAGACCCGAGGACGGATCTCTAGGGACGGAAAGCTAAAACGCTAGTGTGAAAGAGGCCTAAGCGCAAACAGGTTTTTGCACATGTGTGTGGCCTGCATTTAATATTTTAGACCTAGAGCCGAGATCAGTATCTTGTTTTTTTTTCACAAAAAAATGCAGCACCACATCATACATGTCTATAAATGTTATGGTACTCTTTCGGGTTATGAGTTATATACAAAATGTATTATTTGCTCACAAATATAAGGTGGATGATGAGTTAAGACTCAAACATATATTGCAGCTTATAGACATACTTAACTAAAAATTGCTGCTTTATAGTCAATTACAGCGTTCCTGCTTAGTTCAGAATTCATGTCTGTTAACAGTGTCCATGGGGCCATCAATTAATTAAGGATCTTTTTGAGAACTTTGCCTTGAAGAACATTCATCCCCATTAAGTGTACAATCAGCTTGCCTTGTTGTTGTTGCTGCCATCTCTACCAGTCCAACTGGTGAACTCGGGGCAACAAAATGTGGAAGTCAGAGTGATCTGTCTGTTACAAACTGCAGTCCTTCACGTCTGTCCAGGAACCTCACAGATACGTTGTGTTTTTTTGTGGAAGAGAGGGCAAGAAGCCTCAAATCTTGTTTGTAAAAGCTTATTTAACCCAGATGAAATGAAGAGCTCTTTAATTATATTAGGGACATTTGGAGGAGTACTGGTTTACCACATTTTTGGAACTACGTATAATACTGCTCATTTTTAATGCATGGCTTTTTTCTTTTGCCTCCAGAACAAGAAAAGACCCCCAAGTACTGGAATGATCAAGCCATGGAGACACTGAACCGGGCTAAGAACTTGAAACCCATCAATCACAGAGCCAAGAATCTAATTATGTTTCTGGGAGATGGTGAGCCCATATTTTATCTAAGATACTCTATGTGTAAAGCAAAAATGTTATCAGTTTGTGAATTTCTGATATTGTAAAAGTGTTACTGTTTCATATAAACTGTGCATGTCACATTGCACAGGCTCATGACCTATAGTGGACACTTATGATGATATTTATTGGTGGACTCTGCATATTCCAGATAAACATTACTCAAGTCAATGCAAAAATGGAATGAGTTATACCATGTTTTTGTGTACTGTTTTTGTTATGTGTTTTCCTTTCCAGCCTCCATTGCAGTCTTGCTGTGCACCATGATAGCCTTTTAAGAGTTGTGGCATGAGGTCAATGGAACACCTGTAGCTGAACATCTGGCTCCTAGCCCAATTTCGTAGACAGATGCCCTTCTAATGGTTTGTGTAGACACTGTTTACTGCCCCAGGACTTGGAATGTGATGTCCAATTTCACTTGCAGTAAGGAATAAATCACTACCATTTTTCTAATCAGACAACCGTGCAAAGGTTCGCCTCTGTGCAACTCTTGCTGTCACTCCAGTTTTTCATCATTCTCCCAATCATCAGGATATGCAACATTGAACAGTGCTGATATATCATCTTAGGCCATAGCGATCTGCTGGAGTAACAAACCAAGGCCTCCCAGTTCAAGGACTCTGTCTCTCTCAGTTTGTGACAAGTGGCAATAATTGGCATGTTAATTAACAGGTCATCACACAATCATCCCACATGACTTCATCCTATTATTGAGGTGTTAGGTGACTAAAAAACTTTGCTTTCACTCTGGCTTATTAAGATCAGAGTTATGAAAATGTGGTCATCTACAGATCTTAACAACAGCCGCCATTTCACGGATAGATTTCCATAACTGTATTGCTTGTCCTTCTTGGTGTTGCAATTTCAATATGTTGAGGAGTGTATTTTTTGGTCTCATTTGTCCACAAAACATTGTTTCAATAGCATTTTGGCTTGTCCAGGTGATCAGGTGATCTATAGCAAACTGCAGAAGAGCAGCAATGTTCTTTTTGAAGAGCAGTGGCTTTCTCCTTGCGATCTTGCCATGCACACCATTGTTGTTCGGTGTCCTGTTGGTGGCACACTCATGAACATTAACATTAGCTAATATGAGAAATGCCTTTAGTTGCTTAGAGGTTACTCTGAGTTCCTTTGTGTCTTCACAGACTATTACATACCTTGCCCTTGGTGTGATCTTTTTTGATCAAGCACTCCTGGGGACTCAATCTGTTCTCAATCTGTGTGACTGTGGACTGTTGGAGTCCAAACTCTTAAAAGATGGTTTTGTAACCTTTTCAGCCCTCTGGGCATACACAGCTCTTTTTCTGAGGTCCTCAAAAATCTTCTTTGTTTGTGCAATGATACATGTCTTCAAACGTGTTCTGAAGATCAGAAGTTGAATAAAACAGGTCGCCCACTCACATCTAATTGTCATCCCATTGATTTAAAACACCTGACGCTGGCTTGGTCACATGAGCGGCCGGATGTGACGTGCCACAGGCTCTCGCTCCAAACCTCCCCCTTCCATTGTCCTCTCCCTGGAGCGTGGCGTCTCATGCATTCCACGTGCGGCGCTGATGTCTGGGCAGCCGGCTGAATACTGAGCGCTGACTCGTGCTGCCTGTGTGGAGACCAAGGGGGACCCCCCACGGCCCACCTGCTTCTGATAAATATGATTGGTGGTGCCTGAACATTTTTCTCGTTCATCTGGTGACTGGCAGCACATTTAGATGGCCAGATTATTGGGAACAAGCGTTTACAGGAACGGTCGTTCCTGATAATCTGCACAATTATTGGTTTATCCAAATCCACCTTAAGACTTATTCTTGCTTTAATAATACTCATCAGACTTTTTCCAGAATCGATTTGGCCTTATGTAATGGCCCATTTTTAAATAAAGTATGTAGAATGAAATATGAACATAGAGGAATCTCAGATCACTCCCCTATTTCTGTTGTAAAGTTGGGGTTTAAGAATGAGGTTTATAGGAAGTCTAGGAGAATTAACCCCCACTAGTTGGTAATCCTAAGGGAAGAGGGTAGAATTCAGAAATACATTGGGCAATACTTTGAAATTAATGCCTTCACTGTATTGTCACAGATAGTCTGGGTTTGTTTTAAGGCCTACTTAAGAAGAATATTGGTTGGAGAAACTATCCAGACACGTAAAAATATTGTATAAAGGAGCTAGAGTTAAAAAGGAGTCCCTGATGAAGGAGACTTTATATATTAACAACCCTACCAAGGTACGGTATAAAGATTAGCTTCAAGCCCAAAATAGGAACAGGGACTTCCTGATTAATAAGGCTCAACACAATTTTTTTCTTCCAGACATAATTATTTTGTAGAATGGGCTAAGCCAGGAAGATTATTAAATATGAAACTTAAGGGGTTGTCCCATGAAAAATATTCCACATTTTTAAAACCAGCCCCTGGATCTGAATACTTTTGTAATTGCATGTAATTAAAAATTAAGCATAACCACTGAGTAATTTAATAAAATGTATCTGTATAGCGCCACCTGCTGTTTGTTTTTTACGTATTTCTTTGTCCTGCTCAGTGGAAAGGCTGCACATGCTCAGTTTCATCCTTCAACTGCCTCCTGAGTTGTGATAGGGAGAGCATGGACACGCCCCTGAGCTGCAGCAGAAAAGACACTCCCTTGAGCTTTCAGCTTGATATAAATCTAGCAGAGCTATGAATGGGGAGATCTCTGGATCCATATGAGGTACAGGGCTGGTTCTAGCTTTCTTGGAAATAGATTGTCATGTACTTCATAATGTCTGATTTTCATTTTTACATTAGTCATGGGATAACCCCTTTAAAGACCAAACGACACCTACGGTCGTGGCAACAATTAATTTAAGGGATGGGAGTTCACAAACTTTCAAGCACCACTGTATATCTTGTTTAGCTTTGTAGTGACAAACAATTGTTGTTTTGCTCCAGGGATGGGAGTAACCACAATATCTGCAGCACGTATATACCAAGGACAACTGAAAGGTCAAACTGGAGAAGAAAATATATTAGAGATGGAAACATTTCCTTACGTTGCACTTTCTAAGGTAATATAGACCAACCCTCCACTTACATATGATTTCCATGCGGTAAAGGGAATCTGTCACCTTCCCTGTATCCTATTAAATGCTATACAACATGAATGCTACAAGTACTGCTACCCCTGACTCCAGATCAATAAGTTATATATCCATGATCAACCCTATTACCTCACTGTGTGCCCGCATATTGGTGCTGGAATACATTGAAAGGACTCATCCTGGAGTCCTCGGTATTATGTGCGCATGGTGAGATTGTTAAAATATCATGGTCATTGGTGAGATAATGGTGAGCATGTGTAACTACAAGCTGTCCCATTCATTTCAATGGGATGGCAACCAGCAACCACCGGGTCACTGCATATGTTATAAAATGTCTATGTCACTTGATGATATAATCCTGAAATGAACATATGTTACTTCAAGTTAAATTATAACTGGAGGAAAAGAATGCTCAATTCAGCAAGTAGTGAGAGGAAGGATGGTGACTCAGTGGTTAGCACTAGTGCCTTACATTGTTGGGTTCCTAGGTTTCAATCTGACCAAGGACAACATCTGCATGGAGTTTGTATGGGTTTCCTCCGGCACTCCAAAGATATACTGATAGGGAACTTAGGATGTGAGCCCCATTGGGGACAGTGTGATGCTAACGTCTGTAAAGCACTGCGGAATATAGTAGTGCTATATAAGTGCATAAAATAAATAAACCATAAATAGTGAGCGGAGATGAGAGCAGTAATATTCACCCATCATTGATCTTGGGGACCAGTTTCAGCAGTACTTGAAAGTACTGAGGAAAGCAGCACTTAGGGTATACACAGTGGCGTAACTAGAGTTCTATGGGCCCCAGGGCAGACTTTAAGTTGGGGCCTCCCCACCCCCACTATAGGTTTGAATGCGTTGTAGTGCAACATTAAATATATAAATAACTGAGTACCCTCCGCTGATGCTGAGAGAATTTTTCTTTCTTTTTTTTTTAAAGAACCCTTGTCGGCCCTGCTGTGTTCCCCTAAAGTTTTGGTGCCAAACATGTTACTACTGAGCAGTCCAATGGCAGCCGGGAAGAAGGAGACTCCCACTGAGAAATGCTGACGTCTCCTCCTCCCTGAACCGATGCTCGGTATTAACATATTGGGAGCCAAAACTTTGGGGATCACAGCAGGGCAGTGATTTCAAGAAAAGAAAGATTCTGGCAGTATCAGTGGAGGGTACTCCACATCATGAAAGGTTAAAAGTGAAAAACATTCAAAACGTGAGCGGTCCTCTTCAATACCACTTCCAAAGGGATGTCAGATTTTTACTAGCTGTCTATCATAATATTATAAAATGTACATTTAGTGTAGGTCACGGACCTCATGGTAATTGCCAAAGTTTTGTCAGTGGTCCCTTCTCTCTCACTGTATATATTTCCTTTTGCCCTCTCTCACTGTATATATTTCATTTTGCCCCTCTTTCACTGTATATATTTTAATTTGCCCCTCTCTCACTGTATATATTTCATTTTGCCCCTCTCTCACTGTATATATTTCATTTTGCCCCTCTCTCACTGTATATATTTCATTTTACCCTCTCTCACTCTATATATTTCATTTTGCTCCCTGTCACTGTATATATTTCATTTTGCCCCTCTTTCACTGTATATATTTTAATTTACCCCTCTCTCACTGTATATATTTTAATTCACCCCTCTCTCACTGTATATATTTCATTTTGCCCCTCTCTCACTATATATATTTCATTTTGCCCCCTCTCACTGTATATATTTTATGTTGCCCCCTCTCACTATATATTTTCATTTTGCCCTCTCTCTCACTGTATATATTTCCTTTTTCCCCTCAGAATATAATAAATGATTTGCTGCCCTTGCCCTCATATGGCCAGCATGGGCCCCCTTTCTGAATTCAGACCATAGTGCCACACTGCCTCCCCCATTTTGAAGCCGGGTGTGTGCATACATTAAAAAATAAAATAAAAATAAATAAAAAAAAACTTACCTACTCTGTTCCACTTGATCCGTCTTTCTGTCTGTACTTGCGGGCTGCAGCCTTGAGTTCGGTGAGGTGTGCAGTCCCGTCATACCCTCTGCAGTGCCACATCATTCCATCATCCTGTGATCCCGCGAGACCTGGGACCTCGTGGGACCTCGCCAGGTCTCACGCTGACAACTTGAATTGAATTGACAAATGGTGGCACAGCGCAGAAGAGGGTATGGGTGTGTATTGGGATGTGCACAGGTAGCGCAGCCGCACTGTAGACCAATTAAATTATAAGGTTGCAGAGAGGCCCAGACTGGCTACTAAAAGCACTTGCGGGGCTGTGTGTTCACCGGGCCTGGTCGCAGTTGCATCCTCTGTGACTGTGATTGTTACATGATTTCAAATCTCTGGCCATTTGTAAAACAGAGGTGAAAAGATGTAGATCTACCTCCTCTCTGAAAGCTAAGGAGCAGCTACAGGTCTAGTGGATGAGTCTGTCTATTTCTAACCAGATATTTTTAATGCTTAATATTCATGCTTAATAGCACTTGTGAATGTTAGACCCAACCATCCTGCAATGGATTGATAAAGTAGCAGGGGTATAACTAGAATTCTGTGGGGCCCAGGACAATGGATGTGTGACACCTAGTGGCATTATTATGGTCTATAAAGATGAAAGCCACCCCCAAAAAAAAACAACAACAACTATTTCTATATATGATAGCACACCTCTAAATAACATTATACAAATAACAAATACTATCACTAGGGATGAGCGAATTGACTTCGGATGAAACATCCAAAGTCGATTCTCATAAAACTTCATTCAGTACAGTATTAGAATGTATTGGCTCCGATGAGCCAAAGTTGTTGCTTTATGAAGTCTTGCGAGACTTCGTGCAATAACTTCATAAATTAATTTGTACTGTAAAAACGATGTTCGAACTCGTGTTAGGCAAGGGACCACTTGGAACCGAACCCGAGTTCGGAAATGGTATTTTACAGTACAAATAAATTTATGAAGTTATTGCGCAAAGTCTCGCCGGAGACTTCTTGAAGCAATAACTTCGGGATATCGGAGCCAATACATTCTAATACTGTACGGAGCTCCTGCTCCATACAGTATTATAACGAAGTTTTATGCAAATCGACTTCGGATGTTTCATCGATTTGCTCATCTCTAACTATCACCATACTATTACTGAATAAAACCTAGTAAACCAAGACCAATATTATCAATAATAACAATGGCCAAATAATACCACCAGATTATGAACACAAATTACCTTCACATAGTGGCTAAATACCTCCATACTGATACTACATAGAAATCACTGTACTATGACTAAAAGTCCCCATAGATTGGAATTGTTCACTTTCCTTTTCTTAACCACCCAGCCCAGACTGCCATGAAGACTTTCACCAGGCCAAGACTCTTCAGAGTTGGATACAAGAACATCTTTGGTTTCTTGCTTTTCCAGTATTATGTCCCTGGTTGTGCCCTATACAGCAGTAATTTATGCCTTTCTGCCCTTCACAATATTAATGTTCCCCACTGTTCTCCATTTGAAAAGTAAGCATCCCACTATGTCCTAGAATAGTAATGTCACCCTGTATAGTAATTCCCACACTATTTAGTAATGTCCCCTCCTGCATAGTACTGTCCCCACTGTGCCCTTTAAGAATAGTAACATCCCTCTATGTATAGAAATGTCCTGCACGGTGCCCTGTTAGTCTAGTAATGCCCCTCATTATACCCTTTAAAATAGTAATGTCCCCTACTATGCCCTGTTGCATTAGTAATATACCCCCTGTGCCCTATTATATGTCCTCCAAGTTCTCCTGCTCACTGAAAACTTCTCAGTGCAGCCAGTGCAGTGACATCATTATGCTGCCTGATGTCTTCAGGAAGATCCTGACCTCCTGGGAGCTCAACCTCTTGACATCTGGTAGGCCACAAACCTAAAGCAAGCTGTGTCTTACCAGAGTAAGTGATGGGGCAGAACAAAAAGGCAGCATTTCTGCACCATGTTTTACTTGTGTAATTGTTTATTGTTGTGGATTTGATGCAGATTTGCAATAGATCTCATCCTTGCATTGAAAGGGGTGAAATCCACAAACATAAATCGTAGAAACAATTGACATGCTGCTGATTTCTAAATCTGCACAGCAAGTCAATTTCGTCATGGAAAAAGGTGTACAGGAGATTTGTCTAATCTCTTACACTTTGCTTGTACTGTATTACGCTGTGGTTTTCTGCATGAAAAAACACGTGTGATACGCAATGTGTACACTTACCCTAATGCAGTAATATCAGTCATTTATGTAGGTTTCTAACCAAACTGGCCACCAGTGAGTAATAAAGTGAATGTCATACACATCCAAGAAGCTTGAAAAATACATTAAAGGGGTGTTCTGAGATTCTATTGTTGATGGATAGATCACATTATCAGGTCAGTGGAGATCTGACACCCATGCCTATTAGCTGTCTGAGGAGGTAGCAGCCTCCTTGGAACTTACCATAAATGAGCCTAGGCCGTGTGACTGATGCAGTTGACCAAAGGAAGAATTGTAGCGCTCCAGCCTCTTCCAATGGACAGTTGATGGACCCTCGCCGATCTGATATTGGAGGATATTGATATTCATCAATATGAAAATCTCAGAGAACCCTTTAAAAAGTAATGCATGCTAACCATGATATTTTGCAATAAATCAAGACAATGAATGATCATCTAAGGTGTTTATAATTATATGTCATATTATTAGCAAGCGTGACCTCTTGGCACACATCACAAACTAATCCTCTCCCAGAGACTTACCGCAGGCCTGAGAAAGACTTGGGAGAGCCTCTTCAGTTCTCTTCTACTGTTTCCAGGATGCTGTGTGGCTGCTGCAGTGCACAGGCTTCAGTTCTAGGCTAGCCAGGGCCCAGGGGCACAAGGTGGTGAAGGTATTCATAGGTGGGCAGGCTTCCAGTCGGACAGGTGGGCGGGCAGGCCAGTAGTCACAGTGCTCCTGTCTCCTCCTTGGCAATCTCTGAGTGTGTTTGACTGAGTGAATTGGTGGATCCACAGTCCCACTCAATCCACCAATCAGCTTACCACCAAGCACCGCAGTTAGTGTGACCACTTTCAGAACCCCCAAAAGGAGGAACATCATACCTGGGACAGTAGACGACAATAAAACACAGATACTGGGAACCATAATCTATATAACAGCGTCAGAGGACATTAAAGGAGAGGAATACAATATCAGCATGTCCATGTGACATGTGTCCAATGTGATATTAGAGCACATTACTATAAGAGGAGAGAATTACAACTCCCAGCATGTCTAGGCTGGTATTATATGCTATCAGAGGACACTACAGGGATAACAGGGATATTTTCGAGAGAAGGTATAAGGAGACGAGTACAACTCACATTTTTTCCGGCTTACCAATTCTGTGCTCCACGCCATCATTTCACATGATATCACAGATCCTTCACCACGACTTCTCTGCTCCACTGCTGAGCTCTGTACTGATCACATGACTGTAATGTCAACACAGGTCCTTCAGCTCTTGCAGGGTAGCAGATACAGAGCAGGTCCTAAGTTAGGAGTCACTACTGTGTGTCCCTTCTTGGTAACTAGGTTACCCGGTGGGCAAGTGATAAAAAAATAGAAACCAGCAGATAAGCAGCACCCTAGAAACATGCCTAAGTGCTCCAACAAATTGCTCCAACAAATTTGCATAAATGATAGCTCCACGAGTGGTACAAACTAAAAACAAAATAAATATATTGTTTTAATCAGCATGATCAACCCTTCCAGACAGTTTAATAGGGTTGATCATGTTAACAGAGTGCACTTTAAAGCAAGTTTCCTTTAAAATAAAATGTCACACTGCTTATGGCTACATATATATATATATTTCTATAATTATATTTCATATAATTGTAGTAACAGCTGTACTCTATAAGTGTTGCTCCATTACTCCTAGGTTACTAAAGGGGTTATCTTCAGGATAGGTCATCATTATCACATCAGTGGGTGTCCAAGTCCTGGCACCCCCACCGATAAGCTGTTTCAGAAAGCCGCTGCCCTCACCGAAGCTCTGGGCAGTGATGCAGGCTCCCAGCAGCTTTCCACGAACAGAGCTGTACATCAGATAGTGGCAGTGCTTGGTGCTATTGACTTGAATAGGGCTGAGGTGCAGCTAGACCATGTGACCAATGTACAGTAATGTCACTGGCCTAGGAAGAGGCTGCAGCACTCAAGGCCTCTTCTAACTGCTGATCGGAGGTGGTCCGGGTGTCCTCCCCCCGCAGGTATGATACTGATGACCTACTCGGAGGATGTCATAAATTTCTTTTCCTGGATAACCCCTTTAATATTATGGCAAAGCTATATTATTCAGCTACTTATATGATACTTGCGTTCCCTCAGGAACTCAAATATCCTGCTTCATGATATTACCTGGTGATAGTATGCTACAAAACCAATAAAATCTGATTTAAAACAAAAGTATGGCTTTTAAATTTCTTCCAGATGAAAAATAGGAGTTGCTGTTTTTTACCTTGCTTACATTACATTTTTGCTGCAGGTGTACAATGTAGATGCACAGGTCCCTGACAGTGCGGGTACAGGTACAGCCTATTTGTGTGGTGTAAAAGCCAATTCTGGGACCCTGGGTGTGCGCGGCTGCAACATATGAAATCTGTGAAACTGCTAAAGGGAATGAGGTGAAATCTATACTTCATCGAGCAAGGGAAGCAGGTAGAAAGCCATCATGGTTGTTTTTATATTTTCTACCTAGGAAAACAAGCAGACGTTAGAACCACACATAATTGAGTTGAACAGTCCACAAGTCACATACTGGTTATTAATTTTACACTTTTTCTTTATGCCAGACTTAAAGGCTATGAACACCCTCAAGTAATTTTTTTATCATTGTATTTTACTCATTGTGGGCTAAAAAAAGTTTTCTCAATTGGTCTTTATAAGAAACTAGCAGAAGGACCCGGTTTCCCACGGGTATATTTAATCTATTTCATTTAATGTTTGTGTGTGTCGTTAAAAGATAGACAGTATCCACTATAACAGTGACATCCACAGTGCCCTCCGCTTTAGAGTGACCTTCACAGCGACCGCACCTTTATTAGTGACCTCCACAGTACCCTGTCTCTTTAACAGTGATTTACACAATAACCCGCCGCCTTAACAGTGACCTCCACAGTACCCCATCTCCCTTAACAGTGGCCTTTACAGCAATCTGTCCCTTAACACTGACCTCCATAGCAGACTGTCCCCTTAACTGTGACCTCCTCAGCAGCCTGCCCCTAGGGTGGCCAGAGGTTCTGTTTTAGGCCAGACAGTCTAGCTTTCAGACTCCCTGTCCTCCGTTTGGCGCAGGGCCTGGACAGACACAGGGATGTCCTTTTGAACAGCTCACTCTCAGACATCAGCACTGTGCTGTCTGAGCTTAGGCTGCAGGAGAAATTCACCCTCCCTCCCACTCTTGCAGCTGACAGAAGTTGATTTTTACCTTAAATTTTTCAATCCCCGTCGGCTGCGGAGTGGGAGGGACACGGCCTAACTGGCCGTGGCTTAGCGGACCTGGGGGCGGGGTTTATGTCCGTCTTTTGAGGGTGGCCTGAATGGTTACCCTACCTACCCTCTGAATGGTGACCTCCACAGCACTCCACTTCCTTAACAGTGTCATCCACAGCGCCCTGGCCCTTTATTTAACATATTTCTTTATTAGAAAATAAGAGTATACAATGTCTTCCATAAATTCACATCATGATGGTATACAATGCAAGCGTACAAACAGTAATGTACAATATATCATGGCAGAAGACATTGGAAAGCTGTTGAATCTCATGAAGCGCCCTGCCCCTTTAAAGCTGACCCACAGCAGTGAAGAAAAATTGTGGGGTTGCTATGGAAACCTGGTGTAAAACTGTGTGCATGTGGAGACTAAGGGCCTGCGAGCTTCTATTGGCTGATAAGGGTTATGTGACCAGACTTCTATTAGCTAATGAATTTTTGGGAATATCTCAGGAACGGTACCTGCTAGAGAGCTGAGGTCCAGTTTAAAACTTCCCCGGACACCTGATGTACATGTGTGCCAAATTTCATGATTGTAAATGTGACTCAACTTTTTTTATTAGATGTTGAACAGGATTTTGTTTTGTTTTGTCAGTGTTTCTACAGGCCATTTCTTTTTGCTTTACAGTGAATCTGTCAGGGAATAGTTCTGACGGCTGGATCTGTAAAGGTGCCTTTACACGAGTAAGATTTTGCGGCAGAAAATTCTGCAACTGAAAGTCAGTCCCATTTACCTTAATGGAGCTTGCAGAAATCCATGCGCTTGCTGCCTAATTCAGATAAACAGAATTGATTTTCAGTCACAGAATTTCCTGCCACAAAATCTGCCTCGTGGGAAGGCACCCTATCCCTAGCCCTGAAATCCTGACAGCTCAAAACACTCATTATACTGTAGCTATATTCTTATCAAACTGATAAGGGCTACAGATCCAACCATCAGAGCTGCTCCCTCATGAATTTACTGTAAGGCCCCATTTACTTAACCGTATTTGTGGCCCGAACTGCAGTTTTTGCGGAACAGATGAGGACCCATTCATTTCAATGCAGTTTCAAAAAATGCAGACAGCACACCTTGTGCCATCTGCATCCATATGTCCGTCCCGTGGCATCTGCAAAAAGGATAGAACATGTCCTATTCTTGTCATTGTTACATTTTTTTTTTTTTTTTGGAATCCGTGTTTTGTGGTCATGTGAATGCACCCTTATGCAGAAATGAATGGCCAACAGAAACACTGAAAGTGAAGGCAGCAGAGCTGTGGAAAATTCTTAGTAAAGGCCAACTGAAAGCTATTTTTAGGCCAAAAATGAGCAAAATGCAATTATTAAAAAATGTTTCCAAAGGTGTCCATAGACTTTAAGAATTTACATTCCAGCAAGTTGTCTAGTCTGCCTAATTTTTTTAGAGTGTTTGCACAGACTTTAGTTGAACACACACCATTAAATGGGTATGGGGAACAAATGAGCAAGCTAGAGGTTTTATACATTGTGTAGCTATATGTACAAAACCTGTTATTTTAACCTCTTTGCAGATTTTAAGAAATTCTGCCATTGGATTGACCTTATGTTTCTTTACTGCAGGCAAATCTGTAGGTATCGTAACGACAACCCGCGTCCAACATGCCTCTCCAGCGGCTGGTTATGCACATAGTGCCAGTCGGAATTGGTACTCTGACAGGGAGATGACAACATCTATGATTGAAAATGGCTGCAAGGACATCGCATACCAGCTGGTGTACAATACTGATATTAATGTAATTATGGAGACAATGGGGGAATTTTATCAAGCTCTGCACTGCAAAATTCTGTCACCTGAGGAAATTTTCTGGGCTTTTTGTATTTTTACACCACTTACGGCCGCTTTCAGACGATCGTATTGAAATCCGTCAGTATTCTGTCTCAGGATCCTGGTGATATACCATCAGTATTGTTATCAGGACTGCTTCAGTATATCATCAGGGTTTACCTGCTTATTTCTTCCTGCCTTCATTATTTATGCACTGCATAACAAATCCGCACAAAACGCGGACATGCTGCAGATTTCAAATACTGACGGGAATTATACGCCCATGTGAATAGCTCTATTCATTAACATTAGCAGCAGATTCTGGTACATTAAATCCGGATTTTGGGCTTCATTTGCACCATAAAAATGGCATAAATGAAAAATAATTTGTTGCTGCTGCTGGCGTAAAAACTGGGAGATGCAACAATTTTTAAAAAAAAAAAAGATAGTTTACGACTTTTAACCCCACTTTTCAGTGGCAAGGGGGACAATAAATCTCCTCCAACGTGTGCTGCTGGATAAAATGCCACTGAAGGAAAACTGACTTGAATTATTACTCCTCTGATACATTCTCTCCAATGGGTGTGAACAATTAAAGCTCACTATAGTACACAGGTACCTGTAATTTTATGAATGGGACCTGCCACAGTTTTCCTTAATTCATAACTCTGTACACATGTATAAACACAGGATATGGATCACATAATGCCCTATAAAATACAGTATATCTTCTATATTTCCATAACAATGAAAATAAAATTTTAGACATAATTATGTGCTTGAATGTTATTTCTTGGTCTCTCAAATGTTCCCTGCAGGTAATTCTTGGTGGAGGAAGATCCTATATGAGTCCCAGAGGCACCCCAGACCCAGAATACCCAACCGATTCATCAAATGAAGGCCGTCGAAGAGATAATCTTACCCTAACAAAAATATGGCAAGATCAGCGAAAGGTAATGTGCATCTCTGAACAGTAATATTAAATGCCTGATCAGACAAGACTTGTACTGAAATAGCAGATACACTCTAGCTTGACTTTTGTGAATACACCATGTATACGTTGTGGCAGTGTTGCTGCCAGAAGGCCATAGGAAGGCCATTCAAGTGGCGTATCTCACCGAGAGAAAGCTGGGTGAGAACAAGAAAGGTTGGGAAATTAGTTTTTTCCCACTGTCTGCAGCAGTCAGGCTGGTAATGGGGATAATTATCAGCCAGCTGAGGAGCTTGGATAAATCGTGGCTGAGCTCCTCAATCAGGGCTCCCAGTCTGGGAAAGGAGCAGGCTGTGTCAAGGCCTGTGGGAGCCGGGACCCGGGACCCTCTAACCCTGTGTATAGGGTAAGCACTGGTGATGTGTCTTGGGGAGCTGGCTGGTAGACCCAGATCCTGATAGAGAGGGAAAGACTGTTTAGTCAGTGGCCAGACGGCCGAGGATTTATTTTTATGATTTTGTTGTACTGCTGTGATGACAATAAAGCTGGTCGTGGCCAGTTTGCACCCGAATCTACAGTGGTGGAGCGGCTTCTTGATGTGTGCCAACCGTCTAAGGCGTTAAGACGGCGATCTGGAAGAGCTAAATGACCTCGAGTTGTTACAACGTATGATGAGTATGTGTCACTGCCCTGTGAAGAGTGTTTCTCCATCTTACATGGTTATTGGCTTGCCTACCCTTACAGCCAGCTCCTCTTCTCTGAGTAATATCTCTGCTCCAGTATTTCTAGCCTTAATAAAGTTTTTTTTTTTTTTTTAAATTGGGATCTTACAATGTACTGTACAATACCTTTTAATTATTCCTCCCATTAGGCAGATCTTAAATAAAGGGCTTCTCTGGGCATTTAGTCTAATTACTAGTTGTAACTAACCTCTGGAGGGAAGCTCTTTCACATAATACTTACCAGTGTCGGACTTGGGTGCCTAGGGCTGAGCAGCAAAATAAATTTTTGAGGCCCACCGTACGGATACATTCAAATATTACCTGCTCACACAGTGGCAGGCAGCAGCACGACTCTATAAGATGATTGATTATGGGGTCCCTGCAGCGACCGACTTTGAGATGGTGGGTCTCTGAGAAAAGAAGATACTGGCTATCCTCCCTCTGTACCTATAAGTAATCTCTAGCACCTGATGGTTTCAATATTAATAAACTGGGTAGTTTCTTAAATATTCTACCCAGTTTTTATATGAACATAGGCTGGTTGGGGTGCTGTACACTGCCTATCTATATGTAGTGCAGTAGGTCTACTGTGTTATGTGCCACTTGTGCAGGGGGTGGAGGGCTAGGGGCCTACCTTGTTTAGGGGCCCACCGAGGGATTCACATGTACCCCTGTGGGCCAGTCTGAGTCTGATTCTTACTCACACGTGCTGTGTGGTCTTCTACCCAGGTCCCAACCAGAAGTGTCTGCTTCTTCTTCTGTTCAGCTGCATTATAGTCAATGCACCTGAACTGGAAAAGAAGCAGCCACATCTTGTTGGAAGAGCCCACAGCCTGTGTGAGTGCAGCGGAGCTTCCCTCCCCAGGTTAGGCTACTTTCACACCTCTGGTGCGAATTCCGGAAGGCTGTTCCAGGATTCGGCACTACCTGATGCGGACCGAATGTAGCCTTAGTTACAACTACTAATTAGACAAAATGCCCGAAGAACCCCCTTAAAGTAGTTAATTTGCCATATACTTCATTGACTTTCCATGTCCAGCTGTTCAAATGGTTAATTCTGATTTCCTGCTGCATGCTGTGTAAATCTTCACAAAGCACCCTCCCTGCCTTCTTGGTTATTGTAGAGAAGCGCCCTCATAACATGCTCTCTCCCCTCGCTGCAGAGGATGAAATCGGCATGGACTCGTAGACTTCTATTGAGTCTATCTCCTGCAGAGAGGTGAGAGCTTGAGATGTGAGTGCTTCTCTCTCCTCATTCTTGTGCTGGGTGGGTGTCCCAGCACTCAGACCCCCACCAATCAATACTTATGACATGTTTCTATGAAAACTCAGGCACTCTTTAACTAGTAAATGGGATATATAACCAAGATTTTGTTTTATTAATTAAAACCAGATACTATTATTTTTTCTAATATGTTTTTTATTTACTGGTGTTAATTGTAGCTGTAATCTACGCCAGCTCCTAGCTAGTGGGGAGTTCAGTTTCTGGTGCATGGAAAGCTAGAACTTGCGCCAAACTTATTAGGAGGCCTGTTGGCGCATACTTCAGCTCACCTTTTCCAAAACAGGCGTAGGGAATGCCAGTCTTAAATCTCTACTTTAGACATTTATGGGAAAGTATTCTAGACCTGTGCAAAGGTCATTTTGCAGGGAGTAGATGAGCTGTAACCATCACCTTTTAAAGATATATATATATCTCTGCCTCTGATGATAAGATGACTTCTGAGAAGCAATCTCCGCAGCACAGGAATTGTCAGGCTACTATGAGGGTTAGTGGGCAAAGTGAATAATCCTAGGATTTTAGAATTATTTTGAAATATATAGAAAATGAGGAAAACCATGACCTACATTTTAATGCTTCACATTAAAAAAATCCATTTAAAATAGATTATTTTCCTTTAACACTAGTACACTTCACGGTAAATACGTAATATAACAAAAACAAAGCTACATGAAGATGTTTACAGCTGGCAGATAAGGAGCAGGTGGATATCGTCTGTATCTGCAATAGAATATGGAAACTCAATGAAATATATGGCAGCCTGGCAGGCTTACTGTTGTATCGTTTGCCTACTTGGTATTTGTGTTAAGGGCTCATTCAGACGGCCGTTTGAATGAGTCCGCATCTGTTCCGCAATTTCGCTTAACAGGTGTGGACCCATTCATTTCAATGGGGCTGCAAAAGATGCAGACAGCACCCCGCAAAAAAAGATAGAGCATTTCCTATTCTTGTCCGCAATCGCCGACAAGAATAGGCATTTTCTATTATACTGTAGTTGCGGCCATGCAAATTGCCGAATGCACATGGCCGGTATCCGTGTTTTACAGGTCCACAAAACACTACGGCCGTGTAAATGCTCCCTAAAGAAGTGTTCCAGTTACTTATTACGTTTTTTGATCATATTAAAATTCATTATTTTTTGCAGGGTTCTGTATATGTTTGGAACAAAGAACAATTTGAAGCTGTAAATGAAGAGACCACTGATTATCTTATGGGTAGGGTTCTTTTTGAATATGCATATTAATGAGGACCTGAGAGCAGCACAGGTTAAACAGTAGTTGATGAGCATATGGTATCTACCACAGTTCTGAAGTATTCATTATTGCATTGTCTGGACTGGGTCTGTCTTCTATGACAGCTTTCCTTGTATGCCAGCTAATACAATCTAAAGTATATACAACATATGTCCTATGTCATCGTGGAATGGTGATGGGGGTGGAATTAATATATAAAATAAAACTATATTATGACTGATGTTGAATGAGGCACCTGCACCTGTACCTGGCATGCATGCTGCACCTGCGCTCCCTGGATTTTGTGTGGCTGTCATGGCCCATAACAGGAGGAACTAGTGTTAGGGACCACTCATAGAGGCGACCTTGACGTGGTGAGTGGCTTATTACGCTTTGGCCAAAATGTACACTAATGCCTCATTCAACATCCAGCATAGAGGCAGGGCAGAGTGCTGATTGCAGAGTGCCATTGCATTTTTTTTTTTGCGTTTGTATGTGTATTTCGCCATAGCAATGTGCACCTGCATATAGGGTTGTGCTGACTGAACCCCCCACTTTTTTTTTCTTCTTTGTAGTACATTATGACTGAGTTTAGGTAATAACAGCATAGATCCGTGATGGCTAACCTCCTGCACTCCAGCTGTGGTAAAACTACGACTCCCAAGATGTACACTTGCTTGGATGTTCTCAGAACTCCACAGAAATGAATGTAGCATGCTGGGAGTTGTAGTTTCCCCACAGCTGGAGTGCTGGATATTAGCCATCACTGGGATAGATTTACAACTTTGAGGTGAGATTACGTCAATGATACAATCCACTCATTACTATGGGTCCCAGCTTTTCATAATGCAATTCATTGATTTGTATATTTTAACTGTTTAGGTCTTTTTGAACCAAAAGACATGAAATATGAGTTAAATCGTGACCATTCCATGGATCCATCCCTTGCAGAAATGACAGAGAAAGCCATTAAGATTCTACGCAAGAATCCAAAAGGGTTCTTTCTGTTTGTAGAAGATAAGTATATTGCATTGGGCATTACAAATCTCAGCTGACATGGGAAAAGGATTTCAGGTGTTTTTTTTTTGTTGTTCTACTGCCATTATAGTCTAAGGCCCCTTTCACACAGGCGAGTTTTCCGCACGGGTACAATGCGTGATCTTGACGCATTGCACTTGCACTGAATCCGGACCCATTCACTTCTATGGGGCTATGTACATGAGCGGTGATTTTCACGCATCACTTGTGCGTTGCGTGAAAATCGCAGCAAGCTCTCTATAGTGCGTTCACGCAACGCAGGCCCCAAAGAAGTGAGAATGGGGCTGCGTGAAAGTTGAAAGCATCCGCCAAGCAAGTGCGGAAGCGGTGTAAGTTTTCACATATGGTTGCTAGGAGACGATCGGGATGGGGCCCAATCTTTATTATTTTCCCTTATAACATGGTTATAAGGGAAAATAATAGCATTTTCAATACAGAATGCTTAGTAAAATGTGAATGGGGGGGAAAAAAATTAACTCACCTTATTCACTTGATTGCGTAGTTGCGATCTCTTCTTTCTTTTTTAATCATGTAAGCTGCCGGCTAAAGGACCTGTGGTGACTTCACATCACATGGTCTAATCACATGATCTATCACCATGGTGATGGACCATGTGATTGGGCCATGTGACAAGCGCAGTGACGTCACCACAGGTCCTTTAGCCGGCAGCTCACATGATTAAAGAAAAAAAAGAAGAGATCGCAACTACGCGATCAAGTGGATAAGGTGAATTAATTTTTTTTTTTAACCACTCCATCCACATTTTACTAAGCATTCTATATTGAGAATGCTATTATTTTCCCTTATAACCATGTTATAAGGGAAAATAATCAAATTTACAGAATACTCAACCCATACCCTAACTTCACTGAAGAAGTCCGGGTTCGGGTCTGGGTACCAAACATGCCGATTTTTCCCACGCGCGTGCAAAACGCATTGAAACGCTTTTCACTCGCGCATAAAATAATCGCATATTTTCCTGCAACGTACCCCCATGTTTGCCCGCAACGGACCCGCAATGGCCGTGTAAAAAGGCCTTAATGTTGTCTTTTAACCCTTTTGGTGCTAGGAGTTTTTTACAGCAATTTTCACACATTTGAGATACAAAAACAAACCCTGAATTATACAATAGAAAGTACCCAACTGTATTACACTCCCAAATCTTTGTGATCTAGATGCTGGTTAACACCTGAGTCACAATGTCAACAAATGGTCGGTGCAGGGAGTGATTAGATGTGCAACTGTTCACCGGAAATGCCCGCCGGATCCGTCACAAAGCAAGACAACTGAAAGCATTTGAAGACTGATCAACTAAAGTCCCGGCTGCCATGGAAAAGAAGCGGAGAGCCAGGGGAAAAGCTACTTACCCTCCGTGCGGCGGCCGGGGGGGTCCGCAATAATGTCACTGGGTCCATGCGTCGCATGGATCACATAGCTATACTATGTGAGCAATGCGCCATACGATCCATACGGCGCATTGGTCACTTAGCATAGCTATGTGAACCATGCGACGCAGGGACCCGGTGACGTCATCGAGGAGCGCCCCGGCTGCCGCACGGAAGGTAAGTAGCTTCTCCCCCGGCTCCCCGCTGCTATTCCATGGCAGCCGGGACTTTAGTAGCGTCCTGGCTGCCATGGTTACCATTCTTAAAAGCTAAACGTCGGATACAGCGATGCGCCGTAATGACGTTTAGCTTAAAGTCGGATCCGGATTAATGCTTTTCAATGGGCATTAATTCTGGATCCGGCCTTGCGGCATGTCTTCAGGATTTTTGGTCGGAGGAAAATCCGCAGCATGCTGCGGATTTTGCTACGGCCAAAAACGTGTCAGTACTGAACTGAAGACATCCTGATGCATCCTGAACGGATTTCTCTCCATTCAGAATGCATTGGGATAATCCTGATCCAGTATCTTTCCGTCCTAGAGCCCCGAGGACGAAACTCTAGCACGGAAAGGAAAAACGCAGATGTGAAAGGGGCCTTAGTTTAAGAGATTGGTGAAGGTCACATCATTGAGACCCCACTGATTAACACTTCTCATATGTTACTACGACATATCAAAAGTTTTGTAAGATTACCATTACTCTTTAACCCTTTAGTGACTACGAATATGCCTTTTTACAGCAGGAACTAAGGGGCCTTAGGCTGGGTCATCTCCTTTTTATAGTGGACCAGTCTAAGCACTGCATGGTGGAGAGTGGGGGTTTGGCTCTGACATGAGAGCCGCACTCCTGGTCTAACAGCCTGGACGGGCAGGAGCGCCGATCTGGACTATTTAACCCCTTACATACTGCAAACAATGGTGCCCTCCTTATGTAAGAGGTTACAGAGGGAGTGGACTGCCTCTGTCTCCCACAGCTGATGTGTGTATAAGCAGGCCGAGACCTAGTATAGGCCTTCAGTCTGTCTCGAGTTTTCCCCATCAGGCTGCGCCTTTCTAGTGCAGCCTGATGGTCAAAGTCAGTATAGCACTGACACTAAAATACCATTCACTATAGGAATAGTGTATTTTATTTTAGAAGCAATTAAAATATCATCTGTTATAGTCCCCTTGTGGAACTATTAAATGGTTAAAAATAGAGTAAAGAAATAAAATAACAATGTATTAAATAAAGAAACTCCAATAAAAAATGTGATTTTTTTTCTCCAATTAAAAAACACTTTTCAATGGACAGAATGCAAAAATAAAATTTCCCTTACATGTTTAGTATCTCTGTATTCGTAACAACCCAAATTGCGCAAATATGATGTAAATTATCCTGTACGATGAATGCCATAAAAAACAAACAGAAAATGCTAGAATTGCTTTTGCTGAGTCGCCACAAAAATGTAATAAAAAGTGTTATGTACCCCAAAACGATACCAATGAAAACTACACGTCATCCTGCAAAAATTTAGCCCCACACAAAAATAAAAAAGTTATGGGTCTTGGGATTTGGTGATGCGTGATGCAAAAAGATTTTACCAAAGACAGGCTGACAATTTTTGTCAGACGTTGCCTGCTAAGGGATCCCGCACGGACGTGGAACGCGGATGACACACGCGGATGGCCATCCACATTTTTCACGGTCCCATTGACTTGAATGGGTCCGTGATCCGTTTTCACGGACAAGAATAGGACAGGTTATATTTTTTTGACGGACTGGAATCACGGACCACGGACGCGGAGGACAAACGGTGCATTTTACGAGTTTTCCACGGACCCATTGAAAACCAATGGGTCCGCAGAAAATCACGAAAAACGGAGCAACGGACACGGAATCAAACAACGGTCGTGTGCATGAGGCCTTAGGAAGGCAGATTTTGCTAGACTAGTTTTTAGATGCCCTGTCCCATTTTAAGCCCTCCTGATGCACCTTACAGTAGAAACTCCCAAAAAGTGACCCCTTTTTGGAAACTAGGGGAATAGGTGCCAGTTTTATTGGTACTATTTTGGGGTACATATGATTTTTAATTACTCTGTATTGCATTTTTTGTGAGGCAAGGTAACAAAAAATCGTTAATTTCTAACGATAATTTGTTTTCCCTTAGTCCTAACAGCAGCACAGAAGGGGGTTAACCACCCCCCGTGGACTGGCAGGACCGGCGGAATGTTTAATGAGCCCAAGACTAATAACTCAATTTAACAATTAAGTATCTCCTTAAAAGGAGGAAGTCAACCCCCAGCCCACTGTGTTTATAGCAAGAAAAAAACTAGACTTACTAGGGTGGGAAATTTGTGTGCTGCTGTTAGGACTAAGGGAAAACAAATTATCGTTAGAAATTAACGATTCCCTTACGTCCTACCAGCAGCACAGAAGGGGAGATAGCAAGAAGAAACCCCTAGGGAGGGCCTTCCTGCCTGGCAGAACTAAGAAAAGTCTGCCCAAAGACCGAAAACTCAGCTAGACTGGCATCTAGTCTATAATGGGAGATGAATGTCGATTCAGAGCTCCAGGAGGCAGCTTTGCAAATCATGTTGAGAGGCAGAAGACTCCTCTCGGCAAAAGAAGTAGCCACAACTCTAGTAGAGTGGGCCTTCACGAATCCCGGAGGGTCCAGAGATTGTGGAAACAAAGGATTCCTTAATAGCCTCCTCAATCCACCGACTGATGGAAGGTTTGGATGCCTTATAGCCTTTAAACTTACCGGCAACAGGATTAGCAGATTCTCATCTTTCCTGAACTCCTTGATCTATCCACATAGATCCGGAGACATCTCGAGACGTCCAGAGGATGTCTAGCAGGTTCCTAGGAGGAGGTGGTAGATGTCGACAGAACCGGGAGGAATATCACCTGGTTGATGTTCTGGAAGGAAGGAACTTTAGGCCTACAATACGGGAGGAATCTAAGAAGGTCCCGGTCATGTAAGAAAATGGTATAGGGCTCATGTGCTGAGAGAGCTTGAAGCTCAGAGACCCTCTTGGCCAAAGTCACTGCAAGGAGAAACACAAACTTCCAAGTGACGAACTTGATGTCCACCTCCTCTCACGGTTCAAAGGGGGAGATGCTAACCCCTGAGAACTACTGAAAAACCCATTGAAAAAAAGGGGTCTCAGTACTGTAGGCTTTAATCTTTCAGCTCCTTTAAGGAACCGTTTGATCAGCGGGTCCTGAGAAAAAAGCCTGTTAAGGCAAGCTGAGATGGCTGAAACTTGAACCTTCAGAGTAGAAGGGCAAGGCCTCTATCAAGGCCGTCTTGCAGGAACTGAAGGATAGCGGAGAGGGGCGGATCTGCAGACGCCACCTCAGTTGAGGTACAACAGGATGAGAATATCCTCATAACACAAGAGTAGGCTCTCTTGGTAGAGTCCGCTTTAGAATGAGACAGCGTTCTCAGGACCGACTCTGAAAGCCCTTCTATTCTGGGAAGGGACTGATCAACCTCCAGGCTGTCAGGTTGAATCTGTGCAGATCTGAGCAGAGGTGAGTGTCCCACGACACCAGGGTCTGCTGTGGGGAGCCTCCAATATTGTCCTCGACTCAACTGGGTGAGCTAGGTAAACCAGGATCTCTTCGGCCAAAACAGTATGATGGCTATCACCGAGGCCTGATCCTGACGGATTTTCATCAATACCCTCGGTATCATGGAAAAGGGAGGGAAGATGTAAGCCAGCCTGAACCTCCAGGATATTGACAGAGCGTCTAACGCCAGGGGTTGTCCTCCTGTAAAGGAGCAGAACCTCTCCACCTTGGCATTGAACCTTGTTGCCATGAGATCCACCTCTGGCATACCCACTTGAGGACTATCTGCTTGATTCTCCGGATGTAAAGACCACTCCACCAACGGAAGACCGCGGCTCAGCCGCTATCATATTGAGGGAGCCTTGGATGTGGATCGCAGATAAGTGGGAAGGTACAACTCTGCCTAATCCAGAATCACCCCGATCTCTGACAGGAGTGGAAGTGATCTCGTGCCTCCCTGCTGGTTGATGTAAAGTACCGCAGTCACATTGTCTGACTGGACTTTCACCGCTTTGCCCCGGATCTGAGGGGCTAAGTGAAGGAGGGCTAGCCGGATAGCTTGAATCTCGCGGAGATTGGATGAAAGAAGCCACTCCTGAGGAAACCAGGTGCCGTGAACTGGAGAGTCGTCTCAGGTGAGCGTCCCAGCCTACTTAGGACGCATCCGTAGTCAATATGACCCAGACTAGCTGGGTCATAGACTTCCGTCTAAAAGATGGCACCACCATCTGAGGGAATACCGAGTTTGCCAAGTCAGGGAGCACAGGGAGTTTAGCCCAGCAGGGCTGCCATTCCATTTGAAGAGGACCTCCGACTGTAGAGGGCGGAGGTGCCATAGAGCCCAAGGGACTGCTTCCGCAGACGCTGACATGAGCCCCAACATCTTCATGAGAGTCCGGATTGGAACTCGCCGGGAAAGGAACTTGCCGTGTTCTGAACCCGGAATCTTCTTTCTGGAGTCAACTGGAGCGACATCCCAGTGGAGTCGATTATGAAGCCTAAATATCTTACTGAAGTCGACGGGCTCACGTTCGACTTCTACCAGCTGATGATCCAACCTAGGTGGAACAGAAAGGAGATTGTTACCTGAAGAAGTTGGGTTAGGACCGCTAGAGCAGAGGCTTTCAAAGCCAGTCGTCCAGATAAGGAATGATGGTCAGTCCTTGAAGCCTCAAAGCCGCCACCACAGAACCACCACCTTGGTAAAAGTGTGAGGGGCAGAAGAAATGCCAAAGGGAAGGGCAACAAACAGAAGATGCCTGACGACACCGGACACCTGGACCGTGAACCTGATATACTTCCTGGAACCAGGATGGATCGGGATGTGCAGATATGCATTCTTGAGGTCCAGGGTTGCCATCACGTCTCCAGGATTGACGACGTGAACTACTGACCTGATGGTTTCTACACAAAACTTCACCTTCCTTATAAATCGATTGAAATATCTCAGATCGATAATCATCCGGAGATCTCCTGAAGCCTTGGGAACCAGAAAACTGGTGAATAGATCCCTAGGCCCCGTTTCTCCTGCCGGAACCTCCTCCAGAGCCCCTTTGCAAATGTAGTCCTGAATGTAGGCCTCTAGGATTGCCTCCTTGGCAACTTGTAGAAGGTTGATCTTGACAAACCTGTCCAGAGGAATAGAGGTGTTGTTGACTAAATAACCGTTGGAAATGATATTCAGGACCCAGGGATCCGAGATCTCTTGGATCCATTCTTCTCAGAAGTGGGAGAGATGACTCCCGACGGGTACATGAAGCTTAGGAATGGGGAAGCTTATTGGCAGGACGGCAGGAGTAACGGGAATTAACCAAGAGCCTCGAAGAGGCCCGTAGTCAGGAGGTGGATTTTCCATCTTTGGCTCCTCCACGAGAGCACCTCAAAATCTTTCGCTGTGCTCTCCAGTCACTACAAGAGCTTGTTTGCTGGCCAGACCTGCCACCGCGGTCTTGTCTGCCCTGCCCTCGAAATGACTACTGGGGAAGGCTCTTCACCTTCTAGTCTGAAAGGCCCTCCATGATCTTATCTAGCTCCGAACCGAACAAACGGTTGGGCTCGAATGGAAGGCCATATAAGCTGTATTTTGAGGAATTGTCAGCGACCCAAGGCTCAAGCCAAAATGGAATATGGGCCGCGATCCCAGGGCCATGCTATATATAGGCCCCTGACATTATTTGATAGTATTGTTACAGGGTGCCAAAGGCGCACTTGGTCTCCCATGAGCCACAGACCTGCTGCTTAGCTTCAAGAGCAAGGATCTGTGTTTGGCCTCGTTCCCAGGACTTGCTTTGCTAGCGGGAAGCTCCCTCGCTAGCTTCAACTGGAGCTGTGCGGTATCGCACAAGAAGTCCGTAGCCAGGTTGATGGTCTTGAAAGCAGTATGTCGTCCTGGAAAAACCTCTGGTTCACATCAACTTGAATTTGATCCAGGCGAGATCGGAGGAACGTAGAGACTTCAAAAGCCACTATGGCTGTGGAAGCGGAAGCCGCAGCTGCCGTAACACCCCGTCTTAGTGTGCACTCTGCAAGGGGGTCCTGCAGCTAGACCCATCGTCTGCAGGAACCAGAGTGCGCTTGGACAACTTGGCAATAGCCATGTCCACCTTGGGAATGGATCCCCACGAATCCACCAAGGGTTAAGCCATCGGGAACATGGATTTAAACTTCTTTGTTAAAACCGGACCTTTTCCAGGTTTTTTCCACTCTATATCATGATAGAGAGGAGGGTCTCATCCGCTCTGAAGACACGATGTGCCCGAGTAGCGGGAACGGGAGGCTCCCCACAGTCAACATCATGGTCCCCCGACCTGATGGACTTGAGCAACTTCTGTGTCTTTCCAGGGGAGAAAACACAAAGTCAGCTCCTCCTCATCCGAGGAGGAAGAAACTAAGGAGACCAAGGTCTCTACCAGGAAAGAGGTCTCCATAGGGGCCTGGGCACGAATAGGAAGCCTTTCCATCCAGCAGGCCTATGACTCCTTTAATAGAGCCATTGATACATATCCTGCAACGTAGGTTCACTAGAGGTCAGAAACCTCTAACAGCAGCTGTAACACCTGGCTGTAGGTTAAGTCAACAGACCAGGGATTCCCAACCGGTCTCCCAACCTGGTCTTAGCCCAGCCTTAAGCTGTTTAGCTTCTGCGATCTCACGAGTGCAGGTATGATCAGCTTACAATAACCGTTGACTGCTGCAATGGTAGCAGGATAGATGCTTCCTCTTGGAATCCACTTTCCTGCTCTTCCGAATCCCGCGGAGAAGACATCACTGCGGGAAAAAAAGGGACAAATAAAACATTTGTAAACCACCTAACTACGCAGAAAAGGAAGAAAAACAGACCGGAGGCAGCTGAGGAAAAAACACCACAAGTGGAACAACACCAATTTTAGGACTCTGGGATCTAGCTGAAAAAGCATATGTAGCCAGAGACTGAACTGGAGCACACAGCCTCCCAAAATAGGGGAAAGGGAGGGATAGCCAATCCACCCTTCCCCAGTAAATCCTCCACAGGAAGATGCATAAAAAATCGCATCTATGAAAGAAATCGTGCCCGTGAAAAATCACGGCCGGATTACCCGGAGGTGATGCAAAAGGACCGGGAATCCTGGACCAAGGACGCCGCCAAAATACCCCAGCCAGGCGCAACTGCGCAGGGCCGGCAGCAAATAAGCTGCCGGCCAAACTGACAAGGTACCTAGGAAAAAAGGGCAGCGCCGTTACCCAAACGAAAAAGGCTCCCACACTTTCCATAAGAAAGGGGGAACAAATCGCCTAGTCCACCTGTCCAGGAGGACAGAAAAAAACACAGTGGGCTGGGGGTTGACTTCCTCCTTTTAAGGAGATACTTAATTGTTAAATTGAGTTATTAGTCTTGGGCTCATTAAACATTCCACCGGTCCTGCCAGTCCACGGGGGGTGGTTAACCCCCTTCTGTGCTGCTGGTAGGACGTAAGGGAAATGGATGTTTTGTCACAGTTTTTATTTTTTACAATATTCATCTGACAGGGTAGATCATGTGCTATTTTTAGCAGGTTGTTACAGATGCAATGATATCAAATATGTCTACTTTCTTTGTTTGTTATTATTATGTTTTTGTGTCTCCATTTTCTGAACGCCCTATTTTATTTTTTTTTCCTACCGATCGTCATGTTCAGGGGCTCCTTTTTTGCAGGAAGAGTTGAAGTTTTTATTGGTACCATTTTTGGGTACATATGATTTTTTGATCATTCATTATTATACTTTATGGGGCAAGGTGACCATGAATTGGTATTTTTGGCACTGTTTTTATTTATTTATTTTTCCAGCGTTCACCTGAGGGGTTAGGTCATGTGATATTTTTATAGAGCAGATCGTTATGGACGTGGCAATACCTAATATGTATACTTTATTTCATTTATGCATTCCGTTATGGCCTTCCGTTATAACGTGGTTATAACGGAACATAACGGAATCCATAAGACGGAAGGACAAATCCGTTCTTTTGCCCATAGACTTCAATTATGACGGAATGCAAAACGGAAGCCTTTAAAGGCATTCCGCTTGCTTTCCATCATAATACATGGGAAACCATAATGGATCCGTCTGGTTCCCGTGATATGACGGAAAGCAAACGGAATGCCTTTTAAAGGCTTCCATTTTGCATTCTGTCTGGGCATTCCGGAAAGCAATAACGGAATGCATAACGCTAGTGTGAACCCACCCTTACACAATAATAGCATTTTTCAAACAAAAAATGATGTTTTAGTGTCTCCATAGTCTGAGAGTGATAGCTTTTTTATTTTTTGACCGATTGTCTTAGGTAGGGTCTCATGTTTTGTGGGATGAGGTGACGGTTTGATTGGTACTATTTTGGGGGGCATACACTTTTTTGATCGCTTGGTGTTGCACTTTTTGTGATGTAAGGTGATAACAATAGCTTTTTCTGACACAGTATTTTTTTATGGTGTTTATCGGACGGGGTGGATCATGTGATATATTTATAGAGCCGATCGTTACTGATGCGGTGATACCTAATATGTATGTTTTTTTCTTTATTTATTTTTTCAATTTTTTATTATAAAATCAAGGGAAAAGGGGCGTTTTTTCTTTTTTTACTTGAAACTTAATTTTTTTTTATTAAAAACACTTTTTTTTACTTTATGTCTGACTAACTTTTGGGGGTCTGATCCCCTCTGCAATGCATTACAATACATCTGTATTGTAATGCATAGCCCGTTAGTGTATTACACTGAGACATAAACTAACAGGTTGCCTAGGAGACCCAGCCTGAGGCTGAATCTCCTGGGCACCCGTAGAAGGCAGGTCCCGATGCCGCATAAGGACTTCTCACCCATCGGGTCCCCGCCACAGCAGCGCTGGGACCTGATGGGCTCCCTCACCCGCAGCAGACCCAGCTGACTGCGGCATAGAAGGGGTTAATGCTCCGGCATCTGTGTTTTCACCAATGCCGACGCATACAGCAGGGGTCCGGCTACCGTGAACAGCCAGTCCCCTGCAGCTGATCGGGCAGGCGCAGCTCCTGCACCTGCCCGATCAGCGGGCCGTAATAGTACGGCGCTGTGGCGGCAAGTTACGTCCCGCTGCGCTGTACTATTACGGCACTGGTTGGGAAGGGGTTAAAGCTATTCTTCTTATAGTAAATCTATGATTTTAGTGAATGTATCATGTGGTATGCTCCTACATGCCCTCTAATGTGGGTGCAGGTAGCATGCATGTTATCTTTTAACCCTTTCTTGACACGTACATGTATGGCGTATGTCGGATCTTTTAAAAATGGCATCCGCTCTGGTATGGAGTGAGTGCTATAGCAACCAGGTGCCTGCTGTTTCACACAGCAGACACCCGGGTTAATGTTTGTGATCAGCGAAAACACCAATTGTGAACATTTTAACCTCACAGATGCTGAGATCAAATGTAACCACAGTATCTGAGAGGCAAAAAAATGGAAATGGAAACAAGTGCTTCCTAGGCAGGAATGCCTTCCCCTGGCTGAGATCAGGGAAGGTGTTCCATTGCAGTAATAAGCCAGAGCCTTTACAAGGCTTCTAGGCCTATTACTAGTATATTCCTATGCAGGCCTGCAGGTGGCAACACTGCATTGGAATATAATGATTTTTGTATTCAGTAATAGATAACATTTCATTACTCAGTACAAAAGGCAATCTAATTATTGCATCTTGGGGTCTCCTAGGGGGCCTTAAAACAAGGTTTTTTTTGAAAATCTAAAACATTAAAAATATAGCAATACAAATCACCCCCTTTCCCCCAAATAAAAAATTTTTGACATCATAGGCATTCCCACACCTGAAGCTTCCCATACTATTAAAATATAAAAATATGTATCCCATATGGTGAATGGCTTCATGCAAAAAAATCATAAGGGCTGATTTGCTGTTTATTTCATTGTTTTCCTTCCCCCAAAAATGAAATGCAAAAAGTGATAAAAGTAATTCACACCTCAAAATAGTAACATAGTATATAAGGCCGAAAAAAGACATTTGTCCATCCAGTTCGACCTGTTTCCTGCAAGTTGATCCAGAGGAAGGCAAAAAACCCCTGTGAGGTAGAGCCAATTTTCCCCACTTAAGGGGAAAAAATTCCTTCCCGACTCCAATCAGGCAGTCAGAATAACTCCCTGGATCAACGACCCATCTTTAGTAGCTATAGCCTGAAATATTATTACGCTCCAGAAATACATCCAGGCCCCTCTTGAATTCCTTTATTGTACTCACCATCACCACCTCCTCAGGCAGAGAGTTCCATAGTCTTACTGCTCTTACCGTGAAGAACCCTTTTCTATGTTTGTGTACAAACCTTCTTTCCTCCAGACGCAGAGGATGTCCCCTCGTCACAGTCACAGTCCTGGGGATAAATAGATGATGGGAGAGATCTTTGTACTGACCCCTGATATATTTATACATAGTTATTAGATCTCCCCTCAGTCGTCTTTTTTCTAGAGTGAATAACCCTAATTTTGATACCCTTTCAGGGTACTGTAGTTGCCCCATTCCAGTTATTACTTTAGTTGCCCTCCTCTGAACCCTCTCTAGCTCTGCTATGTCTGCCTTGTTCACGGGAGCCCAGAACTGTACACAGTACTCCATGTGTGGTCTGACTAGTGATTTATAAAGTGGTAAGACTATATTTTCATCACGGGCATCTATGCCCCTTTTGATGCAACCCATTATTTTATTGGCCTTAGCAGCAGCTGCCTGACACTGGTTTTTACAGCTTAGTTTGTTATTTATTAAAATTCCTAGATCCTTTTCCATGTCAGTGTTACTGAGTGTTTTACCATTTAGTATGTACGGGTGACTTGCATTATTCCTTCCCATGTGCATAACTTTACATTTGTCAGTGTTAAACCTCATCTGCCATTTCTCTGCCCAAGCCCCCAATCTATCCAGATCCCTCTGTAGCAGAAAACTGTCCTCTTTAGTGTTAATTACTTTACACAGTTTAGTGTCATCTGCAAAAATTGATATATTACTGTGCAAGCCTTCTACAAGATCATTAATAAATATATTGAAGAGAATAGGGCCCAATACTGAACCCTGAGGTACCCCACTAGTGACCGTGACCCAATCTGAGTGTGTACCGTTAATAACCACCCTCTGTTTTCTATTACTGAGCCAGTTACTTACCCACATACAGATATTTTCTCCTAGTCCAAGTGTTCTCATTTTATATACTAACCTTTTATGTGGTACAGCGTCAAATGCTTTGGAGAAGTCCAGATATACGACATCCATTGATTCGCCGCTGTCAAGTCTAGAACTTACCTCCTCATAGAAACTGATTAAATTAGTTTGACATGACCGATCCCTCATGAAGCCATGCTGATATGGTGTAATTTGCTTATTTTCATTGAGATACTCCAAGATAGCATCTCTTACAAAACCTTCAAACAGTTTACCCACAACAGATGTTAAACTTACCGGCCTATAATTTCCAGGCTCTGTTTTTGGACCCTTTTTGAATATTGGCACCACATTTGCTATACGCCAGTCTGGTGGAACATTCCCTGTCAGTATGGAGTCCGTGAATATCAAAAATAAGGGTCTGGCTAGGACATCACTTAATTCCCTTAGGATACGGGGTGTATGCCATCCGGTCCTGGCGATTTGTCTATTTTAATCTTTTAAGTCGCTGCTGTACTTCTTCCTGGGTCAGACAGGGCACTTTTAAAGGGAATTTACTTTTACATTTTGCATTTCATCTGACAGTTTATTTTCCTCAGTGAAAACAGTGGTGAAGAAAATATTTAATAGCTTGGCTTTATCCTCATCGCTTTCTGCAACTCCCCCTCATTGCTATGTAGAGGGCCGACTCCTTCAGGTTTATATTTTTACCATTTATATAATTGAAAAACATTTTAGGGTTAGTTTTGCTCTCTTTGGCAATTAATCTCTCGGTCTCTAGTTTGGCAGTTTTTATTAGTTTTTACATATTCTATTTTTTTCCTTATAGTTTATCAGTGCTTCCTGGCTCCCCTCCTGTTTTAGTGATTTATATGCTTTCTTTTGTCATTTATTGCTTTTTTACGGTTCTATTTATCCACATTGGTTTCTTCTTATTTCTTAGCCTTTTATTTCTATAAGGTATGCATCGATCACAATTTGATGTTACAATGCTTTTAAAAATCTCCCATTTTGTGGTTGTATTTTTATTTTTGAGGACTATGTCCCAGTTAATTGGGCCTATGGCCTCTCTTAGTTGGCTAAATTTTGCTTTTTTGAAGTCCGGTATTCTTGTTCCTCCCTGTAGAAACTCTCGTTTGAAGGATAATTGGAAGGTTATTACTTTATGGTCACTATTTCCCAGGTGTCCCCCGACCTGCACGTCTGTTGTTCTATCAGGTCTATTGGTTAATACTAAGTCCAGTATGGCCGTCCCTCTAGTTGGGTCCTGAACCATTTGGGAAAGGTAATTGTCTTTGGCTATTGCCAAGAACCTGTTTCCTTTATGGGATGTACAGGTTTCAGTTTCCCAGTCTATATCTGGGTAGTTGAAGTCCCCCATAATAACCACCTGATTATGGTTTGCCGCCTTGTTTATCTCGTTTAGTAATAGATTTTCTGCGGACTCTGGTATATTAGGTGGTTTATAGTAAACTCCTATTAGTAATTTATTATTGTTTTTGGCTCCATTTATCTCCACCCACAATGACTCCACATTTTCGTGTCCCTCACAGATGTCTTCCCGAGTGTGGGCTTTAGAGAGGACTTTATGTAAAGGCAGACCCCTCCCCTCTCCGGTTTTGACGATCCTTTCTGAACAGATTGTAACCTTGTACATTAACTGCCCAGTCATAGCTATCATCCAGCCATGTCTCAGTTATTCCCACTATGTCATAATCCTCCTCACACATCACTAATTCCAGTTCCCCAGTTTTATTAGTCAGGCTTCTGGCATTAGTATACATACATTTGAGAGGTTTATGCATATTTTTTGCCCTACACCTTTCCTTCTGAACTTTTCTAGTCCCTCCTTCCATTTCTCCCCCAGTCCCACTACCTTGCCCCGGTCTCTATCTGCACTATCTTCCCCTCCTATAATGTAATTTCTCTCCCCCAGTCCCTAGTTTAAACACTCCTCCAACCTTCTAGCCATCTTTCTCCCCAACACGGCTGCCCCTTCCCCATTGAGGTGCAGCCCGTCCCTACTGATAGAGCCTGTAGCCGATAGCAAAGTCGGCCCAGTTCTCCATGAACCCAAAACCCTGCTTCCTACACCAGTTCTTGAGCCACTTGTTAACCTCTCTAATCTCCCGCTGCCTCTCTTGTGTGGCCCGTGGTACAGGCAGTATTTGGAAAATACTACCTTTGAGGTCCTTGCCCTAAGCTTTTGACCTAAATCCCTGAAATCATTCTTAAGGACGCTCCACCTTCCTCTAACTTTGTCATTGGTTTCGATATGGACCATGACCGCTGGATCTTCTCCAGCCCCTCCCAGTAATCTGTCAACCCGATCTGCGATGTGTCGAACTCTAGCGCCAGGAAGACAGCACACTGTTCGGCGATCACGATCTTTGTGACAGATCGCCCTATCTGTTCCCCTAATAATTGAGTCTCCCACTACCAGCACCTGTCTGGCCTGCCCTGCTCTCCTGGTCCCCTGCTTACTGGAGCTGACATTCCCCTGACCGGCAGAGGAAGTGTCTGGCTGCAGCGGTGCTGTCCCTGAGCTGCCATCCCCTCATCTGCCAAACGTGCAAACTTGTTGGGGTGTGTCAGATCAGGGCTAGCCTCCCTGGCACTCTTCCCTCTACCCCGCTTTCTTACTGTCACCCAGCTAGCTACCTCACTCTCCTCAGCCTCCTCGCTACCACCCTCCCCACATCTACCCCAAAGACTGCTTGCTCGGTGAGCAGCAAACTCTTTTGCAAATTGTCAGTGGCTCTCAGTGTTTGCAATATGCCCGTTTAGAGACTTCGATGTGCGATTCCAAGCGGGTAATTTGCTCACATTTTGAACAAAGATATGCACCCTCAAGCGGCTGTTCCAGGACTGCATACATCATGCAAGATGTGCACTGGACGGCATTGTCAATTGTGCAAGACATACTAATGGGGATTACACCACAAAAACAAAAAAATACAATATAATCTAGTTACAAGAACTGGCGAATTTCAGTCCCCACTGAAGTCCCTGAATCTGAAGTCACTTAATCTTAAGTCACACTTACACAACCACACACTTAATCAACCACGCGTCGCGACCAACCTCGCGTTATATATATATCTACTTATATAAGTATGCTGTAAATGAAACTCAAATACACCAGCCTGTTTTTTTTCCCTCTGGATTCAAAAGGTATTAGTATCAATAATAACTACAGATAATAAAAGGTAGTATCAATAATAACTACAGATCATCCTGCAAAAATGAACCCCCATATAGCTCCATTGATATAAATATAAAAAGGTATGGGGGATCAGAATATGGCGATGAAAATAAAAAAAAAAAGTTTTTCCACATTTTATTTTTATTTTTTCAGTATTAAAACACAGAAAAAACGATATAAGTGTGGTTGTGTGGTAATTTTTCTGAGCCAGAGAATAAAGGGCATAGGTCAGTTTTACAACACAGGGAATGCCGTGAAAACAAAACAGATAAAACTGTGGTAGAATTGTGTTTATGCAGGTGAGTTGGAGCTCTTTATTAGAAAAACAGAACTCTGTCAACTACAAGAATATATTAAGAAATGAAACAGCACACAATTTTTGGATAAAAAAGCCATATAGGGCAATCACCCATTCAAACCACCAAGCCACCGTACAACAGAAGGAATAGTATGGTTCATTAAGTTGTATAAGATTAGTTTTGTAACTTGAAACCGTGGTTCATGTAACAGTTGACATTGCAATTCAGAGCAATGAAAGAAGTCTGGGAGACAGACATAGCAAACACACCTTAGGGATCAAGGGAATTGGGACTCATATTGTTCGGAAGCCTAATAACTTGTGTCTAGAGTTGAGCGAACTTGTGTTTTATGGTCCGCTACCACGGACCATAACGGCATTTGGAACATGGGGTGAAGGACCTGGGGTGACATCACCGTTATGTGATCAGTGCAGGGGGTGTGGCTCAGTACTGGATTGGATAAGAGGTCGTAGGCTACCACCTCTTATCTAATCCAGTACTGAACCACGACCCTTGCACTGATCACATGGGGTGAAGTCACCTCAGGTCCTTCGTGTTGTCCAAGGTTCGGGTTCATTGAAGGATCCCCTTATGGATTCCAAATGCCGTTACGGTCCGTGGTAGCGGAATCCATAACGGGATGCTTGGATAACCCGAACCCGAACTTTGGACGCCGAACTTAAAACACAAGTTCGCTCAACTCTACTTGTGTACAATAGCCCTGTATAAAGGGCATTGCCAAAGCAAATAGTAGAAGGAGCCCTATTCCAACTTGCCTTTAGGTCACACATCTAAGTTTTTTTTATTTTTATTATATACATTAAAATATGCAAAATCATTATAGCATACAGCCAATCGATAAAGCCCGAACAGAGGAAGAAAAAAGGGAAATTAATATGGAACCTAAGTACACCTTGAGGTAAACTTACTCACGTAGGCTTTTGTGGCAGGTGTTCCATGCATAACTACTAGAGATGACCAAAGTTTTGAAAAATTCGATTCGGCAGCTTCTTCGAATTTTGACAAGAAATTAGATTTGTTACGAATTAATTAATCATGTTAGGGTACTTTCACACTAGCGTTGGTGCGGATCCGTCTGTTTATTTTCACAGACGTATCCGCACCTCTAATGCAAACGTTTGTATCCGTTCAGAACGGATCCGTTTGCATTAGGTTTAAAGAAAAATGACAAAGTCCAAAACGGATCCGTTTTGGATTACATTGAAAGTCAATGGGGAACGGATCCGTTTTCAAATGCACCATATTGTGTCACTGACAACGGATCCGTCCCCATTGACTTACATTGTAAAAAACGGATCCGTTAGGCTCCGCCTCTTCAGACGGACACCAAAATGCTGCATGCTGCGTTTTGGTGTCCGCCTCCAAAACGTAATAGAGGCGGAACGGAGCCTAACTGATGCATTCTGAACGGATCCTTATCCATTCAGAATGCATTGGGGCTTAACTGATCCATTTTGGAACGTTTGTGAGAGCCCTGTAACGGATCTCACAAACGGAATCCAAAACGCTAGTGTGAAAGTACCCTTAAAACCCTATTCAGCCTATTAATCAATGGGACAGTTTTTAATGGCCGCTTAGACAGAAGTGTTCTCGTCTAACGGCTGTCAAAAATGGTAATACGCTAATGTAATATGGCCTTTTGGGCTTGGGAGCATGCAGTGATCAGCACAGGTCTTTTCCACTCAAGAGAGGAGAGGACTGCCTCTGTGTGAGCAAGTGGATGAGGTGTGTATTTATTTATTTTTTCCGTTCTTTCTAAGGTACTTTCACACTAGCGTTATTTTTTTCCGGTATTGAGTTCCGTCCTAGGGGCTCAATACCAGAAGAAAATGGATCAGTTTAATCCTAATGCATTCTGAATGGAGAGCATTCCGTTCAGGATGCAGCAGGATGCATCAGTTCAGTCCTTTTTAAGTTTTTGGCCGGAGAAAATACCGCAGCATGCTTTGGTATTTTCTCCGTCCAAAATTCTGGAACACTTGCCAGAATGCCGGATCCGGCATTAATTTCCGTTGAAATGTATTAGATCCGGCATTAAAATTACCGCACTGACGGATCCGGTCTTCCGGTCTGCACATGTGCAGACCTTTAATAGTGTGAAAAAGATAAATACCAGATCTGTTTTTCCAGATGACAACCGGAGAGACGGATCCGGTATTGCAATGCATTTGTGAGATGGATCAGCATCTGGATCCATCTACAAATGGTATCCGTTTGCATACAGATTGCTGGATCCGGCAGGCAGTTCCGGCGACGGAACTGCCTGACGGAATCCAGCAATGCAAGTGTGAAAGTACCCTAAGACAACTCTATCCCCCATTTTAGGAAAAATTATTTGTTATTAAGAAGTGTGAGGAAATTCGGGTTCGTGGCGAATCATATTCCGCTTCAGATGCTTCGATTCTCTCAACACTAATAACTACATTTTTTAACATTGGTACTATTTATTTACTTTATTCACTTACATAGCACTTTCGCAGCGCTTTACAGACATTAGCATCACACTGTCCCCAATGGGGCTCACAAAGTTCCTCATCAAAATTCCTTTGAAGTGTAGGAGAAAACTGGAGTACCTGGGGAGAGTCAAACCCAGGACCCCAGCTCTGCAACCAGTGCTAACTAGAGATCAGCGAATTTCATCTTTTGAAATTTGTTCACGCTAGTTTACTGGTAAAACAGAATTGCGTTATGGATTCCGTTACCACGGACAATAACGCAATTCTATGACGGAATGCATAGCGGAATGTCTTTAGAGGCCTTCCGTTATTCATTCCGTCATAATAGAGGTCTAGGGGCTGCATAGGGAGTCCTCTCCTGCATAACGGAAATAGGACGGATCCGTTTTGCAGCCAATAGACTTCTATTATGACGGAATGTACACCGGAATTCTTCTAAAGGCATTCCGTTATGCATTCCGTCATAGAATTGCGTTATGGTCCCTGGTAACGGAATCCATAACGCAATTCACTTTTTACCAGTAACCGAAGCGTGAACGAATTTCATAACCGGAAATTCGCTCATCTCTTAGTGCTAACCAATAAGCCAACATGCTATAGTCTTTACTCCAAGATCATATAGTGTGAGACTAAATTTCGCCAGCTCAGCTTACAATGAGAAAATGTTCAATCCTATTCAACCCCAACGAGAAGGTGCATGAAGACATAGCAATAGCTGTCACTACTGTAAAAGAAATTCCAGGAAAGCTGCTGTTGATAAGCACAAGTTGAAGTACTGTACTACACTGGTAGATCTTTTTGAACGATCACGCCATCATACCACATGTTCTGAACTTTATGATGAAATTGTGTGGGTTGGAAGAAGCCTAGTGCTTTAATAGCTCTTTTTAGGAGATAGATGGTTTATCCAGATAACACCTAAGGAGGAACAAAAATAGTTGAACTATTTGTTATATTATTGTTATAAATATGGTAAAAAAAACAACAACCTTCAACCAGTAAGTGCTCAGATGTGGTAAAAGCAGGAAAAACGTTCCTTTATCCCCTGTCCATGCTATTTTCAAGTCACGCTTGAAATCAAGGGGCATCGGCCTCCTTGCTTCAAGTCAAGGTAACCGCTCCCTTTCCCTGCCCCATTGCCTGTGACTGACAGATGGCTGTTTGGCAAAGCAAGCCGAACTCTCCGCATAAGCGCTATCAGTCAAAGGCGAAGGGGCAGGGAAGGGCACAGTTGCCTTGACTTGTAGCAAGGAGGCCGCTGCCCCTTGACTTCAAGCGTGACACGCAAATACGCGCTCAGGGGATAAAAGAAAGTTTTTCCTGCTTTTACCGCATTTAACTACAGGAAGAAAATCATCATTAGAAACACACTGCTGGCTACTTAAAGGTACTGCTGGTGGTTTGGTGTGGTTTTTGCTGCTGACACACCAATATAAAGAATTAACCTTTTAGTGACAACCAATATGCAGTACTCCAGAGCAGGGGTATCTGCAAATGGTTATGCAATGTTATGTAATATAATGTTATGCCATATTATGTATTGCAACCCAGCATAGTTGTGGCTGGCACTTCCCCTAGTTCTAGAGTGTTCTAGGAGATTCTGAGGAAGGATTAGGCTCCATTCAGACGTCCACAAATGGGTCCGCATTAAAAACCCAATTTTTAAGGACCAGTTCAGGTCTGAAGTCACTTTGTGGGGTTTACATAATAGAAACCACCCATAAATGGCCCCATATTAGAAACTTCACCCCTCAAGGTATTCAAGACTGATTTTGCAAACTTTGTTAACCCTTTAATTGTTCCACAAGACGTAAAAAAAATGTAGATGAAATTTCAGAATTTCACTTTTTTTCAAACTCAATATTTATTGCCCTGATTCTGTAGTTTACAGAAACACCCCATTTGTGATCGTAAACTGCTGTAAGGGCACATGGCAGGGTGCAGATGGAAAGGAGCGCCATGTGGTTTTTGAGGGCAGATTTTACTGGGATAATTTTAAGTTGCCATGTCACATTTGAAGACCTAGAGTATAAACTCCAAAAAAGTGACCCTATTTTGGAAACTACGGGATAAGGTGTCCGTTTTGTTGGTACTATTTTAGGATACATATGATTTTTGGTTGCTCTATATTACACTTTTTGTGAGGTAAGGTAACAAAAAATAGCTGTTTTGGCACAGGTTAGATCATGTGCTATTTTATGAAGCAGGTTGTTACGGATGCGACAATACCAGATATGACTACTTTGTTTGTTTCAGTTTTACAAAATAAAGCATTTTTGAAAAAAATATTTTTAGTGTCTCCATATTCTGAAAGCCATATTTTTATTTATTTTTGGGCGACTGTCTTATGTAGGATCTCATTTTTTGCGAGATAAGATGATGGTCTGATTGGTACTATTTTAGGGTGCATATGAATTTTTGATCGCTTGGTATTTCACTTTTTGTGATGTAAGGTGATGAAAAATGGCTTTTGACACCGTTTTATATATTTATTTTATATATTTTTTACAGTATTCACATGAGGGGTTAGGTCATGTGATATTTTTATACAGCAGGTTGTTACGGACCTTGCGGAAATACCTAATATGTATCTTTTTTATTTATTTAAGTTTTACACAATAACTGCATTTTTGAAACAAAAAAAATTATGTTTTAGTGTCTTAATATTCTGAGAGCCATAGTTTTTTTAATTTTCTGGACGATTGTCTTAGGTAGGGTCTCATTTTTCAGGATGAGATGACGGTTTAATAGGTACTATTTTGGGGTGCGTATGACTTTTTGATCGCTTGGTATTACACTTTTGTGATGTAAGGTGACAAAAATGGCTTTTCTGACACCGTTTTACGGTGTTCATCTGAGGGGTTAGGTCATGTGATATTTCAATAGACCTGGTTGTTACGGACATAGCAATTTCTAATATGTATACTTTTTCTTATTTATTTAAGTTTTACACAATAGATGCATTTTTGAAACAAAAAAATAATGTTTTAGTTTCTCCATAGTCTCAGAGCCATAGCTTTTTATTTTTTGCCCGTTTGTTTTATGTAGGGCCTCATTTTTTGTGGGATGAGGTGACAATTTGATTGGTACTATTTTGGGGGCAAGCCTTTTTTATCGCTTGGGGTTGCACTTTTTGTGATGTAAGGTGACAAAAAAATTATTGTTTTAGCACATTTTTTTTTTCCTACAGCATTCAGGTAAGGGGGTGGATCATGTGATATTTTTTAAAGAGCCAGTCATTAAGGACGCAGCAATACCCAATATGTCTGGTTTTCTTTTTTTTCAACTTTTTTTTTTTAAATTTTATGTTTTATTTTGGGAAATTATTTTTTTAAATTACGAAAAACACTTTTTTTTTTTTTTTTACCTTTTTATTTTTGTCCCACTCTGGGACTTCAACTTCTGGGGTCTGATATTCCCTGCAATTGTAATGCATTGGCTGTCAGCTTTTACACTGACAGCCTGCCTAATGGCTGGATCTCACAGGCTTCCGTAGAAGGCAAGCTCCGATGCCTATGGAAGGCATCGAGCTTTCCTTCTCTGCCATCGGGTCCCAGCTACTGCAGCGCAGGGACCCGATGGGGAAGCGGAGGGCACTCATACCCATAAAACTTATTGAAGACATTTATTTTGCCCAAGTTCTTGTATTTTTTACAGATGGTTCCCATTTGCCTGCCTAAAATCTTTTTCACCCAAGTGAGATATTTGTTTTCTTCCTTTTATGGAATGGGAAAAATCTTGTATTCGTTATGACAGGTTAAAGCTGAGAAGAGACGGGGGATCTGAATGCCTGATGTCTAGAGTTGAGCGAACACCTAGATGTTCGGGTTCGAGAAGTTCGGCCGAACTTCCGAAAATATTCGACTCGAACTTCACCCCAAATCGAACCCCATTGAAGTCAATGGGGACCCGAACTTTTGGCGACTAAAAAGGCTGTAAAATAGCCCAGGAAAGGGCTAGAGGGCTGCAAAAGGCAGCAAAATGTAGGTAAATCCCCTGCAAACAAATGTGGATAGGGAAATGACTTAAAATAAAATAAAATAAGTAAAAATTAACCAATATCAATTGGCAACTTGGAGGAGGAGGAGGTAGAATAGGAGGTTGGGGTGGCATCAGGTAGGAATGCTATGTTTTAGCACATTTTTTTTCCTACAGCATTCAGGTAAGGTGGTGGATCATGTGATATTTTTTAAAGAGCCAGTCATTAGGACGCAGCAATACCCAATATGTCTGGTTTTCTTTTTTTCAACTTTTTTTTTTACAATTTTATGTTTTATTTTGGGAAATTATTTTTTTAAATTATGAAAAACACTTTTTTTTTTACCTTTTATTTTTGTCCCACTCTGGGACTTCAACTTCTGGGGTCTGATCCCCTCTGCAATTGTAATGCATTGGCTGTCAGCTTTACACTGACAGCCTGCCTAATGGCTGGATCTCACATGCTTCCGTAGAAGACAAGCTCCGATGCCTATGGAAGGCATCGAGCTTTCCTTCTCTGCCATCGGGTCCCAGCTACTGCAGCGCAGGGACCCGATGGGGAAGTGGAGGGCACTCATACCCATAAAACTTATTGAAGACATTTATTTTGCCCAAGTTCTTGTATTTTTACAGATGGTTCCCATTTGCCTGCCGAAAATCTTTTCACCCAAGTGAGATATTTGTTTTCTTCCTTTTTATGGAATGGGAAAAAACCTCGTATTCGTTATGACAGGTTAAAGCTGAGAAGAGACGGGGGATTCGGAATGCCTGATGTCTAGAGTTGAGCGAACACCTAGATGTTCGGGTTCGAGAAGTTCGGCCGAACTTCCCGAAAATGTTCGACCCGAACTTCACCCCAAATCGAACCCCATTGAAGTCAATGGGGACCCGAACTTTGGCCACTAAAAGGCTGTAAAATAGCCCAGGAAAGGGCTAGAGGGCTGCAAAGGCAGCAAAATGTAGGTAAATCCCCTGCAAACAAATGTGGATAGGGAAATAACTTAAAATAAAATAAGTAAAAATTAACCAATATCAATTGGCAACTTGGAGGAGGAGGAGGTAGAATAGGAGGTTGGGGTGGCATCAGGTGGGAATGCTATGGGAGTTTATGTTCTCATCACAGCCAAAAGGATTCATGTCTGCCTGCAGTGCCACAGGCCTCATTCACAGACTCAGGGCCATGGCACCCGCAAAGAGGAGAGCGGTCCCGTAACAGCAACACAGGCCTCAGGTCAACCTGCAATGGAACAGGCCATTATCATTTATGTAGGCCCCTGACACCAAGACAGAGGAGAGGCAGTTTGACAGTAAAAATAGTTTAATGTCTCTCACCCAGACAGCAAGCAATTCAACGAAATATAGGCCACTTGTAGTGTACGGGAGCTGTAATGCCCGTCACTACAGAAGGGTCACTTGTGTGCTGTTGTTCCTCTCATGTATGGGGAGTTTGGTATAAATTATCATCCATGCAATGTAATGTGATTTACTTCCCTGTTACTGTGATGTTGTATGTGCAGGCCTGCTAGGGATGTCATTCCAGCTCTAGGACACTAGAGGGAGCTAGGGAGCCCTAGTTTATATATAGACCCAGGCAGGGAAGGGAAGTCAGTCCAGCCCAGGCCATGAGCCTGTGAAGTCCAAGTCCAGGCCTTGAGCCTGAAGGCAGTATAGCTCAGGCCTTGAGCCTGTGAAAGTCTAATCCAGTCCAGGCCAGGAACCTACGAAGTCTAAGTCCAGGCCTTGTGCCTGTTAAAGTCAGCCTGGGCCTTATAGCCTGAGAGGGTCCAGTCTAGGAAGATTCATGCACTAGGAGGAGCAGTCCAGACCCTAGGACTAGTGGAGAAGTGTTGCCTCCTTAGTCAAGCTGCAAACAGGACAAGTACCCCTGCAGAGACCAGAGTTGCCTGAAGTGTATTGCTGCATTGAAAGTAAGCTGTACTGTGACTTATGGAATATTCTGGAACTGTGCTTATTGACTGTGCATCTACCTACAACTACGTTCAGTAAAGTTATCCCGTTATTTAAATATATCAAGATTCCTCAATTATTCCACCTATCACTACACGGTGTGCCACCGTTCAATTGGCACTGGCGTCACGACATTCATCACCTGCCTGTTCCAGTGCTGACCCGATTGAAGACGACAGTCAGTCCCAGGTTAGTGGGTTGCCCTGCACTACAAGGCCCAGCATACCTAAGGCTACACTACTGACCCCCTGGGACACTGCACACTGACACCCAGACAATGGGGCGGTCATTAGATAGTAAAAAGAGTTTAATATCTCCCACCGAGACAGCAAATGATTAAACAACATATAGGCCCCTGACACCCAGACAATGGGGCGGTCATTAGACAGTAAAAAGTGTTGAATGTCTGCCACCAAGACAGCAATCAAGTACGTGAAATTTAGGCCCCTGACACCCAGACGATGGGGCGGTCATTAGACAGTAAAAAGTGTTAAATGTCTGCCACCAAGACAGCAAGCAAGTACGTGAAATTTGGGCCCCTGACACCCAGATAATGGGGCGGTCATGACAGTAAAAAGCTTTTAATATCTCCCACCAAGACAACAAATGATTAAACGACATATAGGCCCCTGACACCCAGACAATGGGGCGGTCATTAGACAGTAAAAGTGTTAAATGTCTGCCACCAAGACAGCAAGCAAGTACGTGAAAGTCAGGCCCTGACACCCAGACAAAGAGAGAGGTCCCATAGCAGCAAAGAGGCATCATGTCACCCACCAACGGAGAAGGCCACTTTTAGTTATTTAAGCCCTAGCACCCAGACAGAGGAGAGGTCCCAAAGCAGAGAATCAGGCTTCATGTCACCCACCAATGGAGAAGGCCACTTTCAGATATTTGGGCCCTGGCACCCAGACTGAGGAGAGGTTCATTCAACTTTGGGTTGCCCCGCAAAATAATGGTAAAATTAAAAAAGAATTCAATAAAGAAGTGCCCTGGAGTACAAGAATATATGGTTAAGGCGAGGTAGTTATAAATGTGTATTCTGCACAAGTGATGGACAAGTCCTGTGGGATCCATGCCTGATTCATTTTTATGAACGTCAGCTTGTCCACGTTGGCTGTGGACAGGCGGCTGCGTTTGTCAGTAATGACGCCACCTGCCGTGCTGAATACACGTTCAGACAAAGCGCTGGCTGCCGGGCAGGCCAGTACCTCCAAGGCATAAAGGCTAGTTCTGGCCACATGGACATTTTGGAGACCCAGAAGTTGAATGGGGCTGAACCATCAGTCAATACGTGGAGGGGTGTGCACACGTGCTGTTCCACCATGTTAGTGAAATGCTGCCTCCTGCTAACACGTTCCGTATTAGGTGGTGGTGCAGTTAGCTAGTGGCCTGGTGACAAAACTTTTCCACATCTCTGCCATGCTAACCCTGCCCTCAGAGGAGCTGGCCGTGACACAGCTGCGTTGGCGACCTCTCGCTCCTCCTCTGATTTTGCCTTGGGCTTCCACTTGTTCCCCTGTGACATTTGGGAATGCTCTCAGTAGCGTGTCTACCAACGTGCGCTTGTACTCGCGCATCTTCCTATCACGCTCCAGTGCAGGAAGTAAGGTGGGCACATTGTCTTTGTACCGGGGATCCAGCAGGGTGGCAACCCAGTAGTCCGCACACGTTAAAATGTGGGAACTCTGCTGTCGTTGCGCAGGCACTGCAGCATGTAGTCGCTCATGTGTGCCAGGCTGCCCAGAGGTAAGGACAAGCTGTCCTCTGTTGGAGGCGTATCGTCATCGTCCTCCGTTTTCCCCAGCCACGCACCAGTGATGGGCCTGAGCTGCGTTGGGTGCCACCCCGCTGTGAACATGCCTTATTCTTATTCTCCTCCACCTCCTCCTCGTCCTCCAGTAGTGGGCCCTGGCTGGCCACATTTGTACCTGGCCTCTGCTTTTGCAAAAACCTCCCTCTGAGACACTTCTAAGAGACTGGCCTGAAAGTGCTAAAAATGTCACCTGCCTGTTCCAGTGCTGACCCGATTGAAGACGACAGTCAGTCCCAGGTTAGTGGGTTGCCCCTGCACTACAAGGCCCAGCATACCTAAGGCTACACTACTGACCCCTGGGACACTGCACACTGACACCCAGACAATGGGGCGGTCATTAGATAGTAAAAAGAGTTTAATATCTCCCACCGAGACAACAAATGATTAAACAACATATAGGCCCCTGACACCCAGACAATGGGGCGGTCATTAGACAGTAAAAGTGTTGAATGTCTGCCACCAAGACAGCAATCAAGTACGTGAAATTTAGGCCCCTGACACCCAGACGATGGGGCGGTCATTAGACAGTAAAAAGTGTTAAATGTCTGCCACCAAGACAGCAAGCAAGTACGTGAAATTTAGGCCCCTGACACCCAGACAATGGGGCGGTCATGACAGTAAAAAGCGTTTAATATCTCCCACCAAGACAACAAATGATTAAACGACATATAGGCCCCTGACACCCAGACAATGGGGCGGTCATTAGACAGTAAAAAGTGTTAAATGTCTGCCACCAAGACAGCAAGCAAGTACGTGAAAGTTAGGCCCTGACACCCAGACAGAGAGAGAGGTCCCATAGCAGCAAAGAGGCATCATGTCACCCACCAACGGAGAAGGCCACTTTTAGTTATTTAGGCCCCAGCACCCAGACAGAGGAGAGAGGTCCCAAAGCAGAGAATCAGGCTTCATGTCACCCACCAATGGAGAAGGCCACTTTCAGATATTTGGGCCCCTGGCACCCAGACGGAGGAGAGGTTCATTCAACTTTGGGTTGCCCCGCAAAATAATGGTAAAATTAAAAAAAGAATTCAATAAAGAAGTGCCCTGGAGTACAAGAATATATGGTTAAGGCGAGGTAGTTATAAATGTGTATTCTGCACAAGTGATGGACAAGTCCTGTGGGATCCATGCCTGATTCATTTTTATGAACGTCAGCTTGTCCACGTTGGCTGTGGACAGGCGGCTGCGTTTGTCAGTAATGACGCCACCTGCCGTGCTGAATACACGTTCAGACAAAACGCTGGCTGCCGGGCAGGCCAGTACCTCCAAGGCATAAAAGGCTAGTTCTGGCCACATGGACATTTTGGAGACCCAGAAGTTGAATGTACGTACTGTTCCACCATGTTAGTGAAATGCTGCCTCCTGCTAACACGTTCCGTATTAGGTGGTGGTGCAGTTAGCTGTGGCCTGGTGACAAAACTTTTCCACATCTCTGCCATGCTAACCCTGCCCTCAGAGGAGCTGGCCGTGACACAGCTGCGTTGGCGACCTCTCGCTCCTCCTCTGATTTTGCCTTGGGCTTCCACTTGTTCCCCTGTGACATTTGGGAATGCTCTCAGTAGCGTCTCTACCAACGTGCGCTTGTACTCGCGCATCTTCCTATCACGCTCCAGTGCAGGAAGTAAGGTGGGCACATTGTCTTTGTACCGGGGATCCAGCAGGGTGGCAACCCAGTAGTCCGCACACGTTAAAATGTGGGGAACTCTGCTGTCGTTGCGCAGGCACTGCAGCATGTAGTCGCTCATGTGTGCCAGGCTGCCCAGAGGTAAGGACAAGCTGTCCTCTGTTGGAGGCGTATCGTCATCGTCCTCCGTTTTTCCCCAGCCACGCACCAGTGATGGGCCTGAGCTGCGTTGGGTGCCACCCCCCTGTGAACATGCCTTATTCTTATTCTCCTCCACCTCCTCCTCGTCCTCCAGTAGTGGGCCCTGGCTGGCCACATTTGTACCTGGCCTCTGCTTTTGCAAAAAACCTCCCTCTGAGACACTTCTAAGAGACTGGCCTGAAAGTGCTAAAAATGACCCCTCTTCCTCCTCCTCCTGGGCCACCTCCTCTTCCATCATTGCCCTAAGTGTTTTCTCAAGGAGACATAGAAGTGGTATTGTTACGCTGATAACGGCGTCATCGCCATTGGCCATGTTGGTGGAGTACTCAAAACAGCGTAATAGGGCACACAGCTCTCGCATGGAGGCCCAGTCATTGGTGGTGAAGTGGTGCTGTTCCGCAGTGCGACTGACCCGTGCGCGCTGCAGCTGAAATTCCACTGTGGCCTGATGCTGCTTGCACAGTCTCTCCAGCATGTGCAAGGTGGAGTTCCACCTGGTGGGCACGTTGCATATGAGGCGGTGAAGGCCGCAGTTAAACTGTAGCGCAGACAGGCGAGCAGCGGCAGGATGTGAACGCTGGAAGCGCGCACAGGCGGCCCACACTTTATGCAGCAGCTCTGACATGTCGGGGTAGTTGTGAATGAACTTCTGCACCACCAAATTCAGCACATGCGCCAGGCAAGGGATGTGCGTCAAACTGGCTAGTCCCAGAGCTGCGACGAGATTTCGCCCATTATCGCACACCACCAGGCCGGGCTTGAGGCCCACCGGCAGCAACCACTCGTCGGTCTGTTGTTCAATACCCCGCCACAACTCCTGCTCAGTGTGGAGCCTGTCCTCCAAACATATGAGTTTCAGAACGGCCTGCTGACGTTTACCCCGGGCTGTGCTGAAGTTAGGGGGGAAGGTGTGTGGCTGACTGGATGAGCAGGTGAAAGAAGAGGAGGAGGAAGCCGAGTAGGAGGAGGAAGCTACAGGAGGCAAAGAATGATGCCCTGCGATCCATGGCGGCGGAGGGACGTGCGCCAAAGAACTCTCCGCCTGGGGCCCAGCCGCCACTACATTTACCCAGCGTGCAGGTAGGGAGATATAGCGTCCCTGGCCGTGCTTACTGGTCCACGTATCTGTGATTAGGTGGACCTTGCCACAGATGGCGTTGCGCAGTGCACACTTGATTTTATCGGATACTTGGTTGTGCAGGGAAGGCACAGCTCTCTTGGAGAAGTAGTGGCGGCTGGGAACAACATACTGTGGGACAGCCATCGCCATCAGCTGTTTGAAGCTGTCTGTGTCCACCAGCCTGAATGACAACATTTTAAAGGCCAGTAGTTTAGAAATGCTGGCATTCAGGCCCAGGGCTCCAGGGTGGGTAGGTGGGAATTTACGCTTTCTCTCCAAGATTTGTGAGATGGAGAGCTGACCACTGCCGTGTGACATGGTGGAGATGCTTGGTGACGGAGGTGGTGGTGTTGGTGGCACATCCTCTGTTTGGTGGGTGGCAGGTGCCAACCTTCCTCCCGAGGTGGAGGAAGAGGCCGAGGCAGCAGCAGAAGAGGGAGCAGGGGGAGCCTGAGTAAGTTCCTTGTTTTTAAGATGTTTACTCCACTGCAGTTCAGAACGTTAATGCCTCGCTTCAGGCTCTGATGGCACAGCGTGCAAACCACTCGGGTCTTGTCGTCAGCAAATTGTTTAAAGAAGTGTCATGCCAGGGAACTCCTTGAAGCTGCTTGGGGTGCTCTGTCCCTGGTGGCGGTGGCCCGTAGCAGGCGAACTCTCTTGGCAGCGGCTGGTCTGCTTTTGCCCCCTGCTCCCTTTTTTGCTACGCTGTTGGCTCGGTCTCACCACTGCCTCTTCCTCTGAACTATGAAAGTCAGTGGCACGACCTTCATTCCATTTGGGGTCTAGGACCTCATCGTCCCCTGCATCGTCTTCAACACAGTCTTCCTCCCTGACCTCCTGTTCGGTCTGCACACTGCAAAAAGATGCAGCAGTTGGCACCTGTGTTTCGTCATCATTAGAGACGTGCGGACTCTGAAAAGGTGGTATTCCCATGTCCTCATCATCAGGAAACATAAGTGGTTGTGCGTCAGTGCATTCTATGTCTTCCACCACTGGGGAAGGGCTAGGTGGATTCCTTTGGGAAACCCTGCCAGCAGAGTCTTCAAACAGCATAACTTGAGGCTCTGACAGTTTCCCTGATATGCATGGGGGTGATGTGACAGACTGATGGGCTTGGTTTTCAGGTGCCACCTGTGCGCTTTCTGCAGAAGACTGGGTGGGAGATAATGTTGTGAACATGCTGGATCCACTGTCGGCCACCCAATTGACTAGCGCCTGTACTTGCTCAGGCCTTACCATCCTTTAAACGGCATTGGGCCCCACCAAATATCGCTGTAAATTCTGGCGGGTACTGAAACTAATAACACCACGACCATGTCCGCGTCCGCGTCCCTTACTAGATGTTTTCCTCATTGTTACCGTTCACCACAATAAGAAAAAATTATTTGGCCCAATGTATTGAATTCAAATTCAGGCCTTTTTTACAGGCACCTAACACTATCTGGCTATCTATTTATGTACCGTATTACACTAATCCAGGCACAGCAGTAACCACAGATTTAGGGCAATATCAATTGTAGGTCTAGTATTTAGGCCCTGGATGAAAGGTATCCTTTTATGGACAGATTTACACTTTGAGATGCACAGTAGCGTGTGAAAAAATATATAGGATTATGCTTTCAGCACTTGTATTTTAACACTTTGTGTAATATACCCTTTAAAGGAAAGAAATACACTTAGAGATGCAAAACAGTGTGTGCAAATGTAGAGGATTATGCTGTATTTTAACACTTACTGTAATATACCCTTTAACGGAAAGAAATACACTTGGAGATGCACGCTGAGTGTAATATACTCTTTTACGGACAGATTTACACTTGGCCTGCAACAGCTGGAACACCAGATTTGGGGTATTGCTATTTTGGCAATTGAATTTCCCCCCAGAAAATAATATATCCTTTGACTGGACGCTATGAAACTTGTCCAGTCACAGCTGGAACACCAGATTTACGGTATTTCTATTTTTGCAACTGAATTTCACCCCAGAAAATAATATATCCTTTGCCGGACACTACAAAACTTGTCCAGTCACAGCTGAAACACCAGATTTACGGTATTTCTATTTTTGCAACTGAATTTCACCCCAGAAAAAAATATATCCTTTGCCGGACACTATTAAACTTGGCCAGCCATAGCTGAAACCACTGATTTACTGGTATTGCTATTTTGCAGTTGAATTCCATCCCAGAAAATTACCTATCCTTTCCTGGACACTATTAAACTTGGCCAGCCACTGCTGGGACACCAGATTTAGGGGATTGTTATTTTGCCAATTGAATTTCACCCCAGAACAAAATATATCCTTTGCCGGACACTATTAAACTTGGCCAGCCACAGCTAAAACTACTGATTTACGGTATTGCAATTTTGGCAATTGAATTTCACCCCAGAACAAAATATATCCTTTGCCGGACACTATTAAACTTGGACACCAGATTTAGGGGATTGCTATTTTGGCAATTGAATTTAACCCCTCAATAAAATATAGAAAATTCTATCCTGAGTTTCTAGGGGTGACAATAAGCACAGCCAAGCCCCTGATGTAGGATATAGCAAAAAAAACTAGTATTGATGGATTGATGGACTTGGTGGCAGCTTGTGCTGGTGCACCACAAGACACAAAATGGCCGCCAATCACCCTAGAAAAAATTGACATAAAACGCTCTGTGCAGCCTAAAAACCAGTGAGCAATTAACTAGCAGAAGTTGAATGATTCACAGCTGTAGATCGATCACTTCATTAGGTATTTTTGCTGAGTTTTCACTGCCTAATCTCGCCCTCACAGCAGTTGCATCCTATTCCTACACTAATCAGAGCAGAGTGACGTGCAGCGCTACGTGACTCCAGCTTAAATAGAGGCTGGGTCACATGCTGCACTTGGCCAATCACAGCCATGCCATTAGTAGGCATGGCTGTGATGGCTTCTTAGGGCAAGAAGTAAACGCTAGCTGATTGGCTGCTGTGCAGCCCTTCAGAAAGCGGGAAGAAATCGCCGAACAACGGACCCGAATCCGAACTTTTTGAAAATGTATACAGTTCGGGTTCGCTCAACTCTACTGATTTCTTTATATATTATAGGGCTATTCATCTGCAGCGTTGGTTACAGTTGTGTAGTCTATTGTATCACATATTGGGTACAGATATTGAGCTACTCTCTATGCGTAACGGAATCCATAACGCAATTCACCTTTTACCAGTAAGCGAAGCGTGAACAAATTTCATAACCGGAAATTTGCTCATCTCTAGTGCTAACCAATGAGCCCATGCTATAGTCTTTACTCCAGGATCATATAGTGTGAGACTAAATTTCGCCAGCTCAGCTTACAATGAGAAAATATTCAATCCTATTTAACCCCAACGAGAAGGTGCATGAAGACATAGCAATAGCTGTCACTACTGTAAAATAAATTCCAGGAAAGCTGCTGTTAATAAGCACAAATTGAAGTACTGTACTACACTGGTAGATCTTTTTGAACTATCACGCCATCATACCAAATGTTCTGAACTTTATGATGAAATTGTGTGGGTTGGAAGAAGCCTAGTGCTTCAATAGCCCTTTTCAGGAGATAGATGGTTTATCCAGATAACACCTAAGGAACAAAAATAGTTGAATTATTTGTTATATTATTGTTATAAATGTGGTAAAAAAAAAAATCAACAACGTTCAACCAGGAAGTGCTTATAAAACATGTCTTATAGGGAACCTGTCAGCGGCAAAAACCACCCCAAACTGCCAGCAGTACCTTCCAGTAGCCAGCGGTGTGTTTCTAATGATGATTTTCTTCCTGCAGTCCGATGCGGTAAAAGCAGGAAAAACGTTATTTTATTCCCTGCCGCGCTATTTTCAAGTCACGCTTGAAGTCAAGGGCAGCGGCCTCCTTGCTTCAAGTCAAGGTAACCGCTCCCTTTCCCTGCCCTATTGCCTGTGACTGACAGATGGCTGTTCGGCAAAGCAACCTAAATTCTCCGCATAAGCGCTGTCAGTCAAAGGCGAAGGGGCAGGGAAGGGCACGGTTACCTTAACTTGAAGAAAGGAGGCCGCTGCCCCTTGACTTCTAGCGTGACTTGAAAATAGCGCATTTCATTTTTTTCATTTTTTTACAATTTTATGTGTTTTATTTTGGGAATTTTTTTTTACTTGAAACTTTATATTTTTTATTATGAAAAATCCTTTTTTTACCTTTTTTTTTTGTCCCGCTCTGGGACTTCAACTTCTGGGGTCTGATCCCTCTGCAATGCATTACAATACAACCTGTATTGTAATGCATTGGCTGTCAGTTTTACACTGAAAGCCTGCCTGTGGGACCCAGCCTAAGGGCTGGATCCAGGGCCGCCATCAGGGGTACAGCCCATACCCTTACCTCCCGGCCCGCCCGCCACTCAGCTGATGGATGTCAGGCAGGCTTTCCCCTGCGCGTCTTGTGCAGCGCAGCCTCTCAGTCTGCTCTCGGCAATCTACCTTGGTCACTGCCGCAGTGACCGAAGAAGATTGCCAGCGCGCAGGCTGAGACTGCACAGGACGTGCAGTGGAAAGCCTGATGGCTGCACAGAGACCAGGGTACCTCCAGGCGGTGCTGGGGAGCGAGCTGGCCGGGATCAGCAACACAAGTACGGGGAGCAATAATAGAGGGCTGTCTGTGGGAAAAATTAACTTGTGTGGGGGCAAATTACTTAGTGGGGGTCAGTGTGGCAGGCAAACTACATGGAGGGCCATGTGGGGGCAAAATTACTTAGTCTGGGGGCAAATTTCATAATGCAGGGCTGTCTGGGGGTAAAATTAACTTGTGAGGGGGCAAATTAGTCAGTGGGGGCAGTGTGGCGGGCAAACTACATAATGGAGGACCATGTGGGGCAAAATTACTTAGTGTGGGGCAAATTACATAATGCAGGGCTGTCTGGGAAAAATTAACTTGTGTGGGGGCAAAATTAACTTGGGGGGGGCAAATTACTCAGTGGTGGCAGTGTGGCGAGCAAACTACATAATGGAGGGCCGTGTGGGAGACGTCCCTGGATGTAAGAGGTATGGGCGTGATATATGGGTGGGGCTGTGTGTGGGTGTGGCTTGAGGGTGGACGGGGACACAGGGGCCCCATGATCTCTTATTCCTGGGGGAAGTAATCCTCCAAAGACCAGGCTCTGGATCAGGGGCAGTGTCGTGGAGGGGGCAGCGGCGGGGGGGGCCTGGCGGCAGGGGGGGCCCAGGCCTTGAGCTGTGTAAGGGGCCCCAACATTTCTGATGGCAGCCCTGGCTGGATCTTACAGGCTTCCGTAGAAGGGCAAGCTCCGATGCCTATGGAAGGCATCGGGCTTTCCTTCTCTGCCATCGGGTCCCAGCTACTGCAGCGTGGGGACCCGATGGGGAAGCAGAGGGCACTAGTACCCTGGAATGGGAGGAAAAACTTATTAAAGACATTTATTTTGCCCAAGTTCTTGTATTTATTAGAGATGGTTCCCATTTGCCTGCCTAAAATCTTTTTCACCCAAGTGAGATATTTGTTTTCTTCCTGTTTATGGAATGGGAAAAAAACTTGTATTCCTTATTATAGGGCTATTCATCTGCAGTGTTGGTTACAGTTGTGTAGTCCGTTGTATCACATATTGGGTACAGATATCGAGCTACTCTCTATGCACAAATCTCAGATGGCCAGCCCGTAGAGTTTAACACCGTTAGGTAATATTACAAAGGGATCATACTATGTTTTCAGAGCCCTCTTCTAAGCCCTCTCCTATGCTGCAAGCAAACCTTTTTTTACTCTGCCCTGATTTTCAATGTTGCTCTGAGGTTTGAGACAAACTTAGTGACAAGTCTCTGATGTTCCTAATTTCAATGCTACAAAGGCAACACAAATGTCTTGGGGTTTTATTCCACACTTCTCTCCTCACGTAGCTTCTTTGGATCTGTCGTCTTCCCTTTCTCTCTTATTTTCTAAACATCTTACCAGACTGCACATGGTTTGAAAAGTTACTCCATGTTCAGTTGCCTTCTCCTAAGTTGATATCCACATTATATAATGCTTTATTGCAGCTGAGCAACAGTGGGCGTCGGCCTACACCAGGATTTGGGAAACGGAACTGGGTAGATCTTTTTCAGAAAAGGACATCTCTATTTTACATCTTAGGTCCCATGGGTTTTCCAGGCGTGTTCGCATGCAAGAACATTCTTAAAAGATGCTTACTCAATGGTACAAAACCCGTAGCCAGTTATACCACATGGGCCTAAGTGATTACAGCCTCTGTTGGAGATGTGTGTTGGATGAAGGAACACTGAGTCACATGTTCTGGTCTTGCGTCCTCATTTGAGACCATTGGACAGAAGTTGAGAACAAGATAAACCTTATTTGCCTCACTCAAATTAATCTCAGTTTGGAATCGGTTTTACCGTGCCTACCACATGCCACCTGGAATCCATCTAAAAGTGATCTCTCCATGCACTTAGTTCAGGCAGCCAGGATGATTATTCTCTTGAAGTGGCTAAGTAAAGACCCTCCCACAATAAAACAATGGTTGGAGAAAGTGGATCATCTATGAAGATTAGAGGAGTTAGCTGGTAGGGAACAACAAACACACACTCAATATTCCAAATTATGGCACCCCTGGAAAGTATTTAGGTCGAATTTTGGGGCTCAACATCTTGTTCTACCGTAGTCCTGATATGGTCCAGACTCTGGCGTTTGAGTTTGATGTGAAATGTGTCGATTCATTGCACTGATTGTGATTACTACAGCTGTTCTGATACATTTATGCACTTTTTCTGCACTTATTAACTCCATTTTTATCAGTGGTCTCAATTGAAATGGACTATTATGCTGTGGCACTGGACTGGACAGGTTCTCCTTCCTTTGTGAATCCCCCTCCCCATTTTATGTTTACCTTTGTTAAACTGCATTTTGATGGCATAATTATCAGCAATGTACTGCTGTTTATCGGTCTTTCTATGATATTATGATGTTTGTATGTACTTTCTCGCAATAAAACGATTTATATGAAAAGAGGACCTATCCCCGCTCCTGGCATGTCTGTTTTAGTAAAGACTTGTATTCCTTAAGAAATAGCAGTTCTAGATAATGTTTTCTCATAAGTCTGCATTGTGCCATTCCTCTGTTATTCTTCCTAGAATTGTATGAATAAATTGACAATTGTCAATAGGACATGTCCCTGCACAGTATACTACTGTCAGCACTGTCTGGATAATGTGAGCCAACGGTACCAATTACTGCTATTTATGCTGCAACCCTCATCATCTACTCAGTAAAGAGAGAATTTATTCTAATTAAACTGGGCCTGGCTATTCCCTCAATCCTTTACTCCTGTATTGCACCCTGCTAATCATTCGCCAGCTACCCGCAGGCAGGAGCCCCAGTAAGTCAGGAGTGCCCTGATGAAAGAAAATGGTGTGCCCTCCATTCATTATCATACCCATTACAACTCTCCCCTTCACGCCTCTACTCTGGGTCACTGCTCAAGCAATACCTTCATGTCTATTAAATCCGAAATTTCTTGGCGGAATACCAGAGGAACAGCACAACACAGAGTTATAAGAAATGATGCTCCAAAACATTTTTTCCCCTTAAAATATATTTCAGAATTCTTCCATAGATTTTATTCTCATGTAGCACTCAGCATTAGAATAGTGGCGTTTCAGCTGCACTAATGCACTATAACGTTTTCTGTGTGTAATTATTTTTAAATGGCATTGTCTTCACTACTATAAGGCATACTTCTGAGGTCATTAGTTAGAATATTCGGCAGTACTCACAAGTCTATTACATGTTTGTTAGACTTAAGCTGTATAATTTGAACCCTGCCATGGGTGGAGAGAGAAAAGAGATGACCACATTTATGTATATGTATATATTACTGTTCAAAGGTTAAACCCGGTGTCTTTGTAGATTAGGGTAACTGTTATATATATCCAAAGTTCTACGTATAGTGCTCCTCAGTTGACAGGAAAGAGCAAAAGGTGAAGAGATGGTGGGACCCTTCGCAGTCATCTCCACTCTTTTGGTCCTGGGTTTAGCCAGTGCCCCATCCTGCAATGGAGCAGCTGCCGCTTCCATTGGTAAGAGAATGTTTTTCCTACACTTTGCTAGTTTAGCTAGACGACTGATTTCACAAAACAGTGAATGACTTCACTGCATGCAGTTTTGGAAGCCGAAAACAGGAGTGGATCATAAGAGTAGAGGAAGTGTAAAAGACAAATACAACTTCTCTTATATGAACCCACTCCTGGTTTTGGCTTTCGAAATTGCATGCAGAAACCTGACTGTGTGGCTGTACAGTTAGATCCAACTTTCTGCACCCCAAATCAGCCGTTAGAAGGGTTTGTAGCACTTGAGTGACCGTTGCAGCCTCTTCATTGTTTACACTGGTCCTGACATGGGTTGATACTTAAGAATGATATACTTGCAGGTTATTACAGCTTTGATGGTTTTTCTTGGAGAGGCCATTCATTTTGAAAGCCTGGATAACCCCATTAAACCTTCCCGTGTTTATCCCCAACTCTCCACTCTATGTATGCAACATTATGGAATGTCATAATGGATTCGCAGATGTTGTAGTTTAGTCTTGAAAAACAGATTAAGAAAGATTAAGATATTAAACATTCACAACTGCATGCGATATAACAGAGATTGTCATCACTTAAATCATGTTTACATCATTTCAATGTTGTCCATGAACCTAGTGTTCATAAAGCACACATCATATCAAGCAGTAAAAAAAATCAATACCATTATCAAGCAGAAGTTCTAAAGTACTGGTCACATAGATGGTGTCTCATGTACTATGGGGTACATTAAAAACATAGTTATATAAAGCTGTAAAAACTCATCAGGCTTTATCAGGCAAACGTTCTAAAGAACTGGTCACATGATGTTTTCTCTCCTTGTTTTGTATATAAGGGTTATTACACACATGAACTTTGCTTTGATGTTATTTTACCAGTAAAAAAGCCTGAATAAGGCCTCTTTCACACTAGCGTTGTTAGGATCCGGCGTGCACTTCCGTCGCCGGAATGCACGCCGGATCCTGCACAACGCAAGTGAACTGAAAGCATTTGAAGACTGATCAGTCTTCAAAATGCTTTCAGTGTTACTATGACAGCCAGGACGCTACTAGCGTCCTGGTTGCCATAGTAGCAGTGGGGAGCGGGAGCGGCATGCTTACATTCCGTGCGGCTCCCGGGCGCTCTGAATGACGTCAGAGCGCCCGCGCGCATGGATCACGTGATCCGTGCGATCACGTGATCTATGCACTGGGGCGCCCTGACGTCATCCTAGAGCGTCCGGAGCCGCACGGAATGTAAGTATGCTGCTCCCCGCTCCCCTACTCTTTACTATGGCAACCAGGACTTTAGCGTCCTGGCTGCCATAGTAACCATTGACAAAAGCTAAGCGTCGGTTCCGGCAATGCGCGGAAACGACGTTTAGCTAAAACGGATCCAGACTAATGCCCTTCAATGGGCATTAATTCCGGATCCGGCGTTGCGGCATGTCTTCCGGATTTTGGACGGAGACAAATCCGCAGCATGCTGCGCTTTTGTCAACGTCCAAAAAACGTTGACATACTGAACGGAAGACATCCTGATGCATCCTGAACGGATTTCTCTCCATTCAGGATGCATGGGGATAATCCTGATCAGTAGCTTTCCGTCCTAGAGACCCGAGGACGGATCTCTAGGACGGAAAGCTAAAACGCTAGTGTGAAAGAGGCCTAAGCGCAAACAAGTTTTTGCACATGTGTGTGGCCTGCATTTAATATTTTAGACCTAGAGCCGAGATCAGTATCTTGCTTTTTTCCAGAAAAAAATGCAGCACCAAACATAATCATACATGTCTATAAATGTTATGGTACTCTTTCGGGTTATGAGTTATATACAAAATGTATTATTTGCTCACAAATATAAGGTGGATGATGAGTTAAGACTCAAACATATATTGCAGCTCATAGACATACTTAACTAAAAATTGCTGCTTTATAGTCAATTACAGCGTGCCTGCTTAGTTCAGAATTCATGTCTGTTAACAGTGTCATACTCCATGGGGCCATCAATTAATTAGGGATCTTTTTGAGAACTTTTTTTTGAGAATCTTTTGAAGAACATTCATCCCCATTAAGTGTACAATCAGCTTGCCTTGTTGTTGTTGCTGCCATCTCTACCAGTCCAACTGGTGAACTCGGGGCAACAAAATGTGGAAGTCAGAGTAATCTGTCAGTTACAAACTGCAGTCCTTCACGTCTGTCCAGGAACCTCACAGATACGTTGTGTTTTTTGTGGAAGAGAGGGCAAGAAGCCTCAAATCTTGTTTGTAAAATCTCATTTAACCCAGATGAAATAAAGAGCTCTTTAATTATATTAGGGACATTTGGAGGAGTACTGGTTTACCACATTTTTGGAACTACGTATAATACTGCTCATTTTTAATGCATGGCTTTTTTCTTTTGCCTCCAGAACAAGAAAAGACCCCCAAGTACTGGAATGATCAAGCCATGGAGACACTGAATCGGGCTAAGAACTTGAAACCCATCAATCACAGAGCCAAGAATCTAATTATGTTTCTGGGAGATGGTGAGCCCATATTTTATCTAAGATACTCTATGTGTAAAGCAAAAATGTTATCAGTTTGTGAATTTCTGATATTGTAAAAGTGTTACTGTTTCATATAAAATATGCATGTCACATTGCACAGGTTCATGACCTATAGTGGACACTTCTGATGATATTTATTGGTGGACTCTGCATATTCCAGATAAACATTACTCAAGTCAATGCAAAAATGGAATGAGTTATACCATGTTTTTGTGTACTGTTTTTGTTATGTGTTTTCCTTTCCAGCCTCCATTGCAGTCTTGCTGTGCACCATGATAGCCTTTTAAGAGTTGTGGCATGAGGTCAATGGAACACCTGTAGCTGAACATCTGGCTCCTAGCCCAATTTCGTAGACAGATGCCCTTCTAATGGTTTGTGTAGACACTGTTTACTGCCCCAGGACTTGGAATGTGATGTCCAATTTCACTTGCAGTAAGGAATAAATCACTACCATTTCAGACAACCAGACAACCGTGCAAAGGTTCGCCTCTGTGCAACTCTTGCTGTCACTCCAGTTTTTCATCATTCTCCCAATCATCAGGATATGCAACATTGAACAGTGCTGATATATCATCTTAGGCCATAGCGATCTGCTGGAGTAACAAACCAAGGCCTCCCAGTTCAAGGACTCTGTCTCTCTCAGTTTGTGACAAGTGGCAATAATTGGCATGTTAATTAACAGGTCATCACACAATCATCCCACATGACTTCATCCTATTATTGAGGTGTTAGGTGACTAAAAAACTTTGCTTTCAATCTGGCTTATTAAGATCAGAGTTATGAAAATGTGGTCATCTACAGATCTTAACAACAGCCGCCATTTCACGGATAGATTTCCATAACTGTATTGCTTGTCCTTCTTGGTGTTGCAATTTCAATATGTTGAGGAGTGTATTTTTGGTCTCATTTGTCCACAAAACATTGTTTTAATAGCATTTTGGCTTGTCCAGGTGATCAGGTGATCTATAGCAAACTGCAGAAGAGCAGCAATGTTCTTTTTGAAGAGCAGTGGCTTTCTCCTTGCGATCTTGCCATGCACACCATTGTTGTTCGGTGTCCTGTTGGTGGCACACTCATGAACATTAACATTAGCTAATATGAGAAATGCCTTTAGTTGCTTAGAGGTTACTCTGAGTTCCTTTGTGTCTTCACAGACTATTACATACCTTGCCCTTGGTGTGATCTTTTTTGATCAAGCACTCCTGGGGACTCAATCTGTTCTCAATCTGTGTGACTGTGGACTGTTGGAGTCCAAACTCTTAAAAGATGGTTTTGTAACCTTTTCAGCCCTGTGGGCATACACAGCTCTTTTTCTGAGGTCCTCAAAAATCTTCTTTGTGCAATGATACATGTCTTCAAACGTGTTCTGAAGATCAGAAGTTGAATAAAACAGGCCGCCCACTCACATCTAATTGTCATCCCATTGATTGAAAACACCTGACTCTGGCTTGGTCACATGAGTGGCCGGATGTGACGTGCCACAGTCCTCTCCCTGGAGCGTGGCGTCTCATGCATTCCACGTGCGGCGCTGATGTCTGGGCAGCCGGCTGAATACTGAGCGCTGACTCGTGCCGCCTGTGTGGAGACCAAGGGGGACCCCCCACGGCCCACCTGCTTCTGATAAAGATGATTGGTGGTGCCTGAACATTTTTCTCGTTCATCTGGTGACTGGCAGCACATTTAGATGGCCAGATTATTGGGAACAAGCGTTTACAGGAACGGTCGTTCCTGATAATCTGCACAATTATTGGTTTATCCAAATCCACCTTAAGACTTATTCTTGCTTTAATAATACTCATCAGACTTTTTCCAGAATCGATTTGGCCTTATGTAATGGCCCATTTTTTAAATAAAGTATGTAGAATGAAATATGAACATAGAGGAATCTCAGATCACTCCCCTATTTCTGTTGTAAAGTTGGGGTTTAAGAATGAGGTTTATAGGAAGTCTAGGAGAATTAACCCCCACTAGTTGGTAATCCTAAGGGAAGAGGGTAGAATTCAGAAATACATTGGGCAATACTTTGAAATTAATGCCTTCACTGTATTGTCACAGATAGTCTGGGTTTGTTTTAAGGCCTACTTAAGAAGAATATTGGTTGGAGAAACTATCCAGACACGTAAAAAATATTGTATAAAGGAGCTAGAGTTAAAAAAGGAGTCCCTGATGAAGGAGACTTTATATATTAACAACCCTACCAAGGTACGGTATAAAGATTAGCTTCAAGCCCAAAATAGGAACAGGGACTTCCTGATTAATAAGGCTCAACACAATTTTTTTCTTCCAGACATAATTATTTTGTAGAATGGGCTAAGCCAGGAAGATTATTAAATATGAAACTTAAGGGGTTGTCCCATGAAAAATATTCCACATTTTTAAAACCAGCCCCTGGATCTGAATACTTTTGTAATTGCATGTAATTAAAAATTAAGCATAACCACTGAGTAATTTAATAAAATGTATCTGTATAGCGCCACCTGCTGTTTGTTTTTTACGTATTTCTTTGTCCTGCTCAGTGGAAAGGCTGCACATGCTCAGTTTCATCCTTCAACTGCCTCCTGAGTTGTGATAGGGAGAGCATGGACACGCCCCTGAGCTGCAGCAGAAAAGACACTCCCTTGAGCTTTCAGCTTGATATAAATCTAGCAGAGCTATGAATGGGGAGATCTCTGGATCCATATGAGGTACAGGGCTGGTTCTAGCTTTCTTGGAAATAGATTGTCATGTACTTCATAATGTCTGATTTTCATTTTTACATTAGTCATGGGATAACCCCTTTAAAGACCAAACGACACCTACGGTCGTGGCAACAATTAATTTAAGGGATGGGAGTTCACAAACTTTCAAGCACCACTGTATATCTTGTTTAGCTTTGTAGTGACAAACAATTGTTGTTTTGCTCCAGGGATGGGAGTAACCACAATATCTGCAGCACGTATATACCAAGGACAACTGAAAGGTCAAACTGGAGAAGAAAATATATTAGAGATGGAAACATTTCCTTACGTTGCACTTTCTAAGGTAATATAGACCAACCCTCCACTTACATATGATTTCCATGCGGTAAAGGGAATCTGTCACCTTCCCTGTATCCTATTAAATGCTATACAACATGAATGCTACAAGTACTGCTACCCCTGACTCCAGATCAATAAGTTATATATCCATGATCAACCCTATTACCTCACTGTGTGCCCGCATATTGGTGCTGGAATACATTGAAAGGACTCATCCTGGAGTCCTCGGTATTATGTGCGCATGGTGAGATTGTTAAAATATCATGGTCATTGGTGAGATAATGGTGAGCATGTGTAACTACAAGCTGTCCCATTCATTTCAATGGGATGGCAACCAGCAACCACCGGGTCACTGCATATGTTATAAAATGTCTATGTCACTTGATGATATAATCCTGAAATGAACATATGTTACTTCAAGTTAAATTATAACTGGAGGAAAAGAATGCTCAATTCAGCAAGTAGTGAGAGGAAGGATGGTGACTCAGTGGTTAGCACTAGTGCCTTACATTGTTGGGTTCCTAGGTTTCAATCTGACCAAGGACAACATCTGCATGGAGTTTGTATGGGTTTCCTCCGGCACTCCAAAGATATACTGATAGGGAACTTAGGATGTGAGCCCCATTGGGGACAGTGTGATGCTAACGTCTGTAAAGCACTGCGGAATATAGTAGTGCTATATAAGTGCATAAAATAAATAAACCATAAATAGTGAGCGGAGATGAGAGCAGTAATATTCACCCATCATTGATCTTGGGGACCAGTTTCAGCAGTACTTGAAAGTACTGAGGAAAGCAGCACTTAGGGTATACACAGTGGCGTAACTAGAGTTCTATGGGCCCCAGGGCAGACTTTAAGTTGGGGCCTCCCCACCCCCACTATAGGTTTGAATGCGTTGTAGTGCAACATTAAATATATAAATAACTGAGTACCCTCCGCTGATGCTGAGAGAATTTTTCTTTCTTTTTTTTTTAAAGAACCCTTGTCGGCCCTGCTGTGTTCCCCTAAAGTTTTGGTGCCAAACATGTTACTACTGAGCAGTCCAATGGCAGCCGGGAAGAAGGAGACTCCCACTGAGAAATGCTGACGTCTCCTCCTCCCTGAACCGATGCTCGGTATTAACATATTGGGAGCCAAAACTTTGGGGATCACAGCAGGGCAGTGATTTCAAGAAAAGAAAGATTCTGGCAGTATCAGTGGAGGGTACTCCACATCATGAAAGGTTAAAAGTGAAAAACATTCAAAACGTGAGCGGTCCTCTTCAATACCACTTCCAAAGGGATGTCAGATTTTTACTAGCTGTCTATCATAATATTATAAAATGTACATTTAGTGTAGGTCACGGACCTCATGGTAATTGCCAAAGTTTTGTCAGTGGTCCCTTCTCTCTCACTGTATATATTTCCTTTTGCCCTCTCTCACTGTATATATTTCATTTTGCCCCTCTTTCACTGTATATATTTTAATTTGCCCCTCTCTCACTGTATATATTTCATTTTGCCCCTCTCTCACTGTATATATTTCATTTTGCCCCTCTCTCACTGTATATATTTCATTTTACCCTCTCTCACTCTATATATTTCATTTTGCTCCCTGTCACTGTATATATTTCATTTTGCCCCTCTTTCACTGTATATATTTTAATTTACCCCTCTCTCACTGTATATATTTTAATTCACCCCTCTCTCACTGTATATATTTCATTTTGCCCCTCTCTCACTATATATATTTCATTTTGCCCCCTCTCACTGTATATATTTTATGTTGCCCCCTCTCACTATATATTTTCATTTTGCCCTCTCTCTCACTGTATATATTTCCTTTTTCCCCTCAGAATATAATAAATGATTTGCTGCCCTTGCCCTCATATGGCCAGCATGGGCCCCCTTTCTGAATTCAGACCATAGTGCCACACTGCCTCCCCCATTTTGAAGCCGGGTGTGTGCATACATTAAAAAATAAAATAAAAATAAATAAAAAAAAACTTACCTACTCTGTTCCACTTGATCCGTCTTTCTGTCTGTACTTGCGGGCTGCAGCCTTGAGTTCGGTGAGGTGTGCAGTCCCGTCATACCCTCTGCAGTGCCACATCATTCCATCATCCTGTGATCCCGCGAGACCTGGGACCTCGTGGGACCTCGCCAGGTCTCACGCTGACAACTTGAATTGAATTGACAAATGGTGGCACAGCGCAGAAGAGGGTATGGGTGTGTATTGGGATGTGCACAGGTAGCGCAGCCGCACTGTAGACCAATTAAATTATAAGGTTGCAGAGAGGCCCAGACTGGCTACTAAAAGCACTTGCGGGGCTGTGTGTTCACCGGGCCTGGTCGCAGTTGCATCCTCTGTGACTGTGATTGTTACATGATTTCAAATCTCTGGCCATTTGTAAAACAGAGGTGAAAAGATGTAGATCTACCTCCTCTCTGAAAGCTAAGGAGCAGCTACAGGTCTAGTGGATGAGTCTGTCTATTTCTAACCAGATATTTTTAATGCTTAATATTCATGCTTAATAGCACTTGTGAATGTTAGACCCAACCATCCTGCAATGGATTGATAAAGTAGCAGGGGTATAACTAGAATTCTGTGGGGCCCAGGACAATGGATGTGTGACACCTAGTGGCATTATTATGGTCTATAAAGATGAAAGCCACCCCCAAAAAAAAACAACAACAACTATTTCTATATATGATAGCACACCTCTAAATAACATTATACAAATAACAAATACTATCACTAGGGATGAGCGAATTGACTTCGGATGAAACATCCAAAGTCGATTCTCATAAAACTTCATTCAGTACAGTATTAGAATGTATTGGCTCCGATGAGCCAAAGTTGTTGCTTTATGAAGTCTTGCGAGACTTCGTGCAATAACTTCATAAATTAATTTGTACTGTAAAAACGATGTTCGAACTCGTGTTAGGCAAGGGACCACTTGGAACCGAACCCGAGTTCGGAAATGGTATTTTACAGTACAAATAAATTTATGAAGTTATTGCGCAAAGTCTCGCCGGAGACTTCTTGAAGCAATAACTTCGGGATATCGGAGCCAATACATTCTAATACTGTACGGAGCTCCTGCTCCATACAGTATTATAACGAAGTTTTATGCAAATCGACTTCGGATGTTTCATCGATTTGCTCATCTCTAACTATCACCATACTATTACTGAATAAAACCTAGTAAACCAAGACCAATATTATCAATAATAACAATGGCCAAATAATACCACCAGATTATGAACACAAATTACCTTCACATAGTGGCTAAATACCTCCATACTGATACTACATAGAAATCACTGTACTATGACTAAAAGTCCCCATAGATTGGAATTGTTCACTTTCCTTTTCTTAACCACCCAGCCCAGACTGCCATGAAGACTTTCACCAGGCCAAGACTCTTCAGAGTTGGATACAAGAACATCTTTGGTTTCTTGCTTTTCCAGTATTATGTCCCTGGTTGTGCCCTATACAGCAGTAATTTATGCCTTTCTGCCCTTCACAATATTAATGTTCCCCACTGTTCTCCATTTGAAAAGTAAGCATCCCACTATGTCCTAGAATAGTAATGTCACCCTGTATAGTAATTCCCACACTATTTAGTAATGTCCCCTCCTGCATAGTACTGTCCCCACTGTGCCCTTTAAGAATAGTAACATCCCTCTATGTATAGAAATGTCCTGCACGGTGCCCTGTTAGTCTAGTAATGCCCCTCATTATACCCTTTAAAATAGTAATGTCCCCTACTATGCCCTGTTGCATTAGTAATATACCCCCTGTGCCCTATTATATGTCCTCCAAGTTCTCCTGCTCACTGAAAACTTCTCAGTGCAGCCAGTGCAGTGACATCATTATGCTGCCTGATGTCTTCAGGAAGATCCTGACCTCCTGGGAGCTCAACCTCTTGACATCTGGTAGGCCACAAACCTAAAGCAAGCTGTGTCTTACCAGAGTAAGTGATGGGGCAGAACAAAAAGGCAGCATTTCTGCACCATGTTTTACTTGTGTAATTGTTTATTGTTGTGGATTTGATGCAGATTTGCAATAGATCTCATCCTTGCATTGAAAGGGGTGAAATCCACAAACATAAATCGTAGAAACAATTGACATGCTGCTGATTTCTAAATCTGCACAGCAAGTCAATTTCGTCATGGAAAAAGGTGTACAGGAGATTTGTCTAATCTCTTACACTTTGCTTGTACTGTATTACGCTGTGGTTTTCTGCATGAAAAAACACGTGTGATACGCAATGTGTACACTTACCCTAATGCAGTAATATCAGTCATTTATGTAGGTTTCTAACCAAACTGGCCACCAGTGAGTAATAAAGTGAATGTCATACACATCCAAGAAGCTTGAAAAATACATTAAAGGGGTGTTCTGAGATTCTATTGTTGATGGATAGATCACATTATCAGGTCAGTGGAGATCTGACACCCATGCCTATTAGCTGTCTGAGGAGGTAGCAGCCTCCTTGGAACTTACCATAAATGAGCCTAGGCCGTGTGACTGATGCAGTTGACCAAAGGAAGAATTGTAGCGCTCCAGCCTCTTCCAATGGACAGTTGATGGACCCTCGCCGATCTGATATTGGAGGATATTGATATTCATCAATATGAAAATCTCAGAGAACCCTTTAAAAAGTAATGCATGCTAACCATGATATTTTGCAATAAATCAAGACAATGAATGATCATCTAAGGTGTTTATAATTATATGTCATATTATTAGCAAGCGTGACCTCTTGGCACACATCACAAACTAATCCTCTCCCAGAGACTTACCGCAGGCCTGAGAAAGACTTGGGAGAGCCTCTTCAGTTCTCTTCTACTGTTTCCAGGATGCTGTGTGGCTGCTGCAGTGCACAGGCTTCAGTTCTAGGCTAGCCAGGGCCCAGGGGCACAAGGTGGTGAAGGTATTCATAGGTGGGCAGGCTTCCAGTCGGACAGGTGGGCGGGCAGGCCAGTAGTCACAGTGCTCCTGTCTCCTCCTTGGCAATCTCTGAGTGTGTTTGACTGAGTGAATTGGTGGATCCACAGTCCCACTCAATCCACCAATCAGCTTACCACCAAGCACCGCAGTTAGTGTGACCACTTTCAGAACCCCCAAAAGGAGGAACATCATACCTGGGACAGTAGACGACAATAAAACACAGATACTGGGAACCATAATCTATATAACAGCGTCAGAGGACATTAAAGGAGAGGAATACAATATCAGCATGTCCATGTGACATGTGTCCAATGTGATATTAGAGCACATTACTATAAGAGGAGAGAATTACAACTCCCAGCATGTCTAGGCTGGTATTATATGCTATCAGAGGACACTACAGGGATAACAGGGATATTTTCGAGAGAAGGTATAAGGAGACGAGTACAACTCACATTTTTTCCGGCTTACCAATTCTGTGCTCCACGCCATCATTTCACATGATATCACAGATCCTTCACCACGACTTCTCTGCTCCACTGCTGAGCTCTGTACTGATCACATGACTGTAATGTCAACACAGGTCCTTCAGCTCTTGCAGGGTAGCAGATACAGAGCAGGTCCTAAGTTAGGAGTCACTACTGTGTGTCCCTTCTTGGTAACTAGGTTACCCGGTGGGCAAGTGATAAAAAAATAGAAACCAGCAGATAAGCAGCACCCTAGAAACATGCCTAAGTGCTCCAACAAATTGCTCCAACAAATTTGCATAAATGATAGCTCCACGAGTGGTACAAACTAAAAACAAAATAAATATATTGTTTTAATCAGCATGATCAACCCTTCCAGACAGTTTAATAGGGTTGATCATGTTAACAGAGTGCACTTTAAAGCAAGTTTCCTTTAAAATAAAATGTCACACTGCTTATGGCTACATATATATATATATTTCTATAATTATATTTCATATAATTGTAGTAACAGCTGTACTCTATAAGTGTTGCTCCATTACTCCTAGGTTACTAAAGGGGTTATCTTCAGGATAGGTCATCATTATCATATCAGTGGGTGTCCAAGTCCTGGCACCCCCACGATAAGCTGTTTCAGAAAGCCGCTGCCCTCACCGAAGCTCTGGGCAGTGATGCAGGCTCCCAGCAGCTTTCCACGAACAGAGCTGTACATCAGATAGTGGCAGTGCTTGGTACTGCACCCATTGACTTGAATAGGGCTGAGGTGCAGCTAGACCATGTGACCAATGTACAGTAATGTCACTGGCCTAGGAAGAGGCTGCAGCACTCAAGGCCTCTTCTAACTGCTGATCGGAGGTGGTCCGGGTGTCCTCCCCCGCAGGTATGATACTGATGACCTACTCGGAGGATGTCATAAATTTCTTTTCCTGGATAACCCCTTTAATATTATGGCAAAGCTATATTATTCAGCTACTTATATGATACTTGCGTTCCCTCAGGAACTCAAATATCCTGCTTCATGATATTACCTGGTGATAGTATGCTACAAAACCAATAAAATCTGATTTAAAACAAAAGTATGGCTTTTAAATTTCTTCCAGATGAAAAATAGGAGTTGCTGTTTTTACCTTGCTTACATTACATTTTTGCTGCAGGTGTACAATGTAGATGCACAGGTCCCTGACAGTGCGGGTACAGGTACAGCCTATTTGTGTGGTGTAAAAGCCAATTCTGGGACCCTGGGTGTGGCGCGGCTGCAACATATGAAATCTGTGAAACTGCTAAAGGGAATGAGGTGAAATCTATACTTCATCGAGCAAGGGAAGCAGGTAGAAAGCCATCATGGTTGTTTTTATATTTTCTACCTAGGAAAACAAGCAGACGTTAGAACCACACATAATTGAGTTGAACAGTCCACAAGTCACATACTGGTTATTAATTTTACACTTTTTCTTTATGCCAGACTTAAAGGCTATGAACACCCTCAAGTAATTTTTTTATCATTGTATTTTACTCATTGTGGGCTAAAAAAGTTTTCTCAATTGGTCTTTATAAGAAACTAGCAGAAGGACCCGGTTTCCCACGGGTATATTTAATCTATTTCATTTAATGTTTGTGTGTGTCGTTAAAAGATAGACAGTATCCACTATAACAGTGACATCCACAGTGCCCTCCGCTTTAGAGTGACCTTCACAGCGACCGCACCTTTATTAGTGACCTCCACAGTACCCTGTCTCTTTAACAGTGATTTACACAATAACCCGCCGCCTTAACAGTGACCTCCACAGTACCCCATCTCCCTTAACAGTGGCCTTTACAGCAATCTGTCCCTTAACACTGACCTCCATAGCAGACTGTCCCCTTAACTGTGACCTCCTCAGCAGCCTGCCCCTAGGGTGGCCAGAGGTTCTGTTTTAGGCCAGACAGTCTAGCTTTCAGACTCCCTGTCCTCCGTTTGGCGCAGGGCCTGGACAGACACAGGGATGTCCTTTTGAACAGCTCACTCTCAGACATCAGCACTGTGCTGTCTGAGCTTAGGCTGCAGGAGAAATTCACCCTCCCTCCCACTCTTGCAGCTGACAGAAGTTGATTTTTACCTTAAATTTTTCAATCCCCGTCGGCTGCGGAGTGGGAGGGACACGGCCTAACTGGCCGTGGCTTAGCGGACCTGGGGGCGGGGTTTATGTCCGTCTTTTGAGGGTGGCCTGAATGGTTACCCTACCTACCCTCTGAATGGTGACCTCCACAGCACTCCACTTCCTTAACAGTGTCATCCACAGCGCCCTGGCCCTTTATTTAACATATTTCTTTATTAGAAAATAAGAGTATACAATGTCTTCCATAAATTCACATCATGATGGTATACAATGCAAGCGTACAAACAGTAATGTACAATATATCATGGCAGAAGACATTGGAAAGCTGTTGAATCTCATGAAGCGCCCTGCCCCTTTAAAGCTGACCCACAGCAGTGAAGAAAAATTGTGGGGTTGCTATGGAAACCTGGTGTAAAACTGTGTGCATGTGGAGACTAAGGGCCTGCGAGCTTCTATTGGCTGATAAGGGTTATGTGACCAGACTTCTATTAGCTAATGAATTTTTGGGAATATCTCAGGAACGGTACCTGCTAGAGAGCTGAGGTCCAGTTTAAAACTTCCCCGGACACCTGATGTACATGTGTGCCAAATTTCATGATTGTAAATGTGACTCAACTTTTTTTTATTAGATGTTGAACAGGATTTTGTTTTGTTTTGTCAGTGTTTCTACAGGCCATTTCTTTTTGCTTTACAGTGAATCTGTCAGGGAATAGTTCTGACGGCTGGATCTGTAAAGGTGCCTTTACACGAGTAAGATTTTGCGGCAGAAAATTCTGCAACTGAAAGTCAGTCCCATTTACCTTAATGGAGCTTGCAGAAATCCATGCGCTTGCTGCCTAATTCAGATAAACAGAATTGATTTTCAGTCACAGAATTTCCTGCCACAAAATCTGCCTCGTGGGAAGGCACCCTATCCCTTAGCCCTGAAATCCTGACAGCTCAAAACACTCATTATACTGTAGCTATATTCTTATCAAACTGATAAGGGCTACAGATCCAACCATCAGAGCTGCTCCCTCATGAATTTACTGTAAGGCCCCATTTACTTAACCGTATTTGTGGCCCGAACTGCAGTTTTTGTGGAACAGATGAGGACCCATTCATTTCAATGCAGTTTCAAAAAATGCAGACAGCACACCTTGTGCCATCTGCATCCATATGTCCGTCCCGTGGCATCTGCAAAAAAGATAGAACATGTCCTATTCTTGTCATTGTTACATTTTTTTTTTTTTTATCCGTGTCTTGTGGTCATGTGAATGCACCCTTATGCAGAAATAAATGGCCAACAGAAACACTGAAAGTGAAGGCAGCAGAGCTGTGTAAAATTCTTAGTAAAGGCCAACTGAAAGCTATTTTTAGGCCAAAAATGAGCAAAATGCAATTATTAAAAAATGTTTCCAAAGGTGTCCATAGACTTTAAGAATTTACATTCCAGCAAGTTGTCTAGTCTGCCTAATTTTTTTAGAGTGTTTGCACAGACTTTAGTTGAACACACACCATTAAATGGGTATGGGGAACAAATGAGCAAGCTAGAGGTTTTATACATTGTGTAGCTATATGTACAACACCTGTTATTTTAACCTCTTTGCAGATTTTAAGAAATTCTGCCATTGGATTGACCTTATGTTTCTTTACTGCAGGCAAATCTGTAGGTATCGTAACGACAACCCGCGTCCAACATGCCTCTCCAGCGGCTGGTTATGCACATAGTGCCAGTCGGAATTGGTACTCTGACAGGGAGATGACAACATCTATGATTGAAAATGGCTGCAAGGACATCGCATACCAGCTGGTGTACAATACTGATATTAATGTAATTATGGAGACAATGGGGGAATTTTATCAAGCTCTGCACTGCAAAATTCTGTCACCTGAGGAAATTTTCTGGGCTTTTTGTATTTTTACACCACTTACGGCCGCTTTCAGACGATCGTATTGAAATCCGTCAGTATTCTGTCTCAGGATCCTGGTGATATACCATCAGTATTGTTATCAGGACTGCTTCAGTATATCATCAGGGTTTACCTGCTTATTTCTTCCTGCCTTCATTATTTATGCACTGCATAACAAATCCGCACAAAACGCGGACATGCTGCAGATTTCAAATACTGACGGGAATTATACGCCCATGTGAATAGCTCTATTCATTAACATTAGCAGCAGATTCTGGTACATTAAATCCGGATTTTGGGCTTCATTTGCACCATAAAAATGGCATAAATGAAAAATAATTTGTTGCTGCTGCTGGCGTAAAAACTGGGAGATGCAACAATTTAAAAAAAAAAAAAAAGATAGTTTACGACTTTTTAACCCCACTTTTCAGTGGCAAGGGGGACAATAAATCTCCTCCAACGTGTGCTGCTGGATAAAATGCCACTGAAGGAAAACTGACTTGAATTATTACTCCTCTGATACATTCTCTCCAATGGGTGTGAACAATTAAAGCTCACTATAGTACACAGGTACCTGTAATTTTATGAATGGGACCTGCCACAGTTTTCCTTAATTCATAACTCTGTACACATGTATAAACACAGGATATGGATCACATAATGCCCTATAAAATACAGTATATCTTCTATATTTCCGCAACAATGAAAATAAAATTTTAGACATAATTATGTGCTTGAATGTTATTTCTTGGTCTCTCAAATGTTCCCTGCAGGTAATTCTTGGTGGAGGAAGATCCTATATGAGTCCCAGAGGCACCCCAGACCCAGAATACCCAACCGATTCATCAAATGAAGGCCGTCGAAGAGATAATCTTACCCTAACAAAAATATGGCAAGATCAGCGAAAGGTAATGTGCATCTCTGAACAGTAATATTAAATGCCTGATCAGACAAGACTTGTACTGAAATAGCAGATACACTCTAGCTTGACTTTTGTGAATACACCATGTATACGTTGTGGCAGTGTTGCTGCCAGAAGGCCATAGGAAGGCCATTCAAGTGGCGTATCTCACCGAGAGAAAGCTGGGTGAGAACAAGAAAGGTTGGGAAATTAGTTTTTTCCCACTGTCTGCAGCAGTCAGGCTGGTAATGGGGATAATTATCAGCCAGCTGAGGAGCTTGGATAAATCGTGGCTGAGCTCCTCAATCAGGGCTCCCAGTCTGGGAAAGGAGCAGGCTGTGTCAAGGCCTGTGGGAGCCGGGACCCGGGACCCTCTAACCCTGTGTATAGGGTAAGCACTGGTGATGTGTCTTGGGGAGCTGGCTGGTAGACCCAGATCCTGATAGAGAGGGAAAGACTGTTTAGTCAGTGGCCAGACGGCCGAGGATTTATTTTTATGATTTTGTTGTACTGCTGTGATGACAATAAAGCTGGTCGTGGCCAGTTTGCACCCGAATCTACAGTGGTGGAGCGGCTTCTTGATGTGTGCCAACCGTCTAAGGCGTTAAGACGGCGATCTGGAAGAGCTAAATGACCTCGAGTTGTTACAACGTATGATGAGTATGTGTCACTGCCCTGTGAAGAGTGTTTCTCCATCTTACATGGTTATTGGCTTGCCTACCCTTACAGCCAGCTCCTCTTCTCTGAGTAATATCTCTGCTCCAGTATTTCTAGCCTTAATAAAGTTTTTTTTTTTTTAAATTGGGATCTTACAATGTACTGTACAATACCTTTTAATTATTCCTCCCATTAGGCAGATCTTAAATAAAGGGCTTCTCTGGGCATTTAGTCTAATTACTAGTTGTAACTAACCTCTGGAGGAAGCTCTTTCACATAATACTTACCAGTGTCGGACTTGGGTGCCTAGGGCTGAGCAGCAAAATAAATTTTTGAGGCCCACCGTACGGATACATTCAAATATTACCTGCTCACACAGTGGCAGGCAGCAGCACGACTCTATAAGATGATTGATTATAGGGTCCCTGCAGCGACCGACTTTGAGATGGTGGGTCTCTGAGAAAAGAAGATACTGGCTATCCTCCCTCTGTACCTATAAGTAATCTCTAGCACCTGATGGTTTCAATATTAATAAACTGGGTAGTTTCTTAAATATTCTACCCAGTTTTTATATGAACATAGGCTGGTTGGGGTGCTGTACACTGCCTATCTATATGTAGTGCAGTAGGTCTACTGTGTTATGTGCCACTTGTGCAGGGGTGGAGGGCTAGGGGCCTACCTTGTTTAGGGGCCCACCGAGGGATTCACATGTACCCCTGTGGGCCAGTCTGAGTCTGATTCTTACTCACACGTGCTGTGTGGTCTTCACTCAGGTCCCAACCAGAAGTGTCTGCTTCTTCTTCTGTTCAGCTGCATTATAGTCAATGCACCTGAACTGGAAAAGAAGCAGCCACATCTTGTTGGAAGAGCCCACAGCCTGTGTGAGTGCAGCGGAGCTTCCCTCCCCAGGTTAGGCTACTTTCACACCTCTGGTGCGAATTCCGGAAGGCTGTTCCAGGATTCGGCACTACCTGATGCGGACCGAATGTAGCCTTAGTTACAACTACTAATTAGACAAAATGCCCGAAGAACCCCCTTAAAGTAGTTAATTTGCCATATACTTCATTGACTTTCCATGTCCAGCTGTTCAAATGGTTAATTCTGATTTCCTGCTGCATGCTGTGTAAATCTTCACAAAGCACCCTCCCTGCCTTCTTGGTTATTGTAGAGAAGCGCCCTCATAACATGCTCTCTCCCTCGCTGCAGAGGATGAAATCGGCATGGACTCGTAGACTTCTATTGAGTCTATCTCCTGCAGAGAGGTGAGAGCTTGAGATGTGAGTGCTTCTCTCTCCTCATTCTTGTGCTGGGTGGGTGTCCCAGCACTCAGACCCCCACCAATCAAAACTTATGACATGTTTCTATGAAAACTCAGGCACTCTTTAACTAGTAAATGGGATATATAACCAAGATTTTGTTTTATTAATTAAAACCAGATACTATTATTTTTCTAATATGTTTTTATTTACTGGTGTTAATTGTAGCTGTAATCTACGCCAGCTCCTAGCTAGTGGGGAGTTCAGTTTCTGGTGCATGGAAAGCTAGAACTTGCGCCAAACTTATTAGGAGGCCTGTTGGCGCATACTTCAGCTCACCTTTTCCAAAACAGGCGTAGGGAATGCCAGTCTTAAATCTCTACTTTAGACATTTATGGGAAAGTATTCTAGACCTGTGCAAGGTCATTTTGCAGGAGTAGATGAGCTGTAACCATCACCTTTAAAGATATATATATATCTCTGCCTCTGATGATAAGATGACTTCTGAGAAGCAATCTCCGCAGCACAGGAATTGTCAGGCTACTATGAGGGTTAGTGGGCAAAGTGAATAATCCTAGGATTTTAGAATTATTTTGAAATATATAGAAAATGAGGAAAACCATGACCTACATTTTAATGCTTCACATTAAAAAATCCATTTAAAATAGATTATTTTCCTTTAACACTAGTACACTTCACGGTAAATACGTAATATAACAAAAACAAAGCTACATGAAGATGTTTACAGCTGGCAGATAAGGAGCAGGTGGATATCGTCTGTATCTGCAATAGAATATGGAAACTCAATGAAATATATGGCAGCCTGGCAGGCTTACTGTTGTATCGTTTGCCTACTTGGTATTTGTGTTAAGGGCTCATTCAGACGGCCGTTTGAATGAGTCCGCATCTGTTCCGTAATTTCGCTTAACAGGTGTGGACCCATTCATTTCAATGGGGCTGCAAAAGATGCAGACAGCACCCCGCAAAAAAGATAGAGCATTTCTATTCTTGTCCGCAATCGCCGACAAGAATAGGCATTTTCTATTATACTGTAGTTGCGGCCATGCAAATTGCCGAATGCACATGGCGGTATCCGTGTTTTACAGGTCCACAAAACACTACGGCCGTGTAAATGCTCCCTAAAGAAGTGTTCCAGTTACTTATTACGTTTTTGATCATATTAAAATTCATTATTTTTGCAGGGTTCTGTATATGTTTGGAACAAAGAACAATTTGAAGCTGTAAATGAAGAGACCACTGATTATCTTATGGGTAGGGTTCTTTTGAATATGCATATTAATGAGGACCTGAGAGCAGCACAGGTTAAACAGTAGTTGATGAGCATATGGTATCTACCACAGTTCTGAAGTATTCATTATTGCATTGTCTGGACTGGGTCTGTCTTCTATGACAGCTTTCCTTGTATGCCAGCTAATACAATCTAAAGTATATACAACATATGTCCTATGTCATCGTGGAATGGTGATGGGGGTGGAATTAATATATAAAATAAAACTATATTATGACTGATGTTGAATGAGGCACCTGCACCTGTACCTGGCATGCATGCTGCACCTGCGCTCCCTGGATTTTGTGTGGCTGTCATGGCCCATAACAGGAGGAACTAGTGTTAGGGACCACTCATAGAGCGACCTTGACATGGTGAGTGGCTTATTACGCTTTGGCCAAAATGTACACTAATGCCTCATTCAACATCCAGCATAGAGGCAGGGCAGAGTGCTGATTGCAGAGTGCCATTGCATTTTTTTTTGCGTTTGTATGTGTATTTCGCCATAGCAATGTGCACCTGCATATAGGGTTGTGCTGACTGAACCCCCACTTTTTTTTCTTTGTAGTACATTATGACTGAGTTTAGGTAATAACAGCATAGATCCGTGATGGCTAACCTCCTGCACTCCAGCTGTGGTAAAACTACGACTCCCAAGATGTACACTTGCTTGGATGTTCTCAGAACTCCACAGAAATGAATGTAGCATGCTGGGAGTTGTAGTTTCCCCACAGCTGGAGTGCTGGATATTAGCCATCACTGGGATAGATTTACAACTTTGAGGTGAGATTACGTCAATGATACAATCCATGGGTCCCAGCTTTTCATGATGCAATTCATTGATTTGTATATTTTAACTGTTTAGGTCTTTTTGAACCAAAAGACATGAAATATGAGTTAAATCGTGACCATTCCATGGATCCATCCCTTGCAGAAATGACAGAGAAAGCCATTAAGATTCTACGCAAGAATCCAAAAGGGTTCTTTCTGTTTGTAGAAGATAAGTATATTGCATTGGGCATTACAAATCTCAGCTGACATGGGAAAAGGATTTCAGGTGTTTTTTTTTTGTTGTTCTACTGCCATTATAGTCTAAGGCCCCTTTCACACAGGCGAGTTTTCCGCACGGGTACAATGCGTGATCTTGACGCATTGCACTTGCACTGAATCCGGACCCATTCACTTCTATGGGGCTATGTACATGAGCGGTGATTTTCACGCATCACTTGTGCGTTGCGTGAAAATCGCAGCAAGCTCTATAGTGTGCGTTTTTCACGCAACGCAGGCCCCAAAGAAGTGAATGGGGCTGCGTGAAAATTGAAAGCATCCGCAAGCAAGTGCGGAAGCGGTGTAAGTTTTCACATATGGTTGCTAGGAGACGATCGGGATGGGGCCCAATCTTTATTATTTTCCCTTATAACATGGTTATAAGGGAAAATAATAGCATTTTCAATACAGAATGCTTAGTAAAATGTGAATGGGGGGGTTAAAAAAAAAAATTAACTCACCTTATTCACTTGATTGCATAGTTGTGATCTCTCCTTTCTTCTTTAATCATGTGAGCTGCCGGTTAAAGGACCTGTGGTGACTTCACATCACATGGTCCAATCACATGGTCCATCACCATGGTGATGGACCATGTGAATTGCAAGCGCAGTGACGTCACCACAGGTCCTTTAGCCGGCAGCTCACATGATTAAAGAAGAAAGAAGAGATCACAACTACGCGATCAAGTGGATAAGGTGAGTTTTTCACTAACCCTCCATCCACATTTTACTAAGCATTCTATATTGAGAATGCTATTATTTTCCCTTATAACCATGTTATAAGGAAAATAATCAAATTTACAGAATACTCAACCCATACCCTAACTTCACTGAAGAAGTCCGGGTTCGGTCTGGGTACCAAACATGCCGATTTTTCCCACGCGCATGCAAAACGCATTGAAACGCTTTTCACTCGCGCAGAAAAAAATTGCATATTTTCCTGCAACGTACCCGCATGTTTTCCAGCAACGGACCCGCAATGGCCGTGTGAAAAAGGCCTTAATGTTGTCTTTTAACCCTTTTGGTGCTAGGAGTTTTTTACAGCAATTTTCACACATTTGAGATACAAAAACAAACCCTGAATTATACAATAAAAAGTACCCAACTGTATTACACTCCCAAATCTTTGTGATCCAGATGCTGGTTAACACCTGAGTCACATTGTCAACAAATGGTCGGTGTAGGGAGTAATTAGATGTGCAACTGTTCACGGAAATGCCCGCCGGATCCGTCACAAAGCAAGACAACTGAAAGCATTTGAAGACTGATCAACTAAAGTCCCGGCTGCCATGGAAAAGAAGCGGGGAGCCAGGGGAAAAGCTACTTACCCTCCATGCGGCGGCCGGGCGTCCCAATAATGTCACTGGGTCCATCGTCGCATGGATCACTAGCTAACTATGTGAGCATGGCCATACGATCCATACGACGCACTTAGCATAGCTATGAACCATGCGGCGCAGGGACCGGTGACGTCATCGAGCGCCCGGCTGCCGCGCGGAAGTAGCAGCCTCCCGGCTCCCGCTGCTATTCATGGCAGCCGGGACTAGTGCGTCTTGGCTGCCATGGTTACCATTCTTAAAAGCTAAGCGTCGGATACAGCGATGCGCCGTAATGGCGTTTAGCTTAAAGTCGGTTCCGGATTGATGCTTTTCAATGGGCATTAATTCCGGATCCGGCCTTGCGGCATGTCTTCAGGATTTTTGGTCGGAGGAAAATCCGCAGCATGCTGCGGATTTTGCTACGGCCGAAAAACGTGTCAGTACTGAACTGAAGACATCCTGATGCATCCTGAACGGATTTCTCTCCATTCAGAATGCATTAGGATAATCCTGATCAGTATCTTTCCGTCCTAGAGCCCCAAGGACGGAACTCTAGCATGGAAAGGAAAAACGCAGATGTGAAAGGGGCCTTAGTTTAAGGGATTGGTGAAGGTCACATCATTGAGACCCCACTGATTAAAACTTCTCATATGTTACTACGACATATCAAAAGTTTTGTAAGATTACCATTACTCTTTAACCCTTTAGTGACCACGAATATGCCTTTTTACAGCCGGAACTAAGTGGCCTTAGGCTGGGTCATCTCCTTTTTATAGCGAACCAGTCTAAGCACTGCACGGTGGAGAGTGGGGGTTTGGCTCTGACATGAGAGCCGCACTCCTGGTCTAACAGCCTGGACGGGCAGGAACGCCAATCTGGACTATTTAACCCCTTACATACTGCAAACAATGGTGCCTTCCCTATGTAAGAGGTTACAGAGGGAGTGGACTGCCTCTGTCTCCCACTGCTGATGTGTGTATAAGCAGGCTGGGACCTAGTATAGGCCTTCAGTCTGTCTCGAGTTTTCCCCATCAGGCTGCGCCTTTCTAGAGCAGCCTGATGGTCAATGTCAGTGTAGCACTGACATTAAAATACCATTCACTATAGGAATAGTGTATTTTATTTTAGAAGCAATTAAAATATCATCTGTTATAGTCCCCTTGTGGAACTATTAAATGGTTAAAAATAGAGTAAAGAAATAAAATAACAATGTATTAAATAAAGAAACTCCAATAAAAAATGTGATTTTTTTTTTCCATTAAAAAACACTTTTCAATGGACAGAATGCAAAAATAAAATTTCCCTTACATGTTTAGTATCTCTGTATTCGTAACAACCCAAATTGCGCAAATATGATGTAAATTATCCTGTACGATGAATACCATAAAAAAACAAACGAAAATGCTAGAATTGCTTTTTGCTGAGTCGCCACAAAAAATGTAATAAAAAGTGTTATGTACCCCAAAACGATACCAATGAAAACTACACGTCATCCTGCAAAAATTTAGCCCCACACAAAAATAAAAAAGTTATGGGTCTTGGGATTTGGTGATGCGGTGATGCAAAAAGCTAGAATTGCTTTTCGCTGAGTTGCCACAAAAAATGTAATAAAAAGTGTTATATACCCCAAAATAATACCAATGAAAACTACACGTCATCCTGCAAAAATTAAGCCCCCACACAAAAATAAAAAAGTTATGGTCCGTGAGGCCCAAAACAGGTTGGTCACTAAGCGGTTAGTAAACCAGATACTTTTGTAGTAACTTTTTATCTCTTACTTTAAGCGGTAGAATTGACCATGGCCACCATGATTCTAATGCACGAAATTCGTTGACCGAGACTGTTGAGTTTGACAAGGCTATCCATATTGCTGGGAAGCTAACATCAGAATCTGAAACCTTGACTGTGGTGACTGCTGATCACTCTCATGTCTTTACTTTTGGAGGATACACAGATCGAGGCAATAGTATTTTAGGTGAGATATTTGTTCAACTGGAATTACTGTTCTGAATATTCTAAAGAGATTGTTAATAAGGAATTTTGTCATTCTGTGATATATGTGAAGCAATATAGTGATAATATATTTAATTTTACAGTCCTATCAGTCAAATGCATGTATGACTTCATAAAGTGTACTTTCACTCAGTGGTGGACAAAAGAGAGGTCCTTTTCTAAAGAGCATAAGGCCCAACAGGACAGAAAGAACTTGTGTTTTCTTTAGCCTGTCCATCACCATTGGGCCAATTCTTTAACCACATATACAGTATGTATGTTAACAATGCAGTTCTTAGGATAGGTAACCAATATCAGACTATTGGAGGTCTGACTCCCAAAATCCTAACCAGTCATCTGATTGAAGGGGCCACGGCACAGCTCTGTACACTCAATGGTAATTTCCAATGGTATTGCTGCTCATTCCCATTCAAATGATTTGGACTGAGCTACAATACCAGGCATAGCCACTATAAAATGAAGTGAGCTGTGACTGGTAAATAGTGAAGAGGTGCTCTAGTGAGTTCAGGTAGAAGGCACTACAGTACATGTAGTAAGGGTAGAGGTAGAGTATTATAAAAAATGTAGTATGGGTGGATACTAGTAGTACAGTGCATCTAGTACAGCTAGAGAGTAATACAGTACATGTAATACATGTACATTGCATTACAGTTCATATGCAATTTACACCTAAAATTCACATGTTGATTTTCTAAATATGTGTCACAGATTGACAGTGCCAATGACATAGTAAGTTGAATGTGGTTTGCAAGTTGAAAATATTTTAACCTGGGGCCATTGCAACTTTTGGGACAACAGTATATTTTCTGGTGCTCACACTTTTTCACAGCTGAGTCCCATTATTATGACCACTTCCTACTTTTGATGTTGGCAGTGCATAGCTCATGAAGGAAATATCATGTTGTGAGGGCAGATTTATCAGAGTTACAAACAGGTATAATCATTGGCTTTTGAGCCAAGGGTTGGCAGTATTTCTGAAACTGCTAAATTAGTGAACTGTTCACATGCTGCTGTGGTGAAAGTGTATTGTGAGTGAAAAAATGGAACCATTGAAAATAAGGAATGTGGAAATTGTGGAGCACCATGTGCCCCTAAGGCACTCTCAATTGTGTATGAATCCATCCTTGCAGATCACGTACACCCACACATGCTGATTGTCTTCCGATGGCACCCTCCAGCCACAGGAGTAGCTAAAGGCACGTGGACCCTGGTGCAAGAGTTTAGCTTGGGCCCCCCCTTAACTCAGTGCTTTGTGTGTCTTCTTATGTGGCACAAGTGTCTTTGGGCCCCCTTCAGGCTCCTGGGCCCGGTAGCAACTGCTACCTCTGCACCCCCTATAGCTACGCTCCTGCCTCCTGCAAGATAATGCCTTATATCACACGGCAAGAAATGTCCAACATTGGTTGAAAGAGCATGGCCAGGACTTCCAAATACTAATCTGGCCCTCTAATTCCCCAGACTTGTTCGCTCTATGGATCCTCCCCCACACATCCTCCAGCAGCTGTGGGATGCACTGCAGTCAGCATGGCTCCAGATACATGTGACAAACTACCAGAACCTTATTGAGTCACTCCCAGTCCATCTAGTTGGTGGTCATAATAATGTGACTCGATGGTGTATATAACGCATAGCATAGTTTCACTTACTGTAACAATAACTCTCTAATGAGTGGAAACAATAAATGATTGATGCATGAATCCTTTTTAATGTGTTATTTCTTCCAAGCCTTATTCCAAACCTCTTTTTAATTTTCTAGGAAAAGCACCAAACAGGGCTTCAGATCTCTTGCCCTATACCAGCCTTCTCTATGGCAATGGTCCTGGTTACAAACATGTTAATGGCTCTAGAGAGAATATTACGACTGTTAACATTGGTATGGACAAAATCCTGAAACATATATTTATAAAACATTTACTGTTTTGGTTTTACAGTGTTTTAATTAGTTATAGATGATAGCTTCATTGTCTCACATTTTTTTCTGTATTGATTCTCACAGAAGGAGATTACAGACAGCAGTCTGCAGTTGATCTTAGCTCAGAGACACATGGAGGAGAGGATGTGGCCATCTTGGCTAAAGGACCCCTTGCTCATCTCTTCCACGGGATTCATGAGCAGAGTTACATTGCCCATGTTATGGCTTATGCAGCCTGCTTAGAACCTTATAAAGACTGCCCACCAAATTCAGGTTTACTCATCTCGTCATCCATCACGTTGTTATTGACCGCTGTATGGACTGCCCTAATGTGGTGAAGACAGGCTTAAAGGCCCATCATTACACATCATTGCACAAAAATCTTGAACATTCTCTATGCAATCTATTTTTAAAGGCTATTGGAATTTCACCGTGCACTTGAAACAATGTTAAAGAAAAATTGTTACCGCGTTTTGGTAATCTTAGCTAATACCACTAGCATACAACTGGGAGATCTGGGAGATGTAATTACTTTTCTAAAACTCACCTAAAAATTCCTGCTGTTATCCTACAAATATCACTCCCCCCACGAGTCCTCCTGTACAAGCTCAGCATTCCTGCTGCAAATATGCAGTACTAAAGCCGTCTCCTCTGATATACAACATCCTAGCCAGAGGGGAGGCAGTGTGCAAGTACTGAGGCTATCTGCTCTGATATACAACATCCTAGGCAGAGGGGAGGCAGTGTGCAAGTACTGAGGCCGTCTGCTCTGATATACAACATCCTAGGCAGAGGGGAGGCAGAGTGCAAGTACTGAGGCCGTCTGCTCTGATATACAACATCCTAGGCAGAGGGGAGGCAGTGTGCAAGGACTGAGGCTGTCTGCTCTGATATACAACATCCTAGGCAGAGGGGAGGCAGTGTGCAAGTACTGAGGCAGTCTGCTCTGATATACAACATCCTAGCCAGAGGGTAGGCAGTGTGCAAGTACTGAGGCCGTCTGCTCTGATATACAACATTCTAGGCAGAGGGGAGGCAGTGTGCAAGTACTGAGGCCGTCTGCTCTGATATACAACATCCTAGGCAGAGGGAGGCAGTGTGCAAGTACTGAGGCAGTCTGCTCTGATATACAACATCCTAGGCAGAGGGAGGCAGTGTGCAAGTACTGAGGCCGTCTGCTCTGATATACAACATCCTAGGCAGAGGGAGGCAGTGTGCAAGTACTGAGGCAGTCTGCTCTGATATACAACATCCTAGCCAGAGGGAGGCAGTGTGCAAGTACTGAGGCTGTCTGCTCTGATATACAACATCCTAGGCAGAGGGGAGGCAGTGTGCAAGTACTGAGGCATTCTGCTCTGATATACAACATCCTAGCCAGAGGGGAGGCAGTGTGCAAGTACTGAGGCTATCTGCTCTGATATACAACATCCTAGGCAGAGGGGAGGCAGAGTGCAAGTACTGAGGCCATCTGCTCTGATATATAACATCCTAGGCAGAGGGGAGGCAGTGTGCAAGTACTGAGGCCGTCTGCTCTGATATACAACACCCTAGGCAGAGGGGAGGCAGTGTGCAAGTACTGAGGCCATCTGCTCTGATATACAACATCCTAGCCAGAGGGGAGGCAGTGTGCAAGTACTGAGGCCGCCTGCTCTGATATACAACATCCTAGCCAGAGGGGAGGCAGTGTGCAAGTACTGAGGCCGCCTGCTCTGATATACAACATCCTAGCCAGAGGGGAGGCAGTGTGCAAGTACTGAGGCCATCTGCTCTGATATAAAACATCCTAGGCAGAGGGGAGGCAGTGTACAAGTACTGAGGCAGTCTGCTCTGATATACAACATCCTAGGCAGAGGGGAGGCAGTGTACAAGTACTGAGGCAGTCTGCTCTGATATACAACATCCTAGCCAGAGGGGAGGCAGTGTGCAAGTACTGAGGCCGTCTGCTCTGATATAAAACATCCTAGACAGAGGGAAGGCAGTGTGCAAGTACTGAGGCCGTCTGCTCTGATATACAACATCCTAGGCAGAGGGGAGGCAGAGTGCAAGTACTGAGGCCGTCTGCTCTGATATACAACATCCTAGGCAGAGGGGAGGCAGTGTGCAAGTACTGAGGCCGTCTGCTCTGATATACAACATCCTAGGCAGAGAGGAGGCAGTGTGCAAGTACTGAGGCCGTCTGCTCTGATATAAAACATCCTAGCCAGAGGGAGGCAGTGTGCAAGTACTGAGGCCGTCTGCTCTGATATAAAACATCCTAGACAGAGGGAAGGCAGTGTGCAAGTACTGAGGCCGTCTGCTCTGATATACAACATCCTAGGCAGAGGGGAGGCAGTGTGCAAAGAAGGCAAAAGTGGTGTTTACTTGTGATTGACATGTACAACTGTGAACCTTTTCAAATATCTTGTGAGGGAATGCAAGAGAGTTTGACTAAAATAAATAAATTTAGATTTAATTAATATTTAGAATCTGTGTCACACTATGCATTACTTTTGATTTCCCTTAAATCCCTTTAAAGATTGCAGTGTTAGGACTCATGCACACAACCGTATGTATTTTGCAGTCCACAAAAACAGATCTGCAAAAAATACAGATGACGCCCGTGTGCATTCTATATTTTGCGGAATGGAACAGCTGCCTCTAATAGAACAGTCCTATCCTTGTCCGTAATACCGACAATAATAGGACATGTAGTAGAGATAAAAATTAAAGGGGCTCACACCGGGACGTAATGGAAATTGAGGGTTCACCACCTTACTGGGTCACCCAAACCCAGTAGGAAATAATGGATAATAATGCCCATACTCTACATCTTTGTGTGAATTGAGTGCTGATTATATCAATATAGGCACTCAGTCATTTATATAAACATCTTTTTTTTTTACAATTAATTTATTTATACGATCATGTACTGCAATTAGAAATGAATTATGTATGCATATGATCATCTACATTTTTGTATACATTTCTGTATAAATTGAGTGCTTATTACATTAATATAGGCACCCATTCATCTATACAATCATTTATTATTTCTTACAATCAGTTTACCTATACAATCATGTACTGAAATTGGCATTTATTCATTCATATATTCATGAATCATGTACTCAATCATGTACTTTAATTGGAAATGAATTATGTATGAATATAATTTTTTATATTTTTTTTATATTTTGGGGAACGTATGAATGGAAATACGGACATACGGAAACGGAATGCACACAGAATAACTTCCGTTTGTTTTGCGGACCCTTCGAACTAAATGGTTCCGCATACAGTCCGCAAAAAAATCGAATGGACACGGAAAGGAAATACCTTTGTGTGCATGAGTCCTTAATGAGGAATTAGAATTTCAGCTTGCGCTTCCAATCATTGCCTCTACAACCTCTTAATTTTATATTTATTTTATTTTTTAAAAATTGGGGGCAAGATTTATGAAGACCGGTGTGTTATGCCTTGGTGTCTTGATATCTCCTGTACTGCTAGGAGATGCGCCTAATTTATGGCGAGGTGGAGGCTTTGTCTTATATAAGGCACATTCTCCAGCAGTCCTTGCCTAAACTGAAATCTATGGGCCTGCAAGCTGATGGCGCCGGCCGCATAGTTCTGCTGCTCCGTGCTCAAGATCCCTGAAGCGGCTCACAGAGTCTTCAAACCACTGCTCCAGCGGGTAATACACTCACCTTATACCTTCCTGAACCATGGGGAAGGTGAAGAGGCGTCAGGCTCCGGCGAAGCTTACTGAATTTTTCAGCAAAGCTAGCCCAGGCACTGCGGCCCAGAGGGCCTCTCCGCAGCATGTGCATTCTCCCTCCTCCGGCTCTGCTTCCCCAGCGTCGCACCCTCCTGCCCGTCCGGACCCAGCCTCTTTCATATGCGGGGCCCCTGCCTTAACAGAAGAAGTGATGAGGGCATTGCTGGATGACCTGCGTGCTTCCATGAGAGAGGACATGGCGGGGATGCTGAAGGACATTAAAAGGGACGTCGGTGAGTTGGGAGATCGGACGGCCCATGTGGAGGCCAAAATGGCGGAGTTTGCCTCCTCACACAACTCACTGATCGATGCGCATGATGCGCTTGAGGAGGAGGTCTCCAGGCTCACAGCCAAGCTGCAAGACCTTGAAGACCGTCACAGGCGGAACAATATTCGCTTACGGGGGGTTCCGGAAACTGTGGAGCCCTCTGAACTCGATCCTTACTTGCAACAGCTCCTCAAGGCTGCCCTGCCACAATGCTCAGATCGTGATCTCATTGTGGACCGGGTCCACAGAATCCCAAAGCCGAAGGGTCTGGACCCTTCCCTTCCACGCGACGTTATTGCCAGGATCCATTTTTACTCCACTAAAGAGGCGTTTTTAAGGGTCTTGAGGAGGGATCCAGAGCCTTCTGATCTATTCCAGGGAATATCTGTGTATGCGGATCTCTCGGCAGCTACCCTGGCGAAGAGGCGGGAATTTGGATCCATTACCAAGACGCTCCGCCAGCAGCAAATCAAATATAGATGGGGGTTCCCTGTGAAGCTTCTGGTTCACCATAACGGCGTCCTGCACCCCCTTTCTACACCTAAGGTTGCAGCTAGCAAGTTGGTGGAATGGGGCCTCGTTCCTGAGGGGATAAGTCTGGATCTCCCCGATCCGGAATGCTACGAGGATCGATCCTGAATGGTCGGCAGCCTGATCAAGCGGTCATGGAAAGTGGTGATTTGTGTTTTATATGGGACATGGGATCTGACACGGACGGTCAGTTGCTGGACACACTTTCCGCCCCTCCCTGTCACAGTTAAGGTTCTATTCTCCTGGACTTTCTGTTCTCCCCCTCCCTCCTATTTTGGTGGGCATGTTTAGGCCTACTCTATACCTGTTTTATTTGTTAATCCCTGTTATGCTCTTTTACCTCTTCTTCCCTAGGTCCTGGGTCTGTAATATTATGATGTCAGGTTACTCGGCTGCGTGGTCTGTGTCAGGCACTACGCTGGCCTTTACTGTTAAGTTTTTTAGCGGATGGTATGCGTTATCTCCTCCTAGATTATGGGTTTCCGAGTACTGTCCTTGAATGTGCGGGGCCTCAACTCCCCATTTAAGAGGTCCATGCTATGGTCCGAACTCATTAAGTCTAAATGTGATGTGGCACTCGTGCAGGAATCGCATCTACTGGAAGCTGACTCTCATAGATGCACACACCCGCGATTTCCCATGTCTTCCACTCTCATGCAGTGAAGAGTAAGCGGGCGGGTGTGTTCATCTGTGTTAGGTCTTCTGTGGCTTTTTCTATGAGCAAATGCACCTCTGATTCTATGGGTAGATATGTCCTGGTGGTTTGCTCTATTAATGGGGTTAAATTCACTTTGGTCTCTGTGTATGCACCCAATAAACGTCAGCAAGCTTTCTGTAGGAAAGTTCTCAAGAAGGTTCAGATGCAGGCTGAGGGTGATGTGATCATAGGTGGTGATTTCAATGCTCCTGTCCAGCGCTCCCTGGATTTTACATCTCCTAATTCCCCTCATCGCCCTGACCTTATAGGGATTATCCGGGAATCACCCTACCATGATATCTGGCGTTACCAACATGGAGAGGAACGCGATTATACCTACATTTCCCCAGCCTCGCTATCGCAAGCCCGACTTGATTTTTTCTTGATTTCACGAAATATAATTCATAAGGTATTGGAGACGAGCATTGGAATCGCCATCTGGTCTGATCATGCCCCAATTGTCTTGACCCTGGAGGACGGTCTTCCCCTCCCCCCTTCCCCTCAGTGGCGGTTGAATTCTTACCTGCTTAAATGCCCGGACAGGGTTAAAGCATATTCGGACTCTCTTACAGAGTTCTTTTCCTTTAATGATACCTCGGAGGTTAGCATATCCACACTGTGGTTGTCCCAAAAAGCCTACATGAGAGGCATTTTCTTACAGTCAGCTGCCAGGTTGAAGAAAACTAGGATGGCTGAGATGGACGGGGCTTTGCAGCGACTGCGCACGGCGGAAAGCCGGCATAAAGAGAATGCCTCTCCTTCCTCTTTAAAGGAGCTCCAGGCCTCCAGGACTCATTTGAGGTCCCTTTTGTTATATAGACAGGAGTGGTGTATGCGGAGACTTAAAGCTTCTTTTTATCACGAAGGTGATAGAGCGGGGGCGAGGTTGGCGAGACGGGTAAATAAGAGGCAGGCGGAGTCTCGCATCGAGAAGCTCACCTATGGTAATACCACGACTACTCACCCGCAAGATATCGCGGATACCTTCGCATCATACTACTCCTGTCTGTATAATCTAGCTCGTGATGATAGCACCCCGCAGCCTACTCCCGAGGGGATCAAGGTTTTTTTTGGACTCGCTGGACCTCCCGGCTTTATCTCCTGAGGACCTAGGCGTTTTAAACGCACCAGTCACTGGTGGGGAAATACGTAGTGTCATCAAGAGTACCCTTCGGGTAAATCCCCGGGACCGGATGGATTGCCGGTGGAGTATTATAAGACCTTTCAGCAACTGCTTCTTCCTGTGTTGAATAGACTTTTTTCTCTTTTTCTTGATTCTGGTAATATACCACCGGAAATGTTGTCCGCTACTATAGTCACCCTCCCTAAACCGGGTAAGCCCCCGACGACACCTGCGAATTTTAGGCCAATCTCCTTGCTTAATTCGGACCTTAAGCTCTTTGCTAAATTGTTAGCTTCCAGAATTAATAAGTTTCTACCCTGCCTGGTCTCTTCTGATCAAGTGGGGTTTGTACCTGGCCGCCAGTGTCGGGACGGCACCCGGCGTATGATCGACCTGATTCAAGTTGCTCACTGGTCCAGGACTCCCAGCATCCTTGTCTCCTTAGATGCTGAAAAAGCCTTTGACAGGGTTCACTGGGGGTTCCTGGACCAGGTCTTGAGAAAATTCGGCTTTGATGGAAAGATCTTACAGGCGGTCATGGGCTTGTATTCGGCTCCGTCAGCAAGGGTTCTTGCTTCTGGCTTCCTCTCGACCTCTTTCTTGATCACGAACGGAACCAGGCAGGGTTGCCCATTATCTCCCCTTATTTTCGCGCTAGTGATTGAACCCCTGGCAGCCAAGATTCGAGCCTGTCCGGATATATCCGGAATTCAAGTGGGCTCAGTCACCCATACCATCGGGCTCTATGCGGACGATGTGATTTTAACCCTGTCCTCTCCCTTGAAATCCCTTGAGGCCGCATCCCGGATCCTGTCTCAGTACTCTGGGGTTTCATACTATAAATTAAACCCGAGCAAGACTCAAATACTCCCAATTTTAGTACCGGACTCTATGAAATTAGCTATTTCGTCCCAACATTCCTTCTCGTGGGTAGATCACTCCCTAACGTACTTAGGGGTGGAACTAGCTTCGACTCCCTCGGATATGGTTCGTATTAACTTTGACAAGTTACGCTCGGAGCTCCGTACTGAATATGCCAGACTTTCCTCCATCACTCTTTCTTGGATAGCCAGAATCAACTTGGTGAAAATGCTAATACTGCCCAAAATCTTATATAGATTTAACTGCGTCCCACTACATATTCCGAAACGCACCATCGAAATATTGCAGGGAGATATCACCAAATTTATATGGCATAATACCCATAGACGGGTCTCCAATGACACTTTGTATTTGCCTCTGAGGGCTGGAGGGCTGGGAGTGCCGTGTCTTTATGATTACTACCTGGCCTCTCTATTGGACCAGGCTATGGCTTGGTGGTCCACGGAGTCCACGCTGCCATGGCTTAGTATTGAGGAACATTTTGTTAAACGTAGATCCCTTAAAACTCTACTGTTGGCTCAGACATGTAAATCTTTCGTCCACCACTCTGCCTTGGAGACTATGCGAGCTACACTATGGGCATGGTCTAGATTACTTAAGCTCCGTCCACAACTGCCAATAGGAGCTCAGTCTATTCCTTTACCTGTCGTTGAGTACCACATCTCCACGCTCTCGGTATCCTCTTGGTTGAATGCTGGTATAGGCACCCTGGGAGACTTGTTCTCTGACGGTGTCCTGAAGGAGTTCCAGTCTCTGCATTCTGACTTTAACTTGCCCAACTCGGTGTTCTATCAGTACCTGCAGATCCGACACCTTCTTGCTCGGGTCCCCCTTTGTTGGGGCCCGAGGGAGGAGGACCCGGTATATGCACTATTGAGGACCGATGGTTGGAAAAGGTCTAAGATCTCAGTTTGGTACAAGTTACTCCTTGAAAATTTAACTGCAAACAAAAGACCTTATATGTTGAAATGGGAGGCGGAGTTGGGAAAGGCATTCTCTCTGCAGGACTGGAACTCTGCTATGCTCTGGTCTATTAAATGTACTAAGTGTATCAACCATGTGGAGCAGGCTAGGAAGGTGCAATTAAGGTGGTACCTTACTCCGGACAGGCTCTCGCACAGCATACCTGGGTACTCTCCGCTGTGCTGGAGAGGGTGCGGGGCCCGTGGTAATCCTTTTCATATGTGGTGGAGCTGCCCTTCTATCTCGGGTTTCTGGGCCTCAGTTTCGGGGGTATTGTCCGAGATCATGGGTTTTAAATTTCACCTGCTTCCTGAGCTAGCTGTATTAGGTATTGGGCTTATTGATATATCGCCTGAGTTCCGTTGGGTAGTGGCTCATGTCCTTAGTGGGGCGAAGAAGGTAATAGCTCGTCAGTGGAAACACGCTGAGTCCCCAACCGCGGAGGAAGTAGTGACCATAGTTAACTCTCATCTCCACCATGAGCTAGTTTTTGCGACAGACATGCTTCATAGAATAGCTTCGCATAACCGTTGGCTAGCCTGGCTTTCGAGTAAATATGCATCACCCCTTCCCGTGAGCATACTTTAAGTGAATTTTAAGGTCTGCCAGCTTTATTTGCCTGACTTTCTGATTGTTATACATTACATTGTTGTATTATGGATCTGGGACTTTATTTCCTTCCTTTATTTCCTTTATTTCTTCCCCCCCCCCCCTCCTCCTTCCCATTCCCTCCCCTCTCCTACATGTCCAAGACTGTGCAACCTCTAGCGGGCTCATGGACATATTTCAATATCTTACGTTTATTCACTGTCTACTTTGTGAATTGCCTTTTGACTCACCAGGTTGGCAGCACCCGAGCGGGTGCCCTGGTGATTTTGTCTGATGCTTTTTTGCACTTTTTGTACTTAAGGCACCTGATATGTCTGTTGTTGTTTGTGACATGATGTGGTTGCACCCACTTTATTCATGTCTATGTACCTTTTATAAAACTTTTCAATAAAAATTTATTGGAACTATAAACTGAAATCTATGGCAGCTCATATATATTGTAGATTTTAGTCTTCATTTACACCAAAAAACTGCTGGAAAAAAAATAAATTTATCTGCCATAACCGATGTCCCCGCTTCCTTCTTGTGCTCACAACACCTCTATTTGAAAAGTGGCAAAAGAGGTATACAAATGCCAGTTGCGATTTAATTTTGTTGCAATGGCATTTAAAAAGTAGAAAACAAGGGTTTTGCAACCTTTTTTTTCACCAGAAAAACTGATGTAGGGAGATGATAAATCTCACCCTTTTACTTTAAAATTCAGTCTTATGTAATATTTCTTATAAATAAATAAACCAATTTTTCATTTCATATAGGTTTTTATTCATATGGTATACAGCACGGTGCAAAAGTTTTAGGCAGGCGTCGATGTAGGCGTATCCTTCTGTCTGTTCACGGAATTCTAGACAGACTTGATGATGTTGAGATCAGGGCTCTGAGGGGGCCGTATCATCACTTCCAGGACTCCTTGTTTTTCTTTACGCTGCAGATAGTTCTTGATTACATAGGCTGTATGTATGGGTCATTGTCCTGCCGCAGAAAAAATTTGGAGTCAATCAGACGCCTCCCTGATGGATAAATATCTGTCTGTATTTCTCAGCATTCAAGACACCATTAATCCTGACCAAATTCACAACTCCATTTGTCCCCCAAATTTCGTTGGCATTCTACTTTGGAGCTATGTTGCTGCATTAGGCAGTGAGCAGCTGATTATCATACAATCTTTATGTATCCTTTTACTACAATTATTACATATTTAAAATAAATCTACCAGAAGAAATGTATACAAGTTCTTTAGCATGAAAGGACTATACAAACAATATAGGAATTATAGGACTATAAATCAATCTTTATTTAGCACCACAACATTAAAATATTGTATAAAATAGAAACCTTATATACAGGGGTGCACCTAGACTTTTTGCTGACTGAGGCAAAAACTGAATCGGTGCCCCCCCTCCCCCAATGCCAATTTCTTAACTTAACCCTTTCCCGCTAGCCCTGCAGTTAAAGGGAGTCTGTCACCACATTTGGCCATTATAGAACATTTACATAGCGTTCTGGCTTAACTGGCTTAACAGTACCTTTGTTTCCTGCGGCAAAAACGTAGTTTTATTAATATGTAAATGAGGGCTCGCAAGAGCCCAGGTGGCGGCGTCAACATCTTTGGAGCCCAGGCTGCTCATCCTCTTTTCCTAATTTCCCCGCCCAGTCTCTGCCTTTGCCCACCCTTCTCTTCTGTTGCTTCGTCCTTCTTTCCCCGTGAAATTCCGCGGCTGCACTCTGTCTTGCTTGGCCGGGGCATGAGCCCTGCAATGCCCACTGTGGGCACGGGCATCGCTGATGCTACTGAGCATTCTCCGGCCAACGGCTCAAACACCCAGCTGCAAGGAGGCCGTTGACCGGAGTATATGCAGTAGCATCAGCGATGCCCATGCCCATAATGGGCATCGCAGTGCGCATGCCCCGGCCAAGCGAGGCAGAGTGCAGCCGCTGGATTTCACGGCGAGAGGAGGATGACGCAACAGATGAGAAGGGCAGGCACAGGCACAGGCTGGGGCGGGGAAATTAGGAAAAGAGGATGAGAGCCCTAATTTACATATTAATAAAACAATGTTTTTGCAGCAGGGGAACCACAGAAGGAGGAAATGAGGATACTGTTTGAGTCTTCTAAAGTTAAGCCAGAACGCTATGTAAATGGTGAATCATTACATGGTGTGTTCAATAAAAACATGGTAACATTTTATTCTTTGTGTGTTATTAGTTTAAGCAGACTGTGATTGTCTATTGTTGTGACTTAGATGAAGATCAGATCAGATTTTATGACCAATTTGTGCAGAAATCCATATCATTCCAAAGGGTTCACATACTTTTTCTTGCAGCTGTATTCGTATTTGTGAATATTCTAGATTTTTTTCCATCTAAACGCATGATCCCTCCCTGCTTCTTGCTTGTGGGCCAATGAGAAGGCTGCAATTTCTTTGTCTGATCCCTAGCAACCAATAGGAAAGTTGCCTACCCCTTTCTAGGGTATATAAGAACCTCCCCAGCAGCCATTTTCTGCAGTTTTTTGTAGTTCTGAGAGAGACAGCAGTGTTATTGCTGTGCTCTATGCTTTGCTGTGTCACATTACATTAGATAGTTAGTTAGCTCATATACATAATACAGATACTTAGTGGGAGATATCGTGTTTCCTCGAAAATAAGACATACCCATAAAATAAGCTATAGCAGGTTTCCTAATCATTTACTCAATATAAGACATGTCCTGAAAATAAGCCATAATGATAGGCGTGACTATGTACCGGTGCAGAGTGGTAAAGAAGACAGGCAGCCCTTCTCATCTGCCCCATCGTGACAGCTGCTGTCTCATCTGCTCCACATCTGTAGGTGACCGGAGAGGTGTGGGTAGCCCCATCAACACGGTTGGCTCCCCCTGTGAGGTCCCAGTCGTTCTGTGCGCAGCAAGCTGAGGAAAACATAGAACGTGAAAGTAAAAGTCTCCTCAGCATTAGCATCACTGTGCAGATTGGACCCAGTTCTCAGTGGATCCCTGACAAATAAGCCAGCCCTTACACATCAGGTTTGCTGGCCTATCTCTGCTTTTCCTGAGTATCTGAATCCACAGACAAGATGAGTGCAAACAGGGCCGGCGCGTCCTATACGCGGAATAGGCCGCCGCGTAGAGCGCCCTTTGGGAAGGGGCGCTGCTAGGAGCGCCGGCCCTGCCTCATGCTGCAGCTGCCTGAGCGCTCTGAATTGAGCCTCAGGCGGCTGCAGCACTGCCCGGGCTGGTGCGTCCATGAGGGCGCACCGCCCGGGCGCAGCATGAGAGGGAGCTGACAGGAGGAAGCGCTCAGCGCTCCCTCCTGTCAGTTCCTCATTAATAGCGTGGCTGAGGCTGTTTAAGGTCAGCGGGTACAGGAGCATCTGTCTCCTGTACCCGGCCGGATTGACATGAAGTGCGCACAGAGTGGAAAGAGAATGATAAAGGAGAGGGAGGAGAGAATGACAAGGAGAGGGGGAGGAATAAAAGGAGTGGAAGAGAATGACAAAGGAGAGGGGAGAGAGAATGACAAGAGGAGAAAGGAATGACAAGAGGGAGAAAGAGGAATGACAAGAGGAGAAAGAGAATGACAAGGGAAGTGGAAGAATGACAAGAGAGGGAGAGAATGACAAGGGGGAAGTGAAGAAGAATAGAGGCAGAGAGGGAGAAGAATGACAAGGGGGAGAGAGGAGCTAGGCGTTAGTTAAAGGGGTTCTGCAGTTTATTTAAACTGATGATCTATCCTCTGGATAGATCATCAGCATCTGATCGGCAGGGTCCGACACCGGGACCCCGCCGATCAGCTGTTTGAAAGCAGCGGCGCTGGCAGTAGCACCTCGGCCTTCTCGCTGTTTACGCCCAGGCGCAGTGGCGTCACGACTAGTATCACTGGCCTTGGCGGGAGCTAAGCTCTGTTCACTTGAATGAAGCTTAGCCCCACCCAGGCCAATGATACTAATCGTGATGTCACTGCGAGAAGGCTGAGGCGCTACTGCCAGCGCAGCTGTCTTCTCAAACAGCTGATTGGCGGGGGTCCCGGGAGTCGGACCCCTGCGATCAGTTTAAATAAACTGCAGAACCCCTTTAATATGGCAGATCATATGGGTGGGGCATTGTGATGTCACATGGGGGGGGGGGCGGCAAACTTTTCTTTTGCCTAGGGCGGCAAAAATCCTTGCACCGGCCCTGAGTGGACGCAACCAGAAGCAAAAAATGCACTGTGCAGTGGCAGTTCAGGGTGCTACACCTCAGCTCCGAGTGGTAGTAGACCAGTGCCAGAAACATGCACAGTGAATGGAGCCTTCTGTCCACTGTATAGTCTCTGGCACCAGCAACTGCCAGTCACAAAATTCCTTTTAACAAACTTGGGTTTGTTTAGTCTGGAAAATAGACTGTTTAGGGGAGATCTGATTACAATATACAAATACATGAACGGACAGTATAGCTGATGACAGCTGATGATCTTTTTATACCTAGGTACTAAACTTCATACATGCACAAAAAAAGCTGCACCTCCATATTTCAAAAATACAAACTGTTCTTTAAGTCAGTAGGAGTATACACACCATTCAACGCAAAAAGGGGATGCAGAGCTAGTCCTGACCAAAAATGAAAGTCAGGACTTCAACATGGACTAAACAAAATGGATATGTGCATGATAAATATCATGTAGAATATTTTAAAAAAGTAATGCAGTATCAGAAGAACCTTACAGATTACCAAAATAGTGATAGGAATTGGTCCTTTAAGTGACCATTTGGGGGATGGCATCCTACCCATAGCATAAAATCTTACATTGCCTGTATACAATCAGACACCCCTCCTCGATACAATCGTACACTCCCCCCCATACAATATTACACCTTCCCCATACGTTTTTACAGTACAAAGTGCATTTTTTTTTAATTCACTTAAACAAATGTCATATATCACGTAAACAAAATGAATACAAGTCACTTACGAATATATTGTTATTATCCATATTGCTTCCTTTGCTGGCTTAATTAAATTTTCAATCACATTATACACTGCTCGTATCCGGGCGTTATGACCACCCTGCAATTCAGCAGCGGTGGTCGTGCTTGCACACCATAGGAAAAAGTGTCAGCCTTTCTGGTGGTTGGGACCATGGGAACACTTATAGGCACACATATGCTCCCGTCCCGGTCACCTTGTATCTGCCATTTGTAAATGCCATTTGTTGAAGTAAATTTTAAAAATGTGTTGCACCTCGTGCTATCAAAAGAATAAGAAAACATGAAAACAGACTATTTTTTTTTTTTTACATTTTCCCAGGTAAAAAAATAACAAAAAAGATGAAAAATTACATAAAATGTCTCACTTATTATTTAAATGACCGAATGGGAAAAGAAAAGTTACGGCTTTTGAAGATGCATGTACTAAACAAATGGAAGATGTGTTTGTTAGGGAAGGCGGGTGGGGTCAGGGCCGGCGCGTCCTATAAGCGCCCCTTGGCAAGGGGCGCTGCTAGGAGTGCCGGCCCTGCCTCATGCTGCAGCCGCCCGAGCGCTCTGAATTAAGCCTCAGACGGCTGCAGCACTGCCCGGGCTGGCGCGTCCATGAGGGCGCACCGCCCGGGCTCAGCAAGAGGAGAGGAGCTCACAGGAGGGAAGCGCTCAGCGCTCCCTCCTGTCACTCCATTGTAGCGCGGCCGAGCTCTTTATGGCCGCGGGTACAGGAGCATGTGTCTCCTGTACCCGGCCCGACTGACATGAAGTGCGCACACAGTGTGCACTTCCTGTCAGTCCGTCAGGGTACAGGGAACTAAAGCTCCTGTACCCCTGGACCATAAAGAGCTCGACCGCGCTACACTAGGAGGTAGGGGGAAGAATGACAAGAGTCGGGGGAAGAAGAATGACAAAGGGGGGAGAATGACAAGGGGGAAGGAAGAATGACAAGGGGGGAGAAGAATGACAAAGGGGGAATGACAAGAGGGGGGAAGGAAGCATGACAAGAGGGGGAAGGAAGCATGACAAGAGGGGGAGAATGACAAGGGGGAGGAAGAATGACAAGAGGGGGGGAGAATGACAAGGGGGAGGAAGAATGACAAGGGGGGAGGAAGAATGACAAGGGGGAGGAAGAATGACAAGGGGGAGGAAGAATGACAAGGGGGAGGAAGAATGACAAAGGAGGGGAGTGAAGAATGACAAAGGGGGAGAGAATGACAAGAGGGGAGAGAGAATGACAAGGGGAGAGAATGACAAGAGGAGAGAATGACAAGGGGGGGAGAGAACTGGCATTAGTTAAAGGGGTTCTGCAGGTTATTTAAACTGATGATCTATCCTATGTATGCAGTAGCGCATCGGCCTTCTTGCTGTTTAACGCAGGCGCAGTGACGTCACGACTAGTATCACTGGCCTTGGCGGAGTTAAGCTCTGTTCACTTGAATGAAGCTTAGCCCCGCCCAGGCCAATGAAACTAGTCGTGGCGTCACTGCGAGAAGGCTGATTGGCGGGGGACCCCTGCCGATCAGTTTAAATAAACTGCAGAACCCCTTTAATATTGCAGATCATATGGGTGAGGCATTGTGATGTCACATGGGGGGCGGGGGGGGGGGGGCGGCAAACTTTTCTTTTGCCTAGGGCGGCAAAAATCCTTGCACCGGCCCTGAGTGCAAAAAGAAAGAGTTATTCTGTTGAGTACAAGAAAGGAATTGTGTAGGACTCCCAGGGCAAGAATCTTACGGCTTTCTACAAAGAGAAGACATCCGAATGGTCCAAATATGGTGGGCAGAATACGATATCCTCAGTCTCCAGGTGGACAGAGGAAATGCTAACCTGGATAAGAGCTGCTCAGTTAATGAGAGCTCCATTGCTCAAAATGAAGGATTGGGGCCAATGGTTCTAAAGGAAATGGAATCGCAAGAAATTCAGGATGGAATTCTGGTTTGGAGAGTTATGACGACGTTCCAGAAGAAGGCGACTTAGGGTGGGTTCACACTAGCATTAGGGATTCCGATATGGCTTTCTGTTATAACATGGTTATAAAGGAAAATAACGGAATTCATAAGACAGAAGGACGGATCCGTTTTGATTCCCATAGACTTGTATTATCAAGGAATGCAAAACTTCCTAAGCCCTTAAAAGGCATTCCGTTTGCCTTCCGTCCTAATAGAAGTCTATGGGAATCAAAACGGATCCGACTGGTTCCCGTTATGCAAGACGGAAAACAAAGTCCTGGACTTTGTTTTCCATCTTGCATAACAGGACCCAGACGGATCCGTTATGCTTTCCCATAGACTTCTATTAGGACGGAAGGCAAACAGAATGCCTTTTAAAGGCTTCCGTTTTGCATTCTGTCTGGGCATTCTGTTATTTTCCGTTATAACCATGTTATAATGAAAAGCCATAATGGAATTCCTAACGCTAGTGTGAACCCACCCTTAGGCTACATGCACACGACAGTTGTTTTTTGATGTCCGCAAATCGGTATCCGCAAAAAAAAACTGATGGTCCATCAGTTTTTTTTGGAGGATTCCTTTGTTTTCACAGATCCCTTGTAATAAATGCCTATCCTCGTCCGCAAATGATAAAAAAGTAGGACATGCAGAACTTTTTTTATTAAAGGGAAACAGGGACAACAGACACGGAACACAAACGGATGAACTGTCAGCATTTTTTTGCTGACCCATTGAAATGAATGGGTTCCTGTCCTATCCGCAAAAAAAACTGAAATGGAAGCCGGAAAAACAAATGTCGCGTGCATGTAGCCTTAACTGTATTTGAATAAATGCAGATTGTTGTACCATACTTAATAAAAATAAGACATCCCCTGAAAATAAGCCATAGTGTGTTTTCTTGAGGAAAAATAAATATAAGACAGTGTCTTATTTTTGGGGAAACACATTAGTCAGTGTAGGTTAGATAGTGATATAGTGTAGCTGAGTAGGTTCCAGTGCAGGGTGTTAGGTAGTGTGATAGCTTCTGCTCTCCATACATACATACATATATAGTGCTGTATATATGTGCACCAATCACTAATATGTAGTAAATATGTACTAAAATGTGAAATTGCATGTATTGCACCAAAATATGCCCATCATTAATTGCCGATTCGCGATATTTTGCGAATATATCGGAGCACTCTATCTGCATATGAAGCTATTGTAATGTTCTGCCGTGCCAACCATTTTCTCCAGTCTCAGGAAACGTCTAGCAACTTAAAAAATGTAGCCATAGTGACCCACTCCTGTATTGTGTGCGCAATACGCGCATATTACATTGCCGATTTTCGCAATCAAGAAAATAATGGCAAATTCTCGAATTTAAATATTACCCCTGACGCTCATCCCTAGTGAGGTGTAGGAGACTGTAAGGGGGAAACAGGGGATTTGTTTACAGCGGACACAGATCTATGAATGTGTGCTGCTCTCTGCAGAGTTCAAAGTGGTATTGGGGGGACTCTGCCCTAGGTCCCCCAATGCCTCTGCTTTAGGTGCACTCCATAAGAGCCCCAGCTCCAGATGTCCCCACTCTAAATGCACCACTAATATTGCTTCTTCTCCAGTTACCCCTGCTCCAGGATCCTCACTATTACCCTGCCTCAGGTGACCGTAATGTCTCTGTTTCAGTTATGACCCTCCGTTTCTGCCCTTTGCTCACATTGCAACTCTAGCACCTTTGCTTGGGCTTTGTTTAAGGTTTGTGACCTGCAAAGGGGGTTTCGACTTATGCCCAAAAAATTCTGCATATTGCGTCACATTCTCCAGTATTGATATGGCAGTGATAATATTCCGTATTTACAGTCCTCACTGCTGCCATGTAAAGAGATACTGGTGGTGGGGTGGTGGAGGATTTAAAGGGGTTGTCCAGGTTTTCAAGTTATCCTCTCCACACCATAACTAGGGCATAACTATATGATCAGTGGGGTCTGATTCTGCGACCCCACCACTGATTCCAGGAACGGGTCCTGTTCCCCTTTTTTATGGTGTGACAGGCTACACATACGCCCTGCTGCTCCATTCATTCTCTTTGGGACCACTGGAATTAGCCAGCGCTGTACTCTGCCATCTCCAGCGACCCCAAGAGAATGGATGGAGAGCCAGGGCATATGCTCGACCTGCCACTCAGTCAAGAAGGGGGATCAGTGGGGGCTCCATCGTTCAGACCCCCACGGATTACTTAGTTATCCCCGATCCTGTGGATAGAAGATAACTAGAAAAGTGGACACAGTCCCTTTAACAGGCGAGCATTTCTATTTTAGTAAGGCCTCTTGTACAGATGTGGAAAAAAAATAAGTTTGTGTGCAGGAGCCCTAAGGTGGACCCCAGAATTAGTTACACTGGTGGGCCCTAAGTACCCTAGTCCAACACAGGCATCCAGGTCCTAGTAAGCACACAAGTCTGGCTTCACGTGTATCGCTGGAAAAAACTGCTTCCTCAGGGGTCTCCAATCACTTGAAAGATTTGAAAACTTTTTAAATATCTTATTTGAAGGCTACAATACAATGCGATCACTTACATCAATATACACATGTAAACATACATATTTCGAGTTATCGGAACATGTGTGCACACCAGAGGTAACATCATAGGCTACAGCCGGAGAGAAGAATCATGCAGGAAGGCTGGGAGAAGAATGGATGAAAGAGGAGCGCAGCGGCAGTCAGGAGGAGAATAGCGACGAGACAAGTGGTGGGTTAGCATGACTAATCTACACATTGATATGGATGGTGATATGTAACATTGCTTTATTACATTTTCAAAGGAGTATTCCCATTTTAAAAATAGCATGGCCGTGGCAGAATCTGAATATCATGTACAAGGTGTACATAGAAAAACAAGCCATCTCACAGTGTACAAGGTTCAAGGAGATTTATAGCCATGGTATGAGGCACTCACAGGGTTATCAGTAAACCAGTCAATTACCTTATACAGCCTCTTATCAAGAGGGAAACTCAAAGTATTATGGATGTCACCATCAAGATATCGGTAGAAGATATGATATGAAAAGATGTCATTCCACATCAAGCAGATCTCGAAAATAGTTCCTGGTAGTCGCTGGCTGTTCTTGTAATGTGCATAGTTAAACGTGTCCAGCAAGTTGCTTAATCGGTGTGCTAGTTTTCTGGCCTTTGCAATAAGCAAGCTAGAGGTAGATGGAATAATTCCTAAGATGGCATACCATTCATTAGGCCACTATCCAGCCTTTTTCTGTTGTTTTTAAAAGATCATTTAAATAGGACTTTCTACCTCTCTTGTCTGTTTTAATAGCTACTTGCATTCCTCATGTAATAACAATTCTGGAGAATTGTTTCTCATAACTCTATGTTGTGTCGGTCTTCTCTTATACCTGCTAGAATTTTATGGATGAAGGTACAGATGGGTGGTACCAGTTCGGAGTGTGTCCCTGCACAGTATGACACTGGCCGCACTGATTGGACAATGCCAGACTGTGCAGGGACAAACCCCCCAATGGTAACTCCCATTTGTACCTTTATCCATAAAATTCTAGCAGGAATAAGAGAAGAACGGCCCAACATACAGTTATAAGAAACAATTCTCCAGAATTGTTATTACATGGGAAATGCAAGTAGCTATTGACAACAGACGAGAGGTGACAAGGAACTATTTTTCGACCCCAGTTTGGCACGCATCCTTTCCTTATCGGCGCAGAGACCGAGGCGGCCAGGGCAGGCCTTTCTGAGGCTGACATAATGCGTATTGGTCGGTGGCGCTCTATGTGTTTCGCAAGCTCCGTCCACCCTGATCTCCTTAGTACTGTTTTATGGTGGGCTTGTTTACAAACCACTGTTCATATTTAAAAAAATAAATAAATAAATAAATATATATACTAATTTTCTCTGGCTGTTTGGTTTTCTATGCTATATTTTACAAGAATTATGCGTCCAGCCGCCTGAATCATCAGGCACTCCTATGTCTACTGGGCTGCCCAGAGAGCGGACTGCAGGCCGAGCGGCAGAACCTTGGGCTTTTGTGAGGTCGATGTTTTTTGGAGGGGTATTTGTGGCCTACAGTGGTCTCAGGTCCTCCCTGAGGTGGTGGAAATTACCTGGTCCTCGGCGACAATCGGGCATTAATGCGCCCAGATGGAGTCCATCTCTCTGACAGTGGACTGGATATTTTCCTCTTCGGCTTGCAGGATGGGGTGGAGGAAGCGATGTTCTTGTTGGGTGGTGGTCAGAGCCCGTTGTAGGACAGAGGGGTCCTCCGTGGCGGTTTGGAGACAGGCAATTCGCATTGAGAAGTTTAAATGGGCGAACATGCCCGCTGGGAAGATCAGATATTCTAGCCTTTTAGGAGGCTAAAAAAAATATAAAAAAAAATTTAAAACAATAAATATTAAATCACCCTCCTTTTCCCAGAATAAAAATAAAAAGAAATAAACAATAAAAATATAATGATAGGCATCACTGCATCCCCAAATGCCTCAACTATTAAAATTAAAAAAATATTTATTATATGGCATAATGGGAAAAAAAACTGTCCAATTCACAATTTTTTATCACTTCGCTTAGAAAAAAAATTTGAATAAAATGTGATCAAAAAGTCAAACACACTCCAAAACTACAGATTGTCCTGCAAAAAAATAAGCCCTCACACAGCTCCATAGACTTAACCATAATGTAGGTTACAGGAGTCAGAATATGGCCATGAAAAGAAAAAAACCTATTACTTTTCAAAGTTTTTTTTTTGCTGTATTAACACACAAGAAAAAGTATATCAATGCGTTATAGTTGTAATCATACTGACCGAGAGAATAGAGGTAATAGATCAGTTTTACCGCATAGGAAATGCCGTAGAAACAAAACCTAAAAAACTGTGGTGTAATTGAATTTTTTCCAATGTCATCCCATTTTGAATTTTTTTCCAGCTTCCCACTACATCGTATGCAATGTTTAGTAGTGCCATTAAAAAGAACAACTTGTCCCACAAAAGACAAGCTCTTATACGGCTATGTGAATGGAAAAATAATAAAAAAAAGTTATGGTTCCGGGAAGGCAGAGAGGAAAAACAAAAAACGCAAAAATTAAAAATCCTCCTGGACTCAAGGGGTTAAGGTTATATGCATGACTTTTGGCACATTGGAACAGTGACTACATCTATGTGACATTCTATTATGTAAGTAATAAGAGTATTAGGTTCATTAGTGTCTTTGAGTTCACAGACAGATGACACTCACATTGCGAACAGACAGATGTAACAAAACTTAGATTACATTTCTCTGGGAGTTTGGAGTTCATGTCACAGATAGCAATAGCCTTAAAGCCTTTCACCTAAATTGCCATCTGGATGGCATTAAGTTCATTTTTTCTAACCTTGGCATCTAGAAACACAAATTAAAAAGAATGTATATCAGTAAATTACAGTATGTATTGGGCTACTTTCACATCTGCGCTTTTGCTGGATCCGTCAGGGGATCAGCAAAAAGCATCCGGGATATAATACAAAACGGATCCATTTGTATTATCTTTAAAATGACCAAGGCACTAAAACCATTGTAAGTCAATGGGCGCCGGATCCGCGTCTCAGAAAACGGATCTGGCATCATTGACTTCTTGCACAGGCTTCTTGTACACGACCGTATGGCTTTTTCAGTGTTTTGCGGTCCGTTTATAACAGATCAGTTTTCTGTTTTTTTCTTCCGTTGTGTTGCCGTTTCAGTTCCGTTTTTCTGTTCCGTTTTTCCGTACGGCATATACAGTATACAGTAATTACATAGAAACAATTGGGCTGGGCTTTAAATTTTCAATAGAATGGTTCAGCAAAAACGGAACAGATACAGAAGACATACGGATGCCTTTCGGTATGCTTTCAGTTTTTTTTTGCAGACCCATTGACTTGAATGGAGCCACTGAACATGATTTGCGGACAAGAATAGGACATGTTCTATATTTAAATGAAACGGAAAAATGGAAATGGAAGGCATACGGAGACACTAAAGTATTTTTTGCAGACCCATTGAAGTGAATGGTTCAGTATACTGTCAGTATACTGAACTGAAAAAACTGCCAGTATACGGTCCGCAAAATACTGTCATGTTCAAGGGGCCTTACATTGTGTTTCATATCGGACCCATCTTGATCAGTTTCCCATGACGCACACAAATATGCAGCTTGCAGCGTTTTTGATGGGAACACAATGAAACAGAATGGAATGCATTCTGGTGCACTCTGTTCCCTTCAGTGCAGTTTTGTCCCCATTGACAATGAACGGGGACAAAACTAAAGTGTTTTCCCCCAGTTTTGAGATCCTATGACGGATCTCAATAGAGGAAAGCGCAGGTATGAAAGTAGCCTTATTTCATTTAAGTTTTTTTTTTAATAAAGATTTTTTTTTATCTTCGGCAGTTTTTTTTTACTATTGTGGTAGTTTTTGCTATTACTAGTTTTCTATTATAGTTATTTTGGCTGCTCATAGGCCCAAACAAACACTTAAAAAGGTGATGATTTAACACAGATAATTTAGCACTTGCTATATATTGTGAAACATAAAAGATGCCTTTTAATATTAACCTATTCCAAAAAGTTTTTAGTTCAAAATACATACAAAATCCATTTATTAAAAAAAAGGTTCGGAAAGTGTCTTTAAATTAATGGCTCATTTAAAAGCAGCCCAGGCTGCCCAGCACTTTCAATGCAGCAATTTGGCACACATTTCAGGGTTAGGTCTCTTTAATAAAGTTTAACAGAATGGGTGTGCCATAGACTGATATCAAGAAAATGTTGTACAAATGAAATCACTAGAGTTGGCAGTTTGTTTTGGAATGCAAGTTCAGTCCTACAGAAGGATCAGTTCCTTTTGTCATTTTGTCAGCTAGGACGAGCCATCTAGAATTATGGATCTTACTATTGTGAACCTGGGAATATTGTTCAGTGTCATTTCCACCACGTTCTGTGCTTCTATTCCAGGTAAGAAGGACAACTTTTGATTTTATAGCTACCATGCATCATGAGGCCTCATGGCCCGTGACGGTATTATGGCCTGCAAACAGCGGGTTCGCAATATACAGGCATCGGCTGTGTCCACACCGTATCACAGAGATGGACCCATTCACATCAGGGAGATATGATGTGGTGTAGAACGGAGGCACGGATCGGGAGCCCATGGAAGCACTACAGAGTGCTTCCATGGGTTTTCTGTCCGAGCTTCTGCACCGCAAAAAGTAGTGCATTCACTACTTTTTCACAGGGGTGACCATCGGATGCAGATCTCGGACCCCATTCAAGTGAATGCGTCCACGTCCACAGACGGTGGACACGCGGCTGGTGCCCATTCATTGTGAACCACAATTTGTCATGTGCATGAGGCCTAACACATTACAGGACCTTTATCTTCATACATTAGTATGGAATTCAACTTCCAATCTTAATGTAAACTCAAATACTAGCGCTGTCAGATGTATGACCCGAGGCAATGCGTGGTATTTTGATGTAAGACAGTGAATGGGTAGTCTTGTATGGTCATATATTAGGTTCATCTATAGAAGATGGATATTTTTTTTGCATGTAACAGAATGCGGCACATGGGGGAAAATCTATCATGATGCAAATTGTCAAAGTCAATGTTGCAGAAGTCTTTGTTATTGTCTTTTACTCCAAATTTATCAAATGTCGCACAATGTTTGATAAATTTGTTATATTAGTGTTGTGTGAATCGAGCTTTGGATCATAGAGCTGAAGTCCATTCGTTTTAACTCTTCATTTTAATGCTGTCTGGAGACTTGTCTACATGTAAACCATTAAAATGTATTGCCTCCGTTGAGGCAAAATTAGTTTCACCCGAAGTTGTGCAAGGCTTCGGTGAATAAATTCAGTATTCGGTTCTACATCTTTAAAAACATTTCAAATTCGGAATCTGACGTCAGGTTTGGGACCTCAAATTGGTAATTTGAAATGTTTTAAAAATGAATCCTGAATTCATTCACCAAAGTCTTGGGCTTTGGGTGGAATTAATTTTGCCTCCCCGGAGTCAATACATTTTAATGCTGTACGGAGACAGATCTCCAGACAGCATTAACGAAGTGTTAGAATGAATCGACTTCAGATCTATGATCCATAGTTCGATTCGCTGAACACTATCTTGTATTGGTAAAGGGGTTGTCTCACTTCAGCAAATTACATTTATCATGCAGATAAAGTGAATACAAGGCAGTTACTGTATTTTTCGCCCTATAAGACGCACTTTTCCCACAAAAAGTGTGGGGGGGGGGAAGGCAGTGCGTCTTATGGGGCAAATACTTCAGTTTGTATACCGCCGACCACATGCTGCGCAGCGCGGTGGCAGGTGTATTAGCAGGCAGGGATGAGGGAGGAGGGGCCGGCATCCAGCTCTGTAACTACAGCGGGCCCGATGCAGTCACTGTATTCTGCTACACCGGGCCCGCTCACTGTAGGTATTCTAACTGCAGGCAATGCTATAAGTAGCCTTTTATGCAGCCTGTACTTACGATACTAACTTTCCGGCAGGCAGCAGGCAGGAGGCCGAGCTGGAGGGCGGGCGCTGACAACGTAACTCACTATGTCACGCGCCGGCTCCGCCCACTTTATGAATAAAGAAGGGGGAGCCGGCGCGTGACATAGTGAGTTACGTTGTCAGCGTCTGCCAGCTCAGCCTCCTGCCTGCCGGAAAGTTAGTATCGTAAGTAGAGGCTGCATAAAAGGCTACTGTTAGCATCTCCGGCAGTTAGGATTCCTACAGTGAGGGGGCCCGGTGTAGCAGAATACAGTGACTGCACTGGGCCCGCTGTAGTTACAGAGCTGGATGCCGGCCCCTCCTCCCTATTGGGGGTCATTCTATGGATAGCACTGTTATGGGGATTTGTGGATGGCACTGTTATGGGGGTCTGTGGATGACATGACAATGTTATGGGAGATATGTGGATGACACATAGCATAAAATGCTATTTATGTGTCATTCACAGATCCCCAATAACAGTGCCATCCACAGATCCCCATAACAGTGCCATCCACAGTCCCCCATAACAGTGCCATCCACAGACCCCATAACAGTGACATCCACAGACCCCTCATAACAGTGCCATCCACAGATCCCAGATAACACCATTAGACACACCTTTTGGTTCAAAATATTTTTTTTTAGTTTTCCTCCTCAAAAACCTAGGTGCATCTTATGGACCGGTGCGTCTTATAGGGCGAAAAATATGGTACTAATGTATTGTGATTGTCCATATTGTCTCCTTTCCCAGATTGATTCATTTTTCATCACATTAAACACTGTTTGTTTCCATGGTTACGACCACCCTGCAATCAAGCACTGGTGGCCATGCTTGTGCACTATAGGAAAAAGCCAACAGAGAAGCCAATGCCTTTTCCTATAGCGCGCAAGCATGGCAACGGAGGCAATATGGACAATTACAATACATTAGTAAGTGCCTTGTATTCACTTTCTCTACATGATAAATGCTATTTGCTAAAGTAAAACAACCCCTTTAAGTCTAACACTTCTGTCTTGAGCTGTTACTCCACTTTCTATGCCACCACTATAACGGAGTAAGATTGCAACAATTTTTGTGACTTTTGTAAAAGTCATAGTTAAATAAATCTGGTTTAAATCAGCTCAACTTGTGCCCACTTTCTCTCCAACTTTTCAAAACTGCAGTGAGGGGTGTAAAAATGCAAAATGTTGCAACATTTTTGTGCAAATTTGATAAATTGATAAATGTTCCTACCACTGTTAAAAATGACATGTGCCATAACAGTCTAATGATCTACAGATGAAAGGTTGTGACTTTTTAGAAAAAATTTGGTTAGATCCAAATTTATTTGCGGCGAATCGAGTTAAAAAACGGCTATTTCCTGGCTGCAGAGAGCCTTTAAGCTAGGGTTACATGACGACATGCGTCGCGCGACATCAATGTCGTGAGACACAAGTTGCAGTGTAGTTGTGTCCTATGAGTCACGCAACTTATTGTCGCCGTGTAGCCCTAGCCTAATAGTGGTGTAGAACACTGTGCCTTGCAGGAACATGCATAGGGAGTCTGTTGTGGTAGTGAAACAATCAGGGGCTGACTGGCAGCTTTTGGCCCAGGGGGCAAGTAACACCCAGAGGCCCACTGAGCCCCCCTCTACTTCCTGATTCGCTGTCACAAGAGGCTGGGTGGGGAGCTGCGGGAGGAGAGCACAGCCTCCTTTGACAGCATTGACAGCTATCTCCGCCCCCACACCTCCGCTCTCCTGATCTGTCCCAGGAGGCTGAGCATTGCCGAGAGGATAGATGTTGGCCACTCACATCACTTATAGCCCCCCCCCCCTTATGTGCCAGTAGCCGTCCCCCTTATGTGCCAGTAGCCGTCCCCCTTAAGTGCCAGTAGCGGTCCCCCTTAAGTGCCAGTAGCCACCCTTATGTGCCAGTAGCTGTTCCCCTTATGTGCCAGTAGCCGTCCCCCTTATGTGCCAGTAGTCCCCCCTTATGTGCCAGTAGCCGTCCCCCTTATGTGCCAGTAGCCGTCCCCCTTATGTACCAGTAGCCGTCCCCCTTATGTACCAGTAGCCGTCCCCTTATGTGCCAGTAGCCGTCCCCTTATGTGCCAGTAGCCCTCTTATGTGCCAGTAGCACCCCTTATGTGCCAGTAGCCCCTCTTATGTGCCAGTAGCACCCCTTATGTGCCAGTAGCCCCTCTTATGTGCCAGTAGCCCCTCTTATGTGCCAGTAGCACCCCTTATGTGCCAGTAGCACCCCTTATGTGCCAGTAGCACCCCTTGTGCCAGTAGTCCCCCTTATGTGCCAGTAGCACCCCTTATGTGCCAGTAGCCCTCCTTATGTGCCAGTCGCCCTCCTTATGTGCCAGTAGAATCCCCCTCACCTTATCATGTGCCAGTAGAATCCCCCTCACCTTATCATGTGCCAGTAGAATCCCCCTCAGTTATCATGTGCCAGTAGAATCCCCCTCACTTTATCATGTGCCAGTAGAATCCCCCTCACTTTATCATGTGCCAGTAGATTCCCCCTTATCTTATGTGCCAGTAGATTACCCCCTTTATCTTATGTGCCAGTAGATTCCCCTTTATCTTATGTGCCAGTAGATTCCCCCCTTATCTTATGTGCCAGTAGATTCCCCCTTTATCTTATGTGCCAGTAGATTCCCCCTTATCTTATGTGCCAGTAGATTCCTCCCCCTTTATCTTATGTGCCAGTAGATTCCTCCCCCTTATCTTATGTGCCAGTAGATTCCCCCTCTTTATCTTATGTGCCAGTAGATTCCCCCCTTTATCTTATGTGCCAGTAGATTCCTCCCCCTTATCTTATGTGCCAGTAGATTCCCCCTTTATCTTATGTGCCAGTAGGTCCCCCTTATCTTATGTGCCAGTAGATTCCCCCTTTATCTTATGTGCCAGTAGATTCCCCCTTATCTTATGTGCTAGTAGATTCCCCCTTATCTTATGTGCCAGTAGCCCCCAAAAACACAAAAACAAACAAACAAACATACAAATATCAGTTATACTTACCTCCAGCGATGCGATGCAGGCCTCTTCTGGCCTGTGTCCCTTGCTGTACCGCTCCGCGGCGCGATGACGTCATCGCGCCGCCTGCACCAGCCTCTGATAGGCTGCCGGCCTAGTGCTGGCAGCCTATCAGAGGAACAGGGAGGGGACACGCCTCTCCCTGCTCTGCCGCAGCACAGACATCTGTATCGCCGTCCTGAGGACGGCGATACAGATGACTATGGAGATGAACGCTTCCACAGTGGAAGCGTTCATCTCCCTGTGCCCTGCCGCCGGCCGCCCCCACTTGTCACCAGGGCCGCGGCAGGGCACATGCACTACAGAGGGGCCCGTTTACAGAGGCAACAGAGGGGCCCCCCGGCCCAGTCCGCCCATGGAAACAATACTGTGAGTCAGTATGACATGCAGATGACAGGCGTCGCTCTTAGAATCACTGCACACTTCACTTATTTGGACAGTTATTTGGCCAAAACTGACCAAATAACTCAAGTATGAACTCAGCCTTACAGGTCGATGTTAGCGTCAAGAAGAAGCGCTCTCCTTTTACACCATCGTCAGCTGATTCCACATAGATGTAAACAGAACCTTTTCTAATAAACACTTATACAAGTAGACCCCCCCCCCCCGACAGAGTGGAGAGGGTAATGTAAGTGAAAGGATCGGGACTCGCAACTGTAGATGAATCTTCAATTTCTTTTATTGCCACATAGAGTACCAAAAACAAAGCGTTTTGACTCACAGTCTTTCTCAAGTACAAACATACAGGACATGTAAAGTTTAAATAGCCCACCAATACCGAAGTCATGAGCATATGATGTCAGGTAACCATAGAGACATATAAACAAAGGAGTAACAAAAGGTAAGCTGCGGACTGAAAAGCAATGGGAACCAACATACAATCAATAAAACTTGATATATAAACAGTTGACTGGGGGTATTAAATAGATCAAAGGTTAGATACGTAAACGCAGTTAATTAGTTAGTATTAGTATACATTAAATAATAACCTGAAGTAGAGTTTTCAAAAAAATTTACGTTTTCTGTAAAAAATAAAGACAAATATTGCAAAAATATTATTAAACAAAAATAATACATAATATTGAAAATGAACAAGTATGCACCAGATATCTATCCTCATATAAAATGTTCACAGAAAAGCACTCAATTCATACTCGCGATTGAGGCCCCTTGGTTCCAAGGTCTGCAACTTGTGAATCCAAAAGACCTCAGGTTTTTTAAGCAAATGCATATCTCGCCACCCCTGCGTGGTGGCAGCACTTGCTCTATAACCTGAAAGCGGAGCTGGGAGATGTGGCCACGTCGATCAAAATGAAAAGGAATAGGCAACAGCAAATTTTTCTTTCTAATAGTGGACTTGTGCTTACAAAATCTATCCTTCACTCTGGTCGATTTTTCCCCAACATATACTAGTCCGCAAGGACATTTTCAAAAGGTATATTACAAAATTGCTATTGCAAGTGAAGAAAGCTTTGATCGGAAATTTTTGTCCTGAGTGAGGATGGGTAAAAAATACTCTCTTTATAGCACTAGAACAATGGATACATCCTAAGCAAGGGAATGTCCCTCTCTTTGGTGTGGATAATGACATTTGACGTAGTAATTTCCTATTACTCCCAATATCAGCTTTAACAATGGTGTCCCTGATGTTTTTAGACCTCTTATAACACACCATGGGCCTCTCCTGAAATTCCTTGATAGTCGGATATGCCTCCTGTAATACATTCCAATGTTTGTTGATGACATGACAAAATTCAATCATCCAGGGGTGATATTCGATTATAAATGGAATGCGTGTTTTTTTCTCCACTGGCTGTATTATCCCAGTAGCCTGAATTTTATCACGTTCTTTTTTTAACAAGGATACAGGATAACCTATGAATAAAAAACATTTTGTCTTGTCATCAAACCGTATTTCTTTGGTGGTACTGTCACTCACTTGTCTGTTTACCCGCTCGTACTGTGAAAAAGGAAATGATTTTTTCACGGTCATCGGATGATTGCTAGAATAATATAGTAAACTATTCCTATCTGTGCTCTTCCCAAGTATCGAGAAAGTTAATTCTCTAATCATCATAATGCATAGTAAAATTTAACTCAGGCCAAACTGAATTTAGATACGAACAGAACTCCAAAATGGATCTAAATTAAAGTTTGGCCTGAGTTAAATTTACTATGCATTATGACGACTAGTGTTGAGCGTGAATATTCAAATTACATTTTTTTATCGCGAATATTGGCACTTCGAAAATTCACAAATATTTTGAATATAGTGATATATATTCGTAAAAACGAATATTCATTTTTTTTGTTTTTTCATCTGAACCCATTACTTAGTATACCTACCTGCTTCTTGCTTGTGGGCCAATGTGAGAAGGCTGCAATATTGTAGTCTGTAGTGAATTAGAATATTCTTCATTATTAAATTTTTTTTTCTCTTATGGGAAAAATCGGCAATGTAATATTCGCGTAATGCGAATATTCTAACACCCGAATATATAGCACAATAGAATATTCCTCAATATTCACTGAGGAAGGGGTGATTTAAACCCCGAAACGCGTTTGGTCAAAGATCCCCCTTGATGTACCGGAATATAGTCTGCTAGAACGCGATAATAACCAACCCTGAAGACTTAACCTGACGCGCTGAAATAAGAAAAATCACTGCACAGCCATAAACCAAACTACTGGCCAACACGTGCAAACAAGTATCAGCGCGGTAGAAGGAAGGCTCGCAAGACACCGGCTCTTTTGTCACAGCGGAACAGTATCCAGAGCCACGGAGGGGCAAAGAAAAAGGACATATAAGATCCTTTCTAGCAGCACTTGGAACATCGATAAATATACCGACAAACACAACCCGGTGGGACGCCGCCGATTTGTGAGTATAGCGGGACGCCGCTAAACATATTCGACCGCTCAATCCATCACTATGAGATGGATCATTGAATTGGCCTAAAGAGCATGTTTTAGTATAGAAGTGAGAGAATTGCAGGCCATCACTCAGTATATATCGCTCACCCCAGCAGTGGCGTGGTCACTGTGCAGATACACTTATACCACCTAGCACTAATTTTTATGTCATTTTTATTACTATTAGTATTTATGTGCATTGGCAGTCTGTTTTAACCTTGTGTCATTTTGGTTATTAATAAATTTGTATGGTCCTAATTGTTTCGGTTGGTCCAAATATATTGAGAGTGCCTAGATACTTCGATTAGATATACCAGCCCCAATTAGAGGAAGGGTGATTCCTCTTTTCTGCGAGCACCTCTTCCGAGGTTTGTGGGTCATTCCTGTGCGCCACAAATTCTATACAATTATACCCATCTATGTAAATATGAGATATGCTGTCCCAGTCACTAATAGATTTGAAAAATTGTCAGACCACTATTTTTTAGAAAGGACTCCACCAGACCACAAATCACGCATTCAGCAAACAACACGACAATCACCAGAAGAAATTCATCATCAACCATCACCTATGAAACACCAGTACAATCTGCGAAACAAATATGGAAATCAGGAATGAGAGCACACGACACAACAACAGAGACCTCCATATGCACGGAATACACATCAACACTCAACACCCTTTTACACACAGGAAATGACACAGAGACAATATTATCAACAACTTATATACGAAACTGGCCGAAAAAGATACTGAGAGGACAGAGAAAAAAGAACCAATCACAAATGGTAGCTGTAATAAATGTTAATGGTAATTCTATAGTTGATTTGAGCTCCACTATATAAACTGAAGAACAAGTGAAATTATTAAACAAAGGATTGAAATTTGCACCCACAGTGAGATTAAATAAATTTGATACATATATAGGAGTGGAATTTTTTCCCGGAGATTATGTCTAAAGAAATAATTTTAAAAAAATCCTATATCAATAGATAAATATGAAGATCAACAATATAAACATACTGAATTGAAACAAAAGTCTAAAATGTACCCCTGGCAAGTGATAGGTGAAGAGATAGCCGCATTTCAGAAATACGTAAAAACAGACATCAGAAGAATGAAGAATATATCAATAAAATGGAATAACCTTATGTCATGAGTAATTCAGGCTATAAAACTATTACAAAAACATGAAAACATAATTATTTGGCCAGCGGACAAAGGAGGTGCTATCATGATTCTTGAAGCAGAACAATATAATTAAGAATGAAAAAGACAATTGTCTGATGAAACTACGTATAAAAAAATTAAAGGGAGATCCCACTAAAGAGTTTAATAAAACACTTATGGAGTATTGCAAGATGGGATTAGAGAGTACAATACTTTTGGAAAGGGAATATAAGTTCATACTAGGAACACAACAGAGACTGCCTATATTTTATTGTATCTCAAAATACATAAAAATCTGAAACAACCACCTGGTCGACCAATAATCTCGGGCATAGGATCGCTGACTTCCAATTTATCACAGTACATTGATAGAATTTTACAACCCATAGTGAAAAATACCTTGCATATATAAAAGATACTACACAGATCATAAGGATCACAGAAAATCTAAACTATGAACCATATTGGATTATGGGCACATTAGACGTTAATTCCCTATACACTATAATGGACCATAATCAAGAGATTACTCCTATGAAAACACATCTAGAGATGAGTGAACGGCTTTGTGCAGAACAAATTGAGTACAGTATATATTAACACATAATTATTTTTATTTTGATACAGAATATTTCTTACAAACGAGGAGAACCGCCATGTGTACCAGGTTTGCCCCCAGCTACACTAATTTATTTATGGCACGGTGGGAACAACAACATATTTTGCCTAAGCTGGGGACAGACCTGGTACTCTGGTGAAGATATATTGATGATATTTTTTTTATATGGCAGAAATAGAGCTTCAGTCTTTTTGAGAGAAATCAATAACCCAAATAATCTACATTTTTCTGTAAATGTAAGTAAACATCAGATTGAATTTTTGGATCTGCTGATTACAGTACAGAATCTTAAACTAACTTGTAGTACTTGCGATAAACCAGTAACCAAAAATAGTTACATTTTATATTCAAGTTGCCATCTACCTAGATGGCTCTTGAATATACCGATGGGACAGTTCCGTCGGATAAAACGTAACTGTACAGACAGTCAGAAATTTGAGCAGGAGGCTGAAGAATTAAGGGAACAATTTATAATAAAAGAATATCCACCTAGTGTTATTGACACATCTCTTTCTAGAGTGAGAAATATGGATAGGCAAACCTTTTTTTGAAATAGACAGTGTCGACACAGGAGAGGAAGAAAAAAATGATGATCTACAGATTATTTTACCCTTCAACATACCGTATAAAAAAATAGAACAGAGCATAAAACGTCATTGGCATTACATTTTGAAAGACAAAATTATTGGCCCATGGATAACTACTACTCCCCAGATAACTTACAGGAAGGCCCCAAATTTAGGATTAAAAATAGCTCCGTCCATTAAAACAAACAAAAGAGAGGAACATTCTATACATAATTGTCTTAATTTAAAAGGTTTTTATAAATGTGAAACGTGTAGTAATTGTAAAAACACTACATTTCCAAAAAAGAAGAGTAAGGTAAGCTCTACACGAAACTCATTCTCCCATGAAATAAGGGAATTTTTGACATGCAGCACAACTGATGTCATATACATTATCGAATACCCCTGCAAGAAACAATATAAAGGACATTGAAAAACAGAATATCTGAATACATAACAAATATAAAAAATGGTTATAAAAACACTCCCTATCCAAGTATTTTAAACAGTTCCATAATGAAGACCCAACAGGGTTAACGTTTATGGCCTTCAAGAAGGTCACAAAACATTCGAGCGGGGGAAACCATATTACCAGGATGTCACGGCTGGAATCAAGAAGAATATTCGATTTGGACACACTCTTCCCTGGGGGACTTAATGCAGAATTAGAACTCTTCAGTGTTTTGTGGAATTGGGATGGGTGAATCGGGAAATTGGAGTCAGGCTGTTATGCCAGCACTCCGATCTCCCCTTGGTGGTATGCCCCCACCCCATACGTCTAGAAGTGTAAAAGCTTCTGAAGAATATTTAGCCGCGAGAAAGATTATATAAAATAAAAATAGAAATATACAGTGAGGAAAATGTAGACATAAAGAAAATATTGCATAAGAGAAATGAACTTAGGATGAATAATGAGATATGTATAGGGGTCAGAAGATGATTATAAAACATGAACATCTGAACAGTTGGACATTAAAATGCAACACTGAACTATGTCTCCACTTTTTTACTTGCATTTTTATTCTTTATTTTTATTTTTTCATTTATTTTTTACATTCCATTTTCAATCACTTTTTGTATGATCAGTGTATGTTCTATACATTGCAATAGGTAAATTACCATATACCCCATTAATTGAAATGGGAGGCAACTATAACAAAAAAAAACCTAACTATAACTGCAGCATAGATACTGCTCGCACATAGCCGAGGGAGGTGAAGGTAAGTGGTAAACGATATCATTACTACGAGGGACGCCACAGTTGGTATACAACTAACCACTAACAGTGAGTACATGGACCTCATCATTATTGAGGATATACTATTAAAGAAGAAATAATAACAACTCAAAGGCAAATTAAGGAAATTTTGGGTGGACAGGCGAGTTCTTCTTGGGGTAACTATTGCCCCTGCCACACTAAACACCCGCTCTGATGCCACACTACTGGCCGGGCAGGACAGCTTTTAGAGTGCAAACTCTGCCAGTTGCGACCACAAGTCCAGTTTGGCTGCCCAGTAGTCCAGCGGATCGTCAATGTGGGGTGGCAGGGTGCTGTCCAAGTATGCCACCACCTGCTGGTTAAGGTCCTGCTCCAGGTCTAGCTGCTGTTGGTGAGTAGTTTCTTCACTAGGCGGGTGAAGAAAGCTGGTCTTTAGCGACTCTAGACTCAAGTTGCTGCTGATGGAGTTGGAACTGCTCCTACCCCCCCCCACCCTGCCACAGCAGCCATGGCAGATGAACGTGAGGAGAGACCTGCGAGAGGATGGACGATGGCGCAGATAGGCAGCAGCCAACTGACTACATAGAATTAGAGACGAGCGAATTTTTCTATTTAAAAAAAAAAATTTGGTTCAATACAAATTTATTAGTGGCGAATTGCGATAAAAAACGGCTATTTCCTGGCTGCAGAGAGCCTTTATAATGGTGTAGAACGCTGTACCTTGCAGTAACACGCATAGGGAGTCTGCTCTGGTAGTGAAATAATACTGTGAGTCACTGCATACTTCACATATTTTGGTAGTCACAGGGCCAAAACTGACCAAATAACTCAAGTATAAACTTAGCCTTACAGGTCGATGTTAGTGCCAAGAAGAAGCGCACTCCTTTTACACCACAGTCAGCTGAATCCACATAGCTGTCTACAGAACCTGTTCTATTAAACGCTTATACAAGTAGAGCCCCCCGAAAGAGTGGAGAGGGTGTAAGCAGTAAGTTTGTGTTGACGTCACTGATTATTTTGCCCTTCCTCTGATCCGTCAGAACAATAACCCCCAAAAAACAGATCTTGTCTGTTGAGCATCCACCTTTACTCGATCAGAATTTTGTCAGTAATCCATTGCTAAGGCCAAAAAAATCTAATAAATAAATTGAAATGAAATTAACACACCTCAAAAAAGTCTAATTTTCTCACTTCACCACATAACGGCTAATAAGCCATTTTTTTTTCCCACTAACGTATCCTGTCTGTTGAGCATCCACCTTCATTCGGTCAGCATTTGGTCAGTAATCCATCAGTATTGCTAATGCCAAAAAATAAAATAAATACCCGTATTTTTCGCCCTATAAGACGCACCGGCCTATAAGACGCACCTGGGTTTTTGAGGAGAAAAATAAGAAAAAATATATTTTTAACCAAAAGGTGTGCTTTTGAAGTAATGGTGGTCTGTGCATGACAGTATTATGGGGGGGATCTGTGGATGGCACTGTTATGTGGGGGAGATGTGGATGGCACTGCTATGGGGGGGATCTGTGGATGGCACTGTTATGTGGGGGAGATGTGGATGGCACTGTTATGGGGGGATCTGTGGATGGCACTGTGATGGTGGGATCTGTGGATAGCACTGTGATGGGGGCATTTATGAATGACACTGTAATGGATTGGATCTGTGGATGACACATATATAGCATCTTATGCTATATGTGTCATCCACAGATCACCCCAATTACAGTGTCATCCACAGGTGCCCCCATTACATTGCCATCCAAAGATGCCCCCTTTTCTAAAACATCTGGCCCATAGTGACTGCTTAGGGGGCGGAGCCTGGCAACACACGGCGGGCGGCCCGCCGCTAACAGCATGACTACTTTATAATTCTCTTACTAATGTCTTTAATCATGTCCCCTTATTCCCTATAAGCCCAGTACAGTAGCTCTGCTAACCTGCTATACGATCTCTAGCAGGCAGAGCGGTGCGGCGCAGGCTGCTGTGTAACGCCCTCACTGACGTCATCTGCCTGCTCCTCCTGCTTCATTCATAAAGTGAAAGGAGCAGGCAGATGACGTCAGTGAGGACGTTACACAGCAGCCTGCCGCCGCACCGCTCTGCCTACTAGAGGATCGGTATAGCAGGTTAGCAGAGCGCTACTGTATTGGGCTTATAGGGAATAAGGGGACATGATTAAAGACTATAAATGGTATGAAAGCAGTCACGCTGTGAGTGGCGGGCCGCCCGCCACGTGTTGCCAGGCTCCGCCCCCTCCTCCTTCCATGCTGATACATCGCAGGTTGTGCGATGTATCGGCTTTAGCTATAGGAAAATGGTAGTATTCACCCTATAAGACGCACTGCCATTTTCCCCCCACTTTTGGGGGGAAAAAAGTGCGTCTTATATGGCGAAAAATACGGTAAATAGGAAATTAACACACCCCAAAAAGGGCTGTCATTTTCTCTCTTCATCACACAACGGCAAATACTTTTTTTGTGCCACTAATACAAACAAAAAAGTAAAATATATTTTTCTTTTGCTAGGCTTTAGAACAAATAACTGCACCGCTGAACGGCAAATATATTTTTCTTTTTTCCACTTATACACGCCACAAAAGGCTTTAGAACACATAGCTGCACAGCTGAACGGCAAATATATTTTACTTTTGCCACTAATATATGGCAAATAGGGCTTTAGAACATATAACTGCACTGCTGAACAGCAAATGTATTTTTCTTTTGCCACTAATACATGACAAAAACGGCTTTAGAATATATAACTGCTCCACTGAACGGCAAATATATTTTTCTTGTGCCACTAATACACGACAAAAAGGGCTGTCATTTTCTCACTTCACCACAGAACGGCTAATAAGCCCTTTTTTTTCACTAATACACGTCAAAAAGGGCTGTAATTTTCTCACTTCACCACACAATTTTTTGTGCCACTAAATCATGCAAAAAAGGGTATTAGAACATAGAACTGCACCGCTGAATGGCAAATAAGATCTTATTTTTTCCACTTATACACTCCACAAAAGGGCTTTAGAACATATAACTGCACCGCTGAATGGCAAATAGGCCCTTATTTTTTTCTACTTATACACACCACAAAAGGCTTTAGAACATATAACTACACTGCTGAACAGCAAATAGATTTTTATTTTGCCACTAATACACGACAAAAGGGTCTTTAGAACATATAACTGCACTGCTGAACGGCAAATATATTTTTCTTTTGCCACTAATACACAAGAAAAAGGGCTTTAGAACATATAAATGCACCGCTGAATGGCAAATAGATTAATATTGTGCCACTATTACACGACAAAAAAGGCTTTAGAACATATAACTGCACCGCTGAACGGCAAATATATTTTACTTTTGCCACTAATACACGACAACAAGGGCTTTAGAACATATAACTGCACCACTGAACGGCAAATAGATTTTTATTTTGCCACTAATACACGACAAAAGGGTCTTTAGAACATATAACTGCACCGCTGAACAGCAAATATATTTTTCTTTTGCCATTAATACACAACAAAAAGGGCTTTAGAACATATAACTGCACCGCGGATCGGCAAAAAGGCCCTTGTTTTTTTCCACTTATACAGGCCACCAAAGGCTTTAGATCATATAACTGCACCGCTAAACGGCAAATATATTTTTATTTTGACACTATTGCACAACAAAAAGGTCTTTAGAACATATAACTGCACCGCTGAACGGCAAATATATTTTACTTTAGCCACTAATACACGACAAAAAGGGCTTTAGAACATATAACTGCACCACTGAACGGCAAATATATTTTTCTTTTGCCACTAATACACGACAAAAGGGCTGTAATTTTCACACTTCATCACACAATGGCTAATAAGCCCTTTTTTCCCCACTAATACAAACCAAAAAATGCTTTAGAACATATAACTACACCGCACAAGGGCAAATAAGACATAAGACATAGAAATATTTCCTGGTAAAAAACCCTGTTAATGGCTGTATCAAACAGCACTTGCACCCCAATAACAAGAACGGTTTGTTGGAATTACAGAGCTGTATAATGGCAATTTGGATCCCCATTCAGTGCAGCAAGGTGTCATAGGAATGTTCCTATTACCCAGGCTGTAAACTCCCCTACTAAAACCCTTAATACTGTGGAATGATTCCTCCCTATCTTTTCCCTAAACATCTATACAGCAAAATAAAAGTTTTAAAGTCTTTTCTATACCCCCGTATCCTAAGGGAATTTAGTGATGTCATAGCCAGACCTTTATTTCTGATATTTACGGACTCTATACTGACAGGGAATGTTCCACAGGATTGGCGCATAGCAAATGTGGTGCCAATATTCAAAAAGGGTCCAAAAACAGAGCCTGGAAATTATAAGCCGGTAAGTTTAACATTTGTTGTTGGTAAACTGTTTGAAGGTTTTCTAAGAGATGCTATCTTAGAGTATGTGAATGAAAATAAGCAAATAACCCCATATCAGCATGGCTTCATGAGGGATCGGTTATGTCAAACTAATATAATCAGTTTCTATGAGGAGGTAAGTTCTAGACTTGACAGCGGCGACTTCTCCAAAGCATTTGACACTATATAAAATAATAATGCTCGGACTGGGAGAAAATGACTGTATGTGGGTAAGTAACTGGCTGAGTAATAGAAAACAGAGGGTGGTTATTAATGGTAGACACTCATATTGGGTCACTGTCACTAGTGGGGTACCTCAGGGGTCAGTGTTGGGCCCTATTCTCTTTAATATATTTTTTAATGATCTTGTAGAAGGCTTGCACAGTAAAATATCAATTTTTGCAGATGACACTAAACTGTGTAAAGTAATTAACACTTAAGAGGACAGTTTTCTGCTACAGAGGGATCTGGATAGATTGGAGGCTTGGGCAGAGAAATGGCAGATGAGGTTTAACACTGAAAAATGTAAACTTATGCATATGGGAAGGAATAATGCAAGTCATCTGTACATACTAAATGGTAAAACACTCGGTAACACAGACATGGAAAAGGATCTAGGAATTTTAATAAACAGCAAACTAAGCTGCAAAAAACAGTGTCAGGCAGCTGCTGCCAAGATCAATAGGATAATGGGTTGCATCAAAAGGGGCATAGATGCCCGTGATGAGAACATAGTCCTACCACTTTACAAATCACTAGTCAGATCACACATGGAGTACTGTGTACAGTTCTGGGCTCCTGTGAACAAGGCAGACATAGCACTGCTGGAGAGGGGTCAGAGGAGGGCAACTAAAGTAATAACTGGAATGGGGCAACTACAGTACTGAAAGGTTATCAAAATTAGGGTTATTCACTTTAGAAAAAAGACGACTGAGGGGAGATCTAATAACTATGTATAAATATATCAGGGGTCAGTACAGAGATCTGTCCCATCATCTATTTATCCCCAGGACTGTCACTGTGATGAGGGGACATCCTGTGCGTCTGGAGGAAAGAAGGTTTGTACACAAACATAGAAAAGGATTCTTCACTGTAAGAGCAATGAAACTATGGAACTCTCTGCCTGAGGAGGTGGTGATGGTGAGTTCACTATAAGAGTTCAAGAGGGGCCTGGATGTATTTCTGGAGTGTAATAATATTACAGGCTATAGCTACTAGAGAGGGGTCGTTGATCCAGGGAGTTTTTCTGATTAGCTGATTGGAGTCGGGAAGGAATTTTTTCCCCTTAAGTGGGGAAAATTGGCTTCTGCCTTACAGTTTTTTTTTTGCCTTCCTCTGGATCAACTTGTAGGAAACAGGCCGAACTGGATGGACAAATGTCTTTTTTCAGTATTATATACTATGTTACTATGTTACTGTCCCTAGCGCCTGCTGACATTTCTCCCTGCACTAAGTACACTGGAAAATGGCTGACTCCAAGATGGCTGAGGCTATTTATAGAGCTGTGACATCACAGGGCTGGCTGCTGATTGGCTGCATGCATGGCATTGTGGGTGATCCCTCATTACCAGAGTTCCTTGCTCCATGTCCTAACACGTGCAGCAGCCATTTTAGGAAAAAATGCGATTCGTTAGGAAGAAATTCGGATTCGGTGGGAATCAAAATTTTCCTGAAATTCTGATCGAATTCCACTTCGTCAGCTACGATTCGCTCATCTCTAGTTGTGACAAGTCAGCCTGGGAGAGCCGCACAAAAAAGCAACTATCACATCTTCCTGAAAGTGGCCTTCAAGTTTTATTTTTTAACAATAAGTATTCCGTTTATTATGTGTATGATTTATAATCCTATGTAATTTAGTGGATTACATTATGATTTGTTTTCCTATTTTATAACTTTACATTGGTTGCTCAGGAATGAATTGATGTTGCAAAGGAGAGGAACAACCATATTTTTAGGTAGTTTAGACACAACACTGATGAGAATTGATAATACAGCTGCCTATACTATTGCAATTAACATGACCTGACATTTAGCTGCAGTTTGAGCTACAGGTATTCTTTTAAGGTCTTGGGGGCATGACTTTATTTTGGATCCATGCCCGATCTTCACTGTTGCGGGTTGCACACTGACCCATTAATTTCTATGGGTCAGCAAAAAAACACAGATTACTGTCCCATCCATCCTGCAAATTATAGAACATGTCCTATTCTTGTCTATTTAGCATTTTGAGGACAAAAATTGGCAATAATAGCTATTAATGGGAAAAAGAAAAATGCAGATTGCACACAGAAGGTATCTGTATCTGCAAATTGGATAAGGTCGTGTGCATGTAGCTTAAATTATATTTTATGTGAACAAGGAGTTTATTATGAAGAGTTTATTTATTGTTTTTATGTTGGTTCGGTGAATAAATTGACATTTTAAAGGGGTCTTTCAACAGGAAATTCAGATACAATGAATTGTAGGGCTAGCTTGGCTGAATATAATGATGCCCTTCGTTGCTTCATCCTGGAGAAATAGTACTTTTAATCCTTGGTCATTGTCAGGGCCTTGCGAGATGACTATGCAGGGACCTAGCCCTATCAATCAAGAAAGAGAGAGAGAGCTGCTGGCAGAGGAAGGTGGAGGAGCTAGGGTGAACAGAGTGGCTTGGGCCCACCATCGGTGCACTTAACTGCTCATTTGCATATTAATTAAAAGTACATTTCTCCAGAATAAAGCAAGGGATAGATAAGTGAACGGTATTATTACATTTATTTGAGCTAGCCTTACAAGATAGTGTGCCTGGTTTACTAGAATTTCCTGGTGACAGACTCCCTTTAAATATGTCAGCATTTGAAGGCGAGGATAAAAGTTTCCTGAGAATGTCATTAAGATCTCAGTCTTTACTTTACAGCTGAAGAGAAAACTCCAAAGTTCTGGAATGATAAAATGGCTTCTGTGATTAAGAAAGCTGAAAAATTGAAACAACTTAACTACAGGGCAAGGAATATAATTCTCTTCCTCGGAGATGGTAAGATTACTATGTGACTTGATTAAACATTGACTGTTTCCTTTTAATCCTTAGAGGACCCTGAGATTTTCCATTTTTGCATTTCGTTTTTCACTCCCCGCCTTCCCATAGTCCTAACTTTTTTATTTTTCCGTTGAGATAGCCTTATGAGGGCTTATTTTTTGCGGGACAAGTTGATCCGACTAAAAGCGCCATTTATGGTTGCATACAATATAGTGGGAAGCGGAATAAAAAGGTTTTTATTTTTTTTATTTTTTACACCGTACACTATGCGGTAAAATTTGCCTGCTACATGTATCTTCATTCTCCAGGTTAGTACAGTTACAATGATACCACATTAGTATAGTTTTTCTTGCGTTTTAACCACCTCAGCCCCCCTAGCTTAAACACCCTTAATGACCAGGCCACTTTTTACAATTCTGCACTACACTACTTTCACCGTTGCTCGGCCATACAACTTACCACCCAAGTGAATTTTACCTCCTTTTCTTCTCACTAATAGAGCTTTCATTTGGTGGTATTTCATACTTGCTGACATTTTAACTTTTTTTGATATTTAGCTTTTTTTGACGAAATTTTTGCAAAAAAATGAAATTTTTTACTTTCTGTTGGAAAATTTGTCAAATAAAGCTACATTTCTCTATAATTTTCTCTCTAAATGTATTGTTCTACATGTCTTTGATAAAAAAAAATGCAATAAGTGTATATTTATTGGTTTGGGTAAAAGTTATAGCTTTTACAAACTATGGTGCAAAAAAGTGAATTTCCGTACTTTGACTTTCTGAGCACCTGTCCTGTTTCCTGACGTACTACAATGCCCAGACAGTAGAAACACCCCATAAATGACCCCATTTCGGAAAGTAGACACACTAAGGTATTCACTGAGGGGCATAGTGAGTTCATGGAAGTTTTTATTTATTTTTTCAAAAATTTCATTTTCCGCTAACTTGTGACAAAAAATAAAAACTTCAATGAACTCACTATGCCCCTTTAGCGAATACCTTAGGGTGTCTACTTTCTGGAATGGGGTCACTTGTGGGGTATTTATACTGCCTTGGCATTTTAGGGGCCCCTAAAGCGTGAGAATCCAAATGTGTAAAAATGCCCTGTGAAATCCTAAAGGTACTCATTGGATTTAGGGCCCCTTTGCGCATCTTGGCTGCAAAAAAGTGCCACACATGTGGTATCGCCGTACTCAGGAGAAGTAGGGCAATGTGTTTTGGGGTGTATTTTTTACATATACCCATGTTGGGTGGGAGAGAAATATCTCTGTAAATTGACAACTTTGTATAAAAAAATTTAAAAAGTTGTCGTTTACAGCGATATTTCTCACACAAAGTATGGGTATATATAAAATACACCCCAAAACTCATTGCCCTACTTCTGCTGAGTACGGTGATACCACATGTGCCACTGCAGCCAAGATGCGAAAGGCCTAATTCAATGAGTACCTTTAGGATTTCACATGATATTTACGCATTTGAATTCCAAACTACTTCTCACGCTTTAGGGGCCCCTAAAATGCCGGGACAGTAAAAATACCCCACAAGTGACCCCATTCCGGAAAGTAGACACCCTAAGGTATTCGCTGATGGGCATAGTGAGTTCATGGAAGTCATATTTTTTGTCACAGGTTAGCGGAAATGGAATTTCTTTTTTTTTTTTTTTTTTCTTACAAAGTCTCATATTCCACTAACTTGAGACAAAAAATAAAATTTTACATCAACTCACCATACCCCTCACGGAATACCTTGGGGTGTCTACTTTATAAAATGGGGTCACTTGTGGGGTATTTTTACTGCCCTAGCATTTTAGGGGCCCCTAAACGTGAGAAGTGGTTTGGAATCCAAATGCGTAAAAATGTCCTGTGAAATCCTAAAGGTACTCATTGGATTTAGGGCCCCTTTGCGCATCTTGGCTGCAAAAAGTGGCACACATGTGGTATCGCCGTACTCGGAGAAGTAGGGCAATGTGTTTTGGGGTGTATTTTTACTTTGTGTGAGAAATATCTCTGTAAATGACAACTTTTTCCATTTTTATACAAAGTTGTCAATTTACAGAGATTTTTCTCACCCAGCATGGGTATATGTAAAATGCACCCCAAAACGCATTGCCCTACTTCTCCTGAGTGCGCGATACCATGTGTGGCACTTTTGCAGCCAAGATGCGCAAAGGGCCCAATCAATGAGTACTTTAGGATTTCACAGGGCATTTTACACATTTGAATTCTCACGCTTTAGGGGCCCCTAAAATGCCAAGGCAGTATAAATACCCTACAAGTGACCCCATTCCGGAAGTAGACACCCTAAGGTATTCGCTAAAGGGGCATAGTGAGTTCATTGAAGTTTTTATTTTTTGTCACAAGTTAGCGGAAAATGAACTTCTCCTGAGTACGGTGATACCACATGTGTGCCACTTTTTTGCAGCCAAGATGTGCAAAGGGGCCCAAATTCCAATGAGTACCTTTAGGATTTCACATGGCAATTTTACGCATTTGGATTCCAAACTGCTTCTCACGCTTTAGGGGCCCCTAAAATGCCGGGACAGTAAAAATACCCCACAAGTGACCCCATTCCGGAAAGTAGACACCCTAAGGTATTCGCTGATGGGCATAGTGAGTTCATGGAAGTCATATTTTTTGTCACAGGTTAGCGGAAATGGAATTTCTTTTCTTTTTTTTTTTTCTTACAAAGTCTCATATTCCACTAACTTGAGACAAAAAATAAAATTTTACATCAACTCACCATACCCCTCACGGAATACCTTGGGGTGTCTACTTTATAAAATGGGGTCACTTGTGGGGTATTTTTACTGCCCTAGCATTTTAGGGGCCCCTAAACGTGAGAAGTGGTTTGGAATCCAAATGCGTAAAAATGTCCTGTGAAATCCTAAAGGTACTCATTGGATTTAGGGCCCCTTTGCGCATCTTGGCTGCAAAAAAGTGGCACACATGTGGTATCGCCGTACTCGGGAGAAGTAGGGCAATGTGTTTTGGGGTGTATTTTTACTTTGTGTGAGAAATATCTCTGTAAATGACAACTTTTTCCATTTTTTTATACAAAGTTGTCAATTTACAGAGATTTTTTTCTCACCCAGCATGGGTATATGTAAAAATACACCCCAAAACGCATTGCCCTACTTCTCCTGAGTACGGCGATACCACATGTGTGGCACTTTTTTGCAGCCAAGATGCGCAAAGGGGCCCTAAATCCAATGAGTACCTTTAGGATTTCACAGGGCATTTTTACACATTTGGATTCTCACGCTTTAGGGGCCCCTAAAATGCCAAGGCAGTATAAATACCCCACAAGTGACCCCATTCCGGAAAGTAGACACCCTAAGGTATTCGCTAAAGGGGCATAGTGAGTTCATTGAAGTTTTTATTTTTTGTCACAAGTTAGCGGAAAATGAACTTCTCCTGAGTACGGCGATACCACATATGTGCCACTTTTTTGCAGCCAAGATGTGCAAAGGGGCCCAAATTCCAACGAGTACCTTTAGGATTTCACAGGGCATTTTTAGGCATTTGGATTCCAAACTCCTTCTCACGCTTTAGGGGCCCCTAAAATGCCAGGGCAGTATAAATACCCCACATGTGACCCCAATTTGGAAAGTAGACACCCTAAGGTATTCGCTGATGGACATAGTGAGTTCATGGAAGTTTTTATTTTTTGTCACAAGTTAGCGGAAATGGATTTTTTTTTTTTTTTACAAAGTCTCATATTCCACTAACTTGTGACAAAAAATTAAATTTTACATCAACTCACCATACCCCTCACGGAATACCTTGGGGTGTCTTCTTTCTAAAATGGGGTCACTTGTGAGGTATTTTTACTGCCCTGGCATTTTTCTTCTCACGCTTTAGTGCCCCTAAAATGCGAGGGCAGTAAAAATACCCCAAATGTGACCCCATTTTAGAAAGAAGACACCCCATGGTATTCTGTGAGGGGCATGGCGAGTTCATAGAAGTTTTTTTTTTTTTTGGCACAAGTTAGCGGAATTTGAATTTTTTTGTTTTTTCTCACAAAGTCTCCCTTTCCGCTAACTTGTGACAAAAAGTTCAATCTTTCATGGACTCAATATGCCCCTCAGCAAATACCTTGGGGTGTCTTCTTTCTAAAATGGGGTCACATGTGAGGTTTTTGTACTGCCATGGCATTTGAGGGTCTCCGCAATCATTACATGTATGGCCAGCATTAGGAGTTTCTGCTATTCTCCTTATAGTGAGCATATGGGTAATGAGATTTTTTTTCCGTTCAGCCTCTGGGCTGAAAGAAAAAATGAACGGCACAGATTTCCTCATTTGCATCGATCGATGTGGATGAAAAAATCTCTGCCAAAAAATATGCAAGAAGAAAAAGAGGGGCCTGGCGATTGTCAGGACATAGGGGCTCCGCCCAAACATCCATACCCACTTCAGTTCCTATGTCCTGGCAAACGTGATTTCTCCATTCACATCGATCAATCCATCGGTGTGGAGGAAGATATCTTTGCCAGATTTTTGATACAAAGTGTTTGCCAAAGCATATGAACTCCAACACCTCTCCTCAGCTCATATGCCAGGGCAAACGTACCTGTCCTGCAGAGGAGAAATCTCGTCTTCTGACAGCAGCGCAATGCTTCTCTCAGAATTCACATCAGTGCTGCAGCGTTTTCGTCGGTTGGTCCGTTGGTCTACCTGGAAAATAAAGGGTGGTTAGGGGGGGAAAAAAAAAAGAAGAAGAAAAAACAGGCAGTAGGCTCATAAACTTGAACGTTACAAACTTTATAAAACGTGAACATAAAACTTTTTTTATCAAACCTGATCAAAACTTTTAAAACCTGAACTAACTCAAGATTTTTTTTTCTTGCTACCTGTTTAATTTATATATTTTTTTTAACCATTTCACGCTTTATTTTCCTAGCAGAAACCTCTCCTTTCCCATGGGACAATGTGTAAATCACACAGAGATTGTGCGAAGTACATTATGCACTTTTTCCCAAGTGAAAGAAGACGTTTCTACTGTTTCACATTTCTGCTGTAGCACACCAGCACCCCTATGTGTTAGAGTCTCTCAAAACCTAGTATCCTGAGAGACCCTAGAGCCTGAGTGGATAAACTACCTGTGTTGTGCTGTCCCTAAGTGTACCTGAGTGTGGTACTTCCGGAAACACTCCCCTAGGCATAGGGCAGGGTGGTCAGGACAGTCAGGACAGAAATAGCGGGTGTCACGCCTTATTCCACTCCTGCTACAGACACAACATCTTTTTCGGGGTGACGGTTGGGTTGAGGTACCAGCAACGACATTGGGGAAATGTCGCTCGTGTAGACGGCTCACTACACTGGTGGATGGGGCCATGGAACCTCCTGGATACAGGAGGTTCTCGATGATCTCTTCCTGAAATTTGAGGAAGGATCCTGTTCTCCCAGCCTTACTGTAGAGAACAAAACTATTATATATAGCCAATTGAATTAAATATACAGACACCTTCTTATACCAGCGTCTGGTCCTGCGGGAAAGCAAATACTGGGCCAACATCCGGTCATTGAAGTCCACCCCTCCTATGAGCAAATTATAATCATGGACCGAGAGGGGCTTTTCAATGACACTGGTTGCCCGTTCAATTTGGACTGTCGTGTCTGCGTGAATGGAGGAGAGCATGTAAACGTCACGCTTGTCTCTCCATTTCACTGCGAGCAGTTCTTGGTTACACAATGCAGCCCTCTCCCCCCTTGCGAGACGGGTGGTAAGGAGCCGTTGGGGGAAGCCCCGGCGACTAGGTCGCACGGTGCCACAGCAGCCAATCTGTTCTAGGAACAAATGCCTGAAGAGGGGCACACTTGTGTAAAAATTGTCCACATAAAGATGGTACCCCTTGCCGAATAAGGGTGACACCAAGTCCCAGACTATCTTCCCACTGCTCCCCAGGTAGTCAGGGCAACCGACCGGCTCCAGGGTCTGATCTTTTCTCTTATAGATCCAAAATTTGTGCGTATAGCCTGTGGCCCTTTCACAGAGCTTATACAATTTGACCCCATACCGGGCGCACTTGCTTGGGATGTACTGTTTGAAGCCAAGGCACCCGGTGAAATGTACTAGGGACTCGTCTACGCAGATGTTTTGTGCGGGGGTATACAAATCTGCAAATTTCTGGTTGAAGTGGTCTATGAGGGGCCGAATTTTGTGGAGCCGGTCAAAAGCTGGGTGGCCTCTGGGACGGGAGGTGGTGTTGTCGCTAAAGTGCAGGAAACGCAGGATGGTCTCAAAACGTGTCCTGGACATGGCAGCAGAGTACATGGGCATGTGATGAATTGGGTTCGTGGACCAATATGACCGCAATTCATGCTTTTTGGTTAGGCCCATGTTGAGGAGAAGGCCCAGAAAAGTTTTAAATTCGGAAACTTGGACTGGTTTCCACCGGAAAGGCTGGGCATAAGAGCTTCCCGGGTTGGCGTTTATAAATTGAGTGGCATACCGATTTGTTTCTGCCACGACTAAGTCATAGAGCTCCGCAGTGAAGAACAGCTCAAAAACCCCAGCGCCGATCCTATCTGAGCCGTCTCCACCTGAACTCCTGACTGGGCGGTGAAAGGGGGAACTACTGGTGCGGCTGAAGTTGGGGGCTGCCAATCAGGGTTTGCCAGCACCTCCGGGACCCTAGGGGCTTTACGGGCCTGTCTGCGCGGTGGCTGCGACGGGGAATTACTGCACGTGCCACCGTACCAGCTTCAACTGCCCTTCTGGTGCTCGCCACTTCACCATGTTGTACGGCAGTGCTGGTAGAAGGTCCAGGATGGGCTGCGCTGCTGGTGTATGCCTCACCACGTAATCCGGCAGCGCCAGCCCCACTCTGCTGCCCTTGAAACGGATCCTGCGCTACCTGCGGTCTAGCGACACGGGGCCGGGTACGCCTGGTGCTATCAGGGACCTCAACCTCCTCGTCCGAACTTTGGGTCAGACTGCCACTGCTTTCTACAGGTTCGTATTCTGACCCGCTAGATTCGTCAGATGAGGGTTCCCATTCCTCATCCGACTGGGTCAGAATCCTGTAGGCCTCTTCAGGAGAATACCCCTTATTTGACATTTGGGCGACTAAATTTAGGGGTATTCCCTGAGACTACCCAAGAAAAAGAGCAAGCCTGTCTTACAAATGGGAGGCTAGCGAAGTACAGAAGCCGCTGCGATTGATAAAAAGATCAAAACTGATTTTTTATCGCCGCATCGCTTGTGAAGTGATTGTGCAGTGATAAAAAAAAATAAAAAATTTGTCACTGCGGTGGGGTGGGCATGGGTGAACGCACGTGTGGGCGACCGATCAGGCCTGATCAGGCAAACACTGCGTTTTGGGTGGGGGGCGAGCTAAAGTGACAGTAGTACTATTATATATCTGACCGTGATCAGTTCTGATCACTTACAGATACTATAAAAGTACAAATGCTGATTAGCGCTACGCTAATCAGCGAATCGGTGACTGCGGTGCGTTGGGCTGGGCGCTAACGGAAGCTAACTACCTACCAAAGGGACCTAAACTAACCTAAACCTAGCAGTCAATACTAGTGAAAAAAAAAGTGACAGTTTACACTGATCACTTTTTTCCCTTTCACTAGTGATTGACAGGTGATTGAAAGGGGTGATCAAGGGGTTAATTGGGGTGATGGGGGATGATCAGGGCCTGAAGTGTGGTGCTTGGTGTACTTACAGTAGAGGTGTGCTCTCTCCTGGGTCCAACCAACGAAAAGGACCCAGGAGAGGGCACAGAAGCCATTTAACACATTATATTTATAAATATAATGTGCTAAATGGCTTGCGATTCGTTTTTTTTAAAAATCATCAGCCTGCCAGAGATGATCATTGGCTGGCAGGCTGATGACCTATACTTAAACTTCTGATCTAACTTTTCACCGCCGCGCAGTGCGCATGCGCGGCGGCATCAGCGCGAAATCTCGCATCTCGCGAGATAACGCGTCGATGCGTCCACTCAGAGCTACAGGACCGCCTGCCGGACGCATCCGTGCGTTAGGCGGTCCTGTAGTGGTTAATACTGAAAAAAAAATTATATATATTTTTTCCATTACGCTATTTGCCGTATGCAATTAATATTTACATTATAGTTACATTTTAATTGTGTGGGCATTTTTGCACGAGACATTGCCCATGATGTTTATTTTTTTATTGGTTAAGTATTTTTATTTTAAGGAAAGGCGGATGATATGAACTTTTATATTTTTTTTATTTTTTTTATATTTATTAAAAAAAAAACTTTGAACTTTTTTTTAAGTCACCCTGGGTGATTGCCTATTGTGTTTATTGATGGCTATAGAGCCATCATTGAACACTTAATTTTCAATATAACAATACAGTACTGCCACCTAGCGGCCTGTATTGGTTTATTCATATAATATATAGACTGAAGCCTGCTTGAGGCTTCCATCTATTAGATCAATGAAACAGGTTCCCCGATCTCAGCCGGGGAAAGCTGTTACCGGAGCGGAAGCTCACGGCTTCTGCTTCCGGACTGCTCTGATGCCATGGTCACATTTGACCACGGCATCTGAAAGGGAAAATATGTGCAATCAATCTTATGGTTGATTTCATACATGTGCCGTGGGTGGCTTTGGCGCCCGCTGCACGTGCGAGTGGGGTTAATCACGGGATGAGCTTGATAATGATATCAAGGAATGCGGCATGTGTAATATACTACAGTGCTTGGCTATTTCTGTAGATTCTATAGAGAGTGAATGGAGCAGTCGCAGTCAGACCCTGATTACTCAGATATTTATCCCCTATCCTGGGAACAGGATATATAAGTTTGTATTGTGGGAAAACCCCTTTAATAGAGGAGATAATTCCCTTATGGCGTTTGTATATACTAATTAACCCCTTGCTGCGGTCAGTATTAGGCTACTTTCACACTAGAGTTTTGGCTTTCCGTTTGTGAGATCCATTCAGGGCTCTCAAAAGCAGTCCAAAACGGATCAGTTTTGCCCTAATGCATTCTGAATGGAAAAGGATCCGCTCAGAATGCATCAGTTTGGCTCAGTTCACTCACCATCCGCCTGATGAAGCTGAGTCGTTTTCTCTGACACAATCTGGCACAATAGAAAACGGATCCGCCCCCCATTGACTTTCAATGGTGTTCAAGACGGATCCGTCATGGCTATAGTAGACATAATACAACCGGATCCGTTAAAGACAGATGCATGCGGTTGTAATATTGTAACGGAAGCGTTTTTGAAGATCCATGACCGATCCGCAAAAAATGCTAGTGTAAAAGTAGCCTTTTTAGTTTGCTATTAATTAAGCTTGATATGTCATTATTTAAATTTAAATAGAAATTAAAAACCATTAGAAACATACAATATTATTGTGATATATTTCTCTCTGAACAGGCATGGGGATTCCCACAGTTACAGCAACACGAATATTAAGTGGTCAGCTTGAAGGGAAGCTGGGAGAGGAGAATGAACTGACAATGGATACTTTTCCCTACGTCGGCTTATCCAAGGTTTTCTAGTGCCAATGCTTTTTTAATGTTAATCTAAAATTACATTATCATCTGAATTCATTTTATATACACTATTCTGCCACAGATGTACGTTAGAGAAAATCTTGGTTGTGAGTGATAGTCCCTGTACAAGCAATGGTAGATAGCTGAACTCACTAATATCTCCAGATATGGGCACCAGTTGCATGTGATAATCCAGTGAGGAGAATACAATGGTGAAGGTTTGATCATTTATTGATTTGCCTTGAAGAAAACAAATGCAGGAATCAGGGGTATGCTAGAGAATATTAGAAGATATTAGAGGTCAAAAGGAATGCTTTCACCAGCTAGAAGTCTGTAGCAAAGAGGAAGGACGAAGGACCTTGGAGAGGATATGATGTCACAAAAAGGGGAGAAGAGCATTGCAAATGGAAATTTATACACACAATAAATGTAATAAGAATAACCACAGGGTGGCAGTGTTACACAACATAGCAATGATAAATAATGAGAACACAGCAAATACAATGAAATAGAGGAATAAAAGCTGGAACAGCACACTCCCCGTCTGAAATCTTTGGATTTCACTATATATGTTATTACAAAATGTCCATGAAATGTTGGAACCTGAAAGACAAAAAACAAACAAAACACTGCAAATGGTGGACAGGAACAGTCCAATGCCTTGAATGTTCTGGTTCCCAGGAATAAAGTTCCTCAAGTAAAAGAATCATTCCTCTACGGGTAAGAGGAGAACAATCTCAGATGCAGGCCTGATAAATGATTTGGGATGGCCTTGTTTTGTGATGGTCACTCCCACCTTGCGAACTTTGCCATCTTCACTGGTGAAGACTTTTGAGATGAGTCCCATAGGCCAGGTGTTTCTTTCTACCTTCTGGTCTTTCATGAGTACAAGATCTCCTATTTGTAAGTTTGGCTTGACCTGTTGCCACTTTCTATGTGCTTGAAGAAGCGTTAAGTACTCGTTTTTCCTCCTGCTCCAGAAACAGTTGGCCAGATGTTGAATGTGCTTCCACTGTTTCAGATATATGTTACTAGAAGGAGACTCTTCAGGTGGATTAGGAACAGATCCAAACTTCTGAGTGAGAAGAGTTGCTGGAGTGAGAATGGCAGGGATTCTGGATCCATAGATACAGGTACAAGAGGTCTTATGTTGACAATAGCAGATACCTCAGCTAGGAAGGTAGTCAAAGTCTCATGGGTGAGCCTTGAGAAGTTTGAGTTCATAAGCATACAGTCCAATATTTTGCGGGTGATGCCTATCATTCTTTCCCATGAACCGCCCATATGAGAGGCATGAGGGGGTTAAAGATCCATGTACAGCCATTATTGGCTAAGTAGTCTTGAACTGGTTTAGAGTCAATTTGCAACTCTCGACAGGCTCCTATGAAGTTGGTTCCACAGTCAGATCTTATTTGCTTTACTGGTCCTCTGATGGCGAGGAATCGTCTTAAAGCATTGATGAAGCTAGAAGCGTTCATGGATTCTATTACTTCAAGGTGTATGGCACGTACACTTAAGCATGTAAACAACACTGCCCATCGCTTGCTTTCTGCATGACCACCTCTGGTCCTACGTGCAGTGACTGTCCATGGCCCGAAGACGTCCAGACCAACATAAGTGAACGGTGGTTCGGTGCTTGTCCTATCAACCGGCAAATCAGACATTTGTTGATTTTGTAGTTTTCCTCTCGCCTTGCGGCATTTAATGCAATGGTGAATAATATGAGCAACCTGTCTTTTTGCTCCCACTATCCAAACACCTGCAGCTCTTAAAGCGCCCTCAGTGAAATGCCGGCCTTGATGCTGGATTCTTTCATGATAATGCCGTATCAGCAGTGTAGTAACGTGGTGATTGGCAGGAATAATGAGGGGATTCATTTCTGAACTCTCTAGCTTAGCCTTGTTTAGGCGACCACCAACTCTCAGCATGCCACAATCATCAATTACTGGTTTCAAGTTGACAATGGGGCTGCCTTTTGGTACATCTTGCTTGTCATGTATACATTTCAGTTCCATTTTAAAGGCACTCTGCTGTACGTTACGTATCACAAGCAATTCACTTAGAACAATGTCTTCTGCTGTGAGAGGTTTATGGCACAGGTGCCAACTGCGACAGTCAGTGTCATGCTTCTCAGCATGAAAACAATAAACAATATGGACAAACCTTGCAATGATGTGAATGAGTCTTGACCATCTGGAGAAGCGTTCAAAGCGATGACAGCCCAAGCCAGCCCTCCTTTCAGACTTGGTGACGAGGGTACTAACTTCAGGCCGAATCTCTGGATCTTCATGAGGGTCCTGAAGACGTCTTGAGTAGGAGTTTCTTCATTCTTATTCAGCAGAAACGTTGGACCTTGTGTCCTTTTGAGGAGATCTATGGCCTCCTCCGCTGTAGGGAAGGATTTGAGTGCGTCGTCCACATAGAAGTCTCTCACAACAAAGTTTCTGTGATCTTGACGCACGATAAAGCAATGGAACATTTGTTCAATGTCAGCGGTAATGGCTACTGGCTCCTTTCTGAATCTCATGAGCACTCCCACGAGATTATTGGTCAGGTTTGGACCGGTGAGAAGGATGTCGTTCAGAGATACGCCGTTATGTTTGGCACTTGAGTCGAATACCACTCTTATCTGGTTTGGTTTCCGTGGGTGATATACCCCAAAGGATGGAAGGTACCAGCATTCTTCATGCTCTTCTAAGGGTGGAGCCTGCTCTGCATGATCATTGCGAAATATCTTTTCCATGAAGGCCACAAAATTACTTTTCATTTCTGGTTTGTTTTTTAAGGTACGTTGCAAGGAGATGAATCTGGACAGTGCTTGTTCCCGGTTGTCAGGGAGTCTGGCTCTTACAGCACGGAAAGGTAAAGGTGCAACCCAGTGGTTAGATGCATCTTTGAAGAATTCATCGTCCATTATTTTAATAAACTCTTTGTCATCCATGGACAAGGCCAATTTGTTGTCGTCTGGTGTTGTACAAAACACTGTTTTTCCTAAGTTGTCATAACTGGTAGGAATGATGTCTGGTGTCTTTAAGAGGTTAGAAAGCTTTTCCTTCACCTCATAATGATAAACATACGGCTTAAAGTGAGATGTACGACCATTGTTGAGCACAAAGGTTTTGAAGGAGTTCACTTGAGATGGTTTGTGGCTCTCATTTATACATACATCGCCCACGATTACCCAGCCTAAATCGAGTCTCTGTGCATATGGGGCATTGTCAGGACCATTGCATTGTTGACGCACCTTGTGGACCCTCAGAATTTCTCTCCCAAGCAGAAGTAGGATGTCAGCATTCAGGTCCATAGGTGGAATCTCACTAGCTAGATGTTTCAAGTGTGAATGATGGTATGCAGCTTCTGGAGTAGGAATTTCATCTCTCTCATCTGGTATTTGGTCGCATTCAATTAACGTTGGCAATGGTATATGAACGTTCCCTTTAATGGAGGAGATAAGGTATCCAGTGGCTCTCCTGCCATAAGTCTCTACACGACCGGAACAAGTGTTGAGGGTATATGGTGTTGCTTCTCCTGCTATGCCGAAGATCTCAAAGAATTTAGGTTTTGCCAGAGACCTATTGCATTGTTCATCAATAATTGCATACATTCTGGTGGCCTTTTCAGATTGCCCTTCTGGGTAGACGTTGACCAAACACACCTTTGCACAGCACTTGGAACCAGCCTCCTTGCCACATATCTCCATACAGGAAGAGGAAACAGTAGTTGTAGCTAGTTCTTGAGCCGGTGGCTCCCCGCCATGAAATGCGACGGCATTGGTCGCAGCTTTAGATGGTGTGTTGTCTGAAGGCAAGGTAGGATGCATTGCTGTAACGTGCTTGTCACTGCTGCATTCTGCACACTTGATAATAACCTTACAGTCTTTTGCCATATGATTTGATAAGGCACAACACTTGTAACACACTCCAAGCTCTTTGAGTATCTCTCCGCGTTCTTGCAAAGTCTTTGCCCTGAGCCCACGACACTCCTTTAAAGGATGAGGTCTTTTATGGATGGGGCACGTGCGGTTAGGGTCTTCATTCCTAGTAGTGCAGGTTGCAATAAGTGGAACATTTGTTTTCCTAACGGATACCGTCCCCGTTAATTCTCTACGTTTACTTGTGGTGTTGTCATACCTTGAACATGAGGATGAAGCAGGTAGAGTGGATTCAGTGAAGTCAAAGCTGGGGTCATTCTTCTTCTGAGCTTGGTCACTGATGAATCTGGTAAAATAAGAGAAAGATGGAAAAGACACATTGTTCTCTCTTATATCTGGAGCCCTGGTCTGCCCATTTCTCTTGCATGCCGTGTGGTAGTTTTGACACTATTGGATTAACGCCATGGGCAGTATCAAGGTAACTCAGTCCTGGCAGACGTGGGTCCATTTTTGCCAATTCAAGTTCTTTTAGTAGGTCACTCAGATCCTACTAATCTTTGGGAAGGCTTTAAGTCTCCTAAATAAGGCACTTTCTATAGCTTCTAGACTGCCATAGGTCTGTTAAAGTCTCTCCCATGCTGCAGCGAGACCTTCCTCTGAGTGGCCTGCATGAACCACTCTTAATGTCTTTATCGGTTCTGCAGATTCTGGGCCCAACCATCTGATGAGCAAGTCAAGTTCCTCCATGGCAGTGAGGTTTAGATCACCGATTACTGCTTTAAAGGTCGATTTCCAGGCCCTGTAGTTTTCAGCACTGTCATCATACCTTGAGAGACTAATGTTAATCAGCTCCCTGCGCATCATGTATCTGGCAAAGTCTGACATGTCTGATCTCCCATTCCCTATTGCGGTATTGCATTGTGGCGACTCTAGAGCATGTGGGGGTTCTGGCAGATAAGGTTGAGATTGATCAGGATGGAATGATGTGGCATAAGGATTGAGCTGCGGTTTAGTCTCTGGATGGTCAGTCCACTTGGTGTTAGTTATTACCTCATTACTGGGGTGTGACGATTTCTGGTACTCTGTGGGTTCTCCCAGTTGGTGAGTTAGAAGTGGCGTTGGTACATGCGATTTAGCAGGAGGGGTAGGCGATGGTTGCCTTAGCACATACCTGGCGGTGCGGTCGGCTGCGTCTTCCTCTTCCCCTGGGACGAAACAGTCTAGGTCGGTACCTTGACCCAATGCTTGCTCGAGGACCTTTAGTTTAGCTAAGGTAGCTGCTTCTTCCCTTTCTGTCTGGAGGATCTTTAGCTGGGCTTCTGTCTCAGCCTCCATTTCTGCTATCTTAGCCTCCATTTCTGCTTTCTTAGCCTCCATTTCTGCTTTCTTCTTCGCAATCTCCGCCTCCTTCTTAGCAAAGGAACTTCTTACGCTAGCTTCCTCTGCTTCTGCCCGGACTTCTATAAGCTTGTCATGCAAGGCCGACCTTCCGGAACGAGAGGTTTTGGAAGATGAAAGGGTATATTTTGTATGTTTACTTGAAGTTGATCGATAGGATCTCGCCTCCTGTAAGTGTGCGATGCGGAGTTCTGCCTTGCTCTCAGCATCTTGTACTAGGGCATCTTTCTCTTCAAGTAGATTCTTTCTCTCACTCAGCTCCTCCGAGGCTTCGTCAAAATCAGAGTCGTTCAGGAAAGTGATGTACTTAGCAGAAAGTCGCTGATAGCGGACATAGGAGTTAGTTAAGCGATTCAACGTTGTGGTTAACTTTGTTGGATCGTTGTTATATCGCAAAAAAGGTACTATATAGTGTTCAGTTCTCTGCCATAAATCGTTTAAATTGTCACTGAACTCTTCTTTGGTTACCTCAAAGTTCTCTCTAATATTTTGTGTTGGCTTAATAACACGTTTAGATCGTACTGCTTGTTCTTCAGTTAACATGGACTCTGCTTCCTGAATATCTGAGTTTTTGGGAGCAAGGTGACTTTCTGTATGTTCAGTTACGGAGAGATCCACTAAGCCTCTTGTGGACATGTTATTCCTGTTTAAGCGGTACTGTCTCTTTAAGAGGGTATTTCAGCTTGTGCACTGTGCTTATGAAGCCACGTGCGTGTAAGATGGCGGACAGCTCTAAGATGGCTGGCAGACTGCGTGTAGACATGCAAAACTGTAGATTTAAGCTTCCTTTTGACTATTCTGCCACAGATGTACGTTAGAGAAAATCCCCTGATTGGTTGTGAGTGATAGTCCCTGTACAAGCAATAGTAGATAGATGAAATCACTAATATCTCCAGATATGGGAACCAGTTGCATGTGATAATCCAGTGAGGAGAATACAATGGTGAAGGTTTGATCATTTATTGATTTGCCTTGGAGAAAACAAATGCAGGAATCAGGGTATGCTAGAGAATATTAGAAGATATTAGAGGTCAAAAGGAATGCTCTCACCAGCTAGAAGTCTGTAGCAAAGAGGAAGGACGAAGGACCTTGGAGAGGATATGATGTCACAAAAAAGGGGAGGAGAGCATTGCAATGGAAATTTACATACACACAATAAATGTATATAAGAATAACCACAGGGTGGCAGTGTTACACAACATAGCAATGATAAATAATGAGAACAGCAAATACAATGAAATAGAGGAATAAAAGCTGGAACAGCACATACACATCATGTAGATAATTACATTTAGTTGGTAAAATTAAGTGAAACCATTGTCACTAGTATAACTTTAGTTAAAGGCTATGTACACCTTTGGGGACAATTTTTTAAAATTATTGCATTATACTTTGGGTGATTCGGGCTCTCCCCAGCATATCAGCTGAGGTTCAGCCAGACAAAAATTGCTGCATGCAATGTTTTTTGTCCGGCAGGAATGCAGAATGGACACACTGCCTGAGAAAGGGCATGCCCCTGAGCTGCCAGCCTCAAAATAAATCTAGCAGAACAGCTGGAGCAATGAATGTGGAGGTCTTTGGATTTATGTAAGGTACAGGGCTGGTTCTTGTGCAGTTTGTAGGGCATCTACAAACAGTATTCCTAGTGTTATGTAATGCGTTGAATACTACGTTATGTATTGCACCAGTATAGTGTGTATGGAACAGCAAACTCAGGGTTAATCACCCCTGCTCAACCCTTGTAGGAGGTTAGATTTGGGCTGGTCCCACCCTTAACCTTTAGAGAGAGTCTAAACTGGAGTTTCTGAAGGAAAGGAAACAAAGTCCTCAAACTGGGCCTCAAGTTCCGCAGACTGACAGATCTCTGTAAGATCTACATAAAGAGAAAAAAAGAAAGAGAGATAAAAGAAGAACTTAGAATCTTACTGAGTCAGTAAGGTAATCTGGTAAGACGCCCTTTACCCTTGGACACATCCTGGCCAGATGTTCCATCAAGAACCTGTATCCAGTGGACATTACAGCCACCATTGCCAGAGTGATATTGCATGCCATATATTCCATTGAGAGAGACTTTAGGAAGTTGGAAAGGAAAGAGAGCCATAACTCTCATCCTTGCCATTATCCATAGGCTACAATCTGGGAGAGACTTGCACACTGAAAAGTTGCAACTGTGTTTTCTATGGTTGGATGTACTACTTCTTCTATTTTGCACTATAGTAAAGAGAAACATTTATTCTTTTTACTCTGGCCCAATTTCCTGATTCCTATGCCATACAATGGCCATTGTACCCCACATTCCCTGCCTTGCACCCACCCAAACACCTAACATTACAAGCACCCCAGCTACTATCAGACAGGAATCCCAGAACAAGGGTGTGCCCCAGGGGAAGAAAGGGTGCCTCATCCTTTGACTGCACAGCCCTAGGGAATGACAGTGTGAGGAGGGCCGCCGTGATTGATTGTGACAGCCAGAGGCACTACGACTCCCATCCAATGCTCCAGCTCTTCACAGGTCGCTGCACTAGTTTTGGTAGAAAGAGATTGTCATGTACTATACGATGTCTGATGTTCATGTTTTATATCAATAATTTGTTTCCACAGACATATAACGTAGATCGCCAGGTTCCTGACAGTGCAGGCACAGCAACAGCTTACCTATGTGGAGTGAAGGGGAACTATGGAACCATTGGATTAACTGCTGTCGCTAAAAGATCTGACTGTAGCACTCAAGCTGGTAATGAGGTTGAGTCCGTACTCAAGAAAGCAAAGGCAGCAGGTACACAGAGTGTGACAAATATCAAAGGCTTTTCTACCCAGCTTTGGACAACTTCCTAACATTTAAATCCATTTAAGAGCCATCTTAAAGGGTTAGTCCAGGATTTTGCTATCGCTGGCCTATCCTCAGGATAGACCATCACTATAAGATGGGTGGGGGTCTGACATCCCACACCCTCGCCAATCAGCTGTTTCAGGATAGCTATGTCAGTTCTGTCTGCCGTGTAGTAGATGGCATTGACTACTGCAGTGCTGCTCCCATTGAAGTGAACACCAACAGTGCTGCAGTAACCAGCTTCATCTACTACACAATGGACACAACTGTGTAATTCTGGTACTGCCTTCCACAGCTGGAGGTATCCAGAAAGAGAAGTGGGTGTCGGACCCACACAAATAAGATATTGATGGCCTATCCTGAGGATAGTCCATCATTAGTAAAATACTGGCTAACACCTTTAAGCTTCTCCCTGGCTTGTACAGGAATGGCCATAAAACATCACAGAAATGCCCACTTGTTTTAACAATACCTGGGTTCTCTCTATATAGGAAAGACAGAGAAGGCAAGAAAGGGGGTGGAGTGGCCCTATATGTGAAAAATAGCATAAAATCTAATCTAATAGAAGCCAGCGAAACCAATTTAGAGTCAGTTTGGGTTACGTTGCAGCTTGGTAATCATAAGGTAACTCGTGTAGGTGTCATATACAGACCACCAAGCCAAGTCAAAGAATTGGATGATCTACTAGTTGAGGAAATGGCTAAAATGACATTGAAAGGGGAAGTTGTCATTATGGGAGACTTTAATCTTCCTGATATAAACTGGAAAACCAAAATAGCTAGTTCTGCCAGGAGTACAGACATTCTAAATTCCCTACTGGGATTATCTCTACAGCAAGTAGTTGAGGAGCCAACCCGGAAGGAGGCCATTTTAGATTTGGTGTTCACAAATGGCAATTTGGTATCTGATATCACTGTAGGGAAAGCTTAGGATCCAGTGATCACCAGTCAGTGAGGTTTACTATCAGTACAGTGACTGAGTCACTCCACACAAAAACAAAAGTTTTAGATTTTCGGAAAACAGACTTTTCTAAAATGAGATCAGTGGTATACGAGTCCCTATCAGACTGGAACAATTTCAATGGAGTCCAAGAGAAATGGGACTACTTAAAATTGGCACTACTGAAGGCAACAGAAAAGTGCATTAGGCTTGTCAGTAAAGGCAAAAAAGGAAGAGACCACTGTGGTACTCAGCAGAAGTGGCCAAAATCATTAAAAACAAAAAGATGGCATTTAGCAAGTATAAAAACACCCAAAACGAGGATGACCGGAAATCTATAAGATGAGGCAGAGAGAGGCCAAGCAAGTTATAAGAGCTTCTAAAGCTCAGGCAGAAGAGAAATTAGCTCAGTCAGTGAAAAAAGGTGATAAGACATTCTTCAGATACACAAATGAAAAAAGGAAATTAAAACAAGGAATTACCAAATTAAAAACAAAAGAAGGAAGGTATATGGAAGAGGATAAAGAACTAGCTGACTGCCTCAATGAATACTTCTGTTCAGTTTTTACAAAGGAAAATGAAGGAGAAGGACCTCAGTTAGGGAGGAAGACTAATGAATCCTTTGATGCATGTGTCTTTACAGAGGAAGAGGTTCTAAGTCAGCTGTCCAAAATTAATACAAATAAATCACAGGGGCCTGATGGAATACACCCAAAGCTATTAAAAGAGCTTAGAGGTGTACTAGCAAATCTATTAACAGATTTATTTAGCCAATCACTGGTAACAGGTGTCGTCCCAGAAGATTGGAAATTAGCAAACGTTGTGCCAATTCACAAGAAAGGTAGTAGAGAGGAATCGGGCAACTATAGGCCAGTAAGCCTGACATCAATATTGGGGAAATTAATGGAAACCATACTCAAGGAGAGGATTGTGGAACATCTAAAAACCCATGGGTTGATTGATAAAAAAAACAGCATGGGTTTACTTCAGGGAGATCATGTCAAACTAATCTTATTGACTTTTTTGATTGGGTGACTAAAATAATAGATGGCGGAGGTGCAGTAGACATCGCTTATCTGGACTTTAGTAAGGCATTTGATACTGTCCCACATAGAAGGCTTATCAATAAACTGCAGTCTTTGAGCTTGAGCTCACATATTGTTGAATGGATTAGGCAGTGGCTGAAGGACAGAAAACAGAGGGTTGTAGTCAATGGAGTATATTCAGACCATGGTATTGTTACCAGTGGGGTACCTCAGGGATCTGTTCTGGGACCCATATTGTTTAATATCTTTATCAGCGAAATTGCAGAAGGCCTCAATGGTAAGGTGTGTCTTTTTGCTGATGACACAAAGATTTGTAACAGGGTTGATGTTCCTGGAGGGATACACCAAATGGAAAAGGATTTAGGAAAACTAGAGGAATGGTCAAAAATCTGGCAACTAAAATGTAATGTCGATAAGTGCAAGATAATGCACCTGGGGCGTAAAAACCCAAGAGCAGAATATAAAATCAGTGATACAGTACTAACCTCAGTATCTGAGGAAAGGGATTTAGGGGTCATTATATCAGACGACCTAAAGGTGGGCAGACAATGTCATAGAGCAGCAGGAGATGCCAGCAGAATGCTTGGGTGTATAGGGAGAGGCATTACCAGTAGAAAGAGGGAGGTGCTCGTGCCGCTCTCCAGAGCACTAGGGAGACCTCATTTGGAGTATTGTGTGCAGTACTGGAGACCATATCTGCAGAAGGATATTGAAACTTTGGAGAGAGTTCAGAGAAGAGCTACTAAACTAGTACATGGATTGCAGGACAAAACTTACCAGGAAAGGTTAAAGGACCTTAACATGTATAGCTTGGAAGTAAGAAGAGACAGAGGGGATATGATAGAAACTTTTAAATACATAAAGGGAATCATCACGGTAAAAGAGGAGAGAATATTTAAAAGAAGAAAAACTGCTACAAGAGGACATAGTTTTAAATTAGAGGGGCAAAGGTTTAAAAGTAATATCAGGAAGTATTACTTTACTGAGAGAGTAGTGGACGCATGGAATAGCCTTCCTGCAGAAGTGGTAGCTGCAAATACAGTGAAGGAGTTTAAGCATGCATGGGATAGGCATAAGGCCATCCTTCATATAAGATAGGGCCAGGGGCCATTCATAGTATTCAGCATATTGGGCAGACTAAATGGGCCAAATGGTTCTTATCTGCCGACACATTCTATGTTTCTATGTTTCTATGTTTCACTTTAGTGCACATTTTCATAATGTTCAGTCCTTAAAAGCACGTACATTGTATAGCGTCTGTGATTTAAGCTTTACAAAGGCCATGTGAACGATGGATGTAAAGTCACAGAAGAAGAAGAGGCTTCTACAAACTGATGGAGGGCATGCTGGTAGTCGTACCCCCTCCGATCAGAAATCAATGGAAAACACCTTTAAGTTACAATAAATATAAATAAGACATAGCAGAGCTGGAGAGGGTTCAGAGGAGGGCAACTAAAGTAATAACTGGAATGGGGCAACTACAGTACCCTGAAAGGGTATCAAAATTAGGGTTATTCACTTTAGAAAAAAGACAACTGAGGGGAGATCTAATAACTATGTATAAATATATCAGGGGTCAGTACAGAGATCTGTCCCATCATCTATTTATCCCCAGGACTGTGACTGTGACGAGGGGACATCCTCTGCGTCTGGAGGAAAGAAGGTTTGTACACAAACATAGAAAAGGGTTCTTTACGGTAAGAGCAGTGAGACTATGGAACTCTCTGCCTGAGGAGGTGGTGATGGTGAGTACAATAAAGGAATTCAAGAGGGGCCTGGATGTATTTCTGGAGCGTAATAATATTTCAGGCTATAGCTACTAGAGATGGGTCGTTCATCCAGGGAGTTGTTCTGACTGCCTGATTGGAGTCGGGAAGGAATTTTTTCCCCTTAAGTTCTACCTCACAGGGGTTTTTTGCCTTCCTGTGGATCAACTTGTAGGAAACAGGCTGAACTGGATGGACAAATGTCTTTTTTCGGCCTTATATACTATGTTACTATGTTACTATGTAAATAACAATCATTGATTGTCAACATATTGTTCTGCATTTAACAGGGAAATCTGTGGGTATTGTAACTACAACACGGATCCAACATGCCTCTCCTTCTGGAAATTATGCTCACATTGCTGATCGGGACTGGTATTCTGATGCCGACATGCCTCAGGAAGCGCTGGATTTAGGGTGCTCCGATATTGCTCTTCAGTTGATTTCTAATGTTGACATAGATGTAAGTAAAGGAAGACATATTTAAAGTGTGTGTGTGTGTGTGTGTGTGTATGTGTGTGTGTGTGTGTGTGTGGGGGGGGGGGGGCCTCAGGTGAAAATGCAACTGATTTCAAATGAACACTGTTAATAATAATTAAAGTGTCCCCTGTCTTAGTATACCTACAGTACTATATTATTTTCTGCCGAAGTGCTGAGCAAGAACTAGGCTTTCCTTCACTTGGGGCAATAGTCCACGTATGTAAAATTCAGGCCCAGGCTAAATGGCTTGTTGATGATATCAAAGCAACCCTGAAAGTCCCTAATGGCCAAACAAAATATATCAATAAGTAGTGTTGAGTGAATTTGTATTTTAAGTGGTGAAGTGGTGCTGTTTTGCAGAGCGACTGACCCGTGCGTGCTGCAGCTGAAACTCCACTATGGCCTGCTGCTGCTTGCACAGTCTCTCCAGCATATGCAAGGTGGATTTCCACCTGGTGGGCACATCGCATATGAGGCGGTGAGCGGGAAGGCCGAAGTTACGCTGCAGTGCAGACAGACGAGCAGCAGCAGGGTGAGAACGCCGAAAGCGCGCATAGACGGACCACACTTTCTGCAGCAGCTCTGACATGTCTGGGTAGTTTTTAAGGAATTTCTGCATCACCAAATTCAGCACATGCGCCAAGCAAGGGATGTGCGTCAAACCGGCTAATCCCAGAGCTGCAACGAGATTTCGCCCATTATCGCACACCACCAGGCCGGGCTTGAGGCTCACTGGCAGCAACCACTCATTGGTCTTTTCTTCTGTGCCCCTCCACAGCTCATGTGCGGTGTGGGGTTTGTCCCCCAAACACATGAGTTTTAAAACCGCCTGCTAATGTTTACCCCTGGCTGTGCTGGAGTTGGTGGTGAAGTTCTTTCGCTGACCGGATAAGGAGGTGGTAGAAGAGGAGGAGGAGGAAGCGATGTAGGAGGAGGAGGCAACAGGAGGCAAAGAATAATGCCCTGTGATCCTCGGTGGTGGAAGGACATGCGCCAAACCGCTTTCCGCCTGGGGCCCAGCCTCCACTACATTTACCCAGTGTGTAGTTAGGGAGATATAGCGTCCCTGTCCGTGCTTACTGGTCCATGTATCTGTGGTTATGTGGACCTTGCCACAGATGGCGTTGCGCAGTGCATACTTGATTTTATCCTCCACTTGGTTGTGCAGGGAAGGGGCCGGCTCACCTGGAAAAGTAGTGGCGGCTGGGAACAACTTACTGTGGGACAGCCACCGCCATCAGCTGTTTAAAACAGTCCGTCTCCACCAGACGGAATGACAGCATTTTAAAGGCCAGTAATTTTGAAATGCTGGCATTCAGGGCCAGGGATCAAGGGTGGGTAGGTGGGTATTTCCTTTTTCTCTCTAGTGTTTGGGAGATGGACAGCTGAACACTTGCGTGTGACATGCTGGAGATGCTTGGTGATGGTGACGAATGTGGTGGTGCTGGTGGCACATCCTCTGTTTGCTGGGTGGCAGGTGCCACTGTAGGGGGACTTAACCTGCCAGAAAAAAGGAATTTTTCGTACACTGAGCTACCAGAAAATAATTAGACTGATGTCCCTGGCATGCTGGCACAAATGCAGGTGACATGCAGTTCCAAGGACTCTGCAGTTGCTAAAATGGCCACCAACCCCCACCTCACTAACAGATGGATAAAAAATTATTTTGCAGTATCACTGGGCTCAGGGCTGGGTACAAATATGTGACATAGCACCCTCAATAATTGCTTTAGTTTGAAGATTTAACACCACCAAGATTAACACAGATTTCTTCCCTAATCCCTCTATCACAGCACCAGCAGCATCCGGTTCCTACACTGAGAAGAGCAGAGTGACGTGCGGCGCTACGTGACTCCAGCTTATATAGAGGCTGGGTCACATGCTGCACTTAGCCAATCACAGCCATGCCATAAGTAGGCATGGCTGTGATGGCTTCTAAGGCCAAAGTAGTTAGACCCTTGTTGATTGGCTGCCCTGCAGCCTTTCAAACAGCGCCAAGAAATCTCCGAACAACGAACCCGAACTTTTACGGAAATGTTCAGGTGTAGAAAATCGTAAAGTTCGGTACGACCCCGAACTTTACAGTTTGGGTTCGCTCAACCCTAACAATGAATCTATACCGGAAAATAAAAACACTCATTCATCCTCTTTGATTTAGGGCTCAGGCATAGGACTGTGTGCTGACCGGGCCCATGCTGCAGGGCATCCGCAGCGGATCGCCGACCCATTCACTTGAATGGGGTCCGCGATCCGCATCCGACGGTCCGCACCGCAAAAAAGTGGTGCATGCACTACTTTTTTGCGGTGCGGAGGCACGGCCTGAAACACCAGGGGGTGCTTCTGTGAGCTTTCGATCCGTGCAATCCTGGATTGCGGACCCATTCAAGTGGGTTCGTGATCCATGATGCGACTGCACACGGCCAGTGCCCCGTGTGTTGCGGACCTGCCGTATGCGGGTCGAAATACGGGAAAGAGAAGCACGGGGTCCTGTACATGAGCCCTTACTGTTATGTTATAGAGTGCTGGCACTTAGGGGGATATTTATCAACACCAGTACTTTCTGCACTGGTCTTGATATCCCCTGCACTGCCGGAGGGTGCACCTAATTTATTATGAGGTGCAGGCTTCATCATAAATTAGGTGCATCCTCCAGTAGTCTGTGTGCCTAAACAGAAATCTACGACAGCTCAGAGCTGCTCTAGATTTCTGGCTTCATTTGCACCAGAAAACTGGTGTAAATGAACATAAATTTGTCTCAGCTGTTGGCTACGCCCCTTTCCCTTCCTTACCTCTTCCCCTTTTGGAACAGTGGCGAGGAAAGTGTAAAAAGAATCAAGACTTTTTTTTAAAGTTGCATTTAAAAAGTCACAAGCACACAGCTTGCTATTTATTTTCCCGACCAACCCACGTAAATTTATGTTGATGGTTGGGCATTTAAAAATGGGGCCCCCCTCTCGAGCAGAGGGGGTGCCATAGCCGCTGTGTGCCTGGTGTTTAAAACAGGACTGATGTGCGTGGTTGATGATAATGGCGATCCCGTACATTTAACCCCTCAGATGCCGTGGTCAAATGTGACCATGGCATCTGGGAAGTTAAAGATCAGGAGCGTCTGTGCGGGAGCCCTTGTACGCAGGAATGATACAGAGCTGCCACACATTAGTTCCTATGGGGAGTGTAATTCTAAGGCTGGGTTCACACGGGTGTGATGGATTGCGTGGCGGGGAAATCGTGAGAGTGCGCACACAATTTCAGTCAGTTTTGACTGTGATTGCGTTGCGTGGCTCAGTTTTTTCAATCCGAGTGCAATTCGTTTTGCATGCGCGTGAGAAAAAACTGAATGTGGTACCCAGACCCACTTTAATGAAGTTCGGGTTAGTTGTAGTAGTGATTATATTATTTTCCCTTATAACATGGTTATAAGGGAAAATAATAGCATTCTTAATACAGAATGCTTAGTAAAATGTGGGTTGGGGGGTTAAAAATAAAAAAATACAAATTTAACTCACCTCTTCCACTTTGCACAGCCCAGCTGGTCTTTCTTCCTTTGGTTGAGGACCTAGGAGGCAAAGAACCTTTGGTGACGTCACTGCACTCGTCACATGGTCCATCCCCATGGTGATGGACCATGTGATGGACCTTGTGACGAACGCAGTGACGTCACCAAAGGTCCTTTGCCTCCCAGGTCCTCAACCAAAGGCAGAAGAACAGCCGGGCTGCGTGAACAAGTGGAAGAGGTGAGTTTAATTTTTATTTTTTTTAACCCTCTCAACCCACATTTTAGTAAGCATTCTGTATTAAGAATGCTATTATTTTTTCTTATAACCATGTTATAAGGGAAAATAATACAGTGAATAGATGTTTATCTCCTAGCAACCCTGCGTGAAAATCGCACCGCATCCGCACTTGCTTGCAGATGTTTACGATTTTCACACAGACCCATTCATTTCTATGGGGCCTGCGTTGTGTGAAAAACACAAAATTTAGAGCATGCTGCGATTTTCACGCAACACAAAAGTGATGAGGGAAAATCACTGCTCATCTGCACAGCTCTATTGAAATGAATGGGTCCGGATTCGGTGCGGGTGCAATGCGTTCACCTCATGCATTGCACCCGCACGGAAAACTCGCCTGTGTAAACCCAGCCTAATAGACTCCAATGCTAATGCATTAGAGTCTATGAAAGAATCAATCAAATGATTGCTTGCTATAGTTACCTAGGGGAACTTTTAAAAAGTGTAAAAAATAAAAAATATATAAAAATTCAAATCAACCCCCTTTCCCTAAAATTAAAATAAAAACACATAACTAATAAAAAAATTCATGGGCATAGCCATGTACTATTAAGGTATAAAAATATTTATCCCATATGGCAGACAGTGAAACGGAAAAAAGTAAAAATGGCCTATTAACCATTTTTTGGGTTGCTACACCTCCTGCAAAAAAATTGAATAAAAAGTCATCAAAAAAGTCATACACACCCCATGGTACAGATTGTCCCACCAAAAAATGAGCTGGGAGTAAAAAATGAAAATGGAAAATCACCTGGTCTTGAAAGGGTTAATGCTTTTGCTGCAATAGATCATCATGGCCCTGGGGTGGGTTCAGGAGCCATCTCTTCTGGGGCCCAGCTGTAATATACATCAGGCACCCAGCTCTCGCTGCCCGGGATTGGAGATAATGATCCTGGTAATTTAACCTCTCTGATGCTGTTCGCTCAGTCCTCCAACTGCGACCCAGGAATGCAATTGCAAGGTGCCAAATATTTGGCATTGTAGCCAGGGCCCTTTTTACATGTTAAAAAGGGTACAAGCATAAAAAATATCTAATTGGTATTGCAATCCGCCAATCAATTAAAATATTCCATTATTTAAACAGCATGGTGAACACCTTTTAAAAATAGTATTTTGCACTTGGTATTGTTGACCCTGCCTACTTGTGTTGCCCTGCCTTCTGTTAATTTGGACCTGCCTAAAAAATGGGGCCAGTTAAAGTTTCTTTTCCAGGGCCACTTTAAGTTTCCAGTCTGCCCCTGGTTATTTCCATCAGTTATTGTGAGCTAAAACCAGTAGTGAAGCCTACTCAGAGATGAGGTAGAATCGTTAATTTCTAATGATAATTTGTTTTCCCTTAGTCCTAACAGCAGCACAGATGGGGTTAACCACCCCCCGTGGACTGGCAGGACCGGCGGAATGTTTAATGAGCCCAAGACTAATAACTCAATTTAACAATTAAGTATCTCCTTAAAAGGAGGAAGTCAACCCCCAGCCCACTGTGTTTATAGCAAGAAAAAAACTAGACTTACTAGGGTGGGAATTTAGTGTGCTGCTGTTAGGACTAAGGGAAAACAAATTATCGTTAGAAATTAACGATTCCCTTACGTCCTACCAGCAGCACAGATGGGGAGATAGCAAGAAGAAACCCCTAGGGAGGGCCTTCCTGCCTGGCAGAACTAAGAAAAGTCTGCCCAAAGGCCGAAACTCAGCTAGACTGGCATCTAGTCTATAATGGGAGATGAATGTCGATTCAGAGCTCCAGGAGGCAGCTTTGCAAATCATGTTGAGAGGCAGAAGACTCCTCTCGGCAAAAGAAGTAGCCACAACTCTAGTAGAGTGGGCCTTCACGAATCCCGGAGGGTCCAGATTGTGGAAACAAAGGATTCCTTAATAGCCTCCTCAATCCACCGACTGATGGAAGGTTTGGATGCCTTATAGCCTTTAAACTTACCGGCAACAGGATTAGCAGATTCTCATCTTTCCTGAACTCCTTGATCTATCCACATAGATCCGGAGACATCTCGACGTCCAGAGGATGTCTAGCAGGTTCCTAGGAGGAGGTGGTAGATGTCGACAGAACCGGGAGGAATATCACCTGGTTGATGTTCTGGAAGGAAGGAACTTTAGGCCTACAATACGGGAGGAATCTAAGAAGGTCCCGGTCATGTAAGAATAGGGCTCATGTGCTGAGAGAGCTTGAAGCTCAGAGACCCTCTTGGCCAAAGTCACTGCAAGGAGAAACACAAACTTCCAAGTGACGAACTTGATGTCCACCTCCTCTAACGGTTCAAAGGGGGAGATGCTAACCCCTGAGAACTACTGCAAAACCCATTGAAAAAAGGGGTCTCAGTACTGTAGGCTTTTATCTTTCAGCTCCTTTAAGGAACCGTTTGATCAGCGGGTCCTGAGAAAAAGCCTGTTAAGGCAAGCTGAGATGGCTGAAACTTGAACCTTCAGAGTAGAAGGGCAAGGCCTCTATCAAGGCCGTCTTGCAGGAACTGAAGGATAGCGGAGAGGGGCGGATCTGCAGACGCCACCTCAGTTGAGGTACAACAGGATGAGAATATCCTCATAATACAAGAGTAGGCTCTCTTGGTAGAGTCCGCTCTAGAATGAGACAGCGTTCTCAGGACCGACTCTGAAAGCCCTTCTATTCTGGGAAGGGACTGATCAACCTCCAGGCTGTCAGGTTGAATCTGTGCAGATCTGAGCAGAGGTGAGTGTCCCACGACACCAGGGTCTGCTGTGGGGAGCCTCCAATATTGTCCTCGACTCAACTGGGTGAGCTAGGTAAACCAGGATCTCTTCGGCCAAAACAGTATGATGGCTATCACCGAGGCCTGATCCTGACGGATTTTCATCAATACCCTCGGTATCATGGAAAAGGGAGGGAAGATGTAAGCCAGCCTGAACCTCCAGGATATTGACAGAGCGTCTAACGCCAGGGGGTTGTCCTCCCTGTAGAGGGAGCAGAACCTCTCCACCTTGGCATTGAACCTTGTTGCCATGAGATCCACCTCTGGCATACCCACTTGAGGACTATCTGCTTGATTCTCCGGATGTAAAGACCACTCCACCGACGGAAGACCGCGGCTCAGCCGCTATCATATTGAGGGAGCCTTGGATGTGGATCGCAGATAAGTGGGAAGGTACAACTCTGCCTACTCCAGAATCACCCCGATCTCTGACAAGAGGGGAAGTGATCTCGTGCCTCCCTGCTGGTTGATGTAAAGTACCGCAGTCACATTGTCTGACTGGACTTTCACCGCTTTGCCCCGGATCTGAGGGGCTAAGTGAAGGAGGGCTAGCCGGATAGCTTGAATCTCGCGGAGATTGGATGAAAGAAGCCACTCCTGAGGAAACCAGGTCCCGTGAACTGGAGAGTCGTCTAGGTGAGCTCCCCAGCCTACTTAGGACGCATCCGTAGTCAATATGACCCAGACTAGCTGGGTCATAGACTTCCCGTCGAAAAGATGGCACCACCATCTGAGGGAATACCGGGTTTGCCAAGTCAGGGAGCACAGGGAGTTTAGCCCAGCAGGGCTGCCATTCCATTAGGAGAGGACCTCCGACTGTAGAGGGCGGAGGTGCCATAGAGCCCAAGGGACTGCTTCCGCAGACGCTGACATGAGCCCCAACATCTTCATGAGAGTCCGGATTGGAACTCGCCGGGGAAAGGAACTTGCCGTGTTCTGAACCCGGAGTCTTCTTTCTGGAGTCAACTGGAGCGACATCCCAGTGGAGTCGGTTATGAAGCCTAGATATCTTACTGAAGTCGACGGGCTCAAGTTCGACTTCTACCAGCTGATGATCCAACCTAGGTGGAACAGAAAGGAGATTGTTACCTGAAGAAGTTGGGTTAGGACCGCTAGAGCAGAGGCTTTCAAAGCCAGTCGTCCAGATAAGGAATGATGGTCAGTCCTTGAAGCCTCAAAGCCGCCACCACAGAACCACCACCTTGGTAAAAATGTGAGGGGCAGAAGAAAAGCCAAAGGGAAGGGCAACAAACAGAAGATGCCTGACGACACCGGACACCTGGACCGTGATCCTGATATACTTCCTGGAACCAGGATGGATCGGGATGTGCAGATATGCATTCTTGAGGTCCAGGGTTGCCATCACGTCTCCAGGATTGATGACGTGAACTACTGACCTGATAGTTTCTACACGAAACTTCACCTTCCTTATAAATCGATTGAAATATCTCAGATCAATAATCATCCGGAGATCTCCTGAAGCCTTGGGAACCAGAAAAAACTGGTGAATAGATCCCTAGGCCCCGTTCTCCTGCCGAAACCTCCTCCAGAGCCCCTTTGCAAATGTAGTCCTGAATGTAGGCCTCTAGGATCGCCTCCTTGGCAGCTTGTAGAAGGTTGATCTTGACAAACCTGTCCAGAGGAATAGAGGTGTTGTTGACTAAATAACCGTTGAAAATGATATTCAGGACCCCGGGATCCGAGATCTCTTGGATCCATTCTTCTCAGAAGTGGGAGAGATGACTCCGACGGGTACATGAAGCTTAGGAATGGGGAAGCTTATTGGCAGGGCGGCAGGAGTAACGGGAATTAACCAAGAGCCTCGAAGAGGCCCGTAGTCAGGAGGTGGATTTTCCATCTTTGGCTCCTCCACGAGAGCACCTCAAGCCCTTTCGCTGTGCTCTTCAGTCACTCTGTATTTTGAGGAATTGTCAGGGACCCAAGGCTTAAGCCAAAATGGAATATGGGCCGCTGATCCCAGGGCCATGCTATATATAGGCCCCTGATATTATTTGACAGTATTGTTACAGGGTGCCACTTGGTCTCCCATGAGCCACAGACCTGCTGCTTAGCTTCAATAGCAAGGATCTGTGTTTGGCCTTGTTCCCAGGACTTGCTTTGCTAGCGGGGAAGCTCCCTCTCTAGCTTCAACTGGAGCTGTGCGGTATCGCACAAGAAGTCCGTAGCCAGGTTGATGGTCTTGAAAGCAGCCAGTATGTCGTCCTGGAAAAAACCTCTGGTTCACATCAACTTGAATTTGATCCAGGCGAGATCGGAGGAACGTAGAGACTTCAAAGCCACTATGGCTGTGGAAGCGGAAGCCGCAGCTACCGTAACACCCCGTCTTAGTGTGCACTCTGCAAGGGGGTCCTGCAGCTAGACCCATCGTCTGCAGGAACCAGAGTGCGCTTGGACAACATGGCAATAGCCATGTCCACCTTGGGAATGGATCCCCACGAATCCACCAAGAGTTAAGCCATCGGGAACATGGATTTAAACTTCTTTGTTAAAACCGGACCTTTTCCAGGTTTTTTCCACTCTATATCATATTAGAGAGGAGGGTCTCATCCGCTCTAAAGACACGATGTGCCCGAGTAGCAGGAACGGGAGGCTCCCCACAGTCAACATCATGGTCCCCCGACCTGATGGACTTGAGCATCTTCTGTGTCTTTCCAGGGGAGAAAACACAAAGTCAGCTCCTCCTCATCCGAGGAGAGAAGAAACTAAGTAGACCAAGGTCTCTCTACCAGGACAGAGGTCTCCATAGGGGCCTGGGCACAAATAGGAAGCCTTTCCATCCAGCAGGCCTATGACTCCTTTAACAGAGCCATTGATAGATATCCTGCAACGTAGGTTCACTAGAGGTCAGAAACCTCTAACACCTGGTGTAGGTTAAGTCAACAGACCCAGGGATTCCCAACTGGTCTCCCAAGCTGGTCTTAGCCCAGCCTTAAGCTGTTTAGCTTCTGCGATCTCACGAGTGCAGGTATGATCAGCTTACAATAACCGTTGACTGCTGCAATGGTAGCAGGATAGATGCTTCCTCTTGGAATCCACTTTCCTGCCTTCCGAATCCCGCGGAGAAGACATCACTGCGGGAAAAAAAGGGACAAATAAAACATTTGTAAACCACCTATCTACGCAGGAAAGGTAGAAAAACAGCCCGGAGGCAGCTGAGGAAAAAAACACCACAGTGGAACAACACCAATTTTAGGACTCTGGGATCTAGCTGAAAAAGCATATGTAGCCAGAGACTGAACTGGAGCACACAGCCTCCCAAAATAAGGGAATGGTAGGACGTAAGGGAATGGGAAAATTTGCACCTGTTCTGTGTTTTTGACCTGCACTTGATTTTCGCTCAGGAAATAACTGTGCCCACCAGAGGTTTACCAAATCCTGGCATAGCACATGGGTACCCTGTAACCATATACTATGCCAGGATTATCTGAGCTGAGCGGGCTCTTGCTTCTGCCTGCTTCGCTACGCTAAAAGCTGACATGCATGACTGACATGGAGCTAAAAGCTGACAATGCAAAATCAGTAAATAAAATACATTAAAAAAATATTATTAGGGCATTTGGGACATTTACAAAAACTTTATTCAAAGTTTAGTTAGGCTACTTTCACACTCTCGTTTTGTGCGGATCTGTCATGGACGGATCCATTCAGATAATACAACTGTCTGCATCCGTTCAGAATGGATCCGTTTGTATTATCTTTAACATAGCCAAAACGGATCCGTCTTGAACACCATTGAAAGTTAATGGAGGACGGATCCGTTTTCTATTGTACTAGATTGTGTCAGTGAAAACGGATCCGTCTCCATTGATTTACAGCGTTTTGGTGTCTATCTCCAAAGCGGAATGGAGACTGAACTGATGCAAACTGATGCATTGTGAGCAGATCCTTTTCCATTCAAAATGCATTAGAATGCAAATTGATCCGTTTTGGGCCGATTGTGAGAGCCCTGAACGGATCTCACAAACGGAAAGCCAAAACGCGAGTGTGAAAGTAGACTTACTCTTTAATATTGAAGTATGTACTCTATAGATTCCCTTTAATTGTTTTTTCAGGTGATTTTAGGAGGTGGGCGAAAATACATGACTCAAAACGGAACCAAAGATCCTGAATACCCAAATAATTCTACACAGGATGGGCGTAGAAACGATGGAAGGAACCTCATAAATGAATGGCTCAGCAAATATGAGGTAGGTTTACAAACCGGTGGATAATAGTCTATGGCCGCTTTCACACGAGCGAGTTGTACACTCGGACTCGGAACGTGAGTATAACACAGCTCCCGTCCTGAACTCCTAGCACTGCCAAGGTCACATAGCATTATATTGATTTATGATGCTATGTAACCCTTAGAGGTCTGGAATGTATTGGATAACAGTGACATAATACTGTCCGTGTTATACAATACATTCCAGAACTGTAAGGGTTACATAGCATCATAAATCAATATAATGCTATGTGACCTTGGCAGTGCTAGGAGATCAGGACGGGAGCTGTGTTATACTCTCGTTCCGAGTCCGAGTGTACAACTCGCTCGTGTGAAAGGGTCCTATGTGTAATCCTTACATTTTTTTTCTCTGCCACATAGTCAAAGGTCGGTCATAAACATAAGATAGCTACCAGTTAAACCTCATTCACACGGCATTAAATGACTACTATTGCTTGACCCCTCCATAAATATGCATGCAAAACTGAGTACATGTGTAACACCCCAGAGTGGTGTTACCACTACTGCACCCTGCTACTATCTCTAACGGGCTAATATAATGTCATCTTATGTATATCTTTCCAGGTCCTCCACAATATGCATTCCTAATCTGTTTGCAACTGTTATGTTCATGTAATGTGCCTGGTTCACCAGCAGGTAGCAGCTAACATGGCAGAGCTATACTTAGAGGGAATGGAACTTCCCATTCCATTCTAACCCCACCGCTGGAGAGAAGTGGGCTTGTACTACTTCCTACAGGAAGGATGGGGACCAGTAAGTTCCAGTCTAGTTCACCCCCAACTAAGGGAAGGGTGTCCAGGGGCATGTCTCTGCTGGACGTGCCTACACAAGGCAGACCATCTTAAGCTCTGCTGGCCATGGATGCCAAAGCTTGAAGCCTCAGGAGCCAGGAGGAAAGTTCCCTGGCATAACCTAGAGTAAGACCAAAAAGTGAAGTGCAGCATACAGAAGAAGCTATACAGTAACTATAAGTTATACAGCCAGAGTCTGAGAGAAACAGATATAGCAGAGTGGAATTGGCCTGCCAGTTTCATGCTAAAGCCTGCTGGAACCAAGACAAAGCCTGTAAACCGTTTTGGAGAAAAGTATAAGTAAAGCTGCCAATAAACTTCATCTCATGGTCTGTACTTAAGTTATTCTTTTATTCCTCAATTATTGCCCCTACTTATTGCTTCGGAGCCAAAGCCTGGGGTCCAGCAGTATCCAGGTAGGAGCACCGTGACACACATAAAGAGACATTTTAGACCGCACCATACCACTCAGCATTTCCTACACAAGAGATGCGGGATATAGGGGGCCCTGGGGTGAGGCTGCCCGTTGCACATGCGTTAATTCAGTAGGGGTCATGAGGAAAACTCACTGACAATTCTTACTGAAGCATCTTCTTTCTGAAAAAAAATCCCAGAGATATTGATCGGGCATGCTCAATCCTCGGTCCCTCCAATTTTTACCATAGATGGATAGCTTGAGCCTTAAAGGCTCCTATTAGATTATGCCCCCTTCCCAGTTGGTATAAAAAATTGCAATCTGTGGGTCTGTTTTATACACCATTGTGACTAAATTGAGTTGCAATTAGTGTTCTTATGCCACCCTCACCACTTTCTGAAAAGGGACACTGGCGAGGGCGTAGATTTTAATCAGCAGCACAGACTGCAGGAGGATGTGCGAGCCCAGCGCCTTGTAATAAATTAAATGCATCCTCTGGTTAGTTGCATGGAAGCAACGAGGATAAGGAGTCCCCTTTAAGTATAGGGGTCTTGGTACCCAGGTGTAGGATTGCTAGAGGGGTGTAAGGGTTGGCTATAGTGTCCCTTAGGTGTGGCTTTAGCACTTGTCAAGGTGCTCCTACCTGGATATTCTTGGATCCCAGATGTGGTCGGATGAAGCAGTGCAAAAAGGGTTAACAGTCGAGGGATTTGTAGAATAACTTGAGTCTAGACTTGTATTAACGTTGAACACAGCTTTACTTGGTATCAACTTTCATCAAGGAACAATCTGTCAACTTTATCTTGTTTATCAGCAGGTTTTGGCTTAAAGTTCTGGCAGGCATACACTCTCGGCCCTGCTACATCTGTAGACTCTCAGCTCTGCTATATTGGCTGGATTAAATAGGAAACTTTTCCTCTTTTGCTGTAACTTTTAACTTAGCTCTCTGTAGTCTGTCTCTCACTGAATTCCTAGGAACTTATTCCTGGCTTCAAGCTTACTTGGCTTGGCTTTTAGGCAATGCAAGCCCAGGAGGGGACATGCAACCATATAGAACTCACAGGCAGGGCCTGCAGGCCCAGCAGAGCAGACAGGGCTCTGCTGGCCAACACACAGCCTTCCTCTGGGAAGGGGTAGACTAGACACAACCTCTCCCCAGGATGGGGAAGGTTAGACTGACCTTCACTAGCTAACTTCTCCCTCTCTAAAAAGAGGAATAGAATGGAAAAAGGGTTTGATTCTATCTAACATAGCTCTGCCAGAAGTGCCGCCATCTGCTGGTAAACCAGGCACATTACACTTGAACAGTAATTTGCAAGGAAATAGATATGCACACTATGCAGGACATGGTAATATACTGTATACACAAAATGACACAGGATTAACCATTACAGATAGTGGGGGTCCAAAAGAGGTGGTAATGCCACTCAGGGGCGTTACACATGTTATAGAGCAGGAAGAGCGGAGCAGACTGATATGTAATATTGAATCGTTAACACAGTTTTATTAATCTATGCTCAACTTTATGTAGCCACAGCTATTTTTAAAGTGAAGCTCTCACATTGTACATGAAGTTCTGTCTGCAGACAGCATGTTATAGAGCAGGAGGAGCTGAGCAGATTGATGTATACTGTAGTTTTGTGGGGCAAGATTCGGTAGGACTTGTATTTCATTCATTAATATCCTGCTCATACTATACTTATCAGTCTAGTATACGGTACTCAGGGATTACCATCTATCTCTGTCTACACAATTGTACAAGCAAGCTTGGCAATCACTAAGTAGGACATAACTTCTAAAGCACAGAAAGAGTTATACTGATTCTTTTTCCCATAAAACTATTTGTCCTATATGGAAAAAAAATTGCAAAAACCGTGGACATTTTTGTATTGACATCTCTTTTCCAGCAATTCACCTCCAATAAGCTAGAACTGAAATAATATTGCATCTTTAATTGTGGGGTAATCCATGCATCACTTTATGTCACACGTATAGTCCAAGACTTAGGGTACTTTTACACGTCCAGATGATCTGGCAAATTATCGGGGATGAGTGTTTTCGTAAATGCGTGTTCAAGTTGTTCTGCTGGAATAAAAATCATCATCAGAAGAAAAATGAAGATCACAGCCCGGGAGTAGTTGCAAATCACGTAGGATTTTATTGGTAAATGTGCGGCCAATATATGTGTGCAAACGTTTTCGGCCTACTCGGCCTTCATCAGGCACTCTGCCGCCATGGTGGAGAAAATTAGGTGGTAGAGATGTAGTATAGAAGAAGTGGGGCCTGCCAGCCGCCCAGGAGATCTGCCGCTCAGGATTAATAAATCTCTATGGGACGAGTGATCGCTATATCGATCCATTGTTTCCGTACAGCGGAGGTGATTGCTGCATGTAAATGAGACCCTCTTCTCCGCTGATGATCTGACAGGTATCGGGAGCATCTGCTTTGTTTCTACTAATATGTATCTACTAACAGCAAATTATTGAGTATTAAGGACTCAGTGTAAGGCCAATGACTAACGGCTCCATATTACTGTTTCAGGGCGCTCAGTATGTGTGGAATAAAGAGCAGCTGAATCGGATTAATGAGTCCAATGCTACTTATATAATGGGTATGGAGCTATGACTACCAAATAAAATGTGAACTGAAATGAAATATGCACATACCTAATAAAATGGAAGTCAGAAACATTTGTGGATCTGCCTTCTGTGAACGAACTATTGCTAAAATTATCCTTAAATGCAAAATATCTTCTCCTGTCCTTGCTCCATGAGAACTGAAAGACTGGTTACTACATCTTTGGGTATTGCAGGTATTTTTGAACCAGGGGATATGAAATACGAGTTAAACCGTAATGATTCCTCTGACCCTTCTATCGTGGAGTTGACGGAAAAAGCCATTCGGATCCTGAGAAGAAATCCCAATGGATTCTACCTTTTTGTGGAAGATAAGTCTTCTCCATATTCTGCATCTCTTTGTATAAAATTGAGCTTTTTACTCTTGACTTACTATGCACCAGTGAAACCTAGCTATACTATATGGCATAGTGATGTCTAGTCTGCCCTTTTACATTTTAATCATTGTTCATTTTGTTGTTTGTTTATTTTCTGATCTATTTTCTTAACTTTTTAAATGATAAATCATCATATTTGTCTTGTTTTCAAAATCATGTTTATTGGGGAATTGTACCCTTTTGAATAGGAATCTATTATAACCTCACTTTTACGTCCAAAAATCTGGTCTGATATTCAGTAATGTTGGGGTCATTTATCAAACTGGTGTAAAGCAGAACTGGCTTAGGGTGGGTTCACACTAGCGTTAGGCATTCCGTTATTGCTTTCCGTTATAACATGGTTATAACGGAAAATAACGGAATGCCCAGACAGAATGCAAAACGGAAGCCTTTGTTTTCCGTCTTGCATAACGGGACCCAGACGGATCCGTTATGCTTTCCCATAGACTTCTATTATGACGGAAAGCAAACGGAATGCCTTTTAAAGGCTTCCGTTTTGCATTCCGTCCTAATTGAAGTCTATCGGCAAAAGAACGGATCTGTCCTTCCGTCTTATGGATTCCGTTATGTTCCGTTATAACCACGTTATAACGGAAGGCCATAACGGAATGCATAACGCTAGTGTGAACCCACCCTTAGTTGTCTATAACAATCAATCAGATTCCACCTTTCATTTTTGACAGCGCCTTTGGAAAATAAACGGTGGAATCTGATTGGTTGTTATGGGCAACTAAGCCAGTTCTACTTTACTCTAGGTTGCAATGACCGCCTATCTTATATTGAACCGAGCACCATGTTTTGAAACAACTTCCAAACTCTAAGCCTACATGCACATGGCAGTGGTTTTTTGCGGCCTCAGTTCCGTTTTTTTTGCGGATCCGATGGTTTACCATTTATTTCTATGGATCCGGTAAAAATGCGGATGCCTCTTCTGTTGCCTGCGCGTCCGCAGTCCGCATAAAAAATATGGCATGTCCTATTCTTGTCCGCAAAAAATGGTTTGCGGACCCATAGAAGTCAATGGGTCCGCAAAAAATGCGGATGACCAACGGAAGCCATCTGTTTTTCATCCGCATCCATTTTTTTTTGCGGATGGTTGCTTGGAAACCAGGGCACTTGTACAGGTACTTTAAGAAACTGGTTTAAGCCTTCCGTTTTTTTTTGCGGATCCGCAAAAAAAAAAACGGAAGACACACGAAAACACAACCTACAAAATTTGCGGACACACGGAAAGGATGTGGTTGTGAAAAAAAAAGGAAGACGGATCCGCGATTTGCGGACAGCAAAAAACAACTGTCGTGTGCATGTAGCCTAAGGCCTCTTTCACACGGGCGTCATGTTTGACGCCCGGATAAGAGGCGGGTGCGTTGCGGGAATATGCGCCTTTTTCCGCGCGGGTGCAAACGTTTGTAACGCGTTTTGCACGCGCGTGAGAAAAAACGCCATGTTTGGTACCCAGACCCGAAGCCGGACTTCATCACTGAAGTCCGGTTTCGGGTCTTTTGGAGAATTTATTATTTCCCCTTATAACATGGTTATAAGGGGAAATAATAGCATTCTTAATAAAGAATGCATAGTAAAATGAAGTGGAAGGGGTTAAAAATAATAAAAGTTAACTTACCTTAGCCACTTGATCGCGTAGTCGCGATCTCTCCTCTCTTTCCCTGCATCTTCTAAGATCTACAGGACCTGTGATGACGTCACATCACATGGTCCAATCACATGGTCCATCTTACCTTGTTCAAAGAAAGATTATTCATGGACAGTGTCAGACTGGCCGACCAGAGTATTTTCCTCTCGTGGGCCCAAGGAAACCCAGTCTGAGTCTGTCTGTCTGTCTGTCTGTCTGGATTCAAAACAAGGCATGGCAGCACTCCAATATCCAAAAATCTGTGGTTTATTGACCCAATGGTCAATAAACCACAGATTTTGGGATATTGGAGTGCAGCCGTGCCTTTTTCTGAATCTACTACAGTGGACCTTGTTGTTGGTCCTTGCAGGATATTTTGCACCCACATATTGCAGTGTGCTGTTCCTCATTTTTTCTTTTTTTTTTTATCTATCTATCTATCTATCTATCTATCTATCTATCTATCTATCTATTTTTGTGTAAAATGTCAAAATCTGAGTAGCTGCCATATCTGCCAAGTGCCTTCTGTTTTACACAGCAGACATCGAGAGGCATTGTGACTATGGAGTGATGAAACCCCCAGAGCACTGCATTCCCTGGGTCTGAATGTCTCCCCCTTGCCAAGAATGAGGGTGCCGTTTGGTTGCTTGGGCAGACTAATGCCTTCTGAAGACTCTGAGGCCTGCATCATCGAGGTTCCTATGGAGCCCTGCCTGCAGCAGAGCTCCATAGGAACACAGTACATTTCTTTGGCTATAGTGTTAAATCATTGCAGTTTATCGCAGAAACAGACATTTAAGTCCCCTAGGGGACCTAAGTGTAAAAAAAAACAGTAAAAAAATAGTTTTTTGAAAAACATAAAAATTCTAATTCCATCTTTTCTCCATATTAAGAATAAACAAAAAAAAAAAAATTATAGGCATCACTGTGTCCCAAAATGCCCAAACTATTAAAATATAATGTATTCATTCTATGCGGTGAATGCTGTAATGTAAAAAAAATAATAATAATTGGCTAATTCACTGAATTTTTTTAATCACATAACCTCCTATACAAAATTGAATAAAATGTGATAAAAAAACTCATACTCCAAAATGGACGCAAATATACAAAAGCTATGGATGTTAGAATATGGAGATGCAAAGAATTATTATTTTTTTTTTAAGGAGGTATACATTAGATGACTATTTACTAAACCTTGTGATCTGCTGCTAGAATTTATTGTTTTATTGACCTTGTCTAATTCCTACTGAATATCTGGCATATCTCAGTTGAACTTTGCTTTAGGCTACATGCACACAACCGTATGTGTTTTGCGGTCCGCTTATTGCGGATCCGCAAAAAAACTGATGACGTTCCGTATTTTTTTTTTGCGGATCCATTGTAATAATGCCTATACTTGTCCACAAAACAAGAATAGGACATGCTCTATTTTTTTGCGGGGCTACGAAACGGACATACGGATGCAGATAGTACACAGTGTGCTGTTAGCATTTTTTGCGGACCCATTGAAATGAATGGGACCGCATCCTATCCGCAAAAAAAAAACGGAACGGACACGGAAACAAAATACGTACATGTGCATGAGGCCTTACTTTGAAATTTCATATGACAAAATACTTACACAACCACACAGTCATGCTCATGTAGATTGACTAAACAGTGCATCTCATTAACCTATTTTCATTTTTAAATTTTTGATTTTTCCTCCCCATGTTCCAATAGCCATAACTTTTTTTTCCGTTCACATAGCTATATGAGGGCTTACTTTTGGTGGGACAAGATGCATTTTTTAATGCAGCCATTTAATTTACCATGTCTTGTATTAGAAAACGGGCAAAAAATTCTTTGTGTGGCAAAATTGAAAAAAAAAACTAAAAACAGAATTCCACCAAGGTTTTTGGGGTTTTACATCACAGCGTTCACTATGCACTAAAAATGACCTGACGTACTTATTCTGTGTCTCAATATGAATGCGATGATACCAAACTTGAACAGTTGTTTTCTGATTTTCCTACTTTAAAAAAAAAAAAACCTTTAAAAAAAATCTAAATTTTCTTTGCATCGCAATTTTCTGACAGCTATAACTTTTTTATATTTTGGTCTACAGAGCTGTATAAGAGCTTGTTTTTTTGCATAACGAACTGTAGTTTTTATTGATACCATTTTTGTAGTATGTACAACATTTTTATCACCATTATTCAATTTTTTTGGGGAGTAAGATGATAAAAAAAAGGCAAATTGTGTTTCTTTTTTTTCCTTTTACGCCGTTCACCGCACAGGGATTTTTTAAAATATTTTAATAGTTCAGACATTTTCGGACGGGGCGATACCCAATATGTTTATTTTTTCATTGTTTATGTATTTTTATATGTAAAATTTGGAAAGGGGGGTGATTCAAACTTTTGATATATTGGTGTTTTTATTTTTTTATACTTTATTTTTTTTTATAACTATTAGCCCCCATAGGGGCCTAGTACATGGGATCTTTTGATCCCCTCTCCTATTCACCCTAATAAAGATCGCCGTACAGCGCTGTACAGATGGGGAAGTCACAGGGGGCCATTCATTCATTACTTCATTATGTACAAATACTACTGCATGAAACTCCAGTTCCATGCGCCATCTGCTGTTTAAAAACCAAAATTGCACCCTGAATTTTCTCACTACTCTTTTTACGAGATCCCTTTGCTAATGAAACACGATATCGCTCTGCGCTCAGACGATTCTACTATAATCGCTAGCACTGCTACATCTGTATATATACGGCGTTATGGGTTAGGGGTTAACAAGAGCCAGCTGCGGCCTATACATCCACGTGCTACTCAACCACAGAGCGGCCACGTCGCAACTGGTACACAGCCTTGCCATGTAGTCTTACCCATACTCACTCTGGGGATAGGTTAGGGGGAGTATAAACCCACACGCCAAAAAGTACTGTCACAAACCCTCAAAGGGGAGTTTCTTGATATTACAACTGTGGTCGGATTTGCAGCAGGCCTGCAGTGGGAGAACTAGGAGGAGGGGAGTGATAGTAGTGCCAGTGATAGAAGTGGTGGTGGTTCACAATGGCTATCCTCACTCCAACACTCCCTTGGGCCATGCAGTGAATGGAGGGCACACCCTGGACCCTTTGGGACTCCTGTCTCCTGATAGATGGAGTGCCCTTGATATTAGGTAGAAGGATGTAAGGCAGGAGAGCAGATGCAGGTTGTGGCTCGCAGATGATGGTGGGCAATGACCAGGCCCATTTAGTTGCAACAAACAAAGACTGTTTTTACTGAATAGATGATGGGAATTGCAGCATATATCGCACCAACAGGCACAGTTCTGAGGTATACTATAGAGTAGCCTTGTCCCAATAGGTGTGTATAGGCAGCAGTATACTGTGCAATCTTCCTAAATAACCACAGGCGTGCAATTCCTTTCTCATTAACTCCTTCTGTAATCCCCTGGCTGCGAGTTGCAGGTCTCAGATCTGGATGGCCAGTCGTCTCAAAGTGTGGTGGACACTGAAGCAATATACAGAACCCTTTCCACAAGCAGTAAAGTCTTATTGCAATAAATGTGTGGGACCTTACTGTCTGAATCCTGAATAGCCATGAAATGTGGTTCTAAACCTTCCATGAATGCCCGTTCCCTTTCCCTCAGGAGTATTTTCTTAAATGTTCTCCTACAGGTTGTAGTCTCAGGGATGAGGATTTCATAGACCACGCTTCTGTCAAGGCCTACTTCTCAGAAGGTCAACATGCACATCTTACTCTAGCTCTGAGGACTAGACACTTTCTCTACTCCAGCCAGAGAAGGCAGGTCTAGCCTGCCATCCAGTAACCTAGCTAGGGCTGCCAGAGTTAACTACTTGTTGCCCATCATAACCATTTGGGATTGCACAGTGCAGGGAAAATAAGACTTTCATAATGAGGTGCACCACCAATTAGGCGAGGTGAGGAGATTGCCTCAGGCAGCACCAGGTAGGGCCAAGAGGGGGGCAGCAGAAGGCGGATTATCTGTTTCTGCAGTATAGTATTGGGAAGCACAGTGGGCATAGTATGTGGCACTGTATTACCCTGTATGTTTTGTAGCTCTGTATGTTATGTTTTCCAAGTATGTCTTTAATAGCAGGGCTGGAGGGGAGGGGTTAGGTTAAGAAATTGGCATTGGGGGTTTGGGGCACCATTTCAGTTTTTGCCTCAGGCAGCAGAAAGGCACCCCTGACAATGAGTAACAACATTTAACTGTGTGGCATAAAATTAACCCTTTACAGTGATCTACTGGATCACTATGGATTAACATATTTTATCCTCAAATAACAATGCATGGTGTCCAAACTAAGAGCAGCATACACTAGCATCAGATCCCCGTAGCAAAATGCTGGGTCACTTTCTTTAATCAACCCAGCAGTTTTGCCCAAATCTTGTACTGAACAGCTCCAGTGCATAATGATGAGTCCTGAATATTCATGAGCTCCTGGCTTTCCCCGCTCAATCCTAAATCCTAACAGCTCTGCTTTACTGCGCTGGAGCTGTTAGGAATAATAAGTGAGAGAAGCAGAAAACTGGTAACAGGTTCCCTTTTAAGGATGGGTTCACATGTGGCAGAATATTTCTGCTAAAGCTTTTGCATGTCTTACTTCCTGCTTTTGAAGTGGAACCTTCTACAACAATAAATTATTTGAATAGGGTTGGCCACTTTAGAAAACTATTAAGAAATGTTTTGGAAACATAAATTTAATCATCATTCCAATAGGTCTGTTTTTTGCTTCTTCTGAGAACCATGTTCGCTTGTTATAAAAGCTATATCTTTCGAATGCATACCGCTCCCATTCCCAACATGGCCACAAATGGAGGGTTTGTCCTGTGGATAGGTCACCAATCTTTAATCCCTGGAAAACTTCTTTAAAGGGGTTGGATCTTTAGAGCTACTTGTGATCAATGTGTATGTAAGATGACCATATGGCAATTGTGTGCTGGTTCTTATATTTCATAATTCTTATGTGGAGGGGACATCACATGGAGGCGATTTGCCTGGTCACATGACCTTCCATCAGCAGCCGTTTTATGGATAAGACGACTATGTAGAAAGCACAAAAGGCTTGGCAAACAAGGGGACCTTATGAAATAAAGAAAGTGATGCAGAATTTCAACAAAGACTATATTAGTAAGTGCCATATACTCCTCTTACAAACACATTGGTCAGCAGTAGCCAGAGAGTAGCCAGCTCCTTTAAGGTTTTCCTAAAATAGTAGAAGGGAATCTGTCACCAGTTTTATGGTGTCCCAGAGAAGGGCAACATAATTTAATATTTATGAGCTCATGCCTCTCCCCACCCACCTGCTGCTGATTCATATGGAAAAACAACTATCAATCAGAGGCAGGTGGGCGGGGAAAGCCGTGAGCTCATGAATATGGGGACTCATTGGCTCATGAGCTGGAGCTGTTAGGATTTAGGAGGACAGCAGAAAACTTGACAGATTGCCTTTAACCCCTTTACCTGGAACAGACTGAGTTTATGCATGGTCTTTTTCTAAAACGTTCATTCAAACGTAATCTTCATTCATTTTTTGTTGAGTCTAAGGGTGGTTTCAGACATGGCATTCAAATCTGCATGTGTTACATATAGATTGTGATGCACGTTTGCCATGGATTTTATCCTTTTCAAATCTCTGGAACATAATAGGCATGAAATCTACATGGATTTTTCTACAATTCATGTATGGGCTTTTGTTACAAGTATCATACTATAAACTGGTGTACATTTTCAGAGCAGAATCTGAAACATTTTGGGGCAGAAATACATCCTTACTGGCCATTCTATTTATTTATTTTTTAATGTGTAGGGCAGAGATACAGTAATCTGCTAAAGTGGTTTTCTAACCTACTTTATTAGGGAATTATTATAACATTTATTCTAAAACTGCCTCTAAAATTTTCCCTAAGCAATCCACTAACTGAGCGTTGACAAATTCTTTCTTCAGCATTCTACTACATGTTAAAGATGTACCTGTAAGATGCAAAAGCAGGCTTCTCAACCTGCCTCTGCTAACACTGCCCCAGCTATTGCCTCCCTACCCCAAGCTTGCCTCCCTACATGTCTGATATAGTTTACTAAAAACTAATGTTACATTTTCAGTACCCCAGAACAGGGGTTATCTGCAAATAGTTTGTATTATGCCCAGTATAGGTATGTGTAGATGGCACAGCCAAAGTTAAAAATCTTGGCTCAACCCTTGGAGGAGGTTAGATGTTGGCTGGGCCCACCCCGAAACTTAGGAGAGTTCAGATAGAGAGGAAGCAAAGTCAATTTGCTCCCTCTTCTTAGGCCCAGAAAGCTACAGAGATTCACCGATCTCTGCATGATCTAAAGAAAGAGAGAAGGAGAAAGACAAAGGAGAGAACTGGAGAACTTAAAATCTGCATGGCAGAGCATTGGAGCCAGTAAGGTAACCTACTACCAAAAGCTTCTAAGACTTTACTGCAGTGAGGCACTCCGTTAAAACACCCTTGACACCTGGACACGAATTGGCCAGTTGTATCTCTAAAACCCTGTATCCCACAGTGAACATTATACCATACTAGAGGACTATTAGCCACCATAGATTCTGCAGACAAATAGCAAAGAGGACCATAACTCCCATCATTGATAAAAAATCCATACACCAAATTGCATTGTGTACAGTTGGAACTGTGTCAGCTATAATTATAATTATGTCTGACCTGGTGCACCAAACGATGGCTATTGCACTCCACACACCCTACCTTGCACCCATACAAACACTCAACATCACGGGCACCCTGATTAACATCAGACAGGAGCCCCCAGAACCAGGGTGTGCCCCGTGCCCTCCTTTAACTGCATGGCCCTAGGGAGCAACAGTGTAAGGAAAGCCACTGTAATTGACTGCAACATATAGAGCCACTACCACTGACATCCTCTGCTCCCAATGCTCCTGGGCTATGGCACATGCTTCCCTGCTCCTCTCTATTTTCCAAATTAGTATCTGGTTAGTGCTGAGAAGACAAGAGAGGAGCAGGGCTGCAGTGATTAGCACTGACAGTAAGAGTGCTACGTTCCTGTATGCCTTCTGTAAGTGCTGATCGCTGCCACTCGCTCCTCTTCCTATCTTCCTAACGCTAACCACAGATGTGCTAGGAAGATAGAGGGGAGTGGGCTTCCAGCGATCAGTGCTGGCAGTAGATTAAATGGAGCAGGTAAACAGTAAAATCAATAGTTTTTAGTACATTTGTGGAAGCAGTTGCTGGGGCAGAGAGAGAAGGGGCTGAGAAGCCTGCCTCTGCATCTTACAGGTACCCATGTTCAGTATCAGTGGAGAAGATCATACATGCATGCGACTGTCCATTGAATATTATGGGTGTTGTGTTTACAGATTAGCATTTCAGAACTTGATAAATGACAATTAAAAGAGCCTCATGCGAAGACGGCCACATCTCTAACTCATATACTCCTATGTGGAGTGCCAACCACCCAGAGATGGCTTCCCAATGGTCAATTAGTATTTGCCCATCCCTGCTACTGAGCTGTGTGCCACTCTTCCTCTCTTCCCCTGATTTGGTGTGCCTGTCTAATATCAGAAATATGTAATATCTAATACACTGTTTTATGTGACCAAGTTGGAAAGTGTTATGTATGTGCCAGCCTAAAAGTGTCATAAAGCCTAAAGTCTATGTTACCTACGTTTGCTGTGCAGAAATTACAGTCTGGGGAGTGAGTGACTCCAGTGAAAAAAGTGAGAAAAAGATAATATTTGCAATATTTGCCAACACAATTTTATTTATTTTCCCATTGGTAACTTTACATCATTATAGCTTTACTATGGGTCTTTATGTAATTCGCTGGTTTGACTTTTCTTGAACAAATGAAATCAATGTTCCCATTATTGTTTATAGGTGGTAGGATAGATCAAGGACACCATGACGGAATGGCCAAAATTGCGCTAATGGAAGGTGTCATGTTTGATCGAGCGATAAAAAGGGCTGGAGAGCTGACAGATGAAGAAGAAACATTGACTGTGGTCACTGCTGACCATTCCCATGTTTTTAGCTTTGGTGGCTACACTTACAGAGGCAGCAGCATCTTTGGTGAGAGTGTTTTTTTTTTTTATTAAAATCCCCAGTCCAAAAATATTGGCTTCAAACAAATATTGCATAGATTTTTAGGAGGCATAACTGGCAGGATACTTAATGGAACAGTTTTCATAGATACAAAGCTTCATAGAAGCAGACATGCCTTTTTTTATTTTGAACATAGAAATATAAGATCCAGGCGTGGACTGGAAACTTAAAGGGGTTGTTTAATCTCAGACATTGGTGACATATTGCTAGGATATGCTCCCAATGTCAGATAGGTGTGGGTCCCACCTCTGCGAGTGAGCTCAGCTATTTTCAGAAGAGTCAGCTCTTGGGTATTTTGTTAACTCCGATCGTGGTGAACGAAGAGTGGTCGTGCTTTCACGGTGTGCTCGTTCTGGGGGTAGGAACAGATCGCACAGATGAGACCTGCACCTATCTGACATTGGTGGCATATCCTAGCAATATGCAAATAATGTCTGAGAACTCCTTTAAAGTGGCTCTGGAAAAAAATCTAAAATTCACCCCATGTGTAGTAGGGTCCAAACTGATAGAAGGCTGGGCAACACAACTAGCCCGGGCCAACATAAATGGACGGGGCAGATATAAGTTGGCAGAGCCATAAATACCAAAGTGCAACACAAAATACTGTCCCAGCACAACAAAAGACCACAATGCAGCACCAGATACTGTCATAGCAGAACAAAATACCACAGTGCAGTACAAAATACCTGTAATGATCATTCTAATGAAGAGGAAGTAACCGCCGTCAATCAGTTATTGATGACCTATCCTAAGGATAGAGGAGATAAATAGGCGGCAGCAGCATATCCCATTTGTTTCTTTATTTGGACTTCACAACATACAAAAAAGCGACGTTTTGGCTGTCAACCAGCCTTTCTCAAGCACAATGAACATATGGCCAATACATATATATATATATATATATATATATAAATTAGATCCCCCCACAATTGTGGGAAATTAGATTCTCCCCCAATTAAAAACAACCATGGACCTCCCCTCAAGTGTTTCTACCTATCACTATGTCCAACAATCCAATGCCTGCTTTACATGCTGGAGGAAATTCAACACCTGTTATTCCCCACTTCACCTGGAGTATACCTTGCTCTCACCGTGGTCCGCGTCCTCCTCCCTGCATTGCGCATGTTACTCTGTCCATGCCATTTCGCTCCCATACACTGGCGGCAACCCAGAGCGAGATCTTGTGAGAACCGACGGCAATGTGCTTTCCGCATTTTGCGGATCCACACATTGCCAGAACTATATAGAAAATGCCTTTTCTTGTTCGCAATTGCGGACAAGAATAGGACATGCTCTATCTTTTGCGGAGCTGCGGCCGGATGTTTCGGGGCCGAAACCCCGGAAGTTCATACACACATAGTGTGCTCTCCACATCACCGCCGGCCCCATTCACACTTAATGGGTCCGCATCTATTCCGCAGAATTGTGGAATAGATGCAGACATTTTTGGACGTGTGAATGGGGCCTTACTTCGCAAGCACCCCTATGTCCTTTCCCCTCTTTTTTTTTTTGCACATTTTTGGGCAGAGATTTTTTCATCCACATTGATTGATGCGAATGAAGAAATCTGTGCCGTTCATTTTTTTTTTTCAGCCCAGAGGCTGAACAGAAAAAAAAAAATCTCATTACCCGTATGCTCAATATAAGGAGAATAGCAGAAACTCCTAATTCTGGTCATACAGGTAATGATTGCGGAGACCCTAAAATGCCAGGGCAGTACAAACACCTCACATGTGACCCCGTACTGAGGGGCATATTGAGTACATGAAAGATTGAATTTTTTGTCACAAGTTAGCAGAAAGGGAGACTGTGAGAAAAAACTAAAAAAATCAAATTCCGCTAACTTGTGCCAAAAAAAAAAAATCTTGTATGAACTTATAATGCCCCTCACAGAATACCTTGGGGTGTCTTCTTTCTAAAATGGGGTCACATTTGGGGTATTTTTACTGCCCTGGCATTTTAGGGGCCCTAAAGCGTGAGAAGAAAAATGCGTAAAAATGCCATCCTAAAAGGTACTCATTGGAATTAGGGCCTCTTTGCGCATCTTGGCTGCAAAAAAGTGGCACACAGGTGGTATCGCCGTACTCGGGAGAAGTAGGGCAATGTGTTTTGGGATGTATTTTTACATATACCCATGCTGGGTGAGAGAAATATCTCTGTAAATGGACAACTTTGTATAAAAAAATGGAAAAAGTTGTCATTTACAGAGATCATTTCACACCCAGTATGGGTATATGTAAAATACACCCCAAAACACATTGCCCTACTTCTCCTGAGTACGGCGATACACATGTGTGCCACTTTTTGCAGCCAAGATGCGCAAAGGGCCCTAAATCCAATGAGTACCTTTAGATTTCACAGGACATTTTTACGCATTTGGATTCCAAACTGCTTCTGACGTTTAGGGGCCCCTAAAATGTCAGGGCAGTAAAAATACCACACAAGTGACCCCATTTTAGAAAGAAGACACCCCAAGGTATTCTGTGAGGGGTATGGTGAGTTCATGTAAAATTTTATTTTTTGTCACAAGTTAGTGGAATATGAGACTTTGTAAAAAAAAAAAAAAAAAAATTTAATTTCCGCTAACTTGTGACAAAAAATAAAAACTTCCATGAACTCACTATGCCCATCAGCAAATACCTTAGGGTGTCTACTTTCCGAAATGGGGTCACTTGTCGGGTATTTATACTGCCCAGGCATTTTAGGGGCCCCTAAAGCGTGAGAAGGAGTTTGGAATCCAAATGCGTAAATATGCCCTGTGAAATCCTAAAGGTACTCATTAGATTTAGGGCCCCTTTGCGCATCTTGGCTGCAAAAAAGTGGCACACATGTGGTATCGCCATACTCAGGAGAAGTAGGGCAATGTGTTTTGGGGTGTATTTTTACATATACCCATGCTGGGTGAGAGAAATATCTCTGTAAATTGACAACTTTGTATAAAAAAATGGAAAAAGTTGTCATTTACAGAGATATTTTTCACACCCAGTATGGGTATATGTAAAATACACCCCAAAACACATTGCCCTACTTCCTGAGTACGTCGATACTACATGTGTGGCACTTTTGCAGCCAAGATGTGCAAAGGGCCTAAATCAATGAGTACCTTTAGGATTTCACAGGACATTTTACTCATTTGGATTCCAAACCGCTCTCACGCTTTAGGGCCCCTAAAATGCCAGGGCAGTAAAAATACCTCACAAGTGAGCCCAATTTAGAAAGTAGACACCCCAAGGTATTCCGTGAGGGTATAGTGAGTTCATGTAAAATTTTATTTTTTGTCACAAGTTAGTGGAATATGAGACTTTGTAAGAAAAAAAAAAAAAAATTAAAAATAATCCATTTCCGCTAACTTGTGACAAAAAATAAAAACTTCCATGAACTCACTATGCCCATCAACGAATACCTTAGGGTGTCTACTTTCCGGAATGGGGTCACTTGTGGGGTATTTTTACTGTCCCGGCATTTTAGGGGCCCCTAAAGCGTGAGAAGCGGTTTGGAATCCAAATGCGTAAAATTGCCCTGTGAAATCCTAAAGGTACTCATTGGTTTTAGGGCCCCTTTGCGCATCTTAGCTGCAAAAAAGTGTCACACATGTGGTATCGCCATACTCAGGAGAAGTAGGGCAATGACTTTTGGGGTGTATTTTTATATATACCCATACTTTGTGTGATAAATATCGCTGTAAACGACAACTTTTTAAAAAATTTTATACAAAGTTGTCAATTTACAGTGATATTTCTCTCACCCAACATGGGTATATGTAAAAATACACCCCAAAACACATTGCCCTACTTCTCCTGAGTATGGCGATACCACATGTGTGACACTTTTGCAGCCAAGATGCGAAAGAGCCCTAATTCCAATGAGTACCTTTAGGATTTCACAGGGCATTTTTACGCATTTGGATTCTCACGCTTTAGGGGCCCCTAAAATGCCAGGGCAGTAAAAATACCCCACAAGTGACCCCATTTCAGAAAGTAGACACGCTAAGGTATGTCTAAGGATGGGCATAGTGAGTTCATGGAAGTTTTTATTTTTTGTCACAAGTTTGCGGAAAATGAAATTTTTTGAAAAAAAAAACAAAAAACATTTCCGCTAACTTGTGACAAAAAATAAAAACTTTCATGAACTTACTATTACCCTCAGTGAATACCTTAGGGTGTCTACTTTCCGAAATGGGGTCATTTATGGAGTGTTTCTACTGTCTGGGCATTGTAGTATGTCAGGAAACAGGACAGGTGCTCAGAAAGTCAAAGTGCGGAAATTCACTTTTTTGCACCATAGTTTGTAAAAGCTATAACTTTTACCCAAACCAATAAATATACACTTATTGCATTTTTTTTATCAAAGACATGTAGAACAATAAATTTAGAGAAAAATTTGTAGAGAAATGTAGTTTTATTTGACAAATTTTCAAACAGAAAGTGAAAAATGTCATTTTTTTGCAAAAATTTCGTCAAAAAAAGCAAAATATCAAAAAAAGTAAAAATGTCAGCAACAATGAAATACCACCAAATGAAAGCTCTATTAGTGAGAAGAAAAAGAGGTAAAATTCATTTGGGTGGTAAGTTGTATGACGGAGCAATAAACGGTGAAAGTAGTGTAGTGCAGAATTGTAAAAAGTGGCCTGGTCATTAAGGGTGTTTAAGCTAGGGGGGCTGAAGTGGTTAAGCTAAGGGGGCTGATGTGGTTAAAGTTGCCAAGGTAAATGTAATTTGTTGTTAAAAGCACATGTCTTTGGCGTTGTCATGGCATTGTCCAAACCTAATAGAAATGTATGGGCAAAATATAGGGTTAATACTAATAGAAATGTATGGGCAAAATATAGGGTTAATATTGACAGCTTATGTTGTCAGGGTAATAGACTTGGTCTGCCCCCTGGTTAGTTTGTGTTGAGAAGTCTAGTCTGAGCAGAGCTACAGGACGTATGTGTGTGAGAGAGTTCCTGAGTTCCTGTAGACCAGGCTCAAGTCCAGAGAACCTTTGTCTCTGATATTATAGCTGTCAAAGCAGCAACTCTACCACCAGAGTATTCCTGAAGGAAAGAGACCAGACAGAGTAGAAGTTCCAGAACTATCCAGGCCATGCATGCTTCAGACAGCAATGTATTTGCTTGTTTGTGGCATTGGGACTTTGCTGCTGTAGAAAGGATATATTGCTTCAGCACCTGCCACATTTTGAAACGGACTGGCCATCCATATCTTAAATCTACACTCGGCAGCCAAGGAGTTGCAGAAAGAGTTAATCAGAACAGTGTAGCATACCTTTGGTTGTCTGGCAAGACTGAAAAGTGTACTTAGAAGGAGAGACAGGGAGTACTACAACCTCCATCATTGTCACTGCCTGTACATTGGTATTGGGAGAAAGACTACACCGTGATATACTTTGGAACTGTGCCTTTTGCTGTATATACTTCTACTACTATCATAAACGCAGTAAATAAAAGACTTTATTGCAACTAACGGATCTGACATCATTGTGTTGTGTTCTTGTAGGTCTAGCTCCCAAAAAAGCCCTTGATAAGAAGTCTTACACATCCATCTTGTATGGTAATGGCCCAGGCTTTTCTATTGCCCCAGAAGGACGTCCTGATGTTAATAATATAACAAGTGGTAAGAACTGTACAGAAATGTCCATTGTAGTATGAACACTGACTTATAGGATAGCTACCTTACATTTCATGAGCTTTAAAGGGATGGCATGTGCTGGAGCTAATACAACCTAGCAGCATAAAACTGGTGATAGATTCCCTTTAAAGGGGATATCCCATGACTAATGTAAAAATAGAAAAATCAGCCATTATATAGTACATGGTGGCTAGAACCAGCCCTGTATCTCACATGGATCCAGAGATCTCCTCATTCATTGCTCTGCTAGATTTATACCAAGCTGACAGCTGAAGGGGAGTGTCTTTTCTGCTGCAGCTCAGGGGGCGTGTCCATGCTCTATCTATCACAGCTCGGGAGGCAGTTAAAGGATGAAACTGAGCATGTGCGGCCTTCAGTGAACAGGACAAAGAAATAAGAAAAAATTAAACAAATGGCAGGTGGCGCTATATGCAAAATGTTTAGTTCTATACAATTACAAAATAATTCAGATCCAGGTCCTGCGTTGAAAACTGTAGAATATTTTTTTGTGGGACAAACCCTTTAAGTACAAGTTAAAGGGCATCTGTCAAGAGATTTGTACCTATGAAACTGACTGACTTGTTGCATTTGGCAGCTGAAGGCATATGTGCTGGTCCCATGTTTATATGTGCTCACATTGCTGAGAAAAATTATGTTTTAGTATGTGTAAATGAGCCTCTAGGACAGGGATGGCCAACCTGCGGCTCTACAGCTGTTGTAAAACTACAATTCCCACAATGCCCTGCTGTAGGCTGATAGCTGTAAGCAGTCTTTGCATGCTGGAAGTTGTAGTTTTGCAACAGCTGGAGAGGTGCAAGGTTGGCCATCCCTGCTCTAAGAGAAAGGGGGCATTGCTATTACACCCAGAGGCTCTGCTTACTCTGCAACTGCTGCACCCTCTCCACTTTGATTAGCAGGGTCAGGCAGTGAAAACATGTTCACACCTGGTCCCAGGCTCGGACTGGCTTGAGCAAGGTGGGCCCCTAGTCTCCCACCCCCTGCACAAGTGGCACATAACACATTAGAATTACTGCACTACATACATATATTCAATGTACTGCACCTCAACCAGCTTATGTTCATATAAAAAACTTGTTAGATTATTTATTATATTTGAATGCATCCATACGGTGGGCCCCCAAAATAAATGTTACTGGTGGGCCCCAGGTACCCCAGTCCGACCCTGCCTGGTCCTATCAAAGTGGAGAGGGCACGGCAGTTGCAGAGAAAGCAGAGCCTCTAGGACAGGGATGGCCAACCTGTGGCTCTCCAGATGTTGTGAAACTACAATTGCCACCATGCCCTGCTGTAGGGTGATAGCTATAGGCAGTCTTTGCATGCTGGGAGTTGTAGTTTTACAACAGCTGGAGAGCCTCAGGTTGGCCATCCCTGCTCTAGGAGTAACGATAACACCCCCATTGCTCCTAGAGGCTCATTTGCATATATTAAAACTTCATTTTTCTCAGTAATGCACAGATGCCTTCAGATCAGCCAGTGTCATAGGTACAAATCTGCTGACAAATGCCTTAAAACCTACCGCTTCTGTGTATTGGTTTGAACTAACCTCTACAGAACGGGTCAGATTCATGAAAACTGTCTAACATGGCATAGTTTTCATTTTTCAAGAGCAGGAATTTTTAACTTACGAGCCTTTACTTTTTGTCCATCCTCTTTTTAATCACTATATATATAGGCTACATTCACACGACCGTATTTTTCATTCCGCATCCGATCCGCATCCGTTTCCGTTTTTTGCGGAATAGATACGGTCCCATTCATCTCTATGGCCTTTTAAAATTTGCGGACAACTTTCCGTAAGTTGGCCGCATCCGTGTGTCCGCATATTTCATCCGCAAAAATATGAAGCATGTCCTATAATTGTCCGCAAAAATCGGTCCGCAGCCCCATAGAAGTCAATGGGTCCGCAAAAAACGGATAACATACGGAAAGGTTTCCGTATGTTATCCGTATTTTGCGGATCCGTTTCCGTATTATTATTAGAATATTTTATTGAAGAACATTTTTTTTTTTTCCCTCCCTCCAGTTCAGTATTTTGCGGATCCGCAAAAAACGGAAGACATACGGAAGCCTTCTTCCGCAAAATGCGGACATACGGCTTCTGTTTTTTGCGTCCGTAAAGTACGGATGAAAAAAATACGGTCGTGTGAATGTAGCCTTATACTGTAATCCATGTGAGACCAATTTCTGCCAAGAACCAACAGAGAATTTTAATACATTGTCATTTGAAGTGCTGTAGGATGTATCAGTAATGGATCCAAAATGGTGTTATGTCATTATTCTGTGTCTCCAGAGGTAGCTCCTAATATCCTAGAGCGTTTTCATGGACTATTTCTTTGTATTTTAGAGAACAAGCACTATAGGCAACAGGCTGCAGTACCACTGGATTCAGAGACTCATGGAGGGGAGGATGTTGCAATATTTGCCAAAGGTCCCATGGCTCATCTTTTCCATAGTGTGCATGAACAAAGTTATGTAGCACACGTCATGGCATATGCAGCATGTTTGCCACCATATACTGAGTGCCCACCAGAACGACCAAAGAATAAAGTGTCCTATATCACTGAAAAGCCTTTTCTTCTCCTGATGTCTGCCCTGTGGCTGCTATATTTTCCTCAGTGGGATGTGTAATAATCATCTCAAGGACCTTGATGTTGCCTCAGTAAAAACAACAGACAAACATTCATTGTAATCTACGGCTAAAATAAAAACTACTGAAAAGCATAAAGCAGATTTAGGCCTCACGCACATGGCAATTTGTGGTCCCCAATGCACGGGTCCGCATCCGTGATGCAGGGCGCACACAGCCAGTGCCCGCATATTGTGGACCCTCTGTTTGCGGGCAACAATACGGCCATGGCCAGGCAACAGCCGTGTGCATGAGGCCTAACACTGTGGAAACAAAAAATTAAAAGCCGGGTGTAACTATGACTGCGAGTTCAAAGCGCCTTACATGAAGTAACCCGCACTGAGGTGACTATTGACGAGAAGCAGTAAAACATTTTGAACCCACATACGCATAACTGTGGGTTGGTGATCATGTAGCTTTCTGTCTGCAAGTGCTCACAGCCTGCCTGCTGAATCAGAAGATTCAAACATGTCTGTTCCTTGCCCTATGGTCCACCACGCTGTCTCCCTCTACTGGTGCCTGCACTGTTTACATCTGGTGGTGCATGGACATTGTCACATATACCTTTCTAGACAATGACTAGCTTCAGAGGAGATGTCCTGCTTGTGGCCACATCACTGCTGAAGCCAGTCATTGGCTGGACCAGTGCATGTGACCATGCCCATGCACCAGCGGATGTAAACTGTGCGGGAAGATGGAAATAGTGGATGCAACACAGAGGACTGGATCTGCATGGAACAGGTAAGTATGAATCTTTCCTTTCAGTATGCAGACTGCAGATACTTGCTTAAAAATCATTGTAACAAGAAAATCCCTTTTCTGATGACATATTCCCTTTATGCCCAAAATAGGCATCATCTTTAAAGGGGTTATCAAGGCACTGATATTGATAACCTATCCTCAGGATAGGTCATCAAAATCACATTGGAGGTCCGAGTCCCAGCACCTGTGATGATCAGTTGTTTCAGAAAGTTACGGCGCTTCAGTGAGAGCTGCAGCCTCCTGGCAGCCATTGATTGTTATGGGACTCAGCTACAACTAGGCCATTTGACTGACGTACCATGACCTAATTGGACCAGGAATAGGTCTAAGTGCTCACTGAGTGCTTTGGCTTCTTCACAAAGCTGATCGGTGAGGATCCTGGGATTCAGACGACCGCTGATCTGATATTGAAGACCTATCCTGAGGATAGGTTATCAATATCAATTCCCGGATAACCCCCTTAAGGACAAAACCTATTTTCATCATAAAAGGAATGTGTCATCAGAAAATGACCTATTGTTTAAATTATGTAATAAAAATCATCTCATATCTCACCCCCATATCAGATCTCAGATTAGACCCTCATGTCAGACTCCAAAATCAGACACCCATATCAAACTTTAGATTAGACCAAAAATAAGTACAGTATGTATGCACAGTGTCAGGTCAAAGTGCGCACCGTGCGTCCTGATGCTATAAGTAGTCAGGACAGTGCGGTGCGGGCCTGGAGTAGCCCAGGAGTGGTGAGTACAACCAGCGCTAGCAGCTCTTCACTCACCACTCCCCACACCTACTGCATACTAGTGAGCGCTACCGTGATGGAATCGATCACTATTATTCGCTTTATAAGACGTGCTAACACCCCCCCACCCCACCTTTGAGGGAAAAAAGTGTCCTCCTACAGTAAAAAATACTTCTGTATTTTTAATCCTGCATTTTGCACCGCATTTTCACACCGTCGAGGTGTGTAACGCCCCAGAGTGGCATTACTACTTCTGCACCTCGCTACTATCTCCTATGGTTAACCTAATGTCATTCTGTGTATTTATTCCCAGGTCCTGTACAATGTGCATTCATAATCTTGTGATGTAAATGTTCACATGTTATATGCCTGGTTCACCAGCAGGTGGCAGCATAAATGGCAGAGCTACAGGTACAGAGAGTGGAACCTTCTTTTCCATTCTAACCCCACCCCTGTGGTGTGGTGGGCGTGTCCCATTTGCTCCAGGGAGGGAGGAGTTCAGTTTAGAGTTAGTTCAGCTTACCCCCTGCTAGGGGAAATAAGCAGGTGCACGTCACTGTTGGACGTGATATGTCTAGGCCAACTAGAGCACTTTCAGCTCTGCTGGATGTGGAGGCTACAGCTTAAAGCCTCTGAAGCCAGGAGGAGAAAGTTTTCCCTTCACTGATCTAGAGATAGACCAGACTACAAAGTTAAGTAATGCACATAGAGTAAGCTAAGTTATTCAGCTACCCTGTCAGTACAGCAGAGCCGACATATGTAGCAGAGAGGAGTTTGCCTGCCACAGTTTATGCTAACGCCTGCTAGAACCAAGTCCAAGCCTGAAACTGTTGGAGAAACGTTTATGCAAAGTAAAGCTGTTATCAACTTCATCACAAGGTCTGGACTCCATTTATTTCTTCAAATCTCTCAATTATTTGCCCTTTTTGTTCTGCTTCGGACGACAACGCCTAGTTTTCAGCGTATCCAGATAGGAGCACCATGACACGTGCAACAAAATTAAGGGACATTTAGGCCACCCTACACCACTCTGGCATTCCTACACCTGGGTACCATTTACTACATTACTAAAAAGGGCCCTGTGCCCTTGTTGCTTCACTGCAACTTGCGTCACGAAAAACATTTGCTTTAAGGGACCCATGGCCGTTGCCATGCGTCGCAGGTGTTACCACATGTTGCTGCACTCTGGAAGGGATGGTAAGGGGTGGTGAACCCCAATAGGAAATAAGTCGAGAGACTCAGGGTTTGCAGTAAACAGTGTATTTCTTTACTGGAGGCATTCAGGTGAAAAACAATACAGGCAGTGCACTGAGCTAACTTCTCCAGTCTCCTCCCTGGCAAAAGAAGGGTTTGATGCTGAGAAAAGGTCTGAGCTAGCTATCCCTCTCTCTTGCTGGCCAAAGGCTGGTGATCTAGGGTCTGTATCAGAGTATTGCCATTGCAGCGTCTTCTTCCAGTTACTCAATAGTCTGGCAGAGTGTCCTCTTCTAAACACTGTTCCCTAACTGCAGACCATTTACTGGTCTCCTTATATACAGTATCTGGCTGAATTAGAACCTTCTAGTGGGAAGGCTGGAGAAACTCAGCACAAACAAATACTATGTCACAACTCCCATCTCTTATAGACTTGCATTAGAGCTTTAATGATACTCAACAGGAACTACACAGCAGTTTTTCTAAAAACAGATTTTCAGACATAATAACAGAGCATGTTAAAAAGGTCAGTCTGTCTGGTTTTGGTGGTAAACAAGTCTGCCTTTTTCCCATCCAAAACATTCTCTTCTTTAAACCCTGTGATAACTGTGGAAAATTACTAACTTCTCATTATTAGCTATTAAGTCCCAAAAGTCTCTCGGTGTTCATTAACCCTTTCCACGGTGCTGTGCAAATACAGTGCAAATAAACAGGATATATATCACAACATACATAAAAAATGCAGTTACACAGTATTAAACAGTATAAGTCAATTCAAGTTAACCCTTTAAAGTGAAATAAAGGAGCTGAAGTAAGGATCTGATAGGGAAAACAGGGGCAAATGTACAGACTTCAAAGTATCCCTGCTCCAGGGCACTACATTGGTCACTAGGCCTAATAACACGTCATGATTTTCTATTCTGTACAGGTAACGCTTCAGTAGCCAGCTCATGTCCATTTGTGTGTATGGCTCATGTAGTTTTTCTCAAAAGACTTGAAGTCTTTTCATATTTTAGGCCTAGTGGCTAGTGTGAAAATCGCAGTTTTATGTACAATGTGTCACGAACCAACGGGTGTGAACCTATTGCGCCAGGTGTCCTACCTTCTCTAAGGGCGTTGTCTAAGTGAACCCCTTGATCTTCACAGTACCCCTGATGGTGGGGATAGACTTTCCCGAGGGGAAGACTAGGTCGCTACCTCTTGAGGAGGATAGGCACATGAGGCAGCTGGTCCTGGCGGACCAGGAGGTACCTGAGAAAGAAACCAGTGGTACAGGCATTGTCAGCAGGCTGAGTTGTTACCAGGAGCAACAGTGCAGGACCGAAGGATGAGGCAGAGGCAAAGTCAGACAAGCAAAAGGTCAGGGCAGGCGGCACAGGTACAGGTCAGGCATCCAGATCGGCAACAGAAGAGTCAAGGCAAGCAGGCAGGGATCAAATGGGTAGCAAAATCCAGGAACACAAGTACGAGTCAGGAACACAGGAATACAAGCAGATATCAGGAACCTTAGCAGGACCCAAGGACCTTGACACAGAGGCATCTAGGAAGGGGGCTGAACCACTTATATATGTGCAGAGGGGGGATGGCCTGGCAATGGCAGGGTAGAGGCGCTGCTCATCTCGGCTCCTGCTCCTGAAGGACTGGGGAGAACCTACACAGCACTTTTCCCGACACAAGCAGCTCACCATGGGTCCTAAAAAGAAGAGTCCCGCTCAGTTGAGCTGTAGACAGACAGACTACACGGCCTTTCCAAGTATTGAGAGGTTTCTCACTCCTGGCTCGCAGCGCACGCATTTGGCGCCATCTTTCTGCGGAGGTTCGCCCGATGGGATGACGGCAACAACAACCTCTCCTGCCACCATGGCCACTGATGTCGGCGAGTGTGCTGCGGCTGATCAGGAGGTAGAGGGGCCTGATATGCACGCCAGAAGAGAACTTCTGCCCAGCGATCCCCGGGCGCCGTGCGGGTCCACAGCAGAAGCGCGGGAGCAGAGGAACACAGTGAGTGGAGGACGGGGAATGAGAGAACTCTCCCCTTTATGACCAGCATTCACCTCACTCCCTACCCCCCACTCCTGCCCAGGTTTCTGCTGTTAACCATTTTGCAGAGACAGCCTTACACAATCCATAGGCTGTGGGGGGGACGTCTACCCTGGCTGAAATAAAAGATCTAAGCCTCCGCCTCGCTTCCATTCCTACTAAAGAGGATATGGAGAGATACATCTCCAGATTAGAAAACACTTATAGGGCTGAGATTAAAATTATTAAAGATGATGTGCTGTCCTTGGGTACAAAGGTGGACACTGTGGAACATTCCGTGACGACTATTGCTGCTAAACAGGCTGCGCAGGAAGCTATTATTGAAGCTCATACCGTCCAGCTCCACTACTTTACAGACATGCTGGATGATGTTAAAAACAGAGGGAGACGGAATAATATTAGAGTACGTGGTCTCTCTGAAGAAGTATCTACACGGGACCTTGACCATATGCTGTGCTCTATTTTAAATACCCTTCTGGGAGTCCTTCTGGATACACCCTTAGAATTGGACAGAGCGCATTGCGTGCTAGGCCCTAAACCTAATAACCCAGAGAGAGTCAGAAATGTGATCTGTTGAGTTCATCACTACCAACGGAAGGAGGCCATCATGAGGAAGGCCAAGGAAGTGGGCCCAATTCAATTTGAAGGTTCTGCTCTGCAGCATTAGTCAGATCTATCCCATTATACCTTACTTAAACAAAGAGCTCTACGTCCTTTACTTTCCCAGCTTCAGATCCATAAAATTTCCTACACTTGGGGATTCCCATTCCGCCTTCAGGTGCGCCTTCCAGAGCCCTGGACATTACTCCTGTTGAGATCCATGATTGGCCCTCATTTTCAATTGGGACCCCAAGAGACTTGCCACCAAGACCTCAGAGGGAGGTCAGGCCGCCACGTTCAAAGTCTCAATGCATTTACAGCAGTCAAGTTGCACCGCCTGAATTCTCCCTGGGGGGCGGCTGATAAGACTCTTAGATTTGTGTTTTCATGGAAAGCTTCTTAAGCATACCCAGTGGTTCTCTTAGTTTAGATGTTAAATCTGGGTTAAGATGGTGATGTCGCACCTGATATCATTGCTTAGACTGGAGGCGTGGCGCCACGGCACGGGTTCGTCTACTTCTGTCTTGCACTCCTATGGTGGCCTGCCTGATGAGACATGGTCCATTCGTGGCGCCCTCCGTGGGTATGACAAGACGAACCACCTTCTCTGGTGGGCCTAGATCTCATCATCATTGTGATCTATTTAAATCTGTCTGGTTCCTCTCATTGGGATGCCTAATGTATGATGATATTGTCTCTCCTAGGGGAGGTAAGACATTGGTTGAGGGAACCGGGCAGGTTCGGTGTTTTTACCTTATTCTGGCCTTACGCTGATATAAGGCCTGCCTGGCATAATCTGACATTTAGGGGTTGGCCTTCTCGTCCTGCTACCCACTCCAATGCAACATGTGTATTTTATGGCTGCCTCGGGCCTTGCCCATGGCCCTGCTCCTCTGGATTTTTGTTATGTTGTTTTACAGGTTTGCTACTCACCTTATAGCTATTATGTGATTTGATTTGATACTATGATACCGAGGTCACCTATGCATAGAATACCGTACTCATTCTCTGGTTCATCTTGCCCCCCTCAGTGGCTGGCTATCGGAGGCCTTCTTATTTTAGAGGTGGGTCAATGGGTGGTCGACCGCTGGGGTTGTGGCACCAACGGATGCAATAGACCTTGCTATCATATACCAATGACGTTTATTATTAGACTGGTCTTGTATTCACGATCACTCTGACTTTAGTTCTTTGTTCTTACAAGTTACGGAATAGTGCTGTCTGTAGTTTGTTGAAGTTTCCCAGTTCACTCTTTAGGGTCTCCCCTATCTGGAGGGGGCAGCTTCTCTGTTGTTCGTATGCTTCCTCATAGGCACTCATAACTCTCCTATGAGATATTATCTTTCCTTTTATTCTTAATAGGTTCTCTACCAATTTGAATCCTTTGAGCTTTCATCCGATTTTGACGAAAAAATTCATAAACCCATACTTTATCCGCACCTTCCTTGCGGATTTCTATTTTCTCTGTTTATAACTTTCTCTTTATCTACACCTCCTAACTCCCCCTTACTCCTTCTCCACCCACCCCCCCACCTCCTTTTTTTCCCCCTTTCTTTTCCAGACATGGCCGCTTTCAACATAGGATCCAGATTCTTGCTTCAGGGGAGTTTCCATAGGTCTGCACAAATCGCTACAGGGGGCGGTGGTGAATGTTAGGATGGATGAAGAGGGGCGCTGCATCTTCCTCAAGATAAGGATAAACTCAATGTTATTCACTGTGGTCAATTGGTACTTGCCTAACCAGAGACAAATGTCTACCTGCAGATCTTTCCTTTTACAGTTAACTGATTTTGCTGAGGGACAACTTGTAATCGGTGGGGATTTTAACTTTACCTTAGATCCGTTGGTAGACTCGTCTTCTGTCTTGGGCGCGACATCCAACCGGCAATTAAAATCTCTGCTCTCACATCTCCACTCTCTACAGTTGTATACAGATGTATGGCGGCTACTTCATCATCAAGTTAAGGATTGCACGTTTTACTCAGCTCCACATCAGTCCTACAGCCATATAGATCTTTTCCTGATATCTCATCACATCTTAGCGTTGACGCCGCATGCCTCTATTGGTGACTTGCTGTTCTTGGATCATGTGCCAATTTATTTGACATTTAACGTACCTTCAACTCTCCATAAGCCCTGGAACTGGAGGCTAAATGATAGCCTACTTAAAGATATAGTCTGCACGGCGGATATTCGTAAAGCGATAGACGATTTCCTCTCGATACACGCCACTGATTAGGCCTTATTCACACGTCCGTAGTGTTTTGCGGATCCGCAAGTTTGCGGATCCGCAAAACACCTTGCCACCGGCCCTATAGAGATGCCTATACTTGTCCGCAATTGCGGGCAAGAATAGGACATGCTCTATATTTTTGCGGAGTCGCCGTCCGGAAGATCGGCGGCGCGCTCCGCAAATGCGGATGCGGAGAGCACAGTGTGTGCTCTCCGCATCGTTCCGTGCCCCATTCACAGTCAATGGGTCCGCATGTATTCCGCAAAATTGCGGAATACATGCGGACGACATTGCGGACGTGTGAATAGGGCCTAACACTCCCTTACCCGTTCAATGACAGGTGTTGAAATGTGTCCTTAGAAGGACCTTCATAAAGCATGGTACGAGACTAAAAAAAGAAAGGGCACATAAACCTACCAATCTCCTTACTCAGGCGCATAATTTGGAAGTCTTACACAAACAAATGCTCTCGAACGCCACACACATTGAACTGCTTAAAGTCAGAGACTCCATTAGATCATTGTTAGATCAATAATATAAAAAACATAGGGATCAGGGCAAACGTTTCTTTTATGAACAGTCCAACAAATGCGGTAAATCACTGGCCACAGTGGCCAAATATTTACATCCTCGAACTTCTCAAACTTATATTCCCCAGATCAAAAACTCAGAGGGCAGAAATACACATAACCCCACTGAAATACTAGAGGTATTCAGATCGTACTACTCCAAACTTTATAACATCAGAGGCCAATTTGCAGACATGCCCTCCACAACTTTGTCTGACCGCATTGATGACTATATAACTGAAACAGCACTACCTGTCCTTTCTAAACAAGATAGGGAGGGATTGGAAGATGACGTCACTGAAAGAGAAATGATGATGGTGATTAAAAACTCACCGTCAGGGAAAAGTCCTGGGCCTGACGGTTTTACAACCGCCTTCTATAAACATTTCAGGGATCTCATTTCTCCCTTTTTGGCCAAAGTGTTTAATAGCATTGGTTTACATTCTTTGTTTCCTGCTCAATCTCTAGAGGCACACATTAGTGTCTTACCCAAACCAGGTAAAGACGCCTCCGTGTCTTCTAACTACCATCCGATCTCTCTGATTAACGTCGACATAAAGATCTACTCTAAAATACTTGCGGATGGGTTAGCTTCCATACTACCCAATCTAATACATACAGACCAGGTAGGCTTTATAAGAGGTAGGGAGGCACGCGATAACACGATAAAAACTTTACTTCTCACTAATATCGCGAAAGTAGATGCTGCCCCCTTGTGCCTATTATCGGTTGATGCAGAGAAAGCATTTGACCGCGTCCATTGGTCATTTTTGAATTCCACCCTACGACAAATCAGCCTGGGACCAAAGTTCCTCAGTAAAATAAGTGCCCTTTACTCTAATCCTACTGCCAAGGTAAGGGTAAATGGAATTTTATCTCCTCCTATATCTATTGGAAACGGGACCAGGCAAGGTTGTCCGTTATCACCCCTGCTCTATGTCCTAGTGATGGAGCATTTGGCTAATGCTATCTGGACTAACTCATCGATACATGGCTTTACATTTAAGGGATCCTATTATAAAACAGCATTATATGCTGATGATCTCCTTTTGTACGTTACTCAGTCTCATATCTTACTCAGTCTCATAAATTACTGGTCATCTCAGTAATTTCAAAGTCAATTATTCAAAATCTGAACATTTAAATATATCCACCCCCGGAGATGAATTTGCAAGACATCTCACAGGTTTCCCATTTAGACACCAGGATTCCTCTCTTAAATATTTGGGAGTTCTCATCCCTAAGAACCCTGACCACCTCGCTCGTCTTAATTACCTCCCTTTATTGGAACGAACTATAAGAGATCTTGCCACTTTTAATATAAAGAATCTATCGTGGTTCGGTAGAATAAATGTTCTCAAAATGGACATTTTACCAAAATTTTTGTTTATATTTTAAGCTATTCCGTAAACTTCACCTTCGACTTTCTTTCGTGCCATGGAGGAACGAAACAATGGTTGAAAATGGAACATTCTCTTTACCCTCTTCCTCTTAAATACGCCCCTTGGATTGTTTCTACTGCTCGCCCAGTTCTAGATAGCAAAAACATTCTATTGCGACACACCCTTAAATTATGGGATTCTATGACTCTGAAGGGTATTTTTAGCAGGCGACTTAGTCCTCTCACGCCTTTATTTTATAATCCAACTTTCCCCGCTAGTTTGGGGAGAGAGTCTTTCTGTGGCATGAAATCTAGAGAGGAACCAGGATTCCACCATCTTTTATCAGGGGCTTCGCTACCTTCTTTATCCTCACTACGTGCGAAATTTCCAATCACACAACTATCATGGTTCGAATATGAACAGCTGAAATCTTATATATCCTCGAGGGGAGAGCAATGTGCCTTTGAGTCCTCTCTGACAGAAACAGAGAAACTGTTTACTCTCTCTTCCCAATCGACACACTTGATTTCTCAATTATATCAAAACTTATTGCTTGACTCAAATAAAAATGCTCCGGGATTCATCTCAGGGTGGGAACAGTAATTGCGTTCAGTCATAGCCCGTAATGACCAGCAAAAAGCCTTCGTCTTCTCTCATAAGCTTTCCATGGCGTGTTCGGCGCAAGAAAAGAATTATAAAATTTTGTCTCGTTGGTACAGGTATCCGGTTAGACTACATAGAATATTTCCGACAGTATCCAAGCTCTGTTGGAGATGTAATAAGGAGACAGGTATGATGTTACATGTTTGGTGGGGATGTGATTTGATCAAACCATTTTGGGATAAAATTTTGGGAAATTGCTCGCAAGGTTACGTAGAAGACTATGCTCAATTCCCCTCCATCTTGCTGGGCTCCATTTCATCCCAGAAAAAGAGCTTACTCTGATTCTTTGTCACGGCAGCGAGATCAGTCATACCTAGGCACTGGCGTTCGGTAGATGTACCTACCTTGAGTGAATGGTACCAAGAAATGCTCCACATTGCTAGAATGGAAGAGATTTCCTCAGAGGCAAATAACCAGCACCCTAAGTACACTAGCTTATGGTCGAGTTGGTTAGAATTTCAGTCCTCCCTGGACTTCCTTCCGATGCTATCACACTGAGTAAATTCTGTTGGCCTATAGAGAATACCCCCTCCCCCCCCCCCGCCCTTTTTTTTTTTTCCCTTTTCTCTCCTACTCTTCACAGCTTTCCTCTCTGATTTCTTTCTCTTCTGAACTATCTTATATTCTTACCTAAATTTAGCAGTAAGGTTTATAACTGTGCAATTAATGAACATTTGACTGTTTGGTCTATTCACCATGCTAATTGGTTTTGCAAGTTTCACTTGTGTAAACGTTTCTTGTGATGGCCAGCACATACCTGGCATGGGTAAATCATTTATTTTCCTTCTTTCTGTAATGCTTAAAACATAAAAATTTAATAAAATCTGTTTAAACATATATGTGCAGGAGGGCTAGGATTGGTCAACAAGGTCACATGACCTAATCCATAAAGCCCAGGAAGTGACAAGCGCCGGCCCTTAAGGAAGTGCTGCAGGAAACAAGCAGCAAGCATGCTGTGGTCAGGGTTAAGAGGAAACTGTGGAGCGACATTATCTACACAGACAGAGCCCAGGACTGCAGCTGTGAATGGGAAGCACTGGCCGCAGATCACCGCTGAACACGGCGCCCGGGACTGCAGCAGTAAGCAGGGGACCAGCAGCACACAGCAGCCGCTGCTACACAATGTTTTCTTCTTAAATATAGATAGTCATATGGAAAATGAAAAAAACCTCACCAAAATGCTAATTTTTTTTTACATAAAAACGTGATTTAAACAACTGGTCATTTTCTGATTACACATTCCCTTTAAACAAACAGACTCATTTTTAAAATTTAACACGTGTGACTTTAAATGGTAAAAACTTTGAAACGATTCTACATATGCAAGCAATTCTGACATTGTTTTTTCGTGACATATTTTTCTTTATGTTAGGCCTTGTTCACACTTCGGTTATTTGATTAGTTATTTCCATCAGTTATTGGGAGCCAAAATCAGGTGTGGGTCAAGAGCACAGAACAGGTGCATATCTTTTCATTGCACCTTCTCTCTGAGTAGCCTCTACTCCTGGTTTTGGCTCACAAAAACTGATGGAAATAACTGACCAAATAACTGATGTGTGAAATGGGCCTTATCTTCAAATGGTTTGCTATGTTTTGTCTAAAATATTACCTGAAATTTAACAAAAATTTGGAAAAAATAACAATCTTCAATAAATTTGAAAAAGTTCATTTTTAACATTTTCCATTTGTCTGCTTTATGTTGTCATCATTTTTGAAAAGTATTTTTACTCTTTTGGAGGCATTAGAGGGCTTATAAATTTATCAGCAATTTTACACATTTTCAAGAAGATTTCCAAATCCTATTTTTTTAGGTGGCTTTGAGAGGCCTATGTATTACTACACCCATACATTTTCCCCTTATTTAAAAAGTGCATTCTCAAAATATTAAAAATGGTATTTAGAAGGTTTGTTAAAGGAAATCTGTCCTATTCACCCCTAAGAAACACCCCAAAAGGCCTCATTTTGGAAACGACACCTTTTAATGAATGATTATAGGGATGCAGTGAGCATTTAACACTACATGTGTTCATAAAATTTATTATAATTGGGTCATGAAAATGAAAAAATGCATGTTAACAATTAGAGATGAATGAAGTTCTCAAAAATCGATTTGGCTGCTTTGCTGAATTCCACAAAAAAATTTGCTTTGTGACGAATTACTTTGTCATGAAGCACATTTCTTTGTGAATAATGGATGCAATTACAGGGAGCAGCGATTGCGCTGCCCCTATCATTAAACCCATCAGATGCTGCATTCATCGCTGATAGTGGCATCTGAGATCCATATTAAAGTATTTTAGTAGTTGCTAATTAAAAAAAAAATTAAATTGTACTTACTTCATCCATTTGATCCAGCATCCCCCTCTCACGAGATGTTGCACAGGATCTTCAAGCAAGATGGCCATGACGGCCTCTTTGCACTCAAATGGATGTATTTAAGTATGATTTTTTATTTTTTTCACCACCATTTCAGGGAAAATCGATTTGTTACCACGAAGCATGAGAAAATTTGCAACGAATCCAATTTTTTCCCTTCCCCAACCACAGCACCACAGAGAGGATCCGCCCCCAGGGACACGAAACCTACAGAATAAAAAGGTGGAGCCTCTCTCCCACCTTAGTGGTTTCCTGTCCCTGGACCCACTCCAGCGGTAGGTGACCTGTGGAAAGAAACACTGTAGGTCTCCCACAGACCTACAGTGTTTCTTTCCACAGGTCACCTACCACTGGTATGTTCTTTCCTAGGGGGTCCCGAGAGGGCTGGCGGTATCCTGCTGGGGTCCATCAGGGGATGTTGAAGCTGTAAGCTGGCGTGGGTCCCGATCTGATCCACACAAGATGCTGACATACAAGCTTCCGAGGTTATGGATAGTTTGGTTTTTCCTGGGCCTAATCTCTTTCTTTCTCCCAATCAATGCAGTTTAATGCAGAGGGGGAGCTATGGCGGCTGGCTTATTCAGGAAGATAAGTTGATTTCTTTATACTTCATTAGCAGGTCTTTTTGTAAGGATTAATCTCTTATCATCATGGAGGAGGACAAGAGGCAGGAGTTAGTAGAGAGATAAAATGTGACACCTGTATTGGTACTTGCTGCACAAAGGAGTTTTTGGTGATTTATTATGCATTTTGCATCCCTTCTCATTATAGCTTGTATGATTTATGTTCTAGAACAAGCCTAAAAAGGTGTTAACCCTTTCACTACCGGAGTTTTTTTTCTGTGTTTGCGTTTTCATTTTTATTCCCTATTTTCCTTGAGCCATAACTTTTTTATATTTCTGTTCACATAGCTGTATGAGGGTTTAGTTTTTGTGGGACAAGTTGTACTTTCTAATGCCACCATTAAAGGGATTCTGCACTTTGTTTTAACTGATGATCTATCCTCTGGATAGATCATCAGCATCTGATCGGCAGGGGTCCAACACCCGGGACCCCCGCCGATCAGCTGTTTGAGAAGGCAGCGATGATCCAGGAGCGCCACGGCCTTCTCACTGTTTACCGCCGGCCAGTGACGTCACGACTAGTATCAATTGGCCTTGGTGGGGCTAAGCTCCATTGAAGTGAACAGAGCTTAGCCGCGCCCAGGCCAGTGATACTAGTCGTGACATCACTGGGCCGGCAGTAAACAGTGAGAAGGCCGCGGCGCTCCTGGAGCACCGCTACCTTCTCAAACAGCTGATCGGTGGGGGTCCCGGGTATTGGACTCCCGTCAATCAGATGTTGATGATCTATCCAGAGGATAGATCATCAGTTTAAACAAAGTGCAGAACCCCTTTAATTGTGGCATGAAATGTAGTGGGAAGCGGTAAAAAAATTCCTAATTGGGTGGATTTGAAAAAGAAACCCATAATTCCTCCACCGTTTTACGGATTTTGTTCTGACGGCGTTTCGTTTGCAGCAAAACTGACAAAAAAACTGCTGTTTTTTACAGCAGAAATCAATTTCGGAAGTTATTATGCTAAGTCTCGTGATACTTCGCGAAGTAATCACTTCGGCTCATCAGAGCCAATACATTCTAATACTGTATGGAGCGCTTGCTCCGTACAGTATTGAAACAAAGTTTTATGCAAATCGACTTCGGATGTTTCATTCAAAGTCGATTCGCTCATCCCTAATAGTGATGGTATCTAAGGATGAACCTTCATGGGAAAGTGGCTGCCCTCTTGAAAATTTCCCTTCAGAAATCTCATCTTCATCTGATGAAGAAATTGAAGGAAAAGCTTGCTTTCCCCCGGAAGATACCGATAAATTGCTTAAAGCAATTAGATCCACTATGAATCTAGAAGAGGGAGGATAATTCTGTAGTTGATTGCAATATTTATTGCCCAATAATGTCTATAAAAGGTGCTTACTACAACACTCACATAAGCAATATGACACCATTAAAAAAGGTTCTGTATAGATCGAAACCTTCAGCATTATTGTGGTCAAGTGGCTATAAGTAATTGATTTATACCTAAATCTGGACAAGCTTTCATGTAAATAAATTAAAGGGGTTGTTTCACTTGAGCAAATGATAAGTAGATAAATAGATAAAGTTACCATAATACAAGTCACATACTAATGTATTGTGATTGTCAACATTGCCTCCTTTCATTTTTCCATCACATTATACACTGCTCGTTTCCGTGGACATGACCACCTTGCAATCCAGCAGGAGCGGCCATGCTTGCACACTAAAGAAAAAAGTACCAGTCTATTTGCACTCCTCCAGTGCGGGCCACCAGAGGGCCCAGAGCTTTTCCTAATAATGTGCAAGCACGGCCACCGCTGCTGGATTGCAGGAGGGTCATAACAATGGAAATGAGATGAATAAATGAATTAAGTCAGCAAAGGAAGTAATATGGACAATACATTAGTAAGTGCCTTGTGTTAGTGTTATCTACATGACAAATGCAATTTGCTGAAGTGAAACAAAACTATTTTAAGTTTGAATTGCAAACACTCATTTGGAGTGCTGTGATTTTTTTTCTTTACCATTTTGAAAGCTAAAATGTGTCACGCTGATATTTTCAAGCTTTAAGTGGCACCTCCAAGGGTCCTTTTACACCATCTGATGGTGGATTTTATGTACTGCAAGTAATCTTACGTCAGATCATCCATCATTGTTTTTTATGTACAAGCTAAAATGGGGATAATAATATATACTACATACCCACCGTCTCACTCCTGCCTTCAGTTCACCCTTACCCTGGGAACACACCTGAGCGTTTTTCAGCGCGTTCATACGCGCTGAAAAACGCTCAACATGTGAAAAGCCATGCATCCCTATGTGCATGGTTCACATTTGGGCGTTTTACAGCGCGTTTGAACGCGCTGTAAAACGCCCAACGCCCAAACAAGTACATGAGATTCTTTGGGGCATTTAAACGCGCCTATGGACAATGATGCCATAGGGGAGAATCACTGAATCGCGGGTATGACGCGCGTTTCTTAGTTACAAAAACGCGCATCCAAAAACGTCATACGCGCGATTCAGAAACGCCAAGGTGTGTTCCCAGCCTTAAAGAGATCAGTTTGTATGTACCCCAGAATACTATGTATGTAACCCTGAATACTATGCCAGACCCTAATTATGATGTCATAATGACAATAAACAGCTGCTTAGGAATGGTCAAACTGTCAATGCATTTACCGCCCCCCTGATCACCTGCAGGTAAGGATACGGCGATATGATCAGATTTCCTGATGCAGTTTTGGAGGCCAAAACCAGGAGTGAATTCAAAAAAGAAAAGTAATCTCTGTCCTGTGTACTTTCTCTCCTATTATGATCCACTCCATCAGGAAACAGCATGTGGACATGCCCTAAAGGAGGCAGCATGACGTGGATCTCTACAGTAGTGGCGGATGTAACTCTCTTTTGTATAACAGCATACAGCACTGGATAATACTCTCTCCCATATTATCATATACCCAGTTACTGAATTCCAATAGGATGTATGCATACATTCTTTAAAGGGGTTGTCCGGGATCAAATTGATTTTTAGTTTCAATCATTTTTATTGGATTTTTAACATTATAAAGACTCTAAAGCAGACGGTGGGTACAATCACCAAGGTGAAACATATTACATAAAAACATGTTACAGGAAGGTACATATATGCCAATACGTGGCGCCTGGGCATCCGCTCGGATGCTGCCAACCAGGCACCAGGTTGAACGTGACTACTAAATGCAATAATGTAGTACACAGTAAGGGGATAAAGGCTCCGGCATAGAGTCAAAGAAGGAGGTAACACTCACATTAAAGGACCGCATTGTGCATGGTGGGATTTAAGTTGTCAAAGCAAGCTCAAGGGGCATAAAAGGAAGAGTTACGCCAAGGGGCCCATGTAATGTCCCGCTTATGTGGATCTAGGATAGAAGGAGGGAGACGGTGCTCATAGCGACAAGTCGTATTTATAGTATTTATAACTTCGGTCAATGAGGGTGGCTGATTAGACTTCCAGTGTCGTGTTACAGTTAACTTCGCACTAAGAAATATGTGCCCTGCAATACTTATACAGCAGCGTGGAAGATTGGAGATACCCATAAACAGGAGGGCCAATTCCAGGGGGGGGAGGTATACTAAAAGAACAAATCCAGGTAATCAGTGAAAAAACTTGTTGCCAAAAATTAGTCAATTTAGGGCAATCCCATAATATACAGTATGATACAGCGTCCCTGTGTTGCCACAATTCTTCCAACAATAGGCTGGAACGCCAGGGTAAATTCTACTGAGCCTTTCGGGGGTGTAATACCATCGTAGTAATGTTTTTGCAGTCGCTTCAAAATGTGTCACACACTTGAAGGTCGACGACATAAATTTTATCGCTTCTGACCATTGCTCCACCGGAAATGAGCGTCCTTCCCAAGTCAGCATGGAAGTAGTCTTAACATATGTTAGTTTATCTCCAATAAGATCATAAATAAATTTAGTTGTACGTTTTCTATGTAGCAATGGGTTTTGGAAGAGCCTGATGAGTTCAGATGCATATTTTACAGGCTCTTTCAAAGTAGTGTTATAATAGTGTCTTATCATCAAATATTTGTAAAAATCTCTGTGGGATATTTGAAACTGAGCACATATAGAGGAGAAAGGGGACAAGACATTGCCCTGAGTAAGCTGCTCAAGAGAGAGAAGGTTGTGCGATCGCCAATTGGACAGGTCTAGGTCTGGAATACCTTCTTCTAACACATAGGTGGAAATCAAATTGGTGGGCAGGACCTTTTCCTTACCAGAGAGGTGATAAAATCGCCTCCAGATAGTCAGGGCATGGAAGATAGGAAGAAGCAGAAGTTTAGGGGTAGCAGAGGACCAGAGGGCGTGTATTAAGTATGCCTTTAAAGATTGTGTGCCAAGAGATGAGGATTCTATCTGAATCCAGTGTTTTCCAGGTGTATTGTTCCACCAATCCCTCAGGAAGGACAAGCCAATTGCTAGGTCATAGTCCCTAATAGAGGGGAGACCCAGGCCGCCGACTTGTTTTCTCTTAGTCATCACTGAATGTGCTATTCTGGGACGTGTGCCTTGCCATATATATTTATTCACCAAGGTTTGAGCCTTGGCAAAGAATGATTCAGGGGCAAGTATAGGGAGTGCACGAAATTTATATATATAAGTTTAGGAAGTGTCACCATTTGAAAGGAAGCTATTCTGCCCACCCAGGAGAGACCTTTTGAGGAGAAGCTATTGAGGTCGCGTTGTATAGTCAGTAATAAAGGCTCAAAATTGTGCTTATAGAGGAGAGAAACAGGGGTTGTGAGTTTAGTGCCTAGGTATGTAATCTCTGAGGACTGCCAATCTAGCTTGTACTGGGATTTTAGTTTAACTACATCTGCGGCGGATACACAAATAGGGAGGACTTGGGACTTGGTTTAGTTTATCTTATAATAAGATAAAGTGCCAAAATGTGATATAATATCTAATGCTGCGCCCAGAGACATATTGGGGTTAGATAAGGTGAGTATTATGTCATCTGCGTACAGCGGGATAGTGTGTTCTATGGGACCTATTCGTATGCCACTGACTTGTTCAGAGATATGCGTATCTGCTGGGCCAAGGGTTCCAGTGCTAGTATAAAAAGGAGAGGGGATAAAGGGCATCCCTGATGGTAACCGTTAGTAATAGCAAAACAGGTGGACAGCACCCCATTCACTAAGACACTAGCCGTGGGTTCAGAGTAAAGACTGGAGATGCCATTGAAAATGGGGCCGGTAAAGCCCATATTATCTAGTACCGAAAAGGCAAATGACCAATGTAGGCGGTCAAATGCCTTCTCCGCATCCAAGGCCACCGCCAGGAGGGGGAGGTTGTTGAGTTCGGCATAATGGAACAGATCAAGTATTCTGCGCGTGTTGTCTGAAGCTAGTCGGCCTTTAACAAATCCAGTTTGATCCTGGCTCACTAATGAGGGGAGAATTTGGGCCATTCTGGAAGCCAATAATTTAGCAAAAAGCTTAATGTCCGAATTAAGTAGTGAGATTGGTCTGAAGAATTGGGGAGAATGAGTCGGTTTACCCGGTTTTGGGATAGTAGTTATTAAGGCTTGTAGCATCTCCTTCGGAAAACGAGTCCCATTCAAGCTAGCATTAAATATGGAGAGTATGGGAGGGAGCAGGGATGTCTTGAAGGTCCTATAATATTCATTGGAGAGACCATCTGGGCCTGGGGATTTCCCTAGTGGGAGGGTAGAAATTAGCTTACATAGTTCCACTTCAGTAATCGGGGCATTAGGGTGCCTAATTGTTCCTGGCCTGGGTGAATGAGGGGAGAGAGGCTGAGTCAAGAAATTTATTCACTAGTGTTGGGTAGTCTTCTGGCGAGGGAACAGAGTCCCTAAGGTTGTATAATGATTGATAGAATAATCTGAATTGCTCGGCAATATTTCTAGGGTCGGTTATCTTCTCCTGAGTTTGTGGGTGTAACAGATAGGGGATCTTTGATTTTACCTGTCGGGATTTAAGTTGGTTAGGCAGCAGTCGCCCGGCTTTATTGCCCTGAATATAGTATTTGGATTTGAGACGTAGCAAACAAGCTTCGTACGAGTGGTCAAATTCTAGCCTGAGTTTGTCTCGTTCAGAGCGTAGCTCCGCAATTAGTGAAGCCATAGGATTCTGTTTATTCAGGGATTCAAAATGGGCTATGCTGGTCATAATATCTTTGACAATACGTTCCCTTTTTGCCCTATCTGTGTGATTTAGCTTGATGAGGATCCCGCGTATAAAAGCTTTGTGTGATTGCCAGAGGACAAATGGGTTAGAGACAGATCCGGTGTTGAAGTGAAAAAATTCCTCTAGGGCTTTAGTAATTTCAGTCTTATAGGATGGCATTAAATAAGAAGGAGTTATTCCTCCAGGTCGGTGGAGGATTTGATTGGTATTGATCTGCTAGTGAAATTACAACAGGAGCATGGTCTGAGCAACTGATAAGACCAATTTTCGAGTCTGTGGCATGGAAAAGTGTAGTTTGGTCTACTAGGAAAAGGTCTATAAGTGAGTATGTTGCATGTACAGGGGAAAAAAAGGAGTAGTCTCGCTCATTACTGTGTTGGGCTCGCCATAAATCATAAAGATTTTCTGACTGGAGAAATGTGGAGAGTCCACTAGTGGAACGCCTAGAGGGATTGGTGGAATCCAAGTGCGGGTCTATAACTGAATTGAAGTCACCGCACATTATAAGTTTACCTTTTTTGAGCAATTTTGCATGTCTCATCACTTTATTAAGGAAGGTTACTTGTCTCTCATTTGGGGCATATATGTTAACCAACGTGTACATTATGTAATTAATAGTACATACAAGAATCGCATAACTCCCATTCTGGTCAACCTTTTAGAGATCAATTCAATAGAGACAGGGTCATGAGTTTCAATAGAGACAGAGTTTTTGACAGCAATAAAAACTCCTCTAGACTTTCTAGCATAGTGAATAATAGTGGGGAACAAGCGATGGGTAGTGTTGAGCGAACAGTTCGCGCATCGTTCGGGTTCGTACCGAATTTTGGGGTGTCCGGGACCGGACCCAACCCGGACATTTTCAAAAAAGTTCGGGTTCGGGTTCGGTGTTCGTCGATTTCTTACCGCTTTCTGAAGGGCTGCACAGCAGCCAATCAGCTAGCGCTTTACTTCTGTTCTAAGAGCTCATCACAGCCATGCCTACTAATGGCATGGCTGTGATTGGCCAGTGCAGCATGTGACCCAGCCTCTATTTAAGCTGGAGTCACGTAGCGCCGCACGTCACACTGCTCTGATTAGTGTAGGAGAGGACGCAGCTTCTGTCAGGGCGAGATTAGGCAGGTTAAAGTCAGCAACAGCACCTAATGAACGGATCGATTTACAGCTGAGAATCATTGAACTTCTGCTAGTTACTTGCTCGCTGGTTTTTAGGCTGCACAGAGCGTTTTTCTGTCACTTATTTTCTGGGTTGATCGGCGGCCATTTTGTGACTTGTGGTGCGCCAGAAGAAGCTGCCACCAAGTCCATCAATCCATCAATACTAGTTTTTTTTTTTTGCTATATCCTACATCAGGGGCTTGGCTGTGCTAATTGTCACCCCTAGAAACTCAGGAAAGAAATTTCTATATTTTATTAAGGGGTTAAATACAATTGCCCAAATACCAATCCCCTAAATCTGGTGTTCCAGCTTTGGCTAGACAAGTATAATACTGTCTGCTGTCTGGCAAAGGATAGATTATTTTCTGGGGTTAAATTCAATTGCCAAAATAGCAATACCATAAATCAGTGGTTTCAGCTGTGGCTGGCAAAATAGAATAGTGTCCGAGGTAACGCACACACGTACAGACGCACGTACACGATTCTTGAATAGTTGTATTATCGCGATAATAAAACTAACAGTGTAAAGTTGACTGTATTGCTCTAAGTTATATTCGCATCGAATGTAACTTCTATTACAGCACACCAATACTAAAACTGACTAAGAGACAGCTTTAAGTTCTATTCGAACGCGATTGCAACTTTGGAACTTAAAGTGGTGTACGATTTTAAAAGTTGAGTACTAAAGTTGGAATCGCAATGCGATTCTTATGTATTTGCTTAATCGCATTGCGATTACAACTTTGAGCTACCGATCACCATGGGAACGCTCCTCCAGTAGAATGTACTGTCGGATGTGAGAATTAAGTTGAAATCGCAATGCGATTATTATATATTCAGCTTAATCGCATTGCCGTTAACTTAGCATTGCTAATAATTCCATCCATATTCGCTAACTTACTGACTCAGCAAGTTAACGATATGGATGGAATTATTTAGCAATGCTGTTGAAATCGCAATGCGATTAAGCAAATATATAAGAATCGCATTGCGATTTCAACTTAATTCTCAGATCCGACAGTACATTCTACTGGAGGAGGCGTTCCCATGGTGATCGTTAGCTCAAAGTTGTAATCGCAATGCGTTTATTGCGGTATATTATCCCTCTGGGTGTCTTTTACAGCCTTTTTAGTGCCCAAAAGTTCGGGTCCCCATTGACTTCTATGGGGTTCGGGTTCGGGATGAAGTTCGGGTTGAGTTCGGATCACGAACCCGGACATTTTCCGGAAGTTCGGCCGAACCTCTCGAACCCGAACATCCAGGTGTTCGCTCATCTCTACTTCTGACCATTGCTCCACCGGAAATGAGCGTCCTATCTCCGCTTCCCAAGTCAGCATGGAAGTAGTCTTAACATATGTTAGTTTATCTCCTATAAGATCATAAGTAAATTTAGTCGTACGTTTTCTATGTAGCAATGGGTTTTGGAAGAGCCTGATGAGTTCAGATGCATATTTTACAGGCTCTTTCAAAGTAGTGTTATAATAGTGTCTTATCATCAAATATTTGTAAAAATCTCTGTGGGATATTTGAAACTGAGCACATATAGAGGAGAAAGGGGACAAGACATTGCCCTGAGTAAGCTGCTCAAGAGAGAGAAGGTTGTGCGATCGCCAATTGGACAGGTCTAGGTTTGGAATACCTTCTTCTAACACATAGGTGGAAATCAAATTGGTGGGCAGGACCTTTTCCTTACCAGAGAGGTGATAAAATCGCCTCCAGATAGTGAGGGCATGGAAGATAGGAAGAAGCAGAAGTTTAGGGTAGCAGAGGACCAGAGGGCGTGTATTAAGTATGCCTTTAAAGATTGTGTGCCAAGAGATGAGGATTCTATCTGAATCCAGTGTTTTCCAGGTGTATTGTTCCAGCAATCCTCAGGAAGGACAAGCCAATTGCTAGGTCATAGTCCCTAATAGAGGGGAGACCCAGGCCGCCGACTTGTTTTCTCTTAGTCATCACTGAATGTGCTATTCTGGGACGTGTGCCTTGCCATATATATTTATTCACCAAGGTTTGAGCCTTGGCAAAGAATGATTCAGGGCAAGTATAGGGAGTGCACGAAATTTATATATATAAGTTTAGGAAGTGTCACCATTTGAAAGGAAGCTATTCTGCCCACCCAGGAGAGACCTTTTGAGGAGAAGCTATTGAGGTCGCGTTGTATAGTCAGTAATAAAGGCTCAAAATTGTGCTTATAGAGGAGAGAAACAGGGGTTGTGAGTTTAGTGCCTAGGTATGTAATCTCTGAGGACTGCCAATCTAGGTTGTACTGGGATTTTAGTTTAACTACATCTGCGGCAGATACACAAATAGGGAGGACTTGGGACTTGGTTTAGTTTATCTTATAATAAGATAAAGTGCCAAAATGTGATATAATATCTAATGCTGCGCCCAGAGACATATTGGGGTTAGATAAGGTGAGTATTATGTCATCTGCGTACAGCGGGATAGTGTGTTCTATGGGACCTATTCGTATGCCACTGACTTATTCAGAGATATGCGTATGTGCTGGGCCAAGGGTTCCAGTGCTAGTATAAAAAGGAGAGGAGATAAAGGGCATACCTGACGGGAACCGTTAGTAATAGCAAAACAGGTGGACAGCACCTCATTCACTAAGACACTAGCCGTGGGTTTGGAGTAAAGACTGGAGATGCCATTGAAAATGGGGCCGGTAAAGCCCATATTATCTAGTACCGAAAAGGCAAATGACCAATGTAGGCGGTCAAATGCCTTCTCCGCATCCAAGGCCACCGCCAGGAGGGGGAGGTTGTTGAGTTCGGCATAATGGAACAGATCAAGTATTCTGCGCGTGTTGTTTGAAGCTAGTCGGCCTTTAACAAATCCAGTTTGATCCTGGCTCACTAATGAGGGGAGAATTTGGGCCATTCTGGAAGCCAATAATTTAGCAAAAAGCTTAATGTCCGAATTAAGTAGTGAGATTGGTCTGAAGAATTGGGGAGAATGAGTCGGTTTACCCGGTTTTGGGATAGTAGTTATTAAGGCTTGTAGCATCTCCTTTCGGAAAAGGAGTCCCATTCAAGCTAGCATTAAATATCGAGAGTATGGGAGGGAGCAGGGATGTCTTGAAGGTCCTATAATATTCATTGGAGAGACCGTCTGGGCCTGGGGATTTCCCTAGTGGGAGGGTAGAAATTAGCTTACATAGTTCCACTTCAGTAATCGGGGCATTAGGGTGCCTAATTGTTCCTGGCCTGGGTCAATGAGGGGAGAGAGGCTGAGTCAAGAAATTTATTCACTAGTGTTGGGTAGTCTTCTAGCGAGGGAACAGAGTCCCTAAGGTTGTATAATGATTGATAGAATAATCTGAATTGCTCGGCAATATTTCTAGGGTCGGTTATCTTCTCCTGAGTTTGTGGGTGTAACAGATAGGGGATCTTTGATTTTACCTGTCGGGATTTAAGTTGGTTAGGCAGCAGTCGCCCGGCTTTATTGCCCTGAATATAGTATTTGGATTTGAGACGTAGCAAACAAGCTTCAGTGCGAGTGGTCAAATTCTAGCCTGAGTTTGTCTCGTTCAGAGCGTAGCTCCGCAATTAGTGAAGCCATAGGATTCTGTTTATTCAGGGATTCAAGATGGGCTATGCTGGTCATAATATCTTTGACAATACGTTCCCTTTTGCCCTATCTGTGTGATTTAGCTTGATGAGGATCCCGCATATAAAAGCTTTGTGTGATTGCCAGAGGACAAATGGGTTAGAGACAGATCCGGTGTTGAAGTGAAAAAATTCCTCTAGGGCTTTAGTAATTTCAGTCTTATAGGATGGCATTAAATAAGAAGGAGTTATTCCTCCAGGTCGGTGTAGGATTTGATTGGTATTGATCTGCTAGTGAAATTACAACAGGAGCATGGTCTGAGCAACTGATAAGACCAATTTTCGAGTCTGTGGCATGGAAAAGTGTAGTTTGGTCTACTAGGAAAAGGTCTATACGTGAGTATGTTGCATGTACAGGGGAAAAAAGGAGTAGTCTCGCTCATTACTGTGTTGGGCTCGCCATAAATCATAAAGATTTTCTGACTGGAGAAATGTGGAGAGTCCACTAGTGGAACGCCTAGAGGGATTAGTGGAATCCAAGTGCGGGTCTATAACTGAATTGAAGTCACCGCACATTATAAGTTTACCTTTTTTGAGCAATTTTGCATGTCTCATCACTTTATTAAGGAAGGTTACTTGTCTCTCATTTGGGGCATATATGTTAACCAACGTGTACATTATGTAATTAATAGTACATACAAGAATCGCATAACTCCCATTCTGGTCAACCTTTTTAGAGATCAATTCAATAGAGACAGAGTTTTTGACAGCAATAAAAACTCCTCTAGACTTTCTAGCATAGTGAATAATAGTGGGGAACAAGCGATGGGTAATGCGGTGAGCATCTTTATCAAGGTGTGACTCCTGTATGCAAAGAACATCTCCCTGGTGTGATTTTGCCTCTCTCCATATGTAAGCCCTTTTTTGGGGACAGTTTAGGCCCTTGGCATTTAAAGACAATATTTTGATACCCATATTAGAGGGAAGGCCCTGCAGGTTACATGAGCACAATGCCAAAGGAGGTGAGTGAGTAGAATACAAACATTAACATATATGAACAATATTAACATTGCAGTAAACAAAACCTTAGCGGGATCGCCTGATGGTAGAGGCCGGGGGCAGGAGTCCATGCAAGTAAGCCGGTGAGTCAGGAGCTCGCCAAAGGTCAGCAACGAGGAAGTCCATGGCATACCTGCACCAATGTTAAAGTAAATAAAATACAAAAAATAGCAGAAAGTCACCAAACCTGCAAGAGTAAAATAACAGCGCGAAGGATATGTAAAGAGCACTCCAGACAGAAGGCCTGTGGAGTAGAAGGTATGGAGGGACCACCCAGTATAGGATCTGGTAAGTGTACCAGCAAAGTAGTCGCTGGTAGAATCACTTCTTCTGACGATGTTTAAAGGCCACGGACTGCCATTCATCAGCACATGAAGAAGGGGAAACCAGGGTCCTAGGAGGAGGTACGTGGAGCGGGAGATTCCAGCTGTGCAAAAGTTGCTTGCCTTCCGCAAGGGAGGTAATTACATGTAGTTGTCCATCTTTGTGGATCAATAATTTCTGGGGGAAGCCCCAGCGGTAGGGCATATTGTTCTGCCGTAACGTTGGTGTGACTGGTATCAAGTCCCGCCTCTGCTGTAGTGTTATTGCTGAGAGATCAGCAAAAAATTTTACTGATTGATAAGGGGCAGGTGGCGTTCCCGCCTTTCTGGAAGCAGTCATAATAGCTTCTTTGACATGAAAAAAGTGAACCCTAGCAAGGGTGTCCCTTGGCGTTTCTGGGCCTAGGTGCTTCGGCTTGGGGACTCTGTGAGCCCTGTCAATTATCAAGTCGTGTTCAGTGAGATCAGGAAGTAGTTTTCTAAAAAGATCTTGGATGTAGGCAGTTAGATCTTGTGGAGAAACCGACTCCGCTATGCTCCGAAATTTCAAATTATTTCTGCGCGAGCGGTCTTCAATGTCCACCATGTTCCTTTTCAGACCGTCTACTACTTCCTCTATATGGATTGTGTGCACCATCCACGACCCCTCCTCTCCATGGGAGTCTCCCTTCATGGACCACTCATATGTCCACACTGCAGGTGATCAATGTTACCTTTATTATTATACCTATATATATAAGCTCATTTGGGATTTTGAACAGGCACCCCTGAGGAAGCCAGCAGAGCCTGGCGATATGCATTGGGCTTCTTTCCCTACCTACCATGCATATCCCAACTTTGTTACCTTTATGATAAGTATTACCTTTATATCATTCAATGTTGATGGATTTTATGCATTGCATTTGCACTTTACTTATTTATGTGGGACTGTGCTTATATTCATGTGGTAGAGTTAGGGTGGCGTGCGGTACGTATTTGGTCCACACTGCCATGACTCATTGTATACAATGTTTTTAATTTGTCCTTGTAGTGTCTGTTTTTTTTTCAATAAATTTGATATATTTTTTGGATGTGCGGCCTCTATCTCGGTATTCTTTTCTTTGTTTTGTGGGGCGGCACTGATCGTCACCGCAGGCAGGCCTCGGGTTTTCCGATGGTGTGCACGGCAAGGATTCTGAGTAGTTCGGGGTCGGAGGGAGCTGCGGCGTGTCACACTCACCATGCAGAGTAAGATCGGTCTGCAGGGCTGGCGATGGCGGTTTTGCAAGCGGTGCTGGGGACATGCTGCGCACAGAGGCCGGAGAGGTTTGCATGCTATGGGTGCCGGCGCCATCTTTGCTTCTCTAGGCACTGTTTTACATGATGTGGGCATTGGTTTTGCTGCTCCAGCACTGGAGAGGGGAGAATTTGGGCCATTCTGGAAGCCAATAATTTAGCAAAAGCTTAATGTCCGAATTAAGTAGTGAGATTGGTCTGAAGAATTGGGGAGAATGAGTCGGTTTACCCGGTTTTGGGATAGTAGTTATTAAGGCTTGTAGCATCTCCTTTCGAAAAGGAGTCCCATTCAAGCTAGCATTAAATATGGAGAGTATGGGAGGGAGCAGGGATGTCTTGAAGGTCCTATAATATTCATTGGAGAGACCGTCTGGGCCTGGGGATTTCCCTAGTGGGAGGGTAGAAATTAGCTTACATAGTTCCACTTCAGTAATCGGGGCATTAGGGTGCCTAATTGTTCCTGGCCTGGGTGAATGAGGGGAGAGAGGCTGAGTCAAGAAATTTATTCACTAGTGTTGGGTAGTCTTCTGGCGAGGAACAGAGTCCCTAAGGTTGTATAATGATTGATAGAATAATCTGAATTGCTCGGCAATATTTCTAGGGTCGGTTATCTTCTCCTGAGTTTGTGGGTGTAACAGATAGGGGATCTTTGATTTTACCTGTCGGGATTTAAGTTGGTTAGGCAGCAGTCGCCCGGCTTTATTGCCCTGAATATAGTATTTGGATTTGAGACGTAGCAAACAAGCTTCAGTGCGAGTGGTCAAATTCTAGCCTGAGTTTGTCTCGTTCAGAGCGTAGCTCCGCAATTAGTGAAGCCGTAGGATTCTGTTTATTCAGGGATTCAAGATGGGCTATGCTGGTCATAATATCTTTGACAATACGTTCCCTTTTTGCCCTATCTGTGTGATTTAGCTTGATGAGGATCCCGCGTATAAAAGCTTTGTGTGATTGCCAGAGGACAAATGGGTTAGAGACAGATCCGGTGTTGAAGTGAAAAAATTCCTCTAGGGCTTTAGTAATTTCAGTCTTATAGGATGGCATTAAATAAGAAGGAGTTATTCCTCCAGGTCGGTGGAGGATTTGATTGGTATTGATCTGCTAGTGAAATTACAACAGGAGCATGGTCTGAGCAACTGATAAGACCAATTTTCGAGTCTGTGGCATGGAAAAGTGTAGTTTGGTCTACTAGGAAAAGGTCTATACGTGAGTATGTTGCATGTACAGGGAGAAAAAGGAGTAGTCTCGCTCATTACTGTGTTGGGCTCGCCATAAATCATAAAGATTTTCTGACTGGAGAAATGTGGAGAGTCCACTAGTGGAACGCCTAGAGGGATTAGTGGAATCCAAGTGCGTGGTCTATAACTGAATTGAAGTCACCGCACATTATAAGTTTACCTTTTTTGAGCAATTTTGCATGTCTCATCACTTTATTAAGGAAGGTTACTTGTCTCTCATTTGGGGCATATATGTTAACCAACGTGTACATTATGTAATTAATAGTACATACAAGAATCGCATAACTCCCATTCTGGTCAACCTTTTTAGAGATCAATTCAATAGAGACAGAGTTTTTGACAGCAATAAAAACTCCTCTAGACTTTCTAGCATAGTGAATAATAGTGGGGAACAAGCGATGGGTAATGCGGTGAGCATCTTTATCAAGGTGTGACTCCTGTATGCAAAGAACATCTCCTGGTGTGATTTTTGCCTCTCTCATATGTAAGCCCTTTTTGGGGACAGTTTAGGCTCTTGGCATTTAAAGACAATATTTTGATACCCATATTAGAGGGAAGGCCCTGCAGGTTACATGAGCACAATGCCAAAGGAGGTGAGTGAGTAGAATACAAACATTAACATATATGAACAATATTAACATTGCAGTAAACAAAACCTTAGCGGGATCGCCTGATGGTAGAGGCCGGGGCAGGAGTCCATGCAAGTAAGCCGGTGAGTCAGGAGCTCGCCAAAGGTCAGCAACGAGGAAGTCCATGGCATACCTGCACCAATGTTAAAGTAAATAAAATACAAAATATAGCAGAAAGTCACCAAACCTGCAAGAGTAAAATAACAGCTCGAAGGATATGTAAAGAGCACTCCAGACAGAAGGCCTGTGGAGTAGAAGGTATGGAGGGACCACCCAGTATAGGATCTGGTAAGTGTACCAGCAAAGTAGTCGCTGGTAGAATCACTTCTTCTGACGATGTTTAAAGGCCACGGACTGCCATTCATCAGCACATGAAGAAGGGGAAACCAGGGTCCTAGGGAGGAGGTACGTGAGCGGGAGATTCCAGCTGTGCAAAGTTGCTTGCCTTCCGCAAGGGAGGTAATTACATGTAGTTGTCCATCTTTGTGGATCAATAATTTCTGGGGAAGCCCCAGCGGTAGGGCATAT